>CM033470.1:278053108-278653108 GCA_019447015.1 Hymenochirus boettgeri
TCCTTTTTTACTGCTGTCATCACGTGTGGGGACCTTTACTATCTATTCTCACTGTTGTGGACCTTTGACAAACTGTTCTCACTCGTATGGGACCATAATAGTATGTTCTCACTGTATTATGGGACCGTTTACTGCCCGCCCTCACTGTGTGGGAACCTTTTACTGTTTGTTACTGTATTATTGTATGGGACCTTTACTGTCTTGTTTTCACTGTATGTGATTCTCTACTTTATGTTTTCACTTTATGGGACCATTACTGTCTGTTTCACTGTATGGGACCATTACTGTCTGTTCTTTAATAGAAGCACCTTACTGTTCTTTCTACTGTATGGGACCTTTTACTGCTGTTACTCCACTGTGTGGGAACCTTTTTTACGGATGTTCTCACTGTGTGGGACCTTACTGTCTTGTTTTGCGGTTGTATGGGACCTTTTACTGTCTGTTTCACGGTATGGCGTCCTTACTGTCTGTCACTGTATGGGACCTTAACGCCTGGACCCTCACTGTATGGGACCTTTACTGTCGGTCCTCACTTTAGGGACCTTGCCTTTACGTTTTGGTTCCTCACTTATAGGACCTTTATGTCTGTTCTAACGCTATGTATGGGATATCTTTATGTTTGTTTTCTCACTGTATGGGATCTTTACTGCTTCTTCTCATCGTATAAGATCTTTACTGTTGTTATCACGTATGGGATCTTACATAGTAAACATTAGTAACATAGTAATTAGGGTGAATAAAGACATACGTCCATCAAGTCCAACCTAGTCAATCTTTCTTTTTTTTTTTAAACCCTACCGAACAAGGTTGAGCCAGAGGAAGGCAAACAACCCCAGCTAAAAAGGGGAAAAAATCCTTCCTGACTTCCAAACGGCAATCGGAAAGTATCCCTTATCAACCCAGATCTTAGTGCATTAATACCAGTAATTCTTAATATTCTTTAGTTTAGAAACTCTTATCCAGGGCCTTTTTTAAAGTTTATTCAACCTGAACGTGTCATTACCTACATCTGCTGGAAGACAGTTCCCACGTTTCCATACAAACGCGTTCCTTCACTGTAAAGAAACCTCTCCTAACTGAAGATGAAACTTTTTTCTTCCAACCTGTAAAGTGAGTGTCCTACCGATTGTCCTACTGATATGACTATAGTGAACAAGCACTGTACTGTCTGTTCTCACTGTATGGGACCTTTACTGTCTGTTCTCACTGTATGGACCTTTACTGTCTGTTCTCACTGTATGGACCTTTACCGTCGGTTCTTACTATATGGGATCTTAACTACCTGTTCTACTGTTATGGGACCTTTACGGTTTTTCTCACTGTATGGACCTTTACTGTCTGTTCTCACTGTATGGGAACCGTTACTGTCTTTTACCATGTTTAGGACCGATTATACTGTCGGTTCTCACTGTATGGGACCATTTACCGTCGTTCTCACTCTATGTGGATCTTTAGTGTCGTTCTCACTGTATGGGATCTTGTCTTCTGTTCCCATGTATGGGACCTTACCCGTCTGTTCTCCACTGTACTGGGATCTTTAGTTTCCTGTCTGTTCTCACAGTGGTGGTTATCTTTACTGTCTGTTCTTAATTGTATCGGAACCTTTACCATCTGTTCTCCACTGTATGGCTCTTTACTGATGTTCTCACTTTATAGGGCCTTCAATTGCCTCAAGTGGGACCTTTACTGTGTATGCCTCATGTATGATTGGACTATAATGTCTGTTCCTCACTGTACTGAGATCTTATATACTGCCTGTCCTCAATGGTGTGGATCTTACTGCTTGTCCTCAATGTGTGGGGACCTTTCTACTTGCTTGTCTCACGTGGGACCTTACTATCTTTCTCACTGTATATGGACCTTACAGTCTGAATCTCACTCCTGGGACCCATAATTGTCTGTTCTCACTGTATGGGACCCTTTCTTCTGTCCTGCTCACTGTGTGGGACCTTTACTGTTTTTTCTCCAATGTATGGATCTGTACTTCTGTTTTCAATGATGGGACCATTACTGTCTGTTTTTCACTCTATGGAACCATTACTGTCTGTATATCGTTGTATTCAATTAGGATAAACTGGACATGAAATGTAGTTCTTGAGACGTTTCAGCTAGTTACATTCCCGTACTGCTTTCTCCCCATTCATAATGACTTGCTACAGTCGATGAACTAGCGAAACGTCTTCAAGAACTACATTTCATGTACAGGTTGATCAATTGAATACAACAGATATACCATGACTGGATGATGAGAACCTTCACAAAATTATGTCTGGTTCACTGATGACTTTAACTGCTCTCATTTGGGACCTTTACTGTCTGTTCAATCAGTATGGAGCCACTGTTTCATACAGCATGAGAACCCTGGTCCTCACTGTGTTGGGACCGTTACTGTCTGTTTCCTGTTCATTGGACCTACTGTCTGTTCTCGTTGTAATGGGGATCCTTAACCACCTGCCTCACTGTATGAGACCTTTACTTTCGGTTCTCACTGATAAGGACCTTTCTGCTGTTCTCACTGTATGGGATATTTACTGTTTGTTCTCACCTAGGGAGATCTTTAACGTGTCTCTTCTCTTGTATAAGATCTTACCCGTTTGTTCACTGTAGGTGGACCCTTCCGTCTTCTCACTGTATGGACCTAGACTTGTCGGTTCTTACTATATGGGATCTTAACCATCTGTTTCTCACTTATGGGACCTTAACCTACCTATCTGTTCTCACTGTAGGGGATCTTACTGTCTGTTCTCACTGTATGATACATTACTGTCTCGATTCTCACTGTCTGGACCGTTCACGTTATGTTCATGTATGAATTAGCGGTCTACTGTAGGGACCTTTACATTGTACTGATATGTCTGTTTTCACTGTATGGGACCTTTACTGTCTGTTCTCACTTTATGGACCTTTACCGTCTGTTTCTCACTATAGGGATCTTTACGTTTTCTCACTGTATGGATCTTTTACGTCTCTTCTTCATTGTATAAGATCTTTACTGTTTGTTCTCACTTGTATGGGACCCTTACTGTCTGTTCCACTGTATGGACCCCTTACACCGTCTGTCTCACTGTAAGGGACCTTTAACCTGTCGTTTCTCACTCTATGGGATCTTTAGTGTCTGTTCTCACGTATGGATCTTTGCTGTTGTTCCCTTGTAAATGGGACCTTACCCGTCTGTTTCTCACGTGTATGGGATCTTTAGTTTTGTTCTCCTGTGGTGGACTCTTTACTGTATGTTCTAATGTATGGGACCTTTACCATCTGTTCTCACTGTATGGATCTTGACTGACTGTCTCACTTTATAGAAGGCCTTCATCTCTCCTCACTGTGGGACCTTTACTGTGTATCTCACTGTAATGGGACTAATTGTCTGTTCTCACTGTATGAGATATTACTGCCTGTCCTCACTGTGGGTCTTTACTGCTTGTCCCTAAATGGGTGGGACCTTTACTGCTTGTCCTCACTGTGTGGGACCTTTACGATCTATTTATCACACGTTATAGGCCTTACAGCTGATCTCACTCATGGGAACATAATTGTCTGGTTCTCACTGTAGGGACCCTTTACGTTCCTCCCTCACTGTGTGGGACCTACTGTTTGGTTCTCACGGTATGGATCTTTTACTTCTGTTGTACTCACTGTATGGGACCATACTGTCTGTTTTCCACTGTATGGAACCATACTGTCTTTGGTTATATCTGTTGTATTCAATTAGATCAACTGCGACATGAAATTAGTTTTGAAGACGTTTCGCCTATGTCATCCGACTGGCTTTCTCAACTTCAGAAGCTTGTACAGTCGGATGACTAGCGAAAACGTCTTCAAGAAACTACATTTATGGTCCAGTTGATCTAATTGAATACAAAGATATACCATGACCTGGATGATGAGACCTTCACAAAATACTGTCTGTTTCACTGTTGGACCTTTACTTGTCTGTTCTCATTATGGGACTTACTGTCTGTTTCACCTGAATCGACCTTACCTGCCTGTCCCTCACCGTGTCGGGACCTTAATGTCTGTTCTCACTGTATGGGACCTTTACTGCGTGTCTCGTTGTATGGGACTTAACAACACCTGCCCTCACTGTATGGGACCCTTTACTATCTGTACCCACTGTATGGGACCTTACTTTCGGTTCTCAACGTGATAGACCTTTACTGTCTGTTCTCATGTTGGATATTTACTGTTTGTTTCACTATGGATCTTTACTGTCTCTTCTCATTGTATAGATCTTTACCGTGTTTCTCACTGTATGCTGGACACTTACGCGTCTGTTTCTCACGTTGGGACCTTAAACCAGGCGGTTTTTACTATACTGAGGATCTTAACCATATGTTTTTTTTCACGTTATGGACCTGTACCATACTGTTCTCACTGTATGGGATCTTTACGTCGTTCTCACTGTATGATACCTTTCTGTCTGTTTCCTGTAGGGGACCTGCTAGTCCCTGTGTCTCTCACTGTATGGGACCTTTACTGTCGAGTTCTAACTGTATGGGGACCTTACTGTCTGTTTCTCACTGTATGGGACTTTTACTGTCTGTTCTCACTGTATGGGACCTTACCTTGTTCTCACTATAGGGGATCTTTACTGTTTGTCTCAACGTATGGAATCTTTTACTGTCTCTTTCATTGTATAAATCTTTACTGTGTTGTATTCTCAACTGTATGGGACCTTACGTTCTGTTTCTCAGATATGGGACCTTACCGACGCTGTTCTCATGTAGGGACCTTTACCGTCTGTTCTTTACATATGGGATCTTCAACACATCTGTTCTCACTGTATGGGAACCTTACCATCTGTTCTCCTGTATGGGGTATCTTTACAAGCTTCTGTCTCTTACTGTATGAGTACCTTTACTGTCTGTTCTCACTGTATGTGGACCTTTTACGTGTCGGGTTCTAACGTATGGGACCTTACTGTTGTTTCTCAGCTTAGTGGGACCTTTACTGTCTGTTTTCATTGTATGGACCTTTACTGTATGTTCTCACTGTATGGGACACTTACGTCTGTGTCTCACTGATGGGCATCTTAGTGTCTGCTCTCAACTGTATGGGATCTTTGCTGTCTGTCCCATTGTATGGTACCCTTTACTGTCTGTCTCACTGTATGGATCATTAGTGTCTGTTCCTCACTGTATGGTATCTTACTGTCTGTTCTAAATTGTATGGGACCCTTTACCGTCTGTTCTCACTGTAGGAATCTTTACTGTCGGTTCTCACTATATAGACCTTACTGCCCTCACTGTGTGCACCTTTACTTGCATCCCTCACTGTATAGGACTATAATTGTCTGTTCTCACTGTATGGGACACCTTTACTGCCTGTCCTCACTGTTGGGATCTTTACTGCCCTGTCTCCACTGTGTGGGTGACCCTTTACTGCCTGTCCTCAACTGTGTGGGACCTTACAAAACCTGTTCTCACTCTCAGGAACATAATAGTCTGTTCTCACTGTATGGACCTTTACTCTGCGCCCTCCTGTGTGGGACCTTACGTTTGTCTCACGTCATGGGCCTTTACTGTTCTGTTTTCACTGTACTGTATGTGATCTTTCTTCTGGTTTCACTTTAATGGGTGCCATTACTGTCTGTTTCACGTATGGAATCCATTACTGTCTGTTCTTAATATATATGCAACTTTACTGTCTGTTCTTATGTATGGGACCTTTACTGCCTGTACTCACTGTGTGGGACCTTTCTTTTTCTCACTGTGTGGGACGCTTACTGTATGTTTATGTGTCAGGGACCATTTACGTTCTGTGTTGTCACTGTATGGGGACCTTTACACTTCGGTTCTCACTGTAGGGGACCTTTACAGTCTGTTCTCACGTGTATGGGACCTTTAACACGCCTGCCCTCACTGTAGGGACGCTTACTGATCTGTCCCACTGTATGGGACCTTTACTTTTGGTTCTAACTCTATAGGACTTTAATGTCTGTTCTCACTGTAGGGATCTTTATGTTTGTTTCTACTTATGGGATCTGTTCTGTTCTGTTCTCACTGTAATGATACCTTTACTGTCTGTTCTCACTGTTAGGGACCTTTCCTGTCGGTGTCTACTGTATGGGACCTTACTCCTGTTTCACTGTATGGACCTTTACTGTCTGTTCTCATCTGTACTCTCGACTTAACTGTTATGTTCTCCACGTATGGGGACCTTTCCATCGTGTCTCACTAGTATGGATCTTTAGTGTCTGCTCTCACTGTATGGGATCTTTGCTGGTCTGTTCCCATTGTATGGGAACTTAACTGTCTGTTCTCACTGTATGGGATCATTAGGTCCTGTTCTCACTGTATGGTATCTTTACTGTCTGTTCTAATTGTATGGGACCTTTACCGTCTGTTTCACTGTGATGGGATACTTTACTGTCGGTTCTCACATATAAGGACCATACACTGCCTCACTTTGTGACCTTACTGTATATCCTCACTGTATAGGACTATAATTTGTCCTGTCTTCTCAACTGTATGGGACCTTTACTGCCTGTCCTCACTGTGTGGGATCTTTACTGCCTGTCCTCACCTGTGTGGACCTTTACGCCTGTCCCTCCACTGTGTGGGACCTTACTATCTATTCTCCTGTAGGGACCTTTACAAACGGTTCTCACTCTATGGGACCATAATAGTCATGTCTCATCTAGTATGGGGGAACCTTATTGCCTGCCCTCACTGTGTTTGGACCGTTTACTGTTTGTTCGGTTACGGCTGTATGGGGACCTTTACTGTCTGTTTTCTCACTGTATGTGATTGTTACTTTCTGTTTTCACTTTATGGGACCTTACTGTCGTTTTCACGAGTATGGAACCATTACTGTCTGTTTCTAATATATAGCAACCTTTCCGTCTGTTTCTTACTGTTGGGACCATTTAATGCCTGTACCACTGTGTGGGACTTACTGTCTGTTCTCACTGTGGGGACTGTACTTGTCTGTTTTTCGTTGTATGGGACCGTACTGCTGTTTCTCACTGTATGGGTCTCTTTCTGTCCTGTCTCACACTGTAGGGGACCTTAACCGCCTGCCCTCACTGTATGGGACCTTTACTGTCTGTCCTAACTGTATGGGACCTTTAACTTTTTGGTTCTCACTCTATGGCTTTACTGTCTGTTTCCACTGTAGGGATCTTAAGTTTGTTCTCACGGTATGGGATCTTTACTGTCTCTTCTCATGGTTAAGATCTTACTGTTTTTGTTTCTCACTGTTGGGATCTACAAGTAACCATAGTAACATAGTTAATTAGGTTGAATAAAGACATCTTCCATCAAGTCTCAACCTATTCACTTCTTTTTTTTTTTTTTAACCACTACCTAACAGTTGATCCAAGGAAGGCAAACAAACCCCCAGCTAAAAAGGGGGAAAAAATGTCCTTCCTGACTCCAAACGTGCAATCGGAAGTATCCCGGACAACAGATCTATCTGCATTAATACAGTAATTCTATATTCTTAGTATAGAAAGATTCCAGGCCTTTTTTTTAAGTTATCAATGACTTGTCATACACACATCTGCTGGAAGACGGTTCACAGTTTCCACAGTCATCCACCGTTCTCACTGTAAAGAAAACCTCCTACCTGAAGAGAAACTCTCTTTTCTTCCAACTATTAAAGGATGTCACGGGGTTCCTCTGATAGGACCTATTAGTGAACAATGCCTATGCTTTTTCACTTGGGTACCTGTTTTCTCCACTGTAATGGGACCTTTACTGTCTGTTCTCACTGTATGGGGACCCTTTATTGTCTCCAGACTCCGGTCTTACTATATGGGATCTTAACACCATACTTCTTTCTCACGGTATGGGGACCGGTTATGTTCTTCTCACTGTATGGGAACCTTTACTTGTGCTTACTGTATGGGACCTTTACCTGTCTGTTCTCACTGTATAGGACCTTTACGCTGTTCTCACTGATGGGACCTTTACCGGTCGTTCTACTCTAGGGATCTTTAGTGTCTGTTCTCACTGATGGGATCTTTGCTGTCTGTTCCCATTGTATGGACTTTACCGTCTGTTCTCACTGTTGGATCTTTAGTTTCTGTTGCTCACTGTGTGGTATCTTTAACGTCTGTTCTAATTGGTATGGGACCTTAACCTTGTTTCCCTGTATGGGATCGTTACTGACGTTCTCACTTTAAGGGCCTCACATCCTCCTCACTGTGGGACCTTACATTGTATCCTCACTGTAGGGACTATAATTGTCTGTTCTCATGTATGAGACCTATTTACTGCCTGTCCTCACTGTGGGATCTTTTACTGCTTGTCTCATGTGTGGGACCTTACGTCTTGTCCTCACTGTGTGGGACCTTACTTCTATTCCACTGTATAGGACCTTTACAGTCTGAATCTCACTCCATGGGACATAATTGTCCTGTCCTCACTCGTCTGGGAACCTACTTAACTCCCTGCCCTCACTGTGTGGGACCTTTACTGTTTGTTCTCACGTATGGGATTCTTACTTTTCTGTTTTCACGTATGGACCATTACATGTCTGTTTTCACTCTATGGAACCATTACTGTCTGTTATATCTGTTGTATTCAACTAGATCAACTGGACATGAAGTGTTAGTTTCTTGAAGACGTTTCGTAGTTCTCTAATCCGACTGGCTTTCTCAATTCAGAATGACCTGTACATCGGATGACTAAGCGAACACGTCTTCAAGAACTACATTCAATGTCCAGTTGATCTCATTGACATACAACAGATATATCATGACCTGGATGAATGAAGACCTTCATCAAAATTAACTGTATGTTTCTCACTGTCATGGACTGAGCATTTCACGTGCTTCTCACTGTTGGGACCTGTCTCACTGAATGAAGCCTTTACTGCCTGCCTCATGTGTGGGACTTTACTGTGCGTGTTCTCACTGTATGGGAACTTTACTGTCCTTTCGCGTTATGGGAACTAACACCTGCCCTCACGTTATGAGGACCTGTTACTATCTGTCTCCACTGTATGGGACTTACTTTCGGTTTCACTGTAGAAGGACCTTTACTTCTTCTCACTGATGGGATATTATACGTTTGTCTCTCAACTATGGGATCTTACTGTCTCTTCATTGTATTAAGTATCTTACCGTTTTGTGCCACTGTATGGGACCCTTACGTTCTTTCTCAACTGTATGGGACTTTACCGTCGGTTCTACTATTGGGATCTTAACCATCTGGTTTCTCACTGTTGGGCGACTTTACCATCTGTTCTACTTGTATGGGGATCTTACTGTCTGTTCTCAACTGTTATGATTGCTTTACGCTGTTTGTCACGTGGGACGGTCTGTGCTGTTCTCGAACTTGTGGACGCGTTTACTGTTGAGTTCTAATATTAGTCGCGTTATGTTCCGTCATTTTCGAGGAACGTGTCTGTCTGTCTCACTGTATGGGACCTTTAGTGCGTTCCACTGAAGGGACCTTTACCGTCTGTTCTCACTATAGTGGATTCTTTACGCGTTTGTTCTCTCACTGTATGTATCTTTACGTCTCTTTCTCATTGTATAGATCTTACTGTTTGTTCCCCACGTATGGGACCTACTGTCCTGTTCCACTGTAATGGGACCCTACCGTCTGTTATCACGTTCAGTATGGGACCTGTACCTCTGTTCTTACTATATGGAGATCCTTAAACATCTGTTCTCACTGTATGGGACCTTAACCATCTGTTTAAGTATGGGATTCTTTCAGTCTGTTCTTACTGTATTGGATACCTTTACTGTCTGTTCTCATAGTATGGGACTTTTACTGATGTCGGTTTCAACTGTAGGGTACCTTTATCTGTGCTGTTCCACTGTATGGGACTTTACTGTCTGGTTAATTGTACTTGGACCCTGTTCATGTCTGTTCTCACTGTATGGGACCTTTACCGTCTGTTCATCATGTATGGGATCTTTAGTGTCTGCTCCTCACTGTATGGGATCTTGCGTCGTTCCCATTGTATGGACCCTTTTATGTCCTGTTCTCACTTATGGGATATTAGTGTCTGTTTCTCACTGTATGCGTATCTTTTACTGTCTCGCTGTTCTAATTTATGAGGTACCTTTCCGTCTGTTCTCACGTATGGATCTTTACTGTCGGTCCACTATATAGAACCTCACTGCCCTTGCACTGTGTGAACTTTACTGTGTATCCTCACTGATATGCACTATAATGTTCGTTCTCAACTGTATGAGTACTTACTGCCTGTCCTCACTGTGTGGTCTTTTACTGCCTGTCCTCCACTGTGTGGGACCTTACTCTGTCCTTCACTGTGTGGGACCTTTACACTGTCTCACTCTATGGACCTAATAGTCTGTCGTCATGTATGGGACACTTTAACTGCCCTGCCCTCACTGTGTGGGAACACTTTACTGTTTGTTCTCACTGTATGGGACCTTTACTGTCTTTTTCACGTTCAGCGTGTGATCTTTACTTTCTGTTTTCACTTTATGGGGCCATTACTGTCCGTTTTCACTGTATGGGAACCATTAATTCTGTGCTTAATATATAGCACCTTTACTGGCCTCGGTTCTTAGTAGGGGACCTTACTGCCTGTACGTCACGTGTGGACGTCTTTATGTCTTTCTTCACCTGTGTGGGACCCTTTACTGTCTTGTTTTCGTGGTATGGGACCATTACTTTTCTGTTGTCACTGTAGGGCCTTACTGTCGTTTCTCAACTTATGGGACCTTTTACAGTCTGTCTCAGCTGTATGGGCTTACATCCTCACTGTACGGCTGACCACTGCACTGTCCGACTATGTCTCCTCGTATGGACCTTTACTTTTGGTCTCCACTCTAATAAGGACCTTTACTGTCTGTTCTAACACTGTATGGGATCTTTACTTGTTTGTCTCACTGTTGGGATCTTTACTGTCTCTTCTCATGTATAAGATCTTAATGTTTTTCTCACTGTATGGGATCTTAGCATAAGTAACTAGTACAATAGAATTAAGGTTGAATAAAGACATACGTCCATCAAGTCAACATTCACTTCTTTTTTGTTTTTTAACCCAATACTACAGTGATCCAGATGAAGGCAAAAAAACCCCAGCTAAAAAGGGGGGAAACAATTCCGCCTTGACTCCAAAATCAATCGAACAGTAATCCCCTGGATCAACAGATCTATTGACATTAATACCAGTTAATTCTTAATATTCTTTAGTTTTAGAAAGTTCTCCAGCCTTTTAAAGTTTCAATGAACTTGCCATTCCAATCTGCTGGAAGAACAGTTCACAGTTTCAGTCCGCATTTTCACCGCTCACTGTAAAGAAACATCTCCTAACCTGAAGATAAACTTTCTTTTCTTCCACCCTCACTTGTGGGCGCTTTACGTTTGTCTCACTGTAATGGATCTTTACTTTCTGTTTCACTTCAGGGACCATTACGTTGTTTTTCACTGTATGGGACCATTACTGTCTGTTTATATCTGTGGTATACAATTAGATTCAACTGGACATGAAATGTAGTCTTGAAGACGTTTCGCTAGTCATCCGACTGGCTTTCTCAATTCAGAATGACTTGTACAGTCGGATGACTAGCGAAACGTCTTCAAGAACTACATTTCATGTCCAGTTGATCTAATTGAATACAACAGATATACCATGACCTGGATGAATGAGAACCTTCACAAAATTACTGTCTGTTCTCACTGTATGGGACCTTTACTGTCTGTTCTCACTGTATGGGACCTTTACTGTCTGTTCTCACTGAATGAGACCTTTACTGCCTGTCCTCACTGTGTGGGACCTTTACTGTCTGTTCTCACTGTATGGGACCTTTACTGTGACATTTTACCGTCGGTTTCTTACTATATGGGATCTTAACCATCTGTTCTCACTGTATGGGACCTTACCATATGTTCTCACTGTATGGGAGCTTAGTTGTTCTCACTGTATGATACCTTTACTGTCTGTTCTCACGTATGGGACCGTTACTGTCTGGTTCTCACTGTATGGGACCTTTACTGTCGGTTCTAACTTTATGGGACCTTTACTGTCTGTTCTCACTGTATGGGACCGTTACTGTCTGTTCTCACTGTATGGGACCTTTACCGTCTGTTCTCACTATATGGGATCTACTGTTTGTTCTCACTGTATGGAATCTTTTACTGTCTCTTCTCATGTATAAGATCTTTACTGTTTGTTCTCACTGTTTGGGACCCTTACTTGTCTTTTCTCATGTATGGGACCTTACCGTCTGTTCTCACTGTATGGGACCTTTACTCTGTTCTTACTATATGGGATCTTAAACATCGTTCTCACTGTATGGACTTTACCAATCTTTCTCACTGTATGGGATCTTTACAGTCTGTTCTTACTGTATGATACCTTTTACTGTCTGTTCTCACTGTATGGACCTTTACTGGTCGGTTCTAACTGTAGGGGACCTTTACTGTCTGTTCTACTGTATGGACCTTTACTGTCTGTTCTCATGTATTGGACCTTTACTGTATGTTCTCACTGTATGGGAACCTTTACTGTCTGTTCTCACTGTATGGGATCTTTAGTGTCTCTCTCACTGTATGGGATCTTTGCTGTTGTTCCCATTGTATGGGACCTTTAATGTCTGTTTCACTGTATGGGATCATTAGTGTCTGTTCTCACGTGTATGGTAACTTTACTGTCTGTTCTAATTGTATGGGCCTTTACCGTGTTCTCACTGTATGGGATCTTTACTGTCGGTTCTCACTATATAGGACATTCACGCCCTCACTGTGTGACCTACTGTGTATCCTCACTGTATAGGACTATAATTGTACTGTCTCACTGTATGGGACCTTTACTGCCTGTCCTCACTGTGTGGGATCTTTACTGCCTGTCCTCCACTGTGTGGGACCTTTATGCCTGTCCTCACTGTGTGGGACCTTTACAAACTGTTCTCACTTATGGGACAAATAGTCTGTTCTCACTGTATGGGACCTTACTGGCGGCCTTCACTGTGTGGACTTTACTGTTTTGTTCTCACTGTATGGGACCTTATGTCTGGTTTTCAATGTATGTGACTTTACTTTGTTTTCACTTTATGGGGCCATTACTGTCTGTTTTCACTGTATGGAACCATTACGGTCTGTTCTTAATATATAGCACTTTACTGTCTGTTCTTACTGTATGGGGACCTTTACTGCCTGTACTCACTGTGTGGACCTTTACTGTCTGTTCTCACTGTGTGGGACCTTTACTGTCTGTTTTCGTTGTATGGGACCTTACTTTCTGTTGTCAATGTATGGGACCTTTACTGTCTGTCTCACTGTATGGGACTTTACAGTCTGTTCTCACTGTATGGGACCTTAACCGTGCCCTCACGTATGGGACTTACTGTCTGTCCTCACTGTATGGACCTTTACTTTGGTTCTCACTTATAGGACTTTACTGTCTGTTCTCACTGTATGGGATCTTTACTGTTTTGTTCTACTGTATGGGATCTTTACTGTCTCTTCTCATTGTATAGATCTTTACTGTTTGTTTCACTGTATGGGATCTTACATAGTAACTAGTAACATAGTAATAAGGTTGAATAAAAGACATACGTCCATCAGTCCAACCTATTCACTTCTTTTTTTTTTTTAACCCTACCTAACAGTTGATCAGAGGAAGGGCAAAAAACCCCAGCTAAAAAGGGGGAAAAATTCCTCCTGACTCCAAACGTCAATCGGAAAGTATCCTCGATCAACCAGATCTATATGCATTAATACCAGTAATTCTTAATATTCTTAGTTTTAGAAACTTATCCAGGCCTTTTTAAAAGTTATTCAATGAACTTGCCATTACCACATCTGCTGGAAGACAGTTCACAGTTTTCACCGTTCTCACTGTAAAGAAACCTCTCCTAACCTGAAGATGAAACTTCTTTTCTTCCAACCCTCACTGTGTGGGACCTTTACTGTTTGTTCTCACTGTATGGGATCTTTACTTTCTGTTTTCACTGTATGGGACCATTACTGTCTGTTTTCACTGTATGGAACCATTACTGTCTGTGTTATATCTGTGTATTCAATTAGATCAACTGGACATGAAATGTAGTTCTTGAAGACGTTTCGCTAGTCATCCGACTGGCTTTCTCAATTCAGAATGACTGTACGTCGGATGGACTAGCGAAACGTCTTCAAGAACTACATTTCATGTCCAGTTGATCTAATTGAATACAACAGATATACCATGACCTGGATGAATGAGAACCTTCACAAAATTACTGTCTGTTCTCACTGTATGGGACCCTTACTGTCTGTTCTCATGTATGGGACCTTTACTGTCTGTTCTCATGAATGAGACCTTTAGCCTGTCCTCACTGTGTGGGACCTTTACTGTCTGTGTCTCACTGTATGGGACCTTTACTGTCTGTTCTGTTGTATGGGACCTTAACCACCTGCCCTCACGTATGGGACCTTTACTACTGTCCTCACGTATGGGACCTTACTTTCGGTTCTCACTGTATAGGACCCTTACTGTCTGTTCTCACTGTATGGGATATTTACTGTTTGTTCTCACTATGGGATCTTTACTGTCTCTTCTCATTGTATAAGATCTTTACCGTTGTTCTCACTGTATGGGACCCTTACCGTCTGTTCTCACTGTATGGGACCTTTACCGTCGGTTTTACTATATGGGATCTTAACCATCTGTTCTCACTGTAGGGACCTTTACCATCTGTTCTCACTGTATGGGATCTTTACTGTCTGTTCTCACTGTATGATACCTTTACTGTCTGTTCTCACTGTATGGGACCGTTACTGTCTGTTCTCACTGTATGGGACCTTTACTGTCGGTTTCAACTGTATGGGCTTTACTGTCTGTTCTCACTGTATGGGACCTTTACTGTCGTTCTCAGTATGGGACCTTTACGTCTGTTCTCACTATATGGATCTTTACTGTTTGTTCTCACTGTATGAATCTTTACTGTCTCTTTCATGTATAAGATCTTTACTGTTTGTTCTCACTGTATGGGACCCTTACTGTCTGTTCTCACTGTATGGGACCCTTACCGTCTGTTCTCACTGTATGGGACCTTTACCGTCTGTTCTTACTATATGGGATCTTAAACATCTGTTCTCACTGTATGGGACCTTTACATCTGTTCTCCTGTATGGGATCTTACAGTCTGTTCTTACTGTATGATACCTTTACTGTCTGTTTCACTGTATGGGACCTTTACTGTCGGTTCTAACTGTATGGGACCTTTACTGTCTGTTCTCACTGTATGGGACTTTACTGTGTTCTCATTGTATTGGACCTTTACTGTATGTTCTCACTGTATGGGACCTTTACCGTCTGTTCTCACTGTATGGGATCTTTAGTGTCTGCTCTCCACTGTATGGGATCTTTGCTGTCGTTCCATTGTATGGGACCTTTACTGTCTGTTCTCAATGTATGGGATCATTAGTGTCTGTTCTCACTGTATGGTATCTTTACTGTCTGTTCTAATTGTATGGGACCTTTACCGTCTGTTCTCACTGTATGGGATCTTTACTGTCGGTTCTCACTATATAGGACCTTCACTGCCTCACTGTGTGACCTACTGTGTATCCTCACTGTATAGGACATATAATTGTCTGTTCTCACTGTATGGGACCTTTACTGCCCTCCTGTGTGTGGATCTTTACTGCCTGTCCTCACTGTGTGGGACCTTTACTGCCTGTCCTCACTGTGTGGGACCTTTACAAACTGTTCTCACTCTATGGGACCATAATAGTCTGTTCTCACTGTATGGGACCTTTACTGCCTGCCTCACTGTGTGGGACCTTTACTGTTTGTTCTCACTGTATATGGACCTTTACTGTCTGTTTTCACTGTATGTGATCTTTACTTTCTGTTTTCACTTTATGGGGCCATACATGTCTGTTTCACTGTATGGAACCATTACTGTCTGTTCTTAATATATAGCACCTTACTGTTTCTACTGTATGGGACCTTTACTGCCTGTACTCACTGGTGTGGGACCTTTACTGTCTGTTCTCACTGTGTGGGACCTACTGTCTGTTTCGTTTTTGTATGGGACCATTACTTTCTGTTGTCACTGTATGGGACCTTTACTGTCTGTTCTCACTGTATGGGACCTTTACAGTCTGTTCTCACTGTATGGGACCTTAACCGCCTGCCCTCACTGTATGGGACCTTTACTGTCTGTCCTCACTGTATGGGACCTTTACTTTTGGTTCTCACTCTATAGGACCTTTACTGTCTGTTCTCACTGTATGGGATCTTTACTGTTTGTTCTCACTGTATGGGATCTTTACTGTCTCTTCCATTGTAAAGATCTTTACTGTTTGTTCTCACTGTATGGGATCTTACATAGTAACATAGTAACATAGTAATTAAGGTTGAATAAAGACATACGTCCATCAAGTCCAACCTATTCACTTCTTTTTTTTTTAACCCTACCTAACAGTTGATCCAGAGGAAGGCAAAAAACCCCAGCTAAAAAGGGGGGAAAAATTCCTTCCTGACTCCAAACGGCAATCGGAAAGTATCCCTGGATCAACCAGATCTATATGCATTAATACCAGTAATTCTTAATATTCTTTAGTTTTAGAAACTTATCCAGGCCTTTTTAAAAGTTATTCAATGAACTTGCCATTACCACATCTGCTGGAAGACAGTTCCACAGTTTCACCGTTCTCACTGTAAAGAAACCTCTCCTAACCTGAAGATGAAACTTCTTTTCTTCCAACCTTAAAGGATGTCCACGTGTCCTCTGATATGACCTATTAGTGAACAATGCACTGTACTGTCTGTTCTCACTGTATGGGACCTTTACTGTCTGTTCTCACTGTATGGGACCTTTACTGTCTGTTCTCACTGTATGGGACCTTTACCGTCGGTTCTTACTATATGGGATCTTAACCATCTGTTCTCACTGTATGGGACCTTTACTGTCTTTTCTCACTGTATGGGACCTTTACTGTCTGTTCTCACTGTATGGGACCCTTACTGTCTGTTCTCACTGTATGGGACCTTTACTGTCTGTTCTCACTGTATGGGACCTTTACCGTCTGTTCTCACTCTATGGGATCTTTAGTGTCTGTTCTCACTGTATGAGATCTTTGCTGTCTGTTCCCATTGTATGGGACCTTTACCGTCTGTTCTCACTGTATGGGATCTTTAGTTTCTGTTCTCACTGTGTGGTATCTTTACTGTCTGTTCTAATGTATGGGACCTTTACCGTCTGTCTCACTGTATGGGACTTACTGTTTTACTGTAGTGTTCTCACTGTATGGTATCTTTACGTCTGTTCTCACTTTATAGGGCCTTCACTCTCCTCACTGTGGGACCTTACTGTGTATCCTCACTGTATGGCACTATAATTGTCTGTTCTCACTGTATGAGACCATTAATGCCTTTCCTCACTGTGTGGGATCTTACTGCTTGTCCTCCACTGTGTGGGACCTTTACTATCTATTCTCACTGTATAGGACCTCTACAGTCTGATCTCACTCCATGGGACCATAAGTGTTGTTCTCATTGTATGGGACCTTTACTGCCTGCCCTCACTGTGTGGGACCTTTACTGTTTGTTCTCACTGTATGGGACCTTTACTGTCTGTTTCACTGTTTGGGATTTTTATTTTGTTTTCACTGTATGGGGTCTTGCTGTCTGTTCTCACTGAATGAGGACCCTTACTGTCACTGTATGAGACCTTACTGCCTGCCTCAATGGGAGAACCCTTTACTGCCTGTCCTCACTGTGTGGGACGTGTATCCTCACTGTATGGGAACTATATTGTCTGTCTCACGTATGAGACTATTACTGCCTGTCCTCACTGTGTGGGATCTTTACTGCTTGTCCTCAATGTGTGGGACCTTACTGCTTGTCCTCACTGTGTGGGACCTTTACTATCTATTCTCACTGTATAGGACCTTTACAGTCTGATCTCACTCCATGGGACATAATTGTCTGTTCTCACTGTATGGGACCTTTACGTTCCTTCCCTCACTGTGTGGGACCTTACTGTTTGTTCTCACTGTATGGGATCTTTACTTTCTGTTTCACTCACGTATGGGACCATACTGTCTGTTTCACTGTATGGAACCATTACTGTTCTGTTATATCTGTTGTATTCAATTAGATCAACTGGACATGAAATGTAGTTTTGAAGACGTTTCGCTAGTCATCCGACTGGCTTTCTCAATCAGAATGACTTGTACAGTCGGATGACAGCGAAACGTCTTCAAGAACTACATTTCATGGTCCAGTTGATCTAATTGAATACAACAGATATACCATGACCTGGATGAATGAGAACCTTCACAAAATTACTGTCTGTTCTCACTGTATGGGACCTTTACTGTCTGTTCTCACTGTATGGGACCTTACTGTCTGTTTCACTGAATGAACCTATACTGCCTGTCCCTCACCGTGTGGGACCTTTACTGTCTGTCTCACTGTATGGGACCTTTACTTCTGTTCTCGTTGTATGGGACATTAACCACCTGCCCTCACTGTATGGGACCTTTACTATCTGTCCCACTGTATGGGACCTTACTTTCGGTTCTCACTGATAGGACCTTTACTGTCTGTTCTCACTGTATGGATATTTACTGTTTGTTCTCACTATGGATCTTACTGTCTCTTCTCATTGTATATGATCTTTACCGTTTGTCTCACTGTATGGGACCCTTACCGGTCTGTTCTCACTGTATGGGGACCTTACCGCGGTTTTACTATATGGGATCTTAACCATATGTTCTCACGTATGGGACCTTTACCATCTGTTCTCACTGTATGGGATCTTACTGTCGTTCTCACTGTATGATACCTTTACTGTCTGTTCTCACTGTAGGGACCGTTCTGTCTGTTCTCACTGTATGGGACCTTTACTGTCGGTTCAACTGTATGGGACCTTACTGTCTGTTCTCACTGTATGGGACCTTTACTGTCTGTTCTCACTGTATGGGACCTTACCGTTGTTCTCACTATATGGGGATCTTTACTGTTTGTCTAACTGTATGGAATCTTTACTGTCTCTTCTATTGTAATAAGATCTTACTGTTTGTTCTCACTGTATGGGACCCTTAGTCTGTTCTCACTGTATGGGCCCTACCGTCTGTCTCACTGTATGGGACCTTACGTCTGTTCTTACTATATGGGATCTTAAAATCTGTTCTCACTGTATGGGACCTTTACCATCTGTTCTCCTGTATGGGATCTTTACAGTCTGTTCTTACTGTATGATACCTTTACTGTCTGTTCTCACTGTATGGGACCTTACTGTCGGTTCTAACTGTATGGGACCTTTACTGTTGTTCTCACTGTATGGGACCTTTACTGTCTGTTCTATCATTGTATTGGACCTTTACTGTATGTTACTCACTGTATGGGACCTTACCGTCTGTTCTCACTGTATGGGTATCTTTAGTGTCTGCTCTCACTGTATGGGATCTTTGCTGTCTGTTCCCATTGTATGGACCTTTACTGTCTGTTCTCACTGTATGGGATCATTAGTGTCTGTTCTCACTGTATGGTATCTTTACTGTCTGTTCTAATTGTATGGGACCTTTACCGTCTGTTCTCACTGTATGGGATCTTTACTGTCGGTTCTCACTATATAGGACCTTCACTGCCCTCACTGTGTGACCTTTACTGTGTATCCTCACTGTATAGGACTATAATTGTCTGTTCTCACTGTATGGGACACCTTTACTGCCTGTCCTCACTGTTGGGATCTTTACTGCCTGTCATCACTGTGTGGGGACCTTACTGCCTGTCCTCACTGTGTGGGACCTTACAAACTGTTCTCACTCTAAGGACCTAATAGTCTGTCTCACTGTATGGGACCTTACTGCCTGCCCTCACTGTGTGGGACCTTATGTTTGTTCACTGTATGGGACCTTTACTGTCTGTTTTCTGTATGTGATCTTTACTTCTGGTTTCACTTTATGGGCCATTACTGTCTGTTTTCACTGTATGGAAACCATTACTGTTGTTCTTAATATATAGCACCTTTACTGTCTGTTCTTACTTGTATGGGACCTTTACTGCCTGTACTCACTGTGTGGGACCTTTCTGTTCTGGTCTCACTGTGTGGGACCTTTACTGTCTGTTTTCGTTGTCATGGACCATTTACTTTCTGTTGTCACTGTAGGGACTTACTGTCGTTCTCACTGTAGGGACCTTTACAGTCTGTTCTCACTGTAGGGACCTTAACCGCCTGCCCTCACTGTATGGGACCTTTTACTGTCGTCCTCACTGTATGGTACCTTACTTTGGTTCTAACTCTATAGGACCTTTATGTCTGTTCTCACTGTATGGGATCTTTACTGTTTGTTCTCACTGTATGGGATCTTTGTCTGTTCTCACTGTATGATACCTTTACTGTCTGTTCTCACTGTATGGGACCTTTTACTGTCGGTCTAAACTGTATGGGACCTTTACTCTCTGTTCTCACTGTATGGACCTTTACTGTCTGTTCTCATTGTATTGACTTAACTGTATTTCTCACTGTATGGGACCTTTATCATCTGTCTCACTTAGGGATCTTTAGTGTCTGCTCTCACTGTATGGGATCTTTGCTGTCTGTTCCCATTGTATGGGACCTTAACTGTCTGTTCTCACTGTATGGGATCATTAGTGTCTGTTCTACTGTATGGTATCTTTACTGTCTGTTCTAATTGTATGGGACCTTTACCGTCTGTTTCTCACTGTATGGGATCTTTACTGTCGGTTCTCACATATAGGACCTTCACTGCCCTCACTTTGTGACCTTTACTGTAATCTCATGTATAGGACTATAATTGTCTGTTCTTCTACTGTATGGGACCTTTACTGCCTGTCCTCACTGTGTGGGATCTTTACTTGCCTCCCACTGTGGGACCTTCGCCTGTCCTCACTGTGTGGGACCTTTACTATCTATTCTCACTGTATGGGACCTTACAAACTGTTCTCACTCTATGGGACCATAATAGTCATGTTCTCTACGTATGGGACCTTTATTGCTGCCCTCACTGTGTTGGACCTTACTGTTTGTTCTGACTGTATGGGACCTTTACTGTCTGTTTTCACTGTATGTGATCTTTACTTTCTGTTTTCACTTTATGGGACCATTACTGTCTGTTTTCACTGTATGGAACCATTACTGTCTGTTCTTAATATATAGCACCTTTACTGTCTGTTCTTACTGTATGGGACCTTACTGCCGTACTCACTGTGTGGGACCTTACGTCTGTTCTCACTGTGTGGGACCTTACTGTCTGTTTTTTCGTTGTATGGGACCTTCTGTCCTGTTCTCACTGTATGGGTCCTTTACTGTCTGTTCTCACTGTATGGGACCTTAACCGCCTGCCCTCACTGTATGGGACCTTTACTGTCTGTCCTCACTGTATGGGACCTTTACTTTTGGTTCTCACTCTATAGGACCTTTACTGTCTGTTCTCACTGTAGGGGATCTTACTGTTTGTTCTCACTGTTATGGGATCTTTACTGTCTCTTCTCATTGTTAAGATCTTTACTGTTTGTTCTCACTGTATGGGATCTTACATAGTAACCATAGTAACATAGTTAATTAAGGTTGAATAAAGACATACTCCATCAAGTCCACCTATTCACTTTCTTTTTTTTTTTTTTAACCCTACCTAACAGTTGATCCAAGGAAGGCAAACAACCCCAGCTAAAAAGGGGGAAAAAATTCCTTCCTGACTCCAACGGCAATCGGAAAGTATCTGGACAACCAGATCTATATGCATAATACAGTAATTCTAATATTCTTAGTTTTAGAAACTTATCCAGGCCTTTTTTAAAGTTATTCAATGAACTTGTCATTACCACATCTGCTGGAAGCGCACAGTTTCCACAGTCTCACCGTTCTCACTGTAAAGAAAACCTCTCCTAACCTGAAGATGAAACTCTCTTTTCTTCCAACCTTAAAGGATGTCCAACGGTCCTCTGATATGACCTATTAGTGAACAATGCACTGTACTGTCTGTTTCTCACTGTATGGGACCTTTACATGTTTTCTCACTGTATGGGACCTTTACTGTTGTTCTCACTGTATGGGACCTTTACCGTCGGTCTTACATATGGGATCTTAACACATCTTTGTTCTCACGTATGGGACTTACTCTTTTCTCACTGTATGGGACCTTTACTGTCGTTACTGTATGGGACCTTTACTGTCTGTTCTCACTGTATAGGGACCTTTACGTCCTGTTCTCACTGTATGGGACCTTTACCGTCTGTTCTCACTCTATGGGATCTTTAGTGTCTGTTCTCAACTGTATGGATCTTTGCTGTCTGTTCCCATTGTATGGGACTTACCGTCTGTTCTCACTGTATGGGATCTTTAGTTTCTGTTCTCACTGTGTGGTATCTTTACTGTCTGTTCTAATTGTATGGGACCTTTACCATCTGTTCTCACTGTATGGGATCTTTACTGACTGTTCTCACTTTATAGGGCCTTCACTCTCCTCACTGTGGGACCTTTAACTGTGTATCCTCACTGTATGGGACTATAATTGTCTGTTCTCACTGTATGAGACTATTACTGCCTGTCCTCACTGTGTGGGATCTTTACTGCTTGTCCTCAATGTGTGGGACCTTTACTGCTTGTCCTCACTGTGTGGGACCTTACTATCTATTCTCACCGTATAGGACCTTTACAGTCTGATCTCACTCCATGGGACCATAATTGTCTGTCTCACTGTATGGGACCTTTACTTCCTGCCTCACTGTGTGGGACCTTTACTGTTTGTTCTCACTGTATGGGATCTTTACTTTCTGTTTTCACTGTATGGACCATTACTGTCTGTTTTCACTCTATGGAACCATTACTGTCTGTTATATCTGTTGTATTCAATTAGATCAACTGGACAATGAAATGTAGTTCTTGAGACGTTTCGTATCAGTCATCCGACTGGCTTTCTCAATTCAGAATGACCTGTACAGTCGGATGACTAAGCGAACGTCTTCAAGAACTACATTCATGTCCAGTTGATCTAATTGAATACAACAGATATATCATGACCTGGATATGAGAAACCTTCACAAAATAACTGTCTGTTTCCACTGTATGGGACTTTACTGTCTGTTCTCACTGTATGGGACCTTTACTGTCTGTCTCACTGAATGAAGACCTTTACTGCCTGTCCTCACTGTGTGGGACCTTTACTGTCTGTTCTCACTGTATGGGACCTTTACTGTCTTTCTCGTGTGATGGGACCTTAACCACCTGCCCTCACTGTATGGGACCTTTACTATCTGTCCCACTGTATGGGACTTTACTTTCGGTTCTCACTGTATAGGACCTTTACTGTTGTTCCACTGATGGATATTTACGGTTGTTCTCATATGGGATCTTTACTGTCTCTCTCATTGTATAATATCTTTATTTTTGTTCTCACTGTAGGGACCCTTCGTCTTTCTCACTGTATGGGACTTTACCTCGGTTTTCTTACTATTGGGATCTTAACCATCTGTTCTCAACTGTATGGGACCTTTACCATCTGTTCTCACTGTATGGGATCTTTACTGTCTGTTCTCACTGTATGAATACCTTACTGTCTGTTCTCACTGTATGGGACCGGTACTGTCTGTTCTCTACTGTACTGGACTTTACTGTCGGTTCTAACTTTATGGGACCATTTTACTGTCTGTTCTCTCACTGTATGGGACCTTTATGTCTGTTCTCACGTGATGGGACTTTACCGTCTGTTCTCACTATAGGGATCTTTACTGTTTGTTCTCTACTGTATGGAATCTTTACGTGTCTCTTCTCATTGTATAAGATCTACTGTTTGTTCTCACATGTATGGGACCTCTACTGTCTGTTCTCACTGTATGGGACCCTACCGTCTGTTCTCGTTACTGTATGGGACCTTTACCGTCTGTTCTACTATATGGGATCTTAAACATCTGTTCTCACTGTATGGGACCTTACCATCTGTTCTCACGTATGGATCTTTACAGTCTGTTCTTACTGTATGATACCTTTACTGTCTGTTCTCACTGTATGGGACCTTTACTGTCGGTTCTAACTGTAGGTCCTTACGGCGTCCACTGTACTGGGCCCTTACCTGTCTGTTCTCATTGTATTGGACCTTTCTGTATGTTCTCACTGTATGGGACCTTTACCGTCTGTTCTCACGTATGGGATCTTTAGTGTCTGCTCTCACTGTATGGGATCTTTGCTGTCTGTTCCCATTGTATGGACCTTTACTGTTGTTCTCACTGTATGGGATTTAGTGTCTGTTCTCACTGTATGGTATCTTTACTGTCTGTTCTAATTGTATGGGACCTTTACCGTCTGTTCTCACTGTATGGGATCTTTACTGTCGGGTCTCACTATATAGACCTTCACTGCCCCACTGTGTGACTTTACTGTGTATCCTCACTGTATAGACTATAATGTTCTGTTCTCAACTGTATGGACCTTTACGCCTGTCCTCACTGTGTGGGTCTTTACTGCCTGTCCTCACTGTGTGGGACCTTTACTGCTGTCCTCACTGTGTGGGACCTTTACAAACTGTTTCTCACTCTATGGGACCATAATAGTCTGTCTCCACTGTATGGGACTTTACTGCCTGCCCTCACTGTGTGGAACTTTACTGTTTGTTCTCACTGTATGGGACCTTTACTGTCTTTCAATTTTCCACTGTAGTGATCTTTACTTTCTGTTTTCACTTTATGGGGCCATTACTGTCGTTTTCACATGTATGGAACCATTACTCTTGTTTCTTAATATATAGCACCTTTACTGCTGTTCTTACTGTAGGGACCTTACTGCCTGTACTCACTGTGTGACCTTTACTGTCTGTTCTCACTGTGTGGGACCTTTACTGTCTGTTTCGTTGTATGGGACCATTACTTCTGTTGTCACTGTAGGGACTTACTGTCTGTTTCACTTATGGGACCTTTACAGTCTTTCTCACTGTATGGGACCTTAACCCGCTGCCCTCACTGTATGGGACTATGTCTGTCCTCACTGTATGGGACCTTTACTTTTGGTTCTCACTCTATAGGACCTTTACTGTCTGTTCTCACTGTATGGGATCTTTACTGTTTGTTCTCACTGTATGGGATCTTTACTGTCTCTTCTCATTGTATAAGATCTTACTGTTTTTCTCACTGTATGGGATCTTACATAGTAACATAGTAACAATAGTAATTAAGGTTGAATAAAGACATACGTCCTCAAGTCCAACCTATCACTTCTTTTTTTTTTTAACCCTACCTAACAGTTGATCCAGAGGAAGGCAAAAAACCCAGCTAAAAAGGGGGAAAAATTCCTTCCTGACTCCCAAACTCAATCGGAACAGTATCCCTGGATCAACAGTCTATTGCATTATACCAGTAATTCTTAATATTCTTTAGTTTTAGAAACTTCCAGGCCTTTTAAAGGTTTCAATGAACTTGCCATTACCACATTGCTGGAAGAACAGTTCCACAGTTTCACCGTTTCACTGTAAAGAAACCTCTCCTAACCTGAAGATGAAACTTCTTTTCTTCCAACCCTCACTGTGTGGGCGCTTTACTGTTTGTTCTCACTGTATGGGATCTTTACTTTCTGTTTCACTGTAGGACCATTACGTTGTTTTCAACTGTATTGGAACCATTACTGTCTGTTTATATCGTGTATTCAATTAGATCAACTGGAATGAAATGTAGTCTTGAAGACGTTTCGCTAGTCTATCCGACTGTCTTCTCAATTCAGAATGACTTGTACAGTCGGATACTAGCGAACGTCTTCAACGAACTACATTTCATGTCCAGTTGATCTAATTGAATACAACAGATATACCATGACCTGGATGAATGAGAACCTTCACAAAATTACTGTCTGTTCTCACTGTATGGGACCTTTACTGTCTGTCTCACT
Organism: Hymenochirus boettgeri; assembly: GCA_019447015.1. Lineage (NCBI taxonomy): Eukaryota > Metazoa > Chordata > Amphibia > Anura > Pipidae > Hymenochirus > Hymenochirus boettgeri. The sequence goes on from CM033470.1 coordinate 278,078,871, forward strand.
GTATGGGACCTTTACTGTCTGTTCTCACTGAATGAGACCTTTACTGCCTGTCCTCACTGTGTGGGACCTTTACTGTCTGTTCTCACTGTATGGGACCTTTACTGTCTGTTCTCGTTGTATGGGACCTTAACCACCTGCCCTCACTGTATGGGACCTTTACTATCTGTCCTCACTGTATGGGACCTTTACTTTCGGTTCTCACTGTATAATGAGGACCTTTACTGTCTGTTCTCACTGTATGGGATATTTTACTGTTTGTTCTCACTATGGGACTTATGTCTCTCTCATTGTAATAAATCTTTACCGTTTGTTCTTCTCACTGTAGAACCTTACCGTCTGTTTCTCACACTGTATGGACCGTACCGTCGGTTCTTACTATAGGGATCTTACTCTGTTCTCACTGTATGGGACCTTTACCAATCTGTTTCTCACTATGGGATCTTACTGTCTGTTCTCACTGTATGATACCTTACTGTCTGTTCTCACTGTATGGGACCGTTACTGTCTGTTCTCACTGTAATGGCCCTTTACTGTCGGTTCAACTGTATGGGACCTTTACTGTCTGTTCTCACTTGTATGGGACCTTTACTGTCTGTTCTCACTGTATGGGACCTTTACCGTATGCTGTCTCACATATGGGACTTTACTGTTTGTTCTCACTGTTATGGAACTCTGTACTGTCTCTTCTCATTGTATAAGATCTTTACTGTTTGTTCTACACTGTATGGGACCTTACTGTGTTCTCACTGTATGGGACCCTTACCGTCTGTTCTCAACGTACTGGGACCTTTACCGTCTGTTCTTACTATATGGGATCTTTAAACATCTGTTCTCACTGTATGGGACCTTTACCATCTGTTCCACTGTATGGGGTCTTTACAGTCTGTTCTTACTGTATGATTACTTATGTCCTGTTCTCACTGTATGGGAACACTTTACTGTCGGTTTTCTGACTGATGGGACCTTTACTGGCTGTTCTCACTGTATGGGACCTTTACTGTCTGTTGTTCATGTATTGGACTTTCTACTTATGTTTCTGCACTGTATGGACCTTTACCGTCTGTTCTCACTGTATGGGATCATTTCAGTGTCTGCCTCACTGTATGTATTCTTTGCTGTCTTTCCCCCTCCAAACGGTGAATGCGGAAAGTAATCCCGTATTCACCAATCTATATGCATTAATACATGTAATTGCTTAGATATTATTTGGAAGTTTTCAGACGAGGGACTATCCGGGGGGGAGTCCTTTTTTAAGTTATTCAATACTTGTACAATATACGCAGGACATCTGCTGGAAGACAGTTCACAGTTGTTCACCGTTCTCACTGTAAAGAAACCTCTCCTAACCTAAGATGAACGTCTTTTCTTCCAACCTTAAAGGATGTCCACTTGTCCTCTATATGACCTATTAGTGAACATGCACTGTACTGTCCTGTTCTCACTGTATGGGACCTTTCTGTCTGTCTCCATGTATGGACTTTACTGTCTGTTCTCACTGGTATGGGACCTGTTACCGTCTTTCTTACCTATAGGGGATCTTAACCATCTGTTCTCACTGTATGGACCTTTTACTGTCTTTTCTCACGTATATGGGACCTTTATGTCTGTTCTCACTGATGGACCTTTACTGTCTGTTCTCACTGTATAGGACCTTTACTGTCTGTTCTCACTGTATGAGCCTTTACCGTCTGTTCTCACTCTATGGAGCTTTAGTGTGCTGTTCTCACTGGAGTTGGATCTTTGCTGTCTGTTCCCATTGTATGGTGGCCTTTACCGTCTGTTCTCACGTATGGGATCTTTAGTTTTCTGTTCTCACTGTGGTGTATCTTTACTGTCTGTTCTATTGTAATGGTGACCTTTACCATCTGTTCTCACTGTAGGGATCTTTACTGACTGTTTCTCACTTTATGGGCCTTCACTCTCCATCTACTGTGGAGCTTTACGTGTATCCTCACTGTATGGGACTAAAATTGTCTGTTCTCCACTGTTAGACTATTACTCCTTTCCTCACTGTGTGGGATCTTTACTGCTTGTCCTCAATTGTGGGACCTTTACTGCTTGTCCTCACTGTGTGGGACCTTTACTATCTATTCTCACCGTATAGGACCTTTACAGTCTGATCTCACTCCATGGGACCATAATTGTCTGTTCTCACTGTATGGGACCTTTACTTACCTTGCCCTCACTGTGTGGACCTTTACTGTTTGTTTTCTCACTGTAGGGATCATTTATTCTGTTTCACTGTATTGGACACATCTGTCTGTTTCACATTATGGAACCATTATGTCTGTTATATCTGTTGTATTCAATTAGATCACTGGACTAATGTAGTTCTCTTGAGACGTTCGCTACCCGACTGGCTTCGCTCAATCAGAGATCGCTTACAGTCGGATGACTAGCGAACGTCTTCAAGAACTACTTTCATGTCCAGTTGATCTAATGTATACAACAGATATATCATGACCTGGATGAGAGAACCTTCACAAAATTACTGTCTGTTCTCACTGTATGGGACCTTCTGTCTGTTTCTCACTGTATGGGACCTTTACTGTCTGTTCTCACTGAATGAGACCTTACGCCTGTCCCTCATGTGTGGGACCTTTATGTCTGTTCTCATGTATGGGACCTTTACTGTCTGTTCTCGTTGTATGGGACCTTAACCACCTGCCCTCACTGTATGGGACCTTTACTATCTTCCTCACTGTATGGGACCTTTCTTTCGGTTCTCACTGTATAGGACCTTACTGTCTGTTCTCACTGTTGGGATATTTACTGTTTGTTCTCACTATGGATCTTTACTGTCTCTTCTCATTGTATAAGATTTTACCGTTTGTTCTCACTGTATGGGACCCTTACCGTCGTTCTCACTGTATGGGACCTTTACCGTCGGTTCTTACTATATGGGATCTAACCATCTTTTCTCACTGTGGGACCTTACCATCGTTTCTCACTGGTATGGGACGTTTACTGTCTTTTCCACTGTATGATACCTTTACTGTCATGTTCTCACTGTATGGGACCGTATCTGTCTGTTCCACTGTATGGGACCTTTACGGTCGGTTTCACTTTATGGGACCTTTACTGCCTGTTCTCAGGTATGGGACCTTTACTGTCGTTCTCACTGTATGGGACCTTTACCGTCTGTTCTCACATATGGGCTTTACTGTTTGTTCTCACGGTATGGAATCTTTACTGTCTCTTCTCATTGTATAAGATCTTTACTGTTTGTTCTCACTGTATGGGACCCTTACTGTCTGTTCTCACTGTTGGGACCCTTACCGTCTGTTCTCACTGTATGGGACCTTACCGTCTGTTCTTACTATATGGGATCTTAACATCTGTTCTCACGTATGGGACCTTACCATCTTTCTCACGTGGTATCCAGTCTGTTCTTACTGTATGAACTCCTGCATGTTCTCAGCTGTATGGCCTTTACTGTCGGTTCTAACTTATAGGGACCTTTTACTGTCTGTTTCTCACTGTATGGGGTACCTTGTACGGTCTGTTCTCATTGGTATTGGACCTTTACTGTATGTTCTCACTGTATGGGGGACCTTTACCGTCTGAATTCTCGACTGTATGGGGATCTTTAGTGTCTGCTCTCACTGTATGGGACTTTGCTTGTACTGTTCCCATGTAGGACCTTTACTCTGTTCTCACTGTAATGGGATCATTAGGTCCTGTTCTCACGTGTATGGTATCTTTACTGTCTGTTCTAATTGTATGGGACCTTTAACCGTCTGTTCTCAACTGTAATGGGTGATCTTACTGTCGGTTCTCACTATATAGGACCTTCACAACTGCCCCACTTGTGACCTTTACTGTGTATACCTCACTGTATAGGAACTATAATTGTGCTGTCTTCACTGTATGGACCTTTACTGCCTGTCCTCACTGTGTGGGATCTTTACTGCCTGTCCTCACTGTGTGGGACCCTTACACTGCCTGTCCTCACTGTGTGGGACCTTTACAAACTGTGTCTCACTCTATGTGAGCACGATAAAATAGTCTGTTCTCAGGACGTGTGGGGAGACCTTTACTGTGCTCTCACTGTGTGGACTTACTTTGTTCTACTGATGGGACCTTCTCGTTTGTCACTGTATGTGATCTTTACTTTCTGTTTTCACTTTATGGGGCCATTACTGTGCTGGTTTCTCACACTGTATGGAACCATTACGTCTGTTCTTAATATATAGCACACTTAAACTGTCGGTTCTCTACTGTATGGGACCTTTACTGCCTGTACTCACTGTTGGGTGGAGGGGCGCTTTACTGTCTGTTCTACACTGTGTGGGACCTTTGTCTGTTTTTTCTTTGTATGGGGACCATGACTTTCTGTTGTCCACGGTATGGGACCTTTAGCTTCTGTGTTCTCACTGTATGGGACCTTTACAGTCTGTTCTCACTGTATGGACCTAAAACCGCCTGCCCTCCTTGTATGGGACCTTTCTGTCCTGTCCCTCACTGTCATGTACCTTTACTTTTGGTTCTCACTCTATAGGACCTTTACTGTCTGTTCTCACTGTATGGGATCTTTCTGTTTGTTTCTCACTGTATTGGATCTTTGACTGTCTCTTCTCAATTGTAAGATCTTTACTGTTTGTTGCTCACTGTATGGGATCTACATAGTAACATAGTAACAGTAATTAAGGTTGAATAAAGACATACGTCCATCAAGTCCACCCTATTCACTTCTTTGTTTTTTTTTATAACCCTACCTAACAGTTGTATCCGAGGAAGGCAAAAAAACCCCAGCTAAAAAGGGGGGAAAGAAATATTCCTCCATGAACTAACCATTCGCGGAAATGTCCCTGGATCAACCAGATCTATATGCATGTAATCAGTAATCTTACTGTATCTAGTAGTTTTAGAAACTTATCCAGGGGGCCTTTTTAAAAGTTATTCAATGAACTTGCCATTACCACCATCTGCTGGAAGACCGTTCCACAGTTTTCAAACGTTCTCACTGTAAAGAACTCCTCCTACCTGAAGAAACTCTCTTTTTCTTCCAACCTCACTGTGTGGGACCTTTACTGTTTGTTCTCACTGTATGGGATCTTTACTTTCTGTTTTCACTGTATGGGACCATTACTGTCTGTTTTCACTCTATGGAACCATTACTGTCTGTTATATCTGTTGTATTCAATTAGATCAACTGGACATGAAATGTAGTTCTTGAAGACGTTTCGCTAGTCATCCGGACTGGCTTTCTCAATCAGAAGACTTGTACAGTCGGATATACTAGCAAACGTCTTCAAGAACTACATTTCATGTCCAGTTGATCTAATGAATACAAAGATATACCATACCTGGATGAATAGAACCTTCACAAAATTACTGTCTTTCTCACTGTACAGTGTGGGACCTTTACTGTCTGTTCTCACTGTATGGGACCTTTACTGTCTGTTCTCGTTGTATGGGACCTTAACCACCTGCCCTCACTGTATGGGACCTTTACTATCTGTCCTCACTGTATGGGACCTTTACTTTCGGTTCTCACTGTATAGGACCTTTACTGTCTGTTCTCACTGTATGGGATATTTACTGTTTGTTCTCACTATGGGATCTTTACTGTCTCTTCTCATTGTATAAGATCTTTACCGTTTGTTCTCACTGTATGGGACCCTTACCGTCTGTTCTCACTGTATGGGACCTTTACCGTCGGTTCTTACTATATGGGATCTTAACCATCTGTTCTCACTGTATGGGACCTTTACCATCTGTTCTCACTGTATGGGATCTTTACTGTCTGTTCTCACTGTATGATACCTTTACTGTCTGTTCTCACTGTATGGGACCGTTACTGTCTGTTCTCACTGTATGGGACCTTTACTGTCGGTTCTAACTGTATGGGACCTTTACTGTCTGTTCTCACTGTATGGGACCTTTACTGTCTGTTCTCACTGTATGGGACCTTTACCGTCTGTTCTCACTATATGGGATCTTTACTGTTTGTTCTCACTGTATGGAATCTTTACTGTCTCTTCTCATTGTATAAGATCTTTACTGTTTGTTCTCACTGTATGGGACCCTTACTGTCTGTTCTCACTGTATGGGACCCTTACCGTCTGTTCTCACTGTATGGGACCTTTACCGTCTGTTCTTACTATATGGGATCTTAAACATCTGTTCTCACTGTATGGGACCTTTACCATCTGTTCTCACTGTATGGGATCTTTACAGTCTGTTCTTACTGTATGATACCTTTACTGTCTGTTCTCACTGTATGGGACCTTTACTGTCGGTTCTAACTGTATGGGACCTTTACTGTCTGTTCTCACTGTATGGGACCTTTACTGTCTGTTCTCATTGTATTGGACCTTTACTGTATGTTCTCACTGTATGGGACCTTTACCGTCTGTTCTCACTGTATGGGATCTTTAGTGTCTGCTCTCACTGTATGGGATCTTTGCTGTCTGTTCCCATTGTATGGGACCTTTACTGTCTGTTCTCACTGTATGGGATCATTAGTGTCTGTTCTCACTGTATGGTATCTTTACTGTCTGTTCTAATTGTATGGGACCTTTACCGTCTGTTCTCAACTGTATTGGGGGATCTTTACTGTCGGTTCTCACTATATAGGACCTTCACTGCCCTCACTGTGTGACCTTTACTGTGTATCCTCACTGTATAGGACTATAATTGTCTGTTCTCACTGTATGGGACCTTTACTGCCTGTCCTCACTGTGTGGGATCTTTACTTGCCTGTCCTCACTGTGTGGGACCTTTACTGCCTGTCCTCACTGTGTGGGACCTTTACAAAACTGTTCTCACTCTATGGGACCATAATAGTCTGTTCTCACTGTATGGGACCTTTACTGCCTGCCCTCACTGTGTGGGACCTTTACTGTTTGTTCTCACTGTATGGGACCTTTACTGTCTGTTTTCACTGTATGTGATCTTTACTTTCTGTTTTCACTTTATGGGGCCATTACTGTCTGTTTTCACTGTATGGAACCATTACTGTCTGTTCTTAATATATAGCACCTTTACTGTCTGTTCTTACTGTATGGGACCTTTACTGCCTGTACTCACTGTGTGGGACCTTTACTGTCTGTTCTCACTGTGTGGGACCTTTACTGTCTGGTTTTCGTTGTATGGGACCATTACTTTCTGTTGTCACTGTATGGGACCTTTACTGTCTGTTCTCACTGTATGGGGACCTTTACAGTCTGTTCTCACTGTATGGGACCTTAACCGCCTGCCCTCACTGTATGGGACCTTTACTGTCTGTCCTCACTGTATGGGACCTTTACTTTTGGTTCTCACTCTATAGGACCTTTACTGTCTGTTCTCACTGTATGGGATCTTTACTGTTTGTTCTCACTGTATGGGATCTTTACTGTCTCTTCCATTGTATAAGATCTTTACTGTTTGTTCTCACTGTATGGGATCTTACATAGTAACATAGTAACATAGTAATTAAGGTTGAATAAAGACTACGTCCTCAAGTCCAACTATTCACTTCTTTTTTTTTTTAACCCTACCCTAACAGTTGATCCAGAGGAAGGCAAAAAACCCCAGCTAAAAAGGGGGGAAAAATTCCTTCCTACTCCAAACGGCAATCGGAAAGTATCCTGGATCAACCAGATCTATATGCATTAATACCAGTAATTCTTAATATCTTTAGAGTTTTAGAAACTTATCCAGGGCCTTTTTAAAAAGTTATTCAATGAACTTGCCATACCACATCTGCTGGAGACCAGTCCACAGTTTCACACCCGTTCTCACTGTAAGAAAACCTCTCCTACCTGAAGATGAAACTTCTTTCTTCCAACCTTAAGGATGTCCACGTGTCCTCTGATATGACCTATTAGTGAACAATGCACGTACTGTCTGTTCTCACTGTATGGGACCTTACTGTCTGTTTCTCCGTATGGGACCTTTACTGTCTGTTCTCACTGTATGGGACCTTTACCGTCGGTTCTTACTATATGGGATCTTAACCATCTGTTCTCACTGTATGGGACCTTTACTGTCTTTTCTCACTGTATGGGACCTTTACTGTCTGTTCTCACTGTATGGGACCTTTACTGTCTGTTCTCACTGTATAGGACCTTTACTGTCTGTTCTCACTGTATGGGACCTTTACCGTCTGTTCTCACTCTATGGGATCTTTAGTGTCTGTTCTCACTGTATGGGATCTTTGCTGTCTGTTCCCATTGTATGGGACCTTTACCGTCTGTTCTCACTGTATGGGATCTTTAGTTTCTGTTCTCACTGTGTGGTATCTTTACTGTCTGTTCTAATTGTATGGGACCTTTACCGTCTGTTCTCACTGTATGGATCTTTACTGTCTGTTCTCACTGTATGGTATTATTACTGTCTGTTCTCACTTTATAGGGCCTTCACTCTCCTCACTGTGGGACCTTTACTGTGTATCCTCACTGTATGGCACTATAATTGTCTGTTCTCACTGTATGAGACCATTACTGCCTTTCCTCACTGTGTGGGATCTTTACTGCTTGTCCTCACTGTGTGGGACCTTTCTACTATCTCACTGTTAGGACCTCTCACAGCTGATCTCACTCCATGACCATAATTGTCTGTTCTCATTGTATGGGACCTTTACTGCCTGCCCTCACTGTGTGGGACCTTTACTGTTTGTTCTCACTGTATGGGACCTTTACTGTCTGTTTTCACTGTTTGGGATTTTTATTTTCTGTTTTCACTGTATGGGGTCTTTGCTGTCTGTTCTCACTGAATGAGACCCTTACTGCCTGTTCTCACTGTATGAGACCTTTACTGCCTGTCCTCACTGTGTGGGACCTTACTACTGCCTGCCTCACTGTGTGGGACCTTTACTGCCTGTCCTCACTGTGTGGGACCTTACTATCTATTCTCACTGTATAGGACCTGTACAGTCTGTTCTCACTCAATGGGACCATAATTGTTTGTTCTCACTGTATGGGACCTTTACTGCCTGCCCTCACTGTGTGGGACCTTTACTGTTTGTTCTCACTGTATAGGACCTTTACTGTCTGTTTTCACTGTATGGGATCTTTATTTTCTGTTTTCACTGTATGGGGTCTTTGCTGTCTATTCTCACTGAATGAGACCTTTACTGTCTGTTCTTACTGTATGGGACCTTTACTGTCTGTTCTCACTGTATGGGACCTTTACTGCCTGTTCTCACTGAATAAGACCTTTACAGTCTGTTTTCACTGTATGGAACCATTACTGTCTGTTCTAATATATAGCACCTTTACTGTCTTTCTCACTGTATGGGACCTTTACTGCTGTTCTCACTGTATGGGACCTTTACTGACTGTCCTCACTGTGTGGGACCTATACGTCTGTTCTCACTGTATGGGACCTTTACTGTCTGTCTCACGTAGGTACCATTACTGTCTGTTCTCACTGTATGGGACCTTAACTGTCTGTTCTCACTGTATGGATCTTTACGTCTGTTCTCACTGTATAGGACTTAAATGGGGATGTTGATAACTATGCTGATCTCATAATGGTTTTTGATTAAATACATCTACAGTAACACAATATGAACTCCTAAATCAAAGCTATACAAACAGGAGCACAATGTAGATGTGCCTAATGTATTCTTGTGACTTCATTTTTAATGGGCCTCTATTGATGTCTATGTAACTGGCTACACAACAATTTTGATGGACTGGGCCAGAATTTTGCATACTATAGAATATTTTGGCTATATCACCTTAACACAAGGTCCCCAATAGGATTAAGTGCTAGGTGGGATATTTCCTTTTTATTTTATTTGATATTTATAATGTTTGGTTTAAATAATGTAGCTGTATATTATTGTGCATATAAATGTGATTGTTACATTATACAGTATGTTGGAGGTGGCTTTGAGCCCCTATAAGGCACATCTATGTATCCGCTTCTATGCCTAATAAGGAAGGGCGCATGCCTGAAATGCATCAGACAACCAAAGCCTAATATGTCTTTGGAAAAAAGGACATAAAATGGTTGCAGGTCTGTAATGCCCTGCATTTTTGGGGTGGGGTTCTTACACAGCACATCATGTGCTGGTCACAGGCAGGCAAGGATCTGTAAAATTTAACAAGCCTATAAATTAACAGTCTAGAATACATCATTCTAGACTTGTTTTAAAGGCAAAAGAGATTTTATTGAAGACAATTGTATGGAGACTATAGTTAGCATTTAATCTTGCTAATAAGTCATGCTAATCTATTCAGGTGAAGTATAGAAAAATGAAATTTAACTGTTGAAATGTTTTGGATCATTTTCTTAGTGGCTAAAAGATAAAAAAAATTGCTACAAAACTATAAAGGAAGATGTTAATGTGTCTGGAACATAAATAAAGGGGGTTATCTCTTCATCTTAGTGGTTACTTCTTATTTCACTAGATGGCAACATTTGTGAAAATGGTTCTGTCTATTTTTCGAAGCTCTTAAACACAGTAGGATAGTTACCAGCAAGTATTTGATGTTTTCGGTTTATAGGCATTTCCATATATTGTCTATATAGAATATTTAAGGATAATGCATTTATAAGATGCCAAATGGGTCCCAATACCGTTAACATATCGCCTATCTCATCTTGAGCATATAAACCCACACACAGTATAAATATTATTATTATGGGGATTTATATAGCGCTAACATCTTCCGTAGCCTTTACAATTACATGTATTCATTCACATCAGGCCCTGCCCCACAATCTAAGCACATTATTTGACACATACACCTATCAGTGTGTCTTCCACTTATCAATGAATAGAAGATATATTAGTGTTTGTAATGCTACAGTTACACATTTAGGAATTGTATTAAAAAAGCAGTGATAAAGAGGGGTTCCCCCCTGAAACGTGTTGGTGGAGTGTGGAATAAAGTTCAGATAATAGACTTCAGTGTGAGTATTCGCAGCTCTTTCTTCAGTGGACGTAGCACAATTTGCCACAAGCCATTATACCTTGTATTTCATTTCTTTCTCATTTTTTTATTATTATTAGCATGTTCCCTCTAAGTTGTGCGCTTGTGCGCGCCACACAACTCATGCAGGCCACCTCCTTTAGAAGTGGAAACACTTCTAAGGAAAGTAAGTAACAATAAGCTTTACTGTCTTTGCACGTTAAAAGGTACCCCAATTTATCTGAAAGATTTTGCTATACTACTACATTTATATTCAGCCAAACACTACTATCCTGTGGCTATTTTTGTGACTGTCAAGACTAATTGGATCCAAGGTGAGATGAACTATTTATATATTCTTGGAAATGAATTTAAATTCTGGAAGTAGAAAGAAGCAAGTAGAACTATAACTGGCCTGGTTTCCTTTCTAGATACACGCTCTTCTATTTTAAAATTGTAATAAAAACTCTGAAAACTTGGATGATGAATTTATCCTAAATTATTTCTTATCACCATGTACTGTATACCTTGAAATAGATTTCACAGGACTCCTAATTATTACACTGTTATTAAGGTTGTAGTGTGGTTCACGACCCTAGGGGTTTGTCATTTACACTTACCTTTAAAAAAGTGGTTAATATTGAACCTCATTAACCTGAGGAAGGGTTATTCCTGAAATGTGTCATGTTCAGTCTTGATTTTTAAGTATTTTTGCATTGACCTAAAAAATCGTGCCTTTTCCTGAGGGTTATTTAAAGGGGACCGGGGGTCTCCAAACAATTTAAGTTTCAATGAAAGGCCATCAACCACCTCTCTACATGCTCCACAGCCCAAGATATACAGAAATGACTGACCAGAAAGTTAATAGGTAGGAGGCTGACTTGTGACATTCCTGAGGCTTCTCCTCCACAGTGCCACTGGGGAGCACAGCCTCAGACTCCCTCAGTGTGTGGGTGAGCCAGGAATCCCTCCTCCCCTCTGCGGTGTGAAGTCCTGACAGAGAAGGTAGGGGGAGGTGTCTGAGTAACCTACCGGCACCCGCGAGTGGGCAGGGCACATGGGGCTGTAAGATAATGGGTCTGGGAAGCTGCAACTGGTGACCATGGGGTCCATGAGTGGGGGGGCTGCAAAGGGGAGGAGGACACAGGACAGATTGACTGACAGTTTCAGAGCAGGAAGCAGAAAGTGGCAGGGGACCTGTGATGGCGCTGCCATAACACACACAAAATGTAAATATCTTCAAAACTATGCAAATAAACAATGGAAATAAATTGCAAAAAATCTCAGGGAGATTCCTATGAATTTACCTAAATCATTTTTGGACCACAGTTCCCTTTAAATTGTACATAAAGACCTACATATATCTTCTGTGTTCAGAGACATTTTTCCTGGGTTTTCCTGATTAGAATAATCCCCCAAGGAGCTGCATGTGTGACATTCCCAGTCTCCTTACCTTCCCAAAAGTTTGGAACACATTTTATGGGCTGGTACCACAGGCGGATAATTGTGCCTGATATTTTGTCTGATTGTCTGTAAAAAAAAATTTGGTCCAAAACCATTAGATATGTCAGTAAATTACTCCCAATCAAGCAGTCTTGATATATACTGTATACTGTATGTGTAACACGGTTTCTAGGTTTTTGTAGGGTGTTTCTATCACCATACAAAATGTGATGCCATTTTATAGGCCGCAAGATTGCTTGGGCCAAAGTATTGTCACTTAACGTCTATTATTGTCAATTACAAGTGGCAGATTACCAATATATATGGAATGTCAGGACCAAATACTTATGTGTACCAGACTGAAGACTTCAAGCATTTAATGATGTCTATACCTAATATGTATTTATTGCTTACTTAGTATATTATATGGGTGAATAGCTGAGATGGTGGAATTAAAGGCTATGTACCACCTCACAATGAAAATATAGCCACTTATGCAGACCCTCCAACCCACATTGCACTATCCTTACCTTTATCAAAGATGCTTTAAAGGGCATGTCCACCCCCAAACTATAATCCCCCCAACTACTGGCCCCACCATGTAGTGTAGTTTAATCCTTACCTCACATCCCAGCTCCATAGGGTTCTCCTAGACCCCCCCCAAAGTCCCAAAACTAACCACCAGGAGGATAGCAGGGCTCTGCCTGCTACCTTGCCTCCGGTAGATATTTGCCATGCGTACTGCAGCCCTTCTCCCCCCTCCCCCCCCTCCTCTCCCTCCTCTCCTCCCGTTCTACTATCCCTCCCCCTGCACAAATCCCCTTAATATGCTGCTCTCCCATGTCCCCCAGCCCCAACCGCATATTTTTTTTTTTCAAAAAGCTCCCAAACCTTACTACCTCTCCTCTTCCTCCGCTGCACTGATAGACCGGCAGCCCCCGCGTCCGACTTTCTGAAAAAAAAAAATATGCGGTTGGGGCTGGGGAACAGCAATATTAAAATGAGTTTAAGGGTGGACATACCCTTTCAATACTTTCACAACCCAATCTCCGCCTCAGCAGCTCTCTCTCTGCTGCTTTTGGGTCTAGCCATTAGTTGAAGTTGTGATGCTGATGTGACGGCCAATGGCTAACAGCCAGAATTTTAGATTTTCCTCTGCTGTTGTGCGGCACGTAAATTACACTTTCAGCAGTGTAGGTATCTTTGCCAGAAAGGGATTGGGTTGCGTAACAAATGTTAAAAGCGTCTTTAGAGAAAAGGGGGTTTTGAGGGATTCTGCATAAGTGACTAATATCTGCAAACTTTGAGTGTAAAGGGCATGTCCACCCTAAAAAAAACTTTTGCCATAGTTTGGGGGGTGGAAATGCCCAAGTCAAATACCAACTGCTTCACAGGGAATTTTTTTTTTTTAACCAACTACTGGCCCCACTGTATGTTCAAAAATCTTTACCTTACATCTCTGCTTCTAATGGTTCTCCTGCATTGCTTGTCCATAGTTGCAAAAAGTGAAGAGAGGAGCCGTCTGTGTGTCATCCAGTCCCTGCTTCTTCCTTGTCATCCTAGAGATGCTGGCATGCATAGGAGAGCCCCTCCATCACACTGGATCCATCTTGGCTTCTTCACCCCTACATAGAAAAGCTTTTGCTGTAGTGTAGCCCACCCCCACCGCCAAGTTTGTTTGTAAAAGAAGCAGTAGAAATGTACTTACATTCCTTTGTTTCCTCGGCTCTCTGCATTGCTGGCATCTGTGATTGTCTGCCTCTCAGCTAATCACAAACAGGGCTGGCGGTCCAGCCCCTGCTTCAGGGGCGTAGCTACCAGGGGTGCAGGGGATGCGACCGCACCAGGGCCCTTGCTAAGAAAGGGCCCCATTTTGTGCTAAGCTTCCAGTCTGTGTGTTTTACAGTTTTACCAAAGGTCTGTGTACAAAACTTTTTTACCATTGTCTGTGTGCCAAGCATTAACCAGTGCTAGCTGTTTGCATTGCCAGTTTCCCAACCAGTTTATCAGTGTCGCATGCCAAGCATTTAACCAGTCTTTGTGCCAACTATACCAGTGGTTATATACAAAGCATTTTACCAATGGATTATTTGGTTTGCAGTGCCAATTTGTGTTTCAGCAGTGGTGGGGGCCTATGCCCAAATTTTGCATCAGGGCCCATAAGTCTGTAGCTACGCCACTGCCTGCTTGCAACTTCCAGCTAGCAGAGGGCCGGGGAGCAAATGAGCATGAGTACATTTTTGCTGCTTCTTTTACAAAAACGATTGGCAGTTGTGGTTGGGCTAGGGTGGTCTACACTGCAGCAACGTTTTTTTTCAGGGTTTGAGATACCCTTAATGCTAGGTGGAATGTTTCTTGTAAGGGATGGCTTGTTCGTGTCTGTAATAATACCTACAAGTATGTTTATTGCCTGAAACCTGACAGGCATGAAATGCTTTACCCTAAATACAAGCCAGCCAGGAAGGGTGGAGTCTTTTCTCTTTTTTCCAACATACATAAAAAGGCATACAAAAATAATTTCATGTCCAATTGCAGCAGTAGTCGAGATCTGACTCAAGATCAACCCTTATACAATAATAAATTATAACTAACTTTATCTTTAAATCACTACCTTTAATAAATCTATAATATATCACCTGCCCTATACTGTGTTTAGAGGTTCATATCAGTGGCAATGCAGTATTTTCAAGGGGGGGTTACCGACTGAACAATGGTAACAATATGATCCATATATAACATCATGTGTTCTGTTATATATGGATTATATAATAATATTATATTCGCTAATTGCCATGATTGTCATCAGTTGGCCAATATACATATTCCCTTTTCTTTGTTATAAAATTATACTTCCTAGGCTGGGTACACACAAACTAACAGATATTTCCGTGATATTGGTCGGTTGGGCTTGAAAAAAATCTGAGGTGATTTCGGCAGTGGCAGTTAACACTGTGGCCTCATAGGAGACATTAGCTGTGGCTGACCACTTATAGCGGCGAAAGGTCAGGACGGAAAATTGGTCCGTGTTACCCAGCTAACATTCTGTTTTCTGATAAATCCACCATTTGCACACTTTACCATTAGTGTCCTTTTAAGTCAGAGGACCTACTACAGTAGAGTGAGCTGATAACATTGGACCATCTATGGGCACTTGAACAATCATTCTTTATAAAGAATATAATATATATATTATAATGCAATTTACCTATGAGCTATACAACCACCTCCAGGATTTCCTAATGTCCCTATTCCTGAACTCCATCACAGTGCAGTAGGTACAGTAAATAATGTATTAAACCCAGTCTCAGCAATTACCTCAGGCAGCTGCGTTAATATTGATACAAGATCTCTATGCTGCTGTCAATCACAGGGCAGGACTGGATACATTTTTAAACCTACAAATGCTGCTTCTCAGTCACAGCTCAATTGACAATGTACAATCAATGTAACAGTCTATGTACAATCTATGTAACAGTCTATGCAAGTCTATGTAACAGTCTATTTAACAGTCATGTAACAATCTATGTAACGTCATGTAAGTCATGTAATAGTCTATGTAACATCTGTAACAATCTATGTAACAGTCTATATAAGTCTATGTAACCAGGAGAGGTAGAGACAGCAGACTGCCTGAGCAGACAGAAAGGGGGGTTTCCATGCCCCAGGAATCCCCCCCCAAACACACCCCTGCATATTATCATATTAAAACCAGGGCTGGCCTTAGGTTAATAGCACCCTGTGCAAGATTTGGTACTGGGGCCTAGCACCCTCCAAAACACCCCCTGGGCACACCTAAACACTGCTGAATGCGGCCGCCTTAGCCTGCTTCAAATCAAGTCTGCCCCCTGCTTACTGTCTTTCAGTAACTGTAGTGTGTGCTTGTATATATTGCGTACATCACTGTGTAAACACGTAACACACTAAATGCACAGACAAAATACAGCATACAACGTCTTAAGTAAAGGCATATGTGTGTTGGGGCTTGTCTGGGGGTGGTGCTGATACATATATTTGATCTGCAGACTATAACTGGGGCTGTGGCACTGATGCACAACTTGACCTACAGGACCTACAGACTCCCACTGTGTGCTCCCTCCTTTAATCAACCTGTACACAGGTCACCCATATAAGGCCGCCCTATTAAAAAAACATAAATCTAAATTGTTCTTGGTGTTGTCATACCCTAAATGTGTTAAGCCTAGTTGAATTGAAATCTATATAGTTGATCCAACCTTACTTTTCTGAGTGGTCTCCGTAAATCACAAGTAGATGGCTACAGTTCTTCCCTTTTAATTCCACTTAACTCAAAACTGTTGAGACTACTTTGCCAAGTACCTCCTTTCTTCTAGCATTTACTTGTGTCTCTACTAAATCTGATCCTAAAGGTCTTACCTCTGGTGCATAAAATGAACTCCATATTTTATCTGGATCTTTATAGCAAAATTACAACATGTGTCAATGTTTTTTTTTTCTAATTTCCTTACTCCACGCTTATACATAGTCACAAAGGACAAATCTATTCCTTTTCTAATTTGTGTGTCTACCCTAACCAATTTTCTTCTCGGTTCCTGTGACAATCAATATCCTCAAATCTTCATCTCGCTCATTTGTATTCTTTCTATACACATCATTAACCATCCAGGTAAGTAGAATGTAAATACCACAATGTGCTCTTATTAGGCTAAACACACAACATGTTTTCGACTCAAGTCCTTTATAACATTCATTCATAAGTATGTTTCTGCATATCACTATATTCACCAATTCATCAACATACATTCTGTTGCTCTCTTCCATCATCATGGGGTATGGATTTATATAAACGGCCAGGTCCAATGTGTACAAAATGATATAAGGGATATTACGCCACGAGGAGTTCCCTGACCATATAGAAGCACGAGTCCGTAGGCCGAGTGCTTTTAACAGGGCAAACTCCGAGGTGGCGTAATGTCCTTATTTATATGTGAAGGGGCACATTATTTCTTATAATACATAAGTATCGTATTCCTTCACCCATCTCACATTTTAAATTCTAGCCGTCTGTCCCTATTTCCACCTTAAATCCCCAAGCTACCTTCTGTAACCTCAAACCAGTAGAAAGGACATCCCAGCCCAGCTATAGCGGTTTAAACAAATCTTGTGGAGGAGGAGAGAGCTTGGTTATGAAGTGACAGGAAGCAGCTCCAGCAGGTTCCGTTAGTCAAGTTAAACACGGCAAAAAATGCTGAGCCATTTTTCAGGCAGGAACATTGGAATGGGAGGAGCAGTGGGATATAAGAAATATAAGAAATGAGTCACTTAGTGACATAGCTGAGTGATTTTTATAAGGATATATACCACTGCAGCTCCCATTATAGAATATTACACTATGTTTTATAACTCTATTATACAAGATCTCTAAATAAAAACCATAAGAGAGTGTCTCTGACCAAAACTCCACCCCAGAGACATGAAATCACTCCCATCATGTAAAGTCATGCTGCTCCCAGAATTCCATGCAACAGTTCCAATGGTGAAAGGTCCCAGTCTAAGTTGAAAGTGGTTCCCTTTCTGTGTTTAAAAGGAAGCGATGTTGATTGCCTAACCATGACCATCAATTAAGAACTCTAGTATAACACTTCGAAATTATTAACAGGAATTTCTCTAGTAAGATCTGAAATCTAAATACAGGTTAATTCGATACACAGCAAGAAACTGTTGATTTAGGGTTGCTGTTTTGTCTCCATTTACACACACCCACGCTGCTGCCCTCGCTAATTGCCTTGTGGCTGAGTTTTTTACATAGTTTGCTGTGTTCCAAACTAACTTGATGCATAGGGAAGTCCGGGTGTGATATACCCCAGACCTGTCGCTCCCCCATCACTCCAAAATTCCTCTTTCACATATATGCAAGTCTAAGCCATAAGAGGTTATAGATGACTGCAATGGATCAGGAAGAACGGAAACAGAATGCATATCCATTATACAGAATTTGAATGAAACCACAATGAATTTAAGTTTACATGTTGTTTGGGGGATTGAGCGTGGATTACTTGGAGACATTAATATCTGCAGATGAAGGTCTTCTGTATATCAAACCATACCGAAAAGCTCAAGCCGAAACACAATCTTGAGGGCAGACTCGAGTCACCCCATCCATTGTGAAAAGCTATCCCATACGGACGATGTTAGATTAAATAGAAATGTTCCAGATATGAGGACTTTATACCAGCAGCAGAGGATCTACCAGAGAGATTAAAAAATAGGGCTATAAAGATAAGGATCTGAAAATAGCGAGGAATAAAGTAGAAACAAATATAGGAAACAGAAAAATAAAGGAACCATGAGAGATAGATAAGGTGTCACTCAGAAATGCAGTAATGATAGAAAACTAAGAACACAAGCTAAATCATTGAATTCATAACTCGTATAGCCCCCAATGTCATATGTTACCACAAGTTAAAAACTACTTACCAGTGTTATATGAAGATGAGGAATTAAGAATCTGGAAAAAAATGGTTGAAAACAGCGGCCACACACAAATACGGTGCTGCCCGTTCGTTATTTTTTGCAACCATAAAAAAGGATAACGTGAAAATTAGCATTGACAGGTAAGGATCCCAAATTGAGGAATCATCAACGTAATAAATGCATGTGGGTATATTTACTCACATGTAAAAATTACAATAAACAGTATGTGGGTAGCACAAAGAGAACCTTAAAAAATAGGGTGAGGGCATATTAGAGACATCTCCAGTAGGAATAATAAGGCATTTTCAGGAATGCAATGGGGGGGCCAATCTACTTATCTACAGGTACAGGGGATACAGTGGATCCCAATAGATGAAAGACATAAGGATCGCTATACAAAATTAAGGAATATGGAGTCAAGTGGACTCTTGTTTTGGTAACAGATTCCACAAGGATTGAATTCCATTTCGATATAAGTTGCTATTTTGGGTAAATAAATTAACTACAATTTCCATCTTTTTATTTCCATAGGAGGCTCTAGTGTACCAGTTTTCGTGAGTAAGCGAAAATGTATGCTAACAATACAGATAGCCTATCATTCTATATTAATTAAGAATAACAACAAAATAATAATCATGATGAGGAATATATACTTTTATTCAGGCATAATGGAGCATAGTATTAGAATTTACAATACTACCCTGGTTGTAGAAACAAGGGTTAGTATCTTTTATCAATGTTGCAGCTATGCTTTAAGATAGCTTTACTAGAAGCAATATGCCCCAGATGGGGAGAGCAGTGAGGAGTTATAAGGTGGAGCTGTTACCTGTTGAAATGTAGCCTATGAGTAAGGGAGCGGGAGCTTCCGAAATGTGTCAGGCATCTTGTTTTAACATGTTTTGAAATAAGTATATGGAAATTTTTTAAAACCACTTGGTAGAACAACTTTTTACTGGTATCGGGAGTCCTACAGTTTGTTATAGTGAAATCTACCAAAATATCCCACAGTCTAGTTTGACATGCCTGTATTTAAAACCAATTTTTAACAATAGTATAAAAAAAAGAGAAATCTACTTGACATTTGCTAAATGTTGTGAATGTAGGTTATGTTAAACTTCATGTCCACCCCTAAAATTACTTATGTATTCTGATAAGAAGCCCCCCCAAACCTTAAGATTGTTTTCTCACACTGCAAGAACTGAACCAAAGCTAGTTATCAGCACAATCCCTGCATGCAAGTTTCTGAGAGCAGAGAAGGTCAGAGCTTCACACATGCTCTGAGCTTTCCACTGCTCTCAGAGGACAAGCCTCCAGGTTACTCATTAGTCATTGGCCGTGACATCATACATTATGGCTGTGACTTTGGTTCAACCAGGAAGTGAAAGGAGTTTGCTAGTAAATGATGCAGGGATCATGCTGAATCATTAGATTTTGTGTGCAGTTTTTGCAGTGTGAGCATAACAATCTTAGGGTTTTGGGGGCTTCTCTATCAGATATCAAATGTATTTTGTTGGTGGACATGCACTTTAAGTTCTGATGTTCTGAGTGTTGGTATATAAGGTCCATCTAAATACCATAGCAATGAGCATCGTTTGTATTTTATTTCTCCAATCCATTAAGGCTCTAGAGATGCTTGGGATGCTCAGGATGCTTATATAATTTTTCTTTAAATCTTTCTAGTGGTTGCCCCCACTAGATAATTAAAAAAAAAAAGTTTATTTTCCATGGAATAATTGCTGCTTCTGCTAAAATCCCATGTCCTTGAGAGCATTCATTACTGGTCACAAAAGTCTACATGGAACTAATTGAAAGGTTCCTTGGCAACAAACTGCATTTGCTCTTCAAGTGAAAACCTGGTTGTTTATACAGTCTAAAATGTTTTCCTCTTTGGAACATGCTGTTTGGTATATAGACAAAGTAACCTTATTTTGACCCATGGTGGAATGCACTTACTTCTTTGCTAGTGCATGTTTACTGGGCAAAGGGCGCGATATGAAGAGGCGAACAGGGTTGTCTTGGGAACAAATGATTTAGCGTTGCCGTGCTCATCTTAATTTATACCATTTTAGGCTGTATGAAAGTATCATGCATTATTTCCTCTTATGTGTAAATATAATTTTAATCAAAGTAAAAAAACATGAAATCTGTGTGCTGATTCTTCATTGGTTTCTCTATATATGAGTACAAAGTCTGTTTCTTATATCTGTCTATTTTTTGACCATATTGCAAACCAAAAAATTTAGACTGTCTTTTATATTGCAATTATAAGGGAATAGGTCTAGATATGTAATGGCCAGTTTTACTTTTTCAGCATAATGTTTAATAAAGTTTTTCTTGTCCTTAGAATGTGAAATAAATGATTAGCAGAGTGAAGTGGGGGCAAATATATCTTTCTATACTACCATTCTACTTTACAAGCATTTGTTCATGATGTGTGTCATCATTAGAGATGGACTCCAACTTGAACTCGAACTGAGTTCAAACGGACTCGGACTTCTCGAACTATCCAGACCCGATTTTCGATATCTTCCAGACTTTCGATAATTGTTCGAATGTCCCGAACGTTGAGGGCATGCGAATATACGAGTAAAAATGTCTATCGTATAGAGTATCAAATCCGCCAGTAAAATGGCCTATTAATACCTATACGACGATAATATTGAATTCTCGAATCCGCAATAAAATGTCCTATTATACATATACGTGAGAAATATTGGAATATCGAATCTGCGAAGTAAAATGTCTATTAACCTATATGCGAGT
Organism: Hymenochirus boettgeri; assembly: GCA_019447015.1. NCBI lineage: Eukaryota > Metazoa > Chordata > Amphibia > Anura > Pipidae > Hymenochirus > Hymenochirus boettgeri. The sequence continues at coordinate 278,100,380 of CM033470.1, forward strand.
AAAATATCGAATCCTCGCGAGTAAAATGTCTATTATCCTATGCGCAAGTAATACCGAATATCGAATCCGCGAGTAAAATATCGATTATACCTATACGCAATTAATATTCGAATCCGTGAGTAAAATGTCTATATACCTATCACGCGATAAATATCGAAATAGTGACATACGCAAGTAAATTTTCTGATTATACCTATAACGCAAGTAAATATTGAATATCGAATCCGTGAGTAAAATGTCTATTATCCACATACGCAGTAATATCGAATTATCGAACCTGCGAGTAAAATGTCTATAAACCTATCTATGCGTATAAATATCGAATTCTGAATCCGCGTAGTAAAATGTCTATTATCCTATACACGAGTAAATATCAAATTCTCGAATCTGGCAAGTAAATGTCTATTATACCAATCCCCAAGTAATATCGAATTCTCGAATCCACGATAAATGTCTATTATACCAATACTTATAAGAAGGTATAACACTTTTTTTGGAATGTTGCCTAAAGGCACAGTAAATAAAACCAATTTTTCCTTCTTACTACTAGGAAATGTTGGTTGATGTTCATTAGTAAAACTTTTGCACTGGGTTTACACAACTTGTGTGTGCATCTGTTTTTACTTATTATGGGGGTTGGTAATAACATCTCTCATCACTGGTGTGGGGGGCGTTAATTGTATAAATGGCCTACACACTGGGGGTGGGATTTGTTTATATCTGCTTGTATTTGGTAATATATCTGCTTTGCAGAGTGAGAGTGCAAGCTTAGTAGGCAATTTGTTTGTGAGTAGTTTTGTTGGTCCACCACTGTGCATGCCTGACACAATATTGAGGCAGTATATGGCATCGTGGAGCAGCATATCCAAGGGACTTTTGTCAGATGTAGTGGTTACGCGTTTGAAGTCTGAGGTGTACAATCAAAGGGGAAAACTTGCAGCATTGGGGGGAGTGCAGTTACAGGCAGGTACCAGTAATCTGAGTGTGGAAATGGGGCAATAAGGTGAGAAAAGGAAGATAGTTTTTGTAAGTGTCACCAAGGGAATTAGTCTAACCCAAGAGATTTGACATGTTAGCTGAAGAAGCGGAAGATGATGTCTCAGAAGATGCATGCATGGAGCAGGCCAGTCGCTTGAGAGCACCCGGGGACGCATCTCTAATTCAAGTGAGGGAAAAAAGTTCCGAGGAAGGCTAGGTAGTGGTAGGAGACTCCATCTGCCACTATCTGCTGCCCATTTTGACAATTTCTTGTCCTGTCTCAGCATCAATTGCACATCATTTGAAATTCCAAACTCGGCTATAGTTTTTGTTCATCACATATACACCCATAACTAAGCCTGTGTAATAATAAACTGAAGTCTGATTTGAAATATGGTTCCAGGGGGAAAGACAAGGTGGTAGCCCTTGTACCTAGCGCTATAATATTCAATACTTCAATTGAAGGTCCGTTGCTCCTTGTTTATAGGTAGAGTGTTGCTGAAAGAAATTTGATTGGGTACCTTCAAAAGTAATACAGTGTATTAAACTTACAGTCAGATGCTTTATGTAGTCATAGTTAGAGATGGTCGAACTATCTAATTCAGGGTCCTTTTTCGAACTTTCGAACTTCAGAGAAATTCAAAGTTCGAATTCGGCCCTATAAAGTCAATGGGGGAGGGGGTAGTTCGAAAAATCTGAGTTATTTACAAGCTATAACCTAACAATGGTAACTTAGCTGTAATGGCCGTGGCACTGGAAAACGGTCTGGGGATACATGTCACTATCACCAAAACGTTTTATAACACTGTGTGGAACACGAGCAGGCAATTGTCGTTTTGCGCAAGCTAAATTCGAGGGTTACGGCAAATTCTAGGGTTACCGAACGATACTTTCAAAGGTTACCGAATTGACTGCTACTTTGAGGGTTACCAAAAACGAACAATACTTTCAAGGTTGGATTAGCGACCGCTACAATTCGAGGATTAGCGAAACTATCCACACATTTGAGGTTACAGAAATCAGCCGTTACTTTCAAAGGATACATTTGAGGGTTAGCAAAAACGATCCATATTTCGAGGGTTTACTGAAAACAACCAATACTTTCGAGGGTTAGCAAACACGAACATTAGAGGGTTACCAAAAACGATCTGTACATTCAGAGTTAGCGAATGGTCCTTAAATGGATACGGTTAATTATCAAAATACAGGCGCGAGTCTGAAAAAACAAACTTGTTCTATAGTTTCGAGTTCGTCCGAAGTAATAAAGTTCAGCTCAAACTTGGGTTCAAGTTCGAGTTCTAATCCACTCCTAGTCATGTCTAAAGATTAAATATTTTTTCTTTGACTAAAAAAGATATACAATAATCAGAGAAATCTTATGTGCTGCAGCTCTTGGTTTCTCAAACATTTCAAGCTTCTTTTTGTACTTTTCTATATATAGGTATTCCTCTTCCTGCCTTTTTTCAGTAACAGAATGTTCTAATGGTACTGTTTGCAGGTCATTTGCTTATTTCTTAATTTACAATAATAAACTGTCTAAACCTGTGTGGGACCTTTACTGCCTGTCCTCACTGTGTGGGACCTTTACTATCTATTCTCACTGTATAGGACCTGTACAGTCTGTTCTCACTCAATGGGACCATAATTGTTTGTTCTCACTGTATGGGACCTTTACTGCCTGCCCTCACTGTGTGGGACCTTTACTGTTTGTTCTCACTGTATAGGACCTTTACTGTCTGTTTTCACTGTATGGGATCTTTATTTTCTGTTTTCACTGTATGGGGTCTTTGCTGTCTATTCTCACTGAATGAGACCTTTACTGTCTGTTCTTACTGTATGGGACCTTTACTGTCTGTTCTCACTGTATGGGACCTTTACTGCCTGTTCTCACTGAATAAGACCTTTACAGTCTGTTTTCACTGTATGGAACCATTACTGTCTGTTCTTAATATATAGCACCTTTACTGTCTGTTCTCACTGTATGGGACCTTTACTGTCTGTTCTCACTGTATGGGACCTTTACTGACTGTCCTCACTGTGTGGGACCTATACTGTCTGTTCTCACTGTATGGGACCTTTACTGTCTGTTCTCACTGTATGGGACCTATACTGTCTGTTCTCACTGTATGGGACCTTAACTGTCTGTTCTCACTGTATGGGATCTTTACTGTCTGTTCTCACTGTATAGGACTTAAATGGGGATGTTGATAACTATGCTGATCTCATAATGGTTTTGATTATAAATACATCTACAGTAACAAATATGAACTCCTAAATCAAAGCTATACAAATCCCAGGAGCACAATTGTAGATGTGCCTAATGTATTCTTGTGACTTCATTTTTTAATGGGCCTCTATTGATGTCTATGTAACTGGCTACACAACAATTTTGACTGGGCCAGAATTTTGCATACTATAGAAATATTTTGGCTATATCACCTTAACACAAGGTCCCCAATAGGATTAAGTGCTAGGTGGGATATTTCTCTTTTTATTTTATTTGATATTTATAATGTTTGGTTTTAAATAATGTAGCTGTATATTTATTGTGCATATAAATGTGATTAGTTACATTATACAGTATGTTGGAGGTGTGCTTTTGAGCCCCTATAAGGGCACATCTATGTATCCGCTTCTATGCCTAATGAGGAAGGGCGCATGCCTGAAATGCATCAGACAACCAAGGCCTAATATGTCTTTGGAAAAAAGGACATAAAATGGTTGCAGGTCTGTAATGCCCTGCATTTTTGGGGTGGGGTTTCTTACACAGCACATCATGTGCTGGTCACAGACAGGCAAGGATCTGTAAATTTAACAAGCCTATAAATTAACAGTCTAGAATACATCATTCTAGACTTGTTTTAAAGGCAAAAGATATTTTAGATTGAAGACAATTGTATGGAGACTATAGTTAGCATTTAATCTTGCTAATAAGTCATGCTAATCTATTATTCAGGTGAAGTATAGAAAAATGAAATTTAACTGTTGAAATGTCTTTGGATCATTTTCTTAGTGGCTAAAAGATAAAAAAAATTGCTACAGAACTATAAAGGAAGATTGTTAATGTGTCTGGAACATAAATAAAGGGGGTTATCTCTGCATCTTAGTGGTTACTTCTTAATTTCACTAGATGGCAACATTGTGAAAATGGTTCTGTCTATTTTTCGAAGCTCTTAAACACAGTAGGATAGTTACCAGCAAGTATTTGATTGTTTTCGGTTTATAGGCATTTCCATATATTGTCTATATAGAATATTTAAGGTTAATGCATTTATAAGATGCCAAATGGGTCCCAATACCAGTTAACAGATCGCCTATCTCCATCTTGAGCATATAAACCCACACACAGTATAAATATTATTATTATTGGGGATTTATATAGCGCTAACATCTTCCGTAGCCTTTACAATTACATGTATTCATTCACATCAGGCCCTGCCCCACAATCTAAGCACATTATTTGACACATACAACCTATCAGTGTGTCTTCCACTTATCAATGAATAGAAGATATATTAGTGTTTGTAATGCTAACAGTTACACATTTAGGAATTGTATTAAAAAAGCAGGTGATAAAGAGGGGTTCCCCCCTGAAACGTGTTGGTGGAGTGTGGAATAAAGTTCAGATAATAGACTTCAGTGTGAGTATTCGCAGCTCCCTTTCTTCAGTGGACGTAGCACAATTTGCCACAAGCCATTATACCTTGTAGTTTCATTTCTTTCTCATTTTTATTATTATTAGCAGTGTTCCCTCTAAGTTGTGCGCTTGTGCGCGCGCACACAACTCTGCAGGCCACCTCCTTTAGAAGTGGAAACACTTCTAAAGGAAAGTAAGTAACAATAAGCTTTTACTGTCTTTGCACGTTAAAAGGTACCCCAATTTATCTGAAAGATTTTGCTATACTACTTCAATTTATATTCAGCCAAACACTACTATCCTGTGGCTATTTTGTGACTGTCAAGACTAATTGGATCCAAGGTGAGATGAACTATTTATATATATCTTTGGAAAATGAATTTAAATTCTGGAAGTAGAACCATGAACAAGTAGAACTATAACTTGGCCTGGTTTCCTTTCTAGATACACGCTCTTCTATTTTGAAAATTGTAATAAAAACTCTGAAAACTTGGATGATGAATTTATCCTAAATTATTTCTTATCACCATGTACTGTATACCTTGAAATAGATTTCACAGGACTCCTAATTATTACACATGTTATTAAGGTTGTAGTGTGGTTCACGACCCTAGGGGTTTGTCATTTTACACTTACCTGTTAAAAAGTGGTTAATATTGAAAGCTCATTACACCTGAGGAAGGGTTATTCCTGAAATGTTGTCATGTTTCAGTCTTGATTATTTAAGTATTTTTGCATTGACCTAAAAAAATCGTGCCTTTTCCTGAGGGTTATTTAAAGGGGACCTGGGGTCTCCAAACAATTTAAGTTTCAATGAAAGGCCATCAACCACCTCTCTACATGCTCCACAGCCCAAGATATACAGAAATGACTGACCAGAAAGTTAATAGGTAGGAGGCTGACTTGTGACATTCCTGAGGCTTCTCCTGCACAGTGCCACTGGGGAGCACAGCCTCAGACTCCCTCAGTGTGTGGGTGAGCCAGGAAATCCCTCCTCCCCTCTGCTGTGTGAAGTCCTGACAGAGAAGGTAGGGGGAGGTGTCTGAGTAACCTACGGCACCCGCGAGTGGGCAGGGCCACATGGGGCTGTAAGATAATGGGTCATGGGAAGCCTGCAACTGGTGGGACCATGGGGTCCATGAGTGGGGGGCTGCAAAGGGGAGGAGGAGACACAGGACAGATTGACTGACAGTTTCAGAGCAGGAAGCAGAAAGTGCAGGGGACCTTGTGATGCTGCTGCCATATCACACACAAAAATGTAAATATCTTCAAAACTATGCAAAATAAACAATGGAAATAAATTGCAAAAAATCTCAGGGGAGCAATTCCTATGAATTTACCTAAAGTCATTTTTGGACCACAGTTCCCCTTTAAATTGTACATAAAGACCTACATATATCTTCTGTGTTCAGAGACATTTTTCCTGGGTTTTTCCTGATTAGAATAATCCCCCAAGGAGCTGCATGTGTGACATTCCCAGCTCCTTACCTTCCCAAAAGTTTGGAACACATTTTTATGGGCTGGTAACCACAGGCGGATAATTGTGCCTGATATTTTGTCTGATTGTCTGTAAAAAAAAAAATTTGGTCCAAACCATTAGATATGTCAGTAAATTACTCCCAATCAAGCAGTCTTGATATATACTGTATACTGTATGTGTACAACGGTTTCTAGGTTTTGTAGGGTGTTCTATCACCATACAAAATGTGATGCCCTTTTTATAGGCCGCAAGATTGCTTGGGCCAAAGTATTGTCACTTACGTCTATTATTGTCAATTACAAGTGGCAGATTACCAATATAATATGGAATGTCAGGACCAATTAAGCTTATGTGTACCAGACTGAAGACTTCAAGCACTTTAATGATGTCTATACCTAATATGTATTTATTGCTTACTTATGTATATTATATGGGTGAATAGCTGAGATGGTGGAATTAAAGGCTATGTCCACCCTCACAATGAAAATATAGCCACTTATGCAGACCCTCCAACCCACATTGCACTATCCTTACCTTTATCAAAGATGCTTTAAAGGGCATGTCCACCCCCAAAACTATAATCCCCCCAACTACTGGCCCCACCATGTAGTGTAGTTTAATCCTTACCTCACATCCCAGCTCCATAGGGTTCTCCTGTAGACCCCCCCCAAAGTCCCAAAACTAACCACCAGGAGGATAGCAGGGCTCTGCCTGCTACCTTGCCTCCGGTAGATATTTGCCATGCGTACTGCAGCCCTTCTCCCCCCTCCCTCCCCCTCCCTCTCCCTCCCGTTCTACTATCCCTCCCCCTAGCACAAATCCCCCTTAATATGCTGCTCCCCCATGTCCCCCAGCCCCAACCGCATATTTTTTTTTTTCAAAAAGCTCCCCAAACTCTTACTTACCTCTCCTCTTTCCTCCGCTGCACTGAATGACCGGCAGCCGCGTCCGACTTTCTGAAAAAAAAAAATATGCGGTAGGGGCTGGGGAACAGCATATTAAAAATGAGTTTTAAGGGTGGACATACCCTTTAACAATACTTTCACAACCCAATCTCCTGCCTCAGCAGCTCTCTCTCTGCTGCTTTTGGGTCTAGCCATTAGTTGAAGTTGTGATGCTGATGTGACGACCAATGGCTAACAGCCAGAATTTTAGATGTTTCCTCTGCTGTTGTGCGGCACGTAAATTACACTTTCAGCAGTGTAGGTATCTTTTAGCCAGAAAGAGATTGGGTTGCGTAACAAATGTTAAAAGCGTCTTATAGAGAAAAGGGGGTTTGAGGGGATTCTGCATAAGTGACTAATATTCTGCAAACTTTGAGTGTAAAGGGCATGTCCACCCTAAAAATAAACTTTTGCCATAGTTTGGGGGGTGGAAATGCCCAAGTCAAATACCAACTTGCTTCACAGGGAATTTTTTTTTTTTTTAACCAACTACTGGCCCCACTGTGTAATGTTCAAAAATCTTTACCTTACATCTCTGCTTCTAATGGTTCTCCTGCATTGCTTGTCCATAGTTGCAAAAAGTGAAGAGTAGGAGCCGTCTGTGTGTCATCCAGTCCCTGCTTCTTCCTTGTCATCCTAGAGGATGCTGGCATGCATAGGAGAGCCCCCTCCATCACACTGGATCCATCTTGGCTTCTTCACCCCCTACATAGAAAAGCTTTTGCTGTAGTGTAGCCCACCCCCAACCGCCAAGTTTGTTTTGTAAAAGAAGCAGTAGAAATGTACTTACATTCCTTTGTTTCCTCGGCTCTCTGCATTGCTGGCATCTGTGATTGTCTGCCTCTCAGCTAATCACAAACAGGGCTGGCGGTCCAGCCCCTGCTTCAGGGGCGTAGCTACCAGGGGTGCAGGGGATGCGACCGCACCAGGGCCCTTGGCTAAGAAAGGGCCCCATTTTGTGCTAAGCTTCCAGTCTGTGTGTTTTACAGTTTTACCAAAGGTCTGTGTACAAAACTTTTTTTACCATTGTCTGTGTGCCAAGCATTTAACCAGTGCCTAGCTGTTTGCATTGCCAGTTTCCCAACCAGTTTATCAGTGTCTGCATGCCAAGCATTTAACCAGTCTTTGTGCCAACTATTTTACCAGTGGTTATATACAAAGCATTTTACCAATGATTATTTGGTTTGCAGTGCCAATTTGTGTTTACAGCAGTGTTGGGGGCCTATGCCCAAATTTTGCATCAGGGCCCATAAGTCTGTAGCTACGCCACTGCCCTGCTTGCAACTTCCAGCTAGCAGAGGGCCGGGGAGCAAATGAGCATGAGTACATTTTTGCTGCTTCTTTTACAAAACGAACTTGGCAGTTGTGGTTGGGCTAGGGTGGTCTACACTGCAGCAACGTTTTTTTTCAGGGTTGAGATACCCTTTAATGCTAGGTGGAATGTTTCTTGTAAGGGATGGCTTGTTCGTGTCTGTAATAATACCTACAAGTATGTTTATATGCCTGAAACCTGACAGGCATGAAATGCTTTACCCTAAATTACAAGCCAGCCAGGAAGGTGTGGAGTCTTTTCTCTTTTTTCCAACATACATAAAAAGGCATACAAAAATAATTTCAATGTCCAATTGCAGCAGTAGTCGAGATCTGGACTCAATGATCAACCCTTTATACAAATATAAATTATAATCTTAAATTTATCATCTTTAAATCATCTACCATTTATAAATCTATAATATATCACCTTGCCCTATACTGTAGTTTAGAGGTTCATATCAGTGGCAAGTGCAGGATTTTCAAGGGGGGGATTCCTAAATGGGTTACCACTGAACAATGGTAACAATATGATCCATATATAACATTCATGTGTTCTGTTATATATGGATTATATAATAATATTAATGTTCTCTAATTGCCATGATTGTCATCAGTTGGCCAATATACATATTCCCTTTTCTTTTGTTATAAAATATATACTTCCTAAGGCTGGGTACACACAAACTAACAGATATTTCCGTGTATTGGTCGGTTGGGCTGAAAAAAATCTGAGGTGATTTCGGCAGTGGCAGTTAACACTGTGGTCCATAGGAGACATTAGCTGTGGCTGACCACTTTATAGCGGCGAAAGGTCAGGACGGAAAATTGGTCCGTGTGTACCCAGCCTAACATTCTGTTTTACTGATAAATCCACATTTGCACTACTTTACCATTAGTGTCTTTTTAAGTCAGAGGACCTACTACAGTAGAGTGAGCTGATAACATTGGACCATGTATGGGCACATTGAACAATCATTCTTTATAAAGAATATAATATATATATATTATAATGCAATGTTACCTATGAGCTATACAACCACCTCCAGGATTTCCTAATGTCCCTATTCCTGAACTCCATCACAGTGCAGTAGGTACAGTAAGTAATGTATATAAACCCAGTCTCAGCAATTACCTCAGGCAGCTGCAGGGTTAATATTGATACAGATCTCTATGCTGCTGTCAATCACAGGGCAGACTGGATACATTTTTGAAACCTACAAATGCTGCTTCTCAGTCACAGCTCAATTGACAATGTAACAATCAATGTAACAGTCTATGTAACAATCTATGTAACAGTCTATGCAAGTCTATGTAACAGTCTATTTAACAGTCATGTAACAATCTATGTAACAGTCTATGTAAGTCTATGTAATAGTCTATGTAACAGTCATGTAACAATCTATGTAACAGTCTATATAAGTCTATGTAACCAGGAGAGGTAGAACAGCAGACTGCACTGAGCAGACAGAAAGGGGGGTTTCCATGCCCCAGGAATCCCCCCCCCAAACACACCCCTGCATATTATCATATTAAAACCAGGGCTGGCCTTAGGTTAAATAGCACCCTGTGCAAGATTTGGTACTGGGGCCTAGCACCCCTCCAAAACACCCCCTGGGCACACCTAATACACTGCTGAATGCTGCCTGCCTTAGCCTGCTTCAAATCAAGTCTGCCACCTGCATTTACTGTCTTTCAGTAACTGTAGTGTGTGCTTGTATATATTGCGTACATCACTGTGTAACACGTAACACACTAAATGCACAGACAAAATACAGCATACAAACGTCTTAAGTAAGGCATATGTGTGTTGGGGCTTTGTCTGGGGGTGGTGCTGATACATATATTTGATCTGCAGGACTATAACTGGGGGGGCTGTGGCACTGATGCACAACTTTGACCTACAGGACCTACAAGACTCCCGACTGGTGCTCCCTCCTGGTAATGCAACCTGTACACAGGTCACCCATATTAAAGGCCGGCCCTGATTAAAAAAAACATAAATCTAAATTGTTCTTGGTGTTGTCATACCCTAAATGTGTATAGCCTAGTTGAATTGAAAATCTATATTAGTTGATCCAACCTTACTTTTCTGAGTGGTCTCCGTAAATCACAAGTAGATGGCTACAGTTCTTCCCTTTTAATTCCACAGTTAACTCAAAACTTGTTGAGACTACTTTGCCAAGTACCTCCTTTCTTTCTTAGCATTTACTTGTGTCTCTACTAAATCTCTGGTGCATACAAATCTCTGGTTTATACCTCTGGTGCATAAAATGAACTCCATATTTTATCTGGATCTTTATAGCAAAATTACAACATGTGTCAATGTTTTTTTTTTTCTAATTTCCTTACTCCACGCATTATACATAGTCACAAAGGACAAATCTATTCCTTTTTCTAATTTTGTGTGTCTACCCTAACCAATTTTCTTCTCGGTTCCTGTGACAATCAATATCCTCAAATCTTCATCTCGCTCATTTGTAATTCTTTCTATACACTATCATTAACCATCCAGGTAAAGGTAAGAATGTAAATACCACAATGTGCTCTTTATTAGGCTAAACACACAACATGTTTTCGACTCAAGTCCTTTATAACATTCATTCATAAAGATGTTTCTGCATATCACTATATTCACCAAATTTCATCAACATACATTCTGTTGCTCTCTTTCCATCATCATGGGGTATGGATTTATATAAACTGGCCAGGTCCAATGTGTACAAAATGATATAAGGGATATTACGCCACCGAGGAGTTCCCTGACCATATAGAAGCACGAGTCCGTAGGCCGAGTGCTTTTATACAGGGCAGGGAACTCAGAGGTGGCGTAATGTCCTTATATTATAATGTGAAGGGGCACATTATTTCTTATAATACATAAGTATCGGATTCCTTCACCCCATTCACATTTTAAATTCTAGCCTTGTCCCTATTTCCACCTTAAATCCCCCAAGCTACCTTCTGTAACCTCAAACCAGTAGAAAGGAACATCCCAGCCCAGCATCTATGCGGTTAAACAAATCTTTGTGGAGGAGGAGAGAGACATTGGTTATGAAGTGACAGGAAGCAGCTCCAGCAGGTTCCGTTAGTCAAGTTAAACACGGCAAAAAATGCTGAGCCATTTTTCAGGCAGGAACATTGGAATGGGAGGAGCAGTGGGATATAAGAAATATAAGAAATGAGTCACTTAGTGACATAGCTGAGTGATTTTTATAAGGATATATACCACTGCAGCTCCCATTATAGAATATTACACTTATGTTTTATAACTCTATTATACAAGATCTCTAAATAAAAACCATAAGATAGTGTCTGCTGGACCAACACTCCACCCCAGAGACATGGAAATCACTCCCATCATGTAAGTCATGCTTGCTCCCAGAATTCCATGCAACAGTTCCAATGGTGAAAGGGTCCCAGTCTAAGTTGAAAGTGGTTCCCTTTCTGTGTTTAAAAGGAAGCGATGTTGATTGCCTAACCATGACCATCAATTAAGAACTTCTAGTATACAGCATTAGAAATTATTAACAGGAATTTCTCTAGTAAGATCTGAAATCTAAATACAGGTTAATTCGATACACAGCAAGAAACTGTTGATTTAGGGTTGCTGTTTTGTCTCCATTTACACACACCCACGCTGCCCTCGCTAATTGCCTTGTGCTGAGTTTTTTACATAGTTTGCTGTGTTCCAAACTAACTTGTATGCGTAGGGAAGTCCGGGTGTGATATACCCCAGACCTGTCGCTCCCCCATCACTCCAAAATTCCTCTTTCACATATATGCAAGTCTAAGCCATAAGAGGTTTATAGATGACTGCATATGGATCTAGGAAGAAACGGAAACAGAATGCATATCCATTATACAGAATTTGAATGAAAACACAATGAATTTAAAGTTTACATGGTTGTTTGGGGGATTGAGCGTGGATTACTTGGACATTAATATCTGCAGATGAAGGTCTTCTGTATATCAAACCATACCGAAAAGCTCAAGATCGAAACACAATCTTGAGGGCAGACTCGAGTCACCCCATACATTGTGTAAAAGCTATCCCATACGGACAGTATGTTAGATTAAATAGAAATTGTTCCAGATATGAGGACTTTATACCAGCAGCAGAGGATCTAACAGAGAGATTAAAAAATAGGGGCTATAAAGATAAGGATCTGAAAATAGCGAGGAATAAAGTAGAAACAAGATATAGGAAACAGAAAAATAAAGGAACCATGAGAGAAGATAGAGGTGTCACACAGAAATGCGGTAATGATAGAAAACTAAGAACACAAGCTAAATCATTGAAATTCATAACTCAGTATAGCCCCCAATGTCATACTGTTACCAACAAAGTTAAAACATACTTACCAGTGTTATATGAAGATGAGGAATTAAGAATCTGGAAACTCTCAGAGAAAAAGGAAAAAATTGGTTGAAAACAGCGGCCACACACAAATACGGTGCTGCCCGTTCGTTAATTTTTTGCAACCATATAAAAAAGGATAACGTGAAAATTAGCATGGTGACAGGTAAGGAGTACCAAATTGAGGAATACATCAACTGTAATAAAATGCATGTGGTATATTTACTCACATGTAAAAATTACAATAAACAGTATGTGGGTAGCACAAAGAGAACCTTAAAAAATAGGGTGAGGGAGCATATTAGAGACATCTCCAGTAGGAATAATAAGGCATTTTCAGGAATGCAATGGGGGGCCAATCTACTTATCTACAGGTACAGGGGATACAGTGGATCCCAATAGATGAAAGACATAAGGATCGCCTATACAAATTAAGGAATATGGAAGTCAAGTGGACTTTCTTGTTGGGTACAAGAATTCCACAAGGATTGAATTCCATTTTCGATATAAGTTGCTATTTTGGGTAAATAAATTAACTACAATTTCCATCTTTTTATTTCCCATAGGAGGCTAGTGTATCCAGTTTCTGAGTAAAAGCGAAATGTATGCTAACAATAGCAGATAGCCTATCATTCTATAATTAATTAAGAATAACAACAAAATAATAATCATGATAGAGGAATATATACTTTTATTCAGACATAACTGGAGCATAGTATTAGAATTTACATACTACCCTGGTTGTAGAAACAAGGGTTAGTATCTTTTATCAATGTTGCAGCTATAGCTTTAAGATTAGCTTTACTAGAAGCAATATGCCCCAGATGGGGAGGAGCAGTGAGGAGTTATAAGGTGGGAGCTGTTACCTGTTGAAATGTAGCCTATGAGTAAGGGAGCGGGGAGCTTCCGAAATGTGTCAGGCATCTTGTTTTTAACATGTTTTGAAATAAAGTATATGGAAATTTTTTAACCACTTGTAGAACAACTGTTTACTGGTATCGGGAGTCCTACAGTTTGTTATAGTGAAATCTACCAAAATATCCCACAGTCTAGTTTGACATGCCTGTATTAAAACCAATTTTTAACAATAGTATAAAAAAAAGAGAAATCTACTTGACATTTGCTAAATGTTGTGAATGTATGGTTATGTTTAAACTTCATGTCCACCCCTAAAATTACATTTGATATTCTGATAAGAAGCCCCCCCAAACCTTAAGATTGTTATTCTCACACTGCTAAGAACTGAACACAAAGCTAGTTATTCAGCACAATCCCTGCATGCAATTTTCTGAGAGCAGAGAAAGGTCAGAGCTTTCACACATGCTCAGATGAGCTTTCCACTGCTCTCAGAGGACAAGCCTCCAGGTTACTCATTAGTCATTGGCCGTGACATCATACATTATGGCTGTGACTTTGGTTCAAACAGGAAGTGAAAGGAGTTTGCTAGTAAATGATGCCAGGGATCATGCTGAATCATTAGATTTGTGTGCAGTTTTATGCAGTGTGAGCATAACAATCTTAGGGTTTTGGGGGCTTCTCTATCAGAATATCAAATGTTATTTTGTTGGTGGACATGCACTTTAAGTTCTGATGTTCTGAGTTTGGTATATAAGGTCCATCTAAATACCATAGCAATGAGCATCGTTTGTATTTTATTTCTCCAATCCATTAAGGCTCTAGAGATGCTTGGGATGCTCAGGATGCTTATATAACTTTTCTTTAAATCTTTCTAGTGTTGCCCTCCACATAGATAATTAAAAAAAAAAGTTTTATTCCATGGAATTAATTTGCTGCTTCTGCTAAAATCCCATGTCCTTTGAGAGCATCAATTACTGGTCACAAAAAGTCTACATGGAACTAATTGAAAGGTATCCTTGGCAACAAACTGCATTTGCTCTTCAAGTGAAACTGGTTGTTTATACAGTCTAAAATGTTTTCCTCTTTGGAACATGCTGGTTTGGTATATAGACAAAGTAACTTATTTTGACCCATTGGTGGAATGCAACTTACTATTCTTTGCTAGTGCATGTTTACTGGGCAAAAGGGCGCGATATGAAGAGCGAACAGGGTTGTCTTGGGAACAAATGGATTTAGCGTTGCCTGCTCATCTTAATTATACCATTTTAGGCTGTATGAAAGTATCATGCATTATTTTCCCTCTATGTGTAAATATAATTTTAAGTCAAAGTAAAAAAACATGAAAATCTGTGTTGCTGATTCTTTCATGGTTTCCATAAATGAGTACAAAGTCTGTTTCTTATATCTGTCATTTTTTTGACCATATTGCACCAAAAAATTTAGACTGTCTTTTAATATTGCAATTATAAGGGAATAGGTCTAGATATGTAATGGCCAGTTTTACTTTTCAGCATAATGTTTAATAAAGTTTTTCTTAGATCCTTAGAATGTGAAAATAAATGATAAGCAAGGTGAAGTGGGGCAAATATATCTTTCTATATCTACCATTCTACTGGTACAGCATTTGTTCATGATGTGTGTCATCATTAGAGATGGACTACAACTTGAACTCGAACCTGAGTTCAAACGGACTCGGACTTCTCGAACTATCCCAGACCCGGATTTTCGATATCTTCCAGACTTTCGATAATTGTCGAATGTCCGAACGTTTGAGGCATGCGAATATACGAGTAAAATGTCTATCGTATAGAGTATCAAATCCGCCAGTAAAATGCCTATTATACCTATACACGAGTAAATATTGAATTCTCGAATCCGCAAGTAAAATGTCTATTATACATATACGTGAGTAAATATTGAATATCGAATCTGCGAGTAAAATGTCTATTAAACCTATACGCGAGTAAATATCGAATCCGCGAGTAAAATGTCTATTATACCTATGCGCAAGTAAATACCGAATATCGAATCCGCGAGTAAAATATCTATTATACCTATACGCAATTAAATATCGAATCCGTGAGTAAAATGTCTAATATACCTATACGCGAGTAAATATCGAATATGGAATACGCAAGTAAAATGTCTATTATACCTATACGCAAGTAAATATTGAATATCGAATCCGTGAGTAAAATGTCTATTATACCAATACGCGAGTAAATATCGAATATCGAACCTGCGAGTAAAATGTCTATTAAACCTATATGCGAGTAAATATCGAATTCTCGAATCCGCGAGTAAAATGTCTATTATACCTATACACGAGTAAATATCGAATTCTCGAATCTGCAAGTAAAATGTCTATTATACCAATACACAAGTAAATATCGAATTCTCGAATCCACGAGTAAAATGTCTATTATACCAATACGTATAAGAAGGTATAACACTTTTTTTGGAATTGTTGCCTAAAGACAAGTAAATAAAACCAATTTTTCCTTCTTACTACTAGGATAAGTTGGTTGATGTTATTAGTAAAACTTTTTGCACTGGGTTTTACAACAACTTTGTGTTTGCATCTGTTTTACTTATTATGGGGGTTGGTAATAAACATCTCTCATCACTGATTGTGTGGGCGTTTAATTGTATAAATGGCCTACACACTGGGTGGTATTTGGTTTATATCTGCTTGTATTTGGTATATATCTGCTTTGCAGAGTGAGAGTGCAAGCTTAGTAGGCAATTTGTTTTGTAGTAGTTTTGTTGGTGCCACACACTGTGCATCCTGACACATAATATGGCAGTATATGGCATCTTGGAGCAGCATATCCAAGGGACTTTTGTCAGATGTAAGTGGGTTACCTGTTTGGAATCTGAGGTGTACAATCAAAAGGGGAAACTTGCAGCATTGGGGGAGTGCAGTTACAGGCAGGTACCAGTAATCTGGAGTGTGGAAATGGGGCAAATAAGGTAGAAAAGGAAGATAGTTTTGTAAGTGTCACCAAGGGAATTAGTCTAACCCAAGAGATTTGACATGTTAGCTGAAGAAGCGGAAGATGATGTCTCAGAAGATGCATGCATGGAGCAGGCCAGTCGCTTGAGCACCCAGGGGACCATCTCTAATTCAAGTGAGGGAGAATAAAGTTCCAGGAAGGCTAGGTAGTGGTAGGAGACTCCATCTGCCACTCTGCTGCCCATTTTGACAATTTATCTATGCCTGTCTGCAGCAATTGCACATCATTTGAAATTTCCAATACTCTGCATAGTTTTGTGTTCATCAACATATACACCCATAACTAAGCCTGTGTAATAATAAACTGAAGTCTGATTTGAAATATGGTTCCAGGAGGGAAAGACAAGGTGGTAGCACCTTGTACCGCTAGAATATTCAATTACTTCAATTGAATGTCCGTTGCTCCTTGTTATATGGTAGAGTGTCTGCTGAAAGAAAAGTTTGATTTGGGTACCTTCAAAAGTAATACAGTGGTATTAAACTTACAGTCAGATGCTATTATGTAAGTCATAGTTAGAGATGGTCGAACTATCTAAAGTTCGGTCCATTTTCGAACTTTCGAACTTCAGAGAAAGTTCTAAAGTTCGAATTCGGACCCATTAAAGTCAATGGGGGAGGGATAGTTCGAAAAATCTGAGTTATTTACAGCTAAACTAACAATGGTAACTTACTGTAAATGGCCGTGGCACCTGGAAAACGGTCTGGGGAACATGTCACTATCACCAAAACGTTTTTAACACGTGTGGAACACGAGCAGGCAATTGTCGGATTTTGCGCAAGCTAAATTCGAGGGTTACGGCAAATTCTAGGGTTACCGAACGATACTTTCAAGGGTTACCGAAATTGACTGCTACTTTTGAGGGTTACCAAAAACGAACGATACTTTCAAGGGTTAGCGACCGCTACATTCGAGGATTAGCGAAAACTATCCACACATTTGAGGGTTACAGAAATCAGCCGTTACTTTCAAAGGATACATTTGAGGGTTAGCAAAAACGATCCATACTTTCGAGGGTTACTGAAAACAAACGATACTTTCGAGGGTTAGCAAACGATACATTAGAGGGTTACCAAAAACGATCTGTACATTCAAGAGTTAGCGAATGGTCCTTAAATTGGATACGGTAATTATCAAAAATACAGGCGCGAGTCTGAAAAAACAAACTAGTTCTAATAGTTCGAGTTCGTCCGAAGTAATAAAGTTCAGCTCAAACTTGGGTTCAAGTTCGAGTTCTAATCCATCCCTAGTCATAGTCTAAAGATTAAATAGTTTTTTCTTTGACTAAAAAAGATATACAATAATCAAGAAAATCTATGTGCTGCAGACCTTGGTTTCTCAAACATTTCAAGCTTCTTTTTGTACTTTTCTATATTATAGGTTATTCCTCTGCCTTTTTTCAGTATACAGAATGTTCTAATGGTACTGTTTGCAAGGTCATTTGCTTATTTTTATTTAAAAAAATAAAATGTATAAACAATATGTAACTAAGAACAGTAAAGCATTCCCTCCTATAACCTTTGTAAAACTTTTCATTTTATATACTGTATACTCCTAATAAAGGCAGAAGTTCAGTACCAAATATCGCAAAAGCTTTATAGGTGAACTAGACTTCCCTCACTATCAGGGGTGTAACTACCTGGGGAGAAGTCCCTGCCACTTGAGGGGGCCCTATTTTTTTAACAGATATAGCCTCCCTCCATGAAAACAACTGTAGATGGAGAAGAGAGAGGATCCCATTATAGTTTTGCTGGGGGTCTCAGCGACACTTAGGGGCATATTTCTAAACGGCCGCTAACATCGACGATTTCATATTGCTACACTTTAAAAATGCTTTAAAATGCTCTTTATTATCGACATATTTATAAAGCCAACCCTTTTCAACAGTGTAGTACAATAGTGTTTTCAATTTTAGTATATATTACAGGAAACTGTATTTTGTAGTCATTTAACCTAAATTTCCAATTTTGTCTATAATTCTTCTTTAATAACCACAAAAGCAAATATCACAAGAGCACAAAAGCCTTGAAGTGTCTTTGCAGTAATTTATTGTGGTATAAAGCTAGGAAATTATCGGAAATTCAATAAGTTCTTATTGTTAGAAATAGTGCTAATTTTGCCCCAGCCTATCAGATATTAGCTTTCAAATGTTAAATAGGATCTGATTGGTTGGGGCAATACTAGCACCATTTTAAACGATAAGAACTTTTATTGAATCTAACTGTGCCCGTTGGTGCACAATGGAAATTATGTGTATATTTTGCTATGTGTGGATATAGTGGATATACAGGGAGATTTAATAAAACTTCTTATTGTTTAAAATGGTGCTAATTTTGCCCCAACCAATCAGATCTTATTTAACATTTGAAAGCTAACATCTGATTGGTTGTGGAAAAATTAGCACCATTTTAAACGATAAGAACTTTTATTGAATAACCCTGATGGAATCTTTACACAGGTATATTTTAAACTGTTACTCAGTCACCAGCTTCCAGAGGAACCAAATAGGATAATCCTGCAGGTAGACCCAGGCAATCCTGCTACACTGTGTGGTTGAAACTAAACATGCTAGGTTAATACCTAGCACCTAGTACCTCATATATTATAACAGAAGGTACCTCACAGCATCATGTTATTGTAATAGCATTGCTCTAATAATCTAACGTATAAACAAACATTTCTCATTCCCAGTTTACATAAAGAAATGGATTTATCCTTTATATACTCTTATATACAGATCTAATTGAAAAAAGTTGCTTCAGAGCAATTTTTAATAACTGATAACTGCTTTTTATTTCAGTATTACAGTAAATCCTTGGTATAACTGCCTGGCTTTACCACTAAGCAAATGGCTAAGGACTTGCAAGCGAGCACCTTTATCCCAACCATTAATAGTGGCTGCCAATTCAAATAGTTCTAGCCAATCAGTCCACTACCTAGTTACCCCATCAAATGGATCAGGTTTAAAAATAGGTTTGGCAATTGGGCCTGGTAGAGCTACTGAGTCTTATTGGGGAATTTCATCTGCAGGTACAAGGACAGGAGGATTTAAATCAATTCTATCAGTAGCAGCCTCCATAGCTTAAAGGGCATCTATAGTGGGGTGTATGTGTTCTATAATTCCCCACAACCCCCAGAGTGTCCTCACTTTTTTCAGATTCCCTCTCTGTCCTGAGATACACCAGTTAGAAGAATACGTGATTGCATTCCTCTACTCCTACTTGGACTGCCAATCAAATCCCTGTGACGTGATCCCCCCTCCCTGCTCTGTAATAAACATAGAGATAAGAGAATTATCAGGGGGAAAGAGGTAGCTTTGATGGTAGATATAAGGCTGCTCTTGACCCCCCTTCTTAATAGCTTTCACTGATTGATGATGGGTCACAAAGTGAGAGATCGTAAACTGTACTGATCTCCTTCTTCTTCCCTGTCTCCAGAACAGCTTGCTTTCTATTGGCCACTGTGTGCATGGGTGTGTTTTTCAGGATGTTCAACTAACTCCTACTGCACATGAGAAGCTTGTCGGTTAGCCGGAGTTGAGACATGGAGGAGGTAATAGAGGGGAGGGGGAAGGGGGGAGTGCTGCACAGAGATCTGACACCATGGTTAAACAAAGTCACTGACAGAGATAGGATTAAGGCAACACAGAGTACATGAATTTAACTTTGCAAAGGGGCAATGTGTGAACAAATATACAGAGAAAACAAGGAGAATAAATGGTATTACCAGCACCGCTGCCACCAATTTGTACCAGATCACTGCTTTATGGAAGGATTATGGGTAGCATGGCACACAGTGGGTTACTCTGGTGGTCTGCCACAAAGCAGACAGTGCACATTAACAAGTTCCCCGCATAACATGTGCAGTAATCAGGGGTGCCCTTGTCTATGGTGCACCACTTTGAATATTGACCAGGCCTGTATATTGTGTGTCCTTGTAAGTTGGTGTACACTTATCTGTTGCCTCAGAGTTTGTATCAAGTAAGGTAAATTGTCTGTCCAATAATCTGTCCTCCCAACAGGTGGTGTATCTTATACACAGGGTCTTATACACAGGATCTTGTGTTGCAGTCAATATCGCTCCAAAGCACACACCGCAATCCACTTTCACCTTCTCTCCTCCTACCATACAGAGCAGGGATGTCTTGTATTTTATTACTCACTGACACTACCTGCAGGTTGGAGGTGGTATATAAGGAGCCTTGGTGTATATGTCCTTTACAATACACATCACATCCCGTGTAGCAGACAGAAACTTTTTTTGGATTACACTTTCACATGGAGCAGACACAGGGGTGTGGTTTAAGCTGCAATTTGACCATTCCATTTTAAAATAGGGATCTCATCTCTGTAAGTAAGTTTATGTATTTTGTATATTTTGTGTTGTACCTAATATAAGTCAGTGCTAAATTTTATATACATTTACTGATGGTCATTTAAATGGTAATAGTGAGATAGTACACACATACATATACACTTTTCCTATGTGTAATATCCTATACCCCCACCACATTGGTAGCTCCTAAAAACTCAATGCAATCTCCTATGGAGATATAAATATATGTATATAATATAAGGGATAAGGGATTATACACAAAATACAAGGATATGCAGCTCAAACCTTTTGGGTCTGGTTGAGGGGTATGGTTGAGGGGTATGTCTTTTTTGTGTTTACAACCTTAAAACTATTTTTTATTGAGGATAAATCTAAATTAGTTTTTTTTACTTTAGTTACCCTTTAAGTATGGCTGCCACTGTAATGGATAAGTAGATCAGTAGGTGTGTGTACCTGGGTCTGGTTGAGGGGGTATGTCTTTTTTGTGTTTACAACCATAAAACTATCTTTTATTGAGGATAAATCTAAATTAGTTTTTTTGTCTTTAGTTACCCTTTAAATATGGCTTCCATGGGAATGGAAAGGTAGGTCAGTAGGTGGGTGTACCTGGGTCTGTGTGGGGGGTTGGGGGTATCACCATTTGTGTTTATGACCATGAAAAAAACTGTTTTGAAATATCCACATTTGAGGATTGTTACCATTATAGTCTATGGGAAAAAATGTCTGGAAATTCACAGATAACGCCGTAACGCTTCTGCGGATTCCTTAGCTAGAAGATAGCACACTTCTCCTATATGCCCCGCACGTCTGTACTGAATTTCATTTCTCTAGCTCCAAAACTGTGGGAGGAGATACAGTCCAAAAAAGCGGAAGAATAAAACGGAAGAAGAAAAAGAAGAAGAAGAAATAGAAAGAACAGTAATTTGGCTTTTTCACGCCAAATTAATAAGCATAAATTAGATATAAGAGTTAAACATATATGCAAGCAATAAAGTGTAATTACCTGCACTATATAAAAAATGGATACATTCAGTTACATAGTTTGTACAAACTTGCATAGGGTGATGCTGCCTTAAAGGGAATACATTTACATAGGGAGCAAAGCATACAATAGAGCTTAGCCGTATTGCCCATTATATACAAATACAAAGATATGCACTAAAACCTTTCTTCTAAATTACTTTTAGGTGCGGTGCAAAGGAGGACCAGCAATTTATACATTACACAAAAGACTCCAGTGCTCAACTACACATATAAGCATAACTTAGATATAAGAGTTAAACATATATGCAAGCAATGACGGGAATTAATAATATATTTAATCTCTTGACAATAAAGGGGGTCTAGTCCACAATCTATTTAATTTTATTCTTTTGCACGGTGCACTTTTTGATGTAGTGAGAGGAAGCGAGACTAGTAGCTGCTGGAGCCATTTCTAGACTGGACAGCATGAATTAGTTGGTGTCTGTGTTGGTCAGTGGATACAGTATCTTGCTCCACGAAGTCTATTATGATATAAGAGAGCTTTGTAGGTGATCAGATTACAGGTGTGCTCCCCAAAATGGTGCCCAAACTGGAACTCAGGGGTATAAGACCTCTAATGTAACTCCTCCCCTTGCTACTCAGCAAGGAACACTAACTAATAGCCCTGCCTGTGGGCCAAGACCTGACCTGGCCTATTTATCTCTGTCAGGTTTCCCTTCTGCTACTTTCATAATCTACCCATCCAGTGATTTTTCTGTGTATGTTCTGAGTACCATACTGTTGTTATCAATTAGATCAACTGGACTTGAAATGTAGTTCTTGAAGACGTTTCGCTAGTCATCCAGACTGGCTTTCCAATTCAGAATGACTTGTACAAGAATCTGTGGCAATTATGTACCCTGGAAAATCCCAATAAGCAATCACAGCCAGGTGTTAAGGGTGTGTTAGATAGTGGCTAAGAGGTGTTATAGGAACGCCCAGAGTAGGGTGTTAAAACAGCATTGTACTATGCGGACAGTTGGTGTCGAACCCCCCCACCTCATTTAGGCTTGTTTCTTTATTTCACATAAATGGCCTCCTTAACACCTCTCTTGAACCAGTCACGTTCCTTCGCCAGTATGTCTCCCCCACATACAAATCAGAGCATTCTTCACTGCACTGCACTGCATATATGATGTCGCTTTTCTTGTGTTTTGTATTGGGTCTTTCGGATGTATATACCAAAACAAGAAAAGCGACATCATATATGCAGTGCAGTGCAGTGAAGAATGCTCTGATTTTATGTGGGGAGACCAAACAGCAACTGCATCAACGTATTGCCCAGCACAGAAGAGCCAATTCCTCGGGTCAGGACTCAGCCGTGTACCTGCATCTTAAGGATAAAGGACATACCTTTGAAGATTGTAATGTTAACATACTGGCGAAGGAACGTGACTGGTTCAAGAGAGGTGTTAAGGAGGCCATTTATGTGAAAATAAAGAAACCAAGCCTAAATAGAGGTGGGGGGGTTCGACACCAACTGTCTGCCATGTACAATGCTGTTTTAACACCTTACTCTGGGCGTTCCTATAACACCTCTTAGCCACTATCTAATCACACCCTTAACACCTGGCTGTGATATGCTTATTGGGATTTTCCAGGGTACATAATTGCCACAGATTCTTGTACAAGTCATTCTGAATTGAGAAAGCCAGTCGGATGACTAGCGAAACGTCTTCAAGAACTACATTTCAAGTCCAGTTGATTTAATTGAATACAACAGATATACCATGACCTGGATGAATGAGAACCTTCACAAGCATGTTCTGAAGTACCGACTTCCTGTTTGCAGGACCCCTAATAGTGTCTGTTATAGTCTCAGTCCATGGGTCAATTCACTTGCTCAGTAGAGAATTAGCATGTTTGACACATCCAACAGACAGTCAGTAGAAATTACTGTGAGGAAAATTCAAGTGTGCATCCTGTGATGTAGAAGAATAATAAGTAAAATATTTTTTTTTTCACTAAGGTAATGTATAACCTCTCAAGGTGGACCACTGTTATTATATATAGAAACTGTAGACAAACATTAATAACAGAATTATATATATATATATAGATAGATAGATAGATAACAGAATTATATATATATATATATAGATAGATAGATAGATAGATAGATAGATAGATAGATAGATAGATAGAGATAGATAGATAGATAGATATAGATATATACATTACAAGCATTAAAAGATATGATTTGGACTTGCAGAATACCACTGTTCCATAATTCTAGCAAGGAATTTATTTCTATGGTTACAAAGTAGGTACAAAGTAGGATCTCAATACCAGTGCACGGTGTTCTCAGGCCATCTTGAGAAATTGCCATGGTGACAGACAATGGTGACGAGTTGGGTATTGGGCTTGGAATGCTACACTTCAGCTAAAGGAGAGCATGCCAACATGTTTGCCATTTAAAAATGGGAAACATTGAGAACACTGTGTATAACAACATTTTCACCCGCAATCTTAAAAGGTTTGTTTGCTGGCAAAGCTCTCACTCTAATAATGATACATTAGAAATATAAGTTTGTGAGGGAATAAGATGACCAGGTAAAGGGATGGGATATAAATGGGGGTTTCATATTAGAGTTCCTAGGTTACTCCTATATGTAAGTGACTGGTGCAATAAAGGTGCAAAAGTTTGCACCATTTCAGAGGAAAGCAGGAGAAGAACTTTTCACTGCAGAACAGGTCAGTCCTACATCTATCAGTGTTCTAACTATTGTGGTTTTGTTTGCTTGGTATTAAAGGCCTCACCAGTGGATAATGTGCTAGCGGCAGCTGCTGATTCAAGCTGTGCAAACTATAAACTAAGACCACCCTGCACTCTCATTTGGCGTGAAAAAAACCCCAAATTGCTGTTCTTTCTATATCTTCTTCTCTTTTATTTCTACCACAGTTTTTGAGGTAGAGACGGTACAGACAAGCTCACCATATGGGAAAGTATCTTCTTGCTAATTAATCCGTGGAAGTGTTTCTAAGGCCTTTTTCCGCCCATAGACTTGAATGGACATGTGTCAAAGGCATAACCAACACTTTTTATCAACTGGCTAAACCTCTAAATTAAAGGAATAGCTTTCCTGAGTATTTTTGCAATTTACTTTCATTCCTTTTTTTACAACGTTTTGAAGATATTTTTATGTGTGAAACCATGTGACAGTCCTTCTTCCCTGTGTCTCCTCCTCATGGACCCCCTTTCTGGCCCCCTTTGTCCCCTTCCCTTGCTGCCCCCCATGGTTCCTACCACTAATGGGCCCAGTGGGCCTCCTTTGGCCCCTTTCCTTGCAGCCTCCAATGGCCCCTACCACTCATGGGCCCCATGGCCCCTCCCCCTCATAGGGCTCACGGACCCTCCCACTCACGGGTCCCATGGATCCTTTCACTCATAGGGCCCATGGCCCCTCTGTCTCATGGGGCACCCATGACCCCTTTCCCACTTGCACCTCAGACTCATACCCCCCACTACAGAAAACTGAAAAAACAGTAATTTCAAGGAAGAGGCAGAATCAGCAGTTTTAAACTTTCTGTCTGATTCTGCCTTTTCCTTGGCTTCAAGGAAAGTGGGCCTGAATGGGAGAGGCCATGGGGCCCCATGAGGGGAGGGGCCACAATGAGGGTAGGGGCTGTAGATTCACTTACCAGTTGCTCGTATCTTAACTGTCTGGTCTACGGTTTCCTTCACAGTATGTAATCAGAGGCTGTGCTAGCCGGCGGCGAGGGGGAGGAGATGCCCCTGGAATGTCATCTTCCCATATCCTAACTTTCTGATCAGAGATTTCTTCATACATTGGGCTGTAAAGCACGTTGATGGCTCATTTTAAAGGTACGAATATTGCCTTTTGTTTAAAAAAGATGTGTTTATGTCAGAACTGAAAATATTAAAATATATACAGTATGTTAATGATTAAAGGTAATGGAGTTCATTTTACAGTCAGGTTACAAGGTTTAAATTTAATGACATGTTTATGAGGAAAGACTAAGCGATATGCAAATGATTGTGCCACCTTATTAACATTTAATTAATCAAGCCCCAGTCATGTAATTAAGTTCTATTGTTTTATTTCACCACAATATTATGTCTTTCTCCTTTCCTTTGTACTTCAGACACTAGCAGGGTTATTCAATAAAAGTTCTTATCGTTTGAAATGGTGCTAATTTAGCCCCAACCAATCAGATCTTATTTAACATTTGAAAGCTAACATCTGATTGGTTTGGGCAAAATTAGCACCATTTTAACCGATAAGAACTTTTATTGAATAACCCTATAGGTGTGCACTATTTTCTATATAAGTTTGATAGGTTGTGACTTTTTCTTCTGTCTGGAAGACTTACCAATTAGTTTATTGATCAGTTTTAAGTGTGAATTAATGGCGATCACATGTGCTCGAAAAAGCAGATTGCAGTGCAATTGGCCACTAGCATGCGCTTTTTAATGCACAATCGAATCACAATCAGCCATTTGTTTGTTGAGTTAGGCTGAGGCCACACTGCAACGCACAGGAATTGCACACCAAATCGCGAACGGATGCACAATAGCATGCACAATGGAAATCGCGGGAATCGTGAGTGTAATCGCAAGCGCGAAACACGTGCGCAAACGCGCGAAAAACGCAATAGTGTGGCCTCACCCTAACTGAAACAATGTGTACCATATGTACAGCATTGTGATCTTTTATCTATAATTACTATACAGCAATACTGCAGTGTATTTTATTCAATGCCAGTCCATTTTTTTTAATCCAGTAAAAATAAATATCAAACCATTTCATATCTTATTATATTATACTAAGATTGAAATGCCATTACCCTGAATCAACAAGCCCTGACCGAATGGCTGTACACGGCACGATTGTAGGCCAAAATGGCTGTGTATACACATTGTGCGCCGCAGGTCAGCAATCGCACATGTGTATGCATCTTTAATGGGGGTCGACACAGCCAGCTAACAATCAATTATAATGCTGTTTTTTTAGAAAGGTAGGATAAAAGTTTAGATTTAAAAAAATTAGACCACACTGCAATGCGCGCATTACCGTCCGTTGGTGTCCGCTTGCACATGTGATTTTGCCTAATCAAAGCGCTCCAATTAGCAGATTGCAGTGCAGCAGGCACCAATAGAGGTGATGTGGCCACCTCCATAGGCCAACACTACTGTGCACTTTTAACAGCATAATCAGATCACAATCACACTTAAAGGCACAGTAGTGTGGCCTAGCCCTTAACGTCTAAAGGATAGGCAAAGTGAGAGATAAAGAGAGTTCCAACGGTATGGAGCAGCAAGAGAGGATGGTTAAGATGGGAGGAGGCAGTGTTATTTGGGGGTTTATGGAGAAGATTGCCTTGTGAGGAGTGCAGGGCACATCCATGAATATAAGTAGTGAGGTGAAGGAAAACTACACATCCTGGTAAAATTGTTGACATGATGACAGAAGGAAAGAGAGGTGTCAAAGATTACGTGCAGTCAGTGTGCAGATTTAATAGGGTTAAATACCTCATTATCAATAGGAATAGAGAAGCGTGGACTAGGTCCCAGTTTAGGGGGTGGGTAACTTCAAGCCAAATAAACTGATTATATCTCCCACAGACATACATTTTAACATTGACCCCATAGTGTATAGGGAGAACAGTAAGGGTCCTAAAACCGAGCCCTGAGGGAACCCCAGACTAAGCGGAACTGGAGAAGAAGTCTTATTAGACTTCTTATTAGAAGAGACAGAGAAAGATTTGTTACAGTGGCATAACATCAGGGCCCAGAAGGTAAGAAAGCCCCCAAACCTCCGCGATCAGCTGTTTTTAAACAGCTGATCGCACGTATGAAGTAAAGATACATGTGATCAGCTGTTTAAAAGACTGTAACCAAACCGTAATTTCGGTTCTGGTCTTCATACGCGTGATTAGCTGTTTGAAAAACGCTGATCGCGGACCTCTGGAGAGGGGTGTGTGTCAGGGGCCCGGACTCCAATCTTGTGGGGGGGGGGCCCTGCAGTTACGCCCCTGATCTGTTAGAATTGCAATGGCAATTCTGCTTAAAGCAGCATGGGGGACTTGTTCAATGCACAAACAGCCACTGCAAATCACATCTTTAAAGTAAAAAAAGATGGGATTTAGCACACTGTGTGTTGTCCGTGTGTATGTACTTGGACATGCTTTTGTGTACAATAACTTTGTGTGTTTTTTAGGGTTAAGGGGTGCACATGAGTATACCGAGGGTATTTTAGGTACATTTTGTATATCAAGTCAGAATGACGGTGCCTATAGGTTATAAAGGGTACAGACTGAAGCATTACCCTAATGATATACTATATATCAAAGGTTGTGCTGTTCTCCAAAGATATTATAATAGTTTGTCTGATGTTCTGTTTGCCGTCTTTCTACTTCCTGGATGTGACAGTTGATATCATAATGAATTAATAAATTCTATTCCACTAGAAAACTTTTCAGAGGCAGAGGAAAGCAGGAGAAGAACTTTTCATAGCAGAACAGGTCAGTCCTACATCTGTCAGTGTTCTAACTATTGTAGTTTGGGTATGAGTAAGTTGAAGGGAGGCACACTCTACATACAGTGAATCAAATATTCATTTATTTCTGTGCTGAGTACATGCCAAATACACAACGTTTAGGGGAGACTAAGGCTACCTGAATATTTGACACCCTGCCTGGGTGTTGCAATACAGAAAATATACATTTTAGAATAACAGTTGTTTGATCACATGCTATTTGCATTAAAACACTTCCAACATAACCTTTACTGTACACAGATTCATTCATGAGAAATATAGTGTACGCAATCTGGCAAACCTAAGATTGTTTTAGCATCCAAATAATGAATTTTGGAAATAAATGTGTCATACTGCATCCTTTTGTGAGCTCAATTTGTATTTATAATGCAAACAAAAGGTATGAATATTGCATAGTATTTTTCACTGTGATAAAAATATTCCCCAAATGCCTTAATAAGATTATCCATTTAACATGGAGATCGAATAGCGCTATAGAGACATCCATTATAGCCCTAAAATTTGAAGTTTAAATACAAAGTAATTAAAGGGGCGACCTAATCAAATTATTCTAGATAGGTTTAGCTATAATAGCATGAGGCAAAGCCCCCATCTGGTAATAAGCAGGCATTACACCAAGAGGAAGAATTGTTCATTGTACCAATGTTACTTAATTGATGTATTGGGTAAGCATTGAAAGAGATAGAGGCAAGTCTCAGAATCTCAATTTAAAATAGTATTTTTATAGCCTAATTTTAATTTTTGTAATTTATATTTAAATATAAAATATACAGGGAGATTCAATAAAAGTTCTTATCGTTTAAAAGGGTGCTAATTTTGCCCCAACCAATCAAATCTTATTTAACATTTGAAAGCTAAAATCTGATTGGTTGGGGCAGAATTAGCACCATTTTAAACGATAAGAACTTTTATTGAATAACCCTGATAATGTACAGTCTTCTGATTATAAACATATTATATTAGAATGTACACTGTGCATGGTGTTAAAAATCGCTTGCACTCGATATTGACAAAATCACAGCGCAAATGCATGGTATGTGCGTGAAACAAAATTGCGTTTGCGTATTTCACGTGCTTTACTGCGCTTTGTAGCGCGGCCACAGTCTGTAAAATGTTTCAAAACTACAGCAACATACGTGTTGAAGCATGTTTTTCAAGGAATTCCTGGTATGTGTGAAATTAGCTGACACTGAGCTGCCATCATCCATCCATACATTTCCTATAAAAACAATGACATTTTTAGAAGTGGTACAGTATTAAAGGCTGATAAATCATTGCTATCCTGCATAACTATTTACAAAGAGCAAATATGCCAAGTTCAGGGTTGTAGAGATTTCAGCACATTCTAAAAGCTGTTGTTGGAGGGTATGATTGGACACAGAAGCACGTGCCTTTTACCTTAAAAATATGATAAATGACAATGTTTAAAATTAGAAGGAAATTGTTCTTTAAAATAAATTACATACATTAGTTACAATTAGTAGTGCAGTTGTTGTAGTAGTGATATTTTCTCTTAAAGGGTTTCTCCCTTGAGGGAGAGGGAACTAAAAAAAAATTTAGTTTAGTTTGAAAGTTCACCATCCCCCAACCCTCCTCCTACCTTTTTTCCCCAAAAAATTCTCTTTTGCTTCTTTGCAGCAGCCTGGGGAAGTTGTGCTGGTTCCTGGGGGGCATGTCTTCTCCTGTGCTGGAGTGCTGTCACTCAATATGCATTATAATGCTAGCAGATATATCCAGTGGTGCCTGCGTTAAAGAAAGCCTTTCCTCCCTGTCTCTGCAAGATCATGTTTATAGCTGATAATGCAGGGAGAGACAGAGAAGGAAAGGTTAAAACCCTGTTGCCACACTACTATAACAAATGCATGGGCAACTGTTTTTTTCAACTTTGTGTGCCTAACACCGAGAGGGAGGTGGGTTATGAAAGAGTGACACAATAGCATGCTGGAAATCTGACACAAGCTATAAAAATCACATGTTGGTGTACACATTGCCACACAAATAAAAACACCCAAATCAATATCAAACAAGCCACAGCCGGGTCGCAGAAGACGGAGCGCAGGAACCAGCGCAGGTACAGAAGTAGCCATGGGAACGTAATGCTTATGCTCCCATTGGCTGACGGCACTAGTCAAGTCTTCCCAACAGATCTTTGCAGAGTCTGTGCATGCGCAAAGGGAGCGTGTGTGTCAGCGGGTGCACCCGCAGGCAATGGCAGTCACTGAAAAGGTTTATTGTGTACCGTTTGCTATTAAAGCACCATTGCAACTTGCAATTTTGGTCTTGTCTCTACCTTCTTTTGTTGTTTTCAGTCACTGAAAAGGGGCTGAGCTACAGGCTGCAGTGCGATCCGGCTAGATGATCATGGATAACTTGAAACTATATCAAAAGGGGGGTTATTGCAGGTACACTTTTACCTTTTAGCACTGATCCCTTGCAGCACTGAGGTCCTAAGTTCGATTCCACCATTGGACACATCTGCAAGAAGTTTGTATGTTCTCCCCGTGCTTGCGTGGGTTTCCTCAGGGCACTCCGGTTTCCCTCACAATCATAAAGACATACTGATGTGTCAAATAAATGTGCTTAGATTGTAATCTCTTCGGGGCAGGGCCTGATGTGAATTGAGTAAATAATTGTAAAGTGCTGCGGAATATGTAGAGCTATATAAGAAATAAAATACATACATACATACATACTTACCTTTAGGAACCATTAAAACAAAGGTTGTTTTCAGGAGAGGAGATACCCTTTAAATGAATAATCACCAGCATTAATCTGCAGTGTATGGGTATGCACAATGCCAACAAGGAACAGGAAGTAGAATAAAGATGTATAAAATAATAAAACGCTCCCTGATATGGCATTGTATGAAAACACACAAATACCTGTCACGAATGATTGAATTGGGGATAGGCAACACCCACATTCCAACTGTTGAGCATCTACAAGTCCCAGCAACCCAAGCCTTTTGCCACCAGTGTAATTGGCTGGGTATTGTGAACTACACAACATGTGAAGATACAGAACAAAATGTTACACATCCTTTAACTAAATAATTACTAATAGGAAATAAAGCAACTGAAATTGTTCTTTTCTCAAAACATCTTTCCTTACAGAACTGTGTTTCAGTGAATACAGCTGTTCATTATTTCCACACAAAGATGGAGTTCAAACAGGGAAAACAGGTTGCAAAGCTGACAAAGCCACATACTGCCAGATATGTTTTATATTGTTCTTTATCTGCTACGTTTTTAAGGCTGGGTACACACATTAAAGATTTTTGAAAGATGACAGGCAGGGTCTGCAAAGATCTGCATACACACAGTCCCCAGCATTCTCCCTATAGGAGAACGCTGGGGACTGAGTGTTTCTCTTGGCCATGGCAACGGGAACGTCGGTGGCTGCGCGATCATTCGGGAAAACTGATACACACAATATCAAATAAGCCCCAATACCGTCGGCCCCGATGGTATTGGGGCTTTATCGCTAATGTGTGTACCCAGCTTAAGAGCAATAAACACACAAGTCAAATACTTGAAGGATTGATAGTTCCACAATAAAATATGTTATTGTACAACATTAGCATGAATAGTGTCAGTAAAGTGTTATAGTTACAATTTTCTTGTCACATTGCTGCCGCCATCTGTGTCCCTTTTTCTGTACCCTAGTACGGGACTGACCTGTTCTGCAGAGAGGGTTTTGAGTAGTAACAGTAATAAGGGTTCTAGGGACTATGGTGCAAATTTATAAAAGTTCTAAGCCTCCGTTTTTGACGTTTGAGGTGTCAGTACGTTTTGGAGTGTTTCTCAATACTAATATGAGTCCAGGGGGGGATGTTAGACTAATATTCAGCATCTACTCTAATACGATTGTCGATTTCCTGTTTTATCAAGATGGCCACTTTCTCTTTTCACCAGGATACAGGACCTACTGCAATGAATATGGCGATGTGTACTGGCGACATTGCTGTATTCATTACGTTACGTCCTGCATTGCGGAAAAAAGAGAAGATAGTACCCCTGTGGCAGTACTTTTCATAGTGAAAACTTCGCCATGGCGATGTGTGGTGATATCAAAACAGCGATATTAGCAAAATAGAAAAATGCCCCTATGTGTAACATAGAAGAAAATTTGCAATGTATGCCTATTAATAGAGACTCGTCACATTTCAAATTCATCACATCACAGTGATGATTAGAGTCAACATCACATGCAGGTGGCAAAGGCTGCAAGTTAGGAAACATTGCAATCAATTTTATGTAGTTAAGTATAAGAAGAAAAGTTTTACAAAACGTAAGGGAAATTGTATTGGATATTAAGAGGTGAAACGTATGTTCCAAACTTCCACAATGCAGTACCAGACACAGAGACCTTATTTCCTGTCTTGTTTGTTTTGCTTCCAATACCGCATTTCCTATAGAACTATATACTGTCCTGGTGTTACCACTCTGCAGTTGAATTTAGTGTGGGATAAAACAAAATAGTGAACTATTCCTTTAAATAAAATCTTTACCAGGTTGCTTTTAAAAAAACCCACTTTAATAAAAAGAAAATATGGGACAAGGCTGTAAAGCCATGGACCTATTAGAAAAGCATTGTTAAACTTACTAGTTATAAGTAATTTGTTCATACTGCAAAACATTAGGTTATTGTAATTCTCAGATCAGTGCAGAGGTGTAATAAGCTATTGTGTTAAAGGATACATTAATGTAATATGTCGCTATCTACTCATTAGTAGGTAACTTGACCTTCCGGTTTAAAAGAAGCAGCCCAATAAGTCAATCTTTCTGTGTATGAAAATTCAGTTCCTAAAATAATATAAGGGTGACTCCCTAGATCATTCCAAGTGATTCAAGTTCAAATCCCAGAAGTTACAGATAGATATTGCTTCATCCCAAGAGCTTTTAAGGGAATCTGTAAAATAATTTATAGATAGACTATAGTGATGTATCATAAATGAAAAGAAAGCTAATAGCTAATTCAATGATATTAAGTCTAATGGCTCCTGATTGTATTTAAAGAGCATGTTCCCCTAACTTAAAATCTATATGTAGGTTTTGGACCCCCCATAGACACAAGACCACAGTACCTACTGTGAATGGATCACACATTCTGCTATAGAGAGATATTCCTCCCGATGTTCGCCACCCCTCCATTTTTGCCTTCCGATACATCACAGTAAATTACCGCTTGCTGTACCCAAGCGGCCTTTTCTGCACATGTGTGAGCTTGTTAAGAGCTCATATGGCTTTCAAAAGAGTCAGCAACCTGGTCTGTTGGGGGGGGCAACGAACATCAGGAGGAATATGTCACTTTAGCAGTGACTATGAACTAGTGTTGGGGTTAGGTTGGATGGTGG
This sequence comes from Hymenochirus boettgeri, assembly GCA_019447015.1. Classification (NCBI taxonomy): domain Eukaryota; kingdom Metazoa; phylum Chordata; class Amphibia; order Anura; family Pipidae; genus Hymenochirus; species Hymenochirus boettgeri. The sequence goes on from CM033470.1 coordinate 278,134,197, forward strand.
ACATGTGCTTTAATCAATAACAGCAGATTTATGCCGTTATCAACATGTACTTTATAAACTTGTCAGCAGGCAAATTTTTAGATAATGTTCAGGCAAGTTAAACCTGCCCAGAGAGTATTCAGATAAGTAGTGCCAAACTGCCAATCTCTGTAAAAATATCAATATCAAGCCAGTTTGCTGTACAGAGAGAACTGGCATACTATTGGTAATTGTACAGCAAACTGTCACGAAATGGGTACTACTGTACACATACCAATATCATGCTCGTTTGCTGTACAAGTACCCGTATCATGCCAATTTGATATTGCCAATACAGAAAACTGGCATGATATGGGTACTTCTACAGTGTACAAATCCCAGTTAATTATTCATCCCTTTTTTGTCCCTCCGTCTATCTATCACTTCTTTGGTGTTTCTCTATATCTGTCTATCTGTGTTTTTCTGTAAATTTCGGTCTATAAATCTTGAATTAACCAATGAGGGCGTGGCCTAATTGGGCAGAGAAGGGGTGTGGCCTACTTTTTTGTGTCACTCTTTGCAGGGAATATATGATGCCCAAGAGTGCCCTAGATCTTTTGAGACCCTGCTGACATACAGACATCCCACCCTGGAAATTTAAATTTAACCTCCCACACCCCCACCCTGCATATTCTGTTTCTTTCTTTATTTATGTCTCGTCTTTAAGTTTCCTGTGAGGGTGTGGGAGTTTACCAAGGGTTCAGGGCCTCTTGGGAGTTTTGCAGGTGTGCAGGAGACCACCCCAGGACCCAGAAGACTCCCAGAGCTGCCAGTGGGGGTGAGATACCTGAGCATGTCTGATCCATTTTTTGCTGAAAATACCTAGCCTTAGTAGGAATGATTTTTATTTCTATGAACTATTCCAGGTGATACATTTACAAAAGACCTCTAAAAGATTTATTTTTTCCTATTGCACTGGGATCCCCCATGAATATAATAAGAACTTAGTGGCAAACTTAGAAGCTGTAAAGGAAAACATTTTTATCCTTGTCCATGAGGCAAGTGAGAAGTTTATTGGAAATGCCCTGATTAGAAATATTGCAGTGTTATTTTAAGGGTACGAACAATGTTCTAAAGTGACTGGTTGGTTGGCAATACAAGGGCAAGGACATTGCATCAATATTTTAGCCACTACCTTCTTATACCTTCTATATACCTTCTTCCCCGTAAGTTTTTGCTTCTTGAATAATTCTTGTCTTTGTTATAAAATATAAGGACATTAACAGAGAGATTTAATAAAAGTTCTTATTGTTAAAAATTGTGCTAATTTTCTGCCCCAATCAATCAGATGTTAGCTTTCAAATGTTAAATAAGATCTAATCTAGGTTGGGTCAAAATTAGCACCATTTTTAAGGATAAGTAGGCTCATTTACCCAGAGCCACTATCACTCTTGGTAAATCTTCTGAATGTGATTCAATAATGCGTTTGCGACTGTGGGTGAATCCCGAATCAAAAGCGCCGGCTGCACAGGTTAAAATCATGCAAACCGATTGCAAAGCCTTTAGTGTGACTTTAACTCCAAAAAGAGTGCAGCAGCTTTCGGTAAATGAGGCTGTAGAACTTTTATTGAATTTCCCGGAAGGTCACTAAGGAGTCCCATGATTTGAGGCGTTCCATGATACTGGTACCAGGACAATAAGCATAATGATGGTAAATTTTCATTTGAGTAAAGGCTCATACACACACGCGATTGCGTTTCGGAAGATAATCGTGTTGTATATGGGCACTTTATCAGCCGAAATGGCCGTTCATTCGAAGATCCATCCGGCTGGTTGGTAACGATCCCCAACCGAACGTCCGTTTTGTCCGATAAAGTGCCCATACACAGCATGATTATCGGCCAAAACGGGCATTCGTACACATCATACGTCGCGGGTCAGCACCTGCAATTGCACGTGTGTACAAACCTTTACTGTGTGGTGTCTGTCACTGTCTATTTGATCAATTTCACACTTGAACCCAAACAAGTAACAATAACTGTTCATGTCTGTATCTTGGCTCCCATTGTTTTAACCCTCTTTTACACTTTCGAAAGACCTCAAGGTGCCAGAACTGCAGATAAATATAAACCATCAGAAAGGGGGGCCGCTTGTAATACCCCTTTTAAAAAGCCTATGGGATACTGAGAGCTGTAGTTCATAAATATGAACAACAAATTGCAATGAGATAAGGTTTGTCTTATTCTATAAGGCTGAGGTCACCAGCGCGCTAAAAACGGACACACAAGAGCACACGTTAATGTACACGATCCTGCACACGTTACCTGCATGCTCATGCGTGTGCGCTGTGATTGCAAAATGTTGCGCAATTGGAGTGCACGTGTTTGTGCAAAAATGTGGATCGCATGTGCTCCAATTAACGGATCGCACGCCAGCGCACTAGTTTGGCCACATTAATTAGTCACACTAGTGTCTGCTTTAAAAGAGCATGTCCACCACCAAAACTAAAATTTAACCCACTACTGGGCCCACTGTGTAGTGTTAAAAATATCTGCTCCTTATGGTTCTCCTGCAGTGCTTGTCCAAAGTTGCATAAAGTGAAGAGTAGAAGCTATGTCATGCTCAGTGTGTCATCCAGTCCCTGCTTCCTCCTGGTCCTAGGGCCCAGGAAACTTCTGGGGGCCCAGCTTCAGAAGCAGTAACAAAATTACAGTCTATACAATATATGTAGCAAAAAAGGGGGGCCTAAATGATGGCCTTGTCTTGGGCCCCATATGATCTTTATTCATCTCTGGGAAGGACTGTAACATGCACAGCGGAGCCCTTTCCCCTCTCTCCCTCCTTCCAGATCCCTTCTCGCTCCTTGATCCTCTACCTATAAGGGCAGGCCACAAGATTCTTACTTGTGGTCCAATTGCGATACGATCTTGCTTCTAAAAACACACGCTAGAGTGGCCCAATTGAAGTGGCCACACTAGTGTGCGACTTTGCGCTGCCCGTGCAATCCGTTAAACAGATTGTGCATGTGGATCGCACGCGCAGTGCACAACACTAGTGAGCCACATAAATTGGCCACACTAGTGTCTGATTTTAAAAATGCGATAGGATACAGCTTAAAAGCGCATTAGTGTGACCTAGCCCTTTGGAAGCCAAACGATTTACGAAAGCAAGAGACACTCGCATATCTGCTGCATGACTTGTTTTACATATGTATTAAATACTTGAGTGATTGTAAGATTCACCTTTAGCTGTGCAGCCTATGGCAAATCTTTTCTGGGAGATTTTCCCTGAGCACCAGTGGCTCTGGGGGAATTTCCCTGTTTGTCTCTCAGTTATGGAGCAATTTTTTTGTTTTTCTACATTGTGCTTACTTTAATCTGGTACAGTGTTCACACCAGTTGTGTGCAGCCAACGTTTTTTTTATAATAGTTCTAGGAATTCAATGGATAGGGTAGTGGAGGTAGCCCCAAGTAATTCCTTTTTAAGGCTGAGGCCACATGCACGGAAACGCGGATGTTAACTCTTGTGATTGCACGCACGTTCCCAGCAAGTGAGAGTGCATTGCTGCGCCCGATGATTCACGAAAGGTCTCTTGCAGCCAAGGTCTCTTGTCAGAGCGCAAGGGCACTTGTAAGTGCCGCAAAGGCCCTTACAAGGGCGGGGAGGGGGGGTCCCGGTTCGAGCTGCGGGACCCCCTAAGCCCCAAAAGGCCTTCACCCCTCCCAGCCCTTCACCCTCCAGCGGCTCCTCCCTTCCCCTCCCGGGAGCGGCCGGGGCGGGGGGGCTTGGGGGTGCCGGGGAGGGGGGGGGTACGACGGCGGGTGGTCGCACGATAACTGCTGCAGGCCTTCCCGGCCGCCCGCGGGGGGTGTGGGCGGGGTGGGCGTGTCTCCCGGGGCGGGGCTTGTGACCACCCGCCGCGGGTATCAGCCTGGCCCAATCGCCCACCTGCGGGTAGAGGCTAGTATCGGCTGACTTTGCCACCTTCAAGGTGGCGAAGTAAAACAGCCGATACTAGCCGAGCGAAACCAGTACCACCGCTTTATAAATAGAAGCGGCGGTAACAGGTAAGTATCGCCGCGAAGGGTTAACGCTTCGTTAACTTTTCGCGGCCGTTTTCGGACTTTTATAAATCGCGTTAAACTCGATTTATGCGTTAATGTCCGTGAAAACGGCCGCAAAAAGTTAACGAACCTTTATAAATATGCCCCCAGGTCTTAAGTGGCTGCAGTCCCCACATTTGGGGAAAAACTTGGTAGTGCTGATACCGATATTCCAATGCAATCAGCTGAAAATGACCATGCAATTGAAATGTCAGATCTAATTTTTAAGTTGAATGAAAAATCCCTGAAAATTTTGGGTCAGTGCAACTAACAGGCAAGAGTAATATTTGAAATAGTGACCGAGTTGAAATATCTCATGTGTACCAAACCTTAAGGTTGTAGCACACAAATGTGTCTATTTAAGTAGAGCCACAATGATTATGATGCTTTGATTATTTAATATTGCCAGCAGTGGAGTACCTACAGCCTCTGCGGAAGAGGGCCTGTTGTCAGGTACCGCAATCAGCTGTTTTAACTACAGCTGGCACGCTATCAGTAAACTGCTGATCGTGCGCATCTTTACTTACATACGTGCGATATGCTGTTTAAAACACCGGTAGTTAATTGCAAAATCAGGCCTGGCGCTGGAAAGGGGTGTGTGTCATGGGCCTGGCTAGAAACTCTACAGTTTTGCACCATGCTCTTAGTAAATACTTCTTTCATTTGCATCTGCATCCAGGCATTTGGCTGGCGTTAAAATTCTGATACAAATCTGATGCAATTGCACTATTAAACTGCTTGCATTACTTTTGCAAAACACATGCATATGTTCTTTTGTATATTTTTTATATACTTTGCAATGTATATTGTCATAGAATACACTAGGATATGCTAAGGTTGTCAAAAACATATTTAGTACAAACATTTTATGTCTCTTTTATGGTACACTGTTTAAGAAACATTGATCTTAAGATTTAGTGTTCTAAGGCTATGTTCATGGTAGGTTGTACGTTAACGCAGCGATAGTGCAATGTTCCCCTGTGTTATTACATAGCAAGCATCCATTATTTTAAAAGGCACCACTGTTCTTTAAGAACAAAATTGCTGCCTGCATGCGTTTTTTATGACTTACTACACCGCAGTGGCCAAGTGTGAACGGTACCATTGACTTCTGTTGGCTATGTCTTTTCGTACAATTTCATTGCAATCCCTAGTGTGAACGAAGCCTAAGTTGGTTGAGAAGGGCCATAATGGCCAGCAGATAATTTAAAACGACAATTGGGCTATTTATTGAGGGAATGTTCAGAAAAGAAGCAGATAGGAACAGAAAAGATGTTGCCAGGTCCAGACAGAAATCCTTTTGTAGGACATTTTGTTCCATTAGAACTCTAACTTACCGGTATCTATTTTATCTATCTATCCTATTTTTTTTAACAGAATAGAAACAGATGATCTTACCCTGGCACCTGATGCAAGAAATTAATTATCAGAATTTTTATTTTCTTTCATGTTGTACAATTTTTTTGGTTCCCCTCTCATCTTATTTATCTAGCCTTGTTCATTTTGCTGTCGAGCGAACCTACAGTCTTAAAAAAAGCCTTCCTCTGGATCAAACAGTTAGGCAGGAAATGAGGATATTGCTAGATGGGTTGGACGGATGGACATATGTCTTATTCAACCTCAAATACTATACTATACTAAAGAGCATAAGGTAAGGGTTTGTAGAAGCAAGTGGACATATTATTTAATAATTGGCTGAGAATGTTTTTATTTTGGAGATGTGATGAATTTCAGACCATTGATAGGCTGCTGGTTATGCTTTGCTTTATTTAAATCCATTTGGAATCACACCCATAAAAACAAGATCAATCACACTTGGCAACCTTTGCTTAATCATTTTGTATCAGTATAATATGATGGTAAATATATATTTGCAAGATGTGAAAATAATTCCAGCAAATTTTATTTAATATCAGGTTGAAGAAAAGTTGTGTTTCATCAAGGAACAATAATATTAAATCAATAAAAAAAAAAAAATACACAGCCTGCACCCCTGTAGATATCATTGAACCACGACTACACTTCTTGACAGGAATAGCCACCGAGTCAGGCAACAGCAACCCACTTACCTCCATGTTTTAATCTACTGATACCTTGTTAAAGGGTCACTATACTCACTGAAATAGTTTTCTGAAAGTACAATTTGAGACTAGTAAAATAGTGGTACATATTTATCTGTGCTTGCTTTGCTTAAATTATTAATGTTTAGTGAGTACTCCTATACCCCCCCCCTCCCTAACTCACTGCCTCCTTTTATTGGTCTGCTACACTTATAGTTCTCAAGCTCACCATTGACAGTGCTCTGTTATACATCTCTCCTCCATCCCACCTTTTTTCTTTTCTCTGCTGATTCTCTAAAATGTTGCAGTTGATGAGGCCACACTACAACACACGAAATAATTGCAAGCTTTATCGCACGCAGTTGTGTGTGATTTCTGTGCGTTTGCGTTCGCGTAGTTTAACGTTTGCGCATGTGTTTTTTGCTATTTAAGAGAAGGCGCATGCGATTGCACGTAAAATGCGCTAGTGTGGCCCAGCCCCTGTGCTGGCAGACAGGCAAAGATCCTTGTAAGAGGTCAGGCATGGGTCACATAGTATAATTTCTGCTTCTGGAGTGACAGGTCTTCCCTGTAAATGGTGTGATTTCAAACAATGATTTCTCAGAAACTACAGCTCAGATTCTTACTGTGTAATCAAATTTTTGATACACTTTAACAGAGGCCATCCTTGTTGTCCCCCCCGGGCCATGTCCTGTCATGTGCTCCATGCTGTATTCCAGCCCTGCACTGTCCTGAAATATCCCCTCTATGGCCTTCAGCTGGTGGATGATGACAGTTGCAGGGTTGCATTATCAACGCTACTGTACATGTAAACAGTATAACATAAATATTGACTGTGGCTCGATCTGAATCTAAGGATCTAGGGAAATATTTGTCTCTGGTTTGTGCTTATTAATGTAGAAGTTATTGTATGGACAGTAAAGGTGTGTAGTGCCATGAAATTCTTTATTAAATAGAAAACAAGCAGCAGATTGCTACATTAATGGTATTTAATCAAGTGCAAATATTGTTTTGTAAAGGCTGGTGATGCATATAGGATACAATGCTATCTATGCTTTCCTCTGGTGTAGGATGCTGGGACAAATATTTGCATGGAAAAGATCACATGAGCACATTTCAAATATTTGATGTTGCCTGTGCTGGGATAGTTTTCCGTAAACACTTTTTCATATTGGCCACTATTGAGTCCAGACTCCTGAGTCTGGGCTCATTTACTATTTCACAGCAGGGCTTTTGTTTTATTTTATTTCTTTTTTGTGTACAAGAATCTGTTGTCAACAGCCAAGTTTCCTCTGAAAATTCCCACCATTGATATAATTAGCATATTTAAGAAATATTAGCACCATAATAATTGAATTCTAGGTGTAGATCAAGGTTAACATCTGGATCATTAAAGGATCAGAAATGGGTGATTGTGTGCAATAAAATTGAAGTTGATTTCTCACCCTTTGCTGTGGTCAGTATTGAGCTGCGATTTCAGGTTCTGTAATGGTCCTTTTTCTTCCCACGATGCTCATTTACTTGGAATTTTTCTTTATAGCAATTTCTACTGATTGGCTGTTGGATGGGCCAAACATGCAGCTATGTCTTACCTCCCATTCTTTAATTAATGTTACAGGAGCCAGGAATGAAGTGTCAAAATTTACCCGTGATCCTGATCCACCGCTGACAGGTCCCGACTAGAGATGTAATGTGGGTTTGAATAGAACCTGGTTTCAAATCGAATCTTAAGGTTTCGTAGTCCCGACAAAACTTTCCGGATTTCACAGAACGCGGATTTTCCGAATTTTCGATTTTTATCGAAATTTCGCTAATCATCGAAATCGAAAATAGATGATTATCGAAATCAAAAATCAAAACCGCAAACCGTAAGTAATGATCGATTTCGGTAACCCTCGAAAGTTATAACCGATTTCGGTAACCCTCGAATATGTCATATCAGTAACCCTCAAAAGTAGCAGGGTCCTGCAAACAGGAAGTAAGTATTTCGGAAGTATTTATTTATACACAGACACAATGCTGAATTGGCAGATTAAGGTCATTGGGAAGAAAAAATACTGCTCTTTTTTCTGAAATGTACATGTATTTGCACTGAACTTCCCCTTTAAAAGTGCAATAGTGTAAAGTGCTGAAAGTACTCTATGTGACAGTAATCACTAATTAAGTATAGCACTGAGAGCTAACTTACTCCTCTTCGCAGTGTGCCCCTGCTGTAGGGTAAGTTATCTCTTATCTGCTATCCGTTTTTGTAGGTTACTTACCATTTGGGACTGATATTCTATCGGAAGGACTGTGGCATTACCACCTGGTCTATAATTGCCTATTACATATACTGCGATTATTGGCACATAGAGTATTTCAGCACTTTCCACTAAGTGCACTTCTGCTGTTGATACTGTGTGTTACTATAATTATCTATAGAAATATTTACTATTTTTGCTGATACAATTTATTAAAGTAGTGTTATATTATTTACTTTGCTTCTGGAGCTACTTCCTGCCTCTTTTGTTGTACTCATTTCCTTTACTCTTTTGGGGTAAAGCTGAGCAGGTATAGACCCTCCTGCTGGCTATTTGAGGGTCTGTATTGACCACTGGTTTTACCATATTTATTTGTCATTTTTTTTATTAGTCTGAAAGTAGGATGTTTGTTTATTTAAGCATTCTGAATTGAGAATGCTGCTTCTTTTAACTAATTGCTATACAGTGTTTATAGTATTGGATAAGATACTAGAACACAATGAATTTAGAAGTGTGCCTATTTTAACCTATATGTATACAGTGTATATAGTATTGGATAGGATACTGGAACACGATGAATTTAGAAGTGTGCCTATTTAACCTATATGTATACAGTGTATATAGTATTGGATAGGATACTGGAACACATGAATTTAGAAGTGTGCCTATTTTAACCTATATGTATACGATGTATATAGTATTGGATAAGGACTGGAACACAATGAATTAGAAGTGTGCCTATTTTAACTATATGTATACAGTGATATAGTATTGGATAGGATAACTGGAACACAATGAATTTGAGAAGTGTGCCTATTTTAACCGATATGTTACAGTGTATATAGTATTGGATAGGATACTGGAACACAGAATTTAGAAAGTGGCCTTATTTTACCTATATGTATACAGTGTATATAGTATTGGATAGGATACTGGAACACAATGAATTTAGAAGTGTGCCTATTTAAACCTATATGTATATAGGATATATTTAGTATTGGATAGGCACTGGAACACATGATTTGAAGAGGTGCCTATTTTACCTATATGTTATGATGATAGTATTGGATAGAGATACTGGAACACAATGAATTTAGAAGTGAGGCCTATTTTAACCTATGTAACGATGTAGATAGTTATTGGATAGGATACTGGAACACAATGAATTTAGAAGTGTGCCTATTTTAACCTATATGTATATGATGTATAAGTATTGGATAGGATACTGGAACACAATTGAATTTAGAGGTGCCTATTTTAACCTATAGTACACTGTATATAGTATTGGATAGGATACTGGAAACACATGAATTAGAAGTGTGCCTATTTTAACCTATGTATATGATGCATATAGTATTGGATAGGATCTGGACCACATGAATTTAGAAGTGTGCCTATTTAACCTATATTGATATGATGATATAGTAGTATTGGATAGGATACTGGAACACAATGAATTGAAGTGGCCTATTTTAACCTATATGTATACAATGTATATAGTATTGGATAAGATACTGGAACACAATGAATTTAGAAAGGGTGCCTATTTTAACCTATGTATACATGTATATAGTATTGGATAGGATACTGGACACATGAATTTTAGAAGTGTGCCTATTTTAACCTATATGTACAGATGTATATAGTATTGATAGATACTGGAACACAATGAATTTTGGAGAGTGCCTATTTTAACCTATATTTACAGTGTATATAGTATTGGATAGGATACTGGAACACATGAATTTAGAGAGTGCCTATTTTAACCTATATGTATATGATGCATATAGTATTGGATAGGATACTGGAACACAATGAATTTAGAAGTGTGCCTATTTTAACCTATATGTATATGATGTATATAGTATTGGATAGGATACTGGAACACAATGAATTTAGAAGTGTGCCTATTTTAACCTATAGTGATTAGTGTATAAGTAGTGGATAGGATACTGAACACAATGAATTTAGAAGAGTGCCTATTTTAACCTAATGTATACAGTGTATATAGTATTGGATAGGATACTGGAAACACAATGAATTTAGAAGTGTGCCTATTTTAACCTATATGTATATGATGATATATATTGGATAGGATACTGGACACACATGAATTTAGAAGTGTGCCTATTTTAACTATATGTTAACGTTATATAGTATTGGATAGGATACGGGAACACAATGAATTTAGAAGTGTGCCTATTTTAACTATATGTATATGATGATATAGATGGATGGATAGGATACTGGAACACAATGAATTTAGAAGTGTGCCTATTTTAACCTATATGTATACGATGTATATAGTATTGGATAGGATACTGGAACACAATGAATTTAAGAGTGTGCCTATTTTAACCTATATGTATACGATGTATATAGTATTGGATAGGATACTGGAACACAATGAATTTGGAAGAGTGCCTATTTTAACCTATAGGTTTACAGTGTATATAGTATTGGATAGGATACTGGAACACAATGAATTTAGAAGAGTGCCTATTTAACCTATATGTATACATGTAATAGTATTGATAGGTACTGGAAACACAATGAATTTAGAAGTTGTGCCTATTTTAACCTATATGTATATGATGTATATAGTATTGGATAGGATACTGGAACACAATGAATTAGAAGTGTGCCTATTTTAACTATATGTATACAGTGTATAGTATTGGATAGAGATACTGGACACAATGAAGTTAGAAGTGGCCTATTTTAACCTATATGTATATGAGTATTGTATTGGAAGGATACGGAACACAATGAATTTAGAAGTGTGCCTATTTTAACCTATATGTATACTGTATATAGTATTGGATAGGATACTGGAACACAATGAATTAAAGTGTGCCTATTTTAACCTATATGTATACAGGATGTATATGTAGTGGATAGGAACTGGAACACAATGAATTTAGAAGTGTGCCTATGAACATATGTATACGTGTATATAGTATTGGATGGATACGGAACACAATGAATTGGAAGAGTGCCTATTTTAAACCTATAGTTACAGTGTATATAGTATTGGAAGGATACTGGGAACACAATGAATTTAGAAGAGTGCTATTTTAACCTATATGTTAACAGTGTATATAGATTGGATAGGATACTGAAACACATGAATTTAGAAGTGTGCCTATTTAACCTATATGTATATGATGATATAGATTGGATAGATACTGGAACACAATGAATTTAGAAGTGTGCCTATTTTAACCTATATGTACAGATGAGATATAGTATGGATAGGATACTGGAACACATGAATTTAGAAGGTTGCCTATTTAACCTATATGTATAGATGATATAGTATTGGATAGGAGAAATGGACACAATGAATTTAGAAGTGTGCCTTTTTAAACCTTATATGTAACAATGAGTATATAGTTGGATAGGATACTGGAACACAATGAATTTAGAAGTGTGCCTATTTAACTATATGTATATGATTGATATAGTATTGGATAAGTACTGGAACACATGAATTTAGAAGTGTGCCTATTTTAACCTATATGTTATGATGATTAGATTGGATAGGATACTGGAACACAATGAATTTAGAAGTGTGCATATTTAACCTATATTGGATACATGTATATAGTATTGGATAAGAGACTGGAACACAATGAATTTAGAAGTGTGCCTATTTTAACCTATATGTATACGATGTATATAGTATTGGATAGGATACTGGACCACAATGAATTAGAAGTGTGCCATTTTACCTATTATTACACGATGATATAGTATTGGATAGGATACTGGAACACATGAATTTGGAAGAGTGCCTATTTTAACCTATAGGTTTACAGTGTATATAGTATTGGATAGGATACTGGAACACCATGAATTTAGAGTAGTGCCTATTTAACCTATATGTATATGAGTGTATATAGTAGTGGATAGGATACTGGAACACAATGAATTTAGAAGTGTGCCTATTTTAACCTATAGTGTATATGAGATATGTATTGGATTAGGAATACTGGAACACAATGAATTTAGAAGTGTGCCTATTTTAACCTATATGTATACAGGTATTAGTATTGGATAGGATACTGGAACACAATGAATTTAGAAGGTGCCTATTTAACCTATATGTATACAGTGTATAAGTATTGGATAGGATTACTGGAAAACACAATGAATTTAGAAGTGTGCCTATTTTAACCTTATGTATACTGATGTATATATTATTGGATAGGATACTGGAACACAATGAATTAGAAGTGTGGCTATTTAACCTTATGTATACAGTGTATATAGTATTGGATAGGATACTGGAACACAATGAATTTAGAAGTGTGCTATTTTAACCTATATGTACTAGTGTATATAGTATTGGATAGGATACTGGAACACAATGAATTTAGAAGAGTGGCCTATTTTACACTATATGTATACAGATGTATATAGTATTGGATAGGATACTGGAACACAATGAATTTAGAAGTGTGCATATTTTAACTATATGTATAGATGTATATAGTATTGGATAGGATACTGGAACACAATGAATTTGGAAGAGTGCCTATTTTAACCTAGTTTACGATGTATATAGTATTGGATAGGATACTGGAACACAATGAATTGAAGAGTGCCTATTTAACCTATATGTATACAGTGTATATAGTATTGGATAGGATACTGGAACACAATGAATTTAGAAGAGTGCCTATTTTAACCTATATGTATAGATGTATATAGTATTGGATAGGATACTGGAACACAATGAATTTAGAAGTGTGCCTATTAACATTATATGATACATGTATATAGTATTGGATAGGTATAGGGAACACAATGAATTTAGAAGTGTGCCTATTTTTAACCTATATGTATTGAGTATATAGTATTGGATAGGATACTGGAACACAATGAATTAGAAGTGTGCCTATTTTAACCTATATGTATACGAGTGTATATAGTATTGGATAGGATACTGGAACACAATGAATTTAGAAGTGTGCCTATTTTAACTATATGTATACGATGGTATATAGATTGGATAGGATTACTGGAACACAATGAATTTAGAAGTGTGCCTATTTTAACCTATTGTATACGATGTATATAGTATGGATAGGAACTGGAACACAATGAATTTGGAAGAGGCCTATTTTAACCTATAGGTTTACAGTGTATATAGTATTGGATAGGATATGGAACACAATGAATTTAGAGTGAGTGCCTATTTAACTATATGTATACAGTGTATATAGATTGGATAGGATACGGAACACAATGAATTTAGAAGTGTGCCTATTTTAACCTATAGTGTATACATGTGATATAGTATTGGATAGGATACTGGAACACAATGAATTTGAAGAGTGCCTATTTTTAACTATATGTATACAGTTGTATATAGTATTGGATAGGATACTGGAACACAATGAATTTAGAAGAGTGCCTATTTTAACCTATATGGTATACAGTGTATAAGTATTGGATAGGATACTGGAACACAAGAATTAGAAGTAGTGCCTATTTTAAATATATGTATACAGTGTATATAGTATTGGATAGGATACTGGAACACAAGAATTTAGAAGTGTGCCTATTTTAACCTATATGTATATGTGTATATAGTATTGGATAGGATACTGGAACACAATGAATTTAGAAGTGTGCCTATTTTAAACCCTATATGTATACGTGTAATGTATTGGGATAGATACTGGAAAACCAATGAATTTAAAAGTGTGCTATTTAACCTAATGTATACGATGTATATAGTATTGGATAGGATACTGGAACACAATGAATTTGGAAGAGTGCCTATTTTAACCTATAGGTTTACAGTGTATATAGTATTGGATAGGATACTGGAACACAATGAATTTAGAAGAGTGCCTATTTTAACCTATATGTATACAGTGTATATAGTATTGGATAGGATACTGGAACACAATGAATTTAGAAGTGTGCCTATTTTAACCTATATGTATACAATGTATATAGTATTGGATAAGATACTGGAACACAATGAATTTAGAAGAGTGCCTATTTTAACCTATATGTATACCGATGTATATGTATTGGATAGATACTGGAAACCACAATGAATTTAGAAGTGTGCCTATTTTAACCTATATGTATATGATGCATATATATTGGATTAGGATACTGGAACACAAGAATTTAGAAGTGTGCCTATTTTACCTATATTATACATAGTATAGATATTGGATAGGTACTGGAACACAATGAATTGAAGTGTGCCTTTTAACCTATATGTATATGATATATAGTATTGGATAGAGATACTGGAACACAATGAATTTAGAAGTGTGCCTATTTTAACCTATGTATATGTGCATAAGTTTGGATAGGATACTGGAACACATGAATTAGAAGTGGTCTATTTTACCTATATGTATAAGGTATATAGTATTAGAAAGATACTGGAACACAATGAATTTAGAAGTGTGCCTATTTAACCTATATGTATACGATGTATATAGTATTGGATAGGATACGACACAAATGAATTAGAAGTGTGCCTATTTTAACCTATATGTATACGATGTATATGTATTGGGATAGGATACGGGAACACAATGAATTTGGAAGAGGTGCCTATTTAACCTATAGGTTACAGTGTATATAGTATTGGATGATACTGGAACCAATGATTGAAGAGTTCCTATTTTAAACTATAGTTATATGTGTATATAGTATTGGATAGGATACTGGAACACAATGAATTTAGAAGTGTGCCTATTTTAACCTATATGTATATGTATATAGTATTGGATGGATACTGGAAACACAATGAATTTAGAAGTGTGCCTATTTTAACCTATAGATTACAGTGTATATAGTATTGGATAGGATACTGGAACACAATGAATTAGAAGAGTGCCTATTTTAACCTATATGTAACAGTGTATATAGTATTGGATAGGATACGGAACACATGAATTTAGAAGTGTGCCTATTTAACCTATATGTATAGTGTATATAGTATTGGATAGGCTACTGGAACACAATGAATTTAGAGTGTGCCTATTTTAACATATTGTATATGTATATAGTATGGATAGGATACTGGACACAATGAATTTAGAAGTGTCCTATTTTAACCTATATGTATATGATGTATATAGTATTGGATAGGATACTGGAACACAATGAATTTAGAAGTTGCTTTTACCTATTGTATACATGTATAAATTGGATAGGATACTGGAACAACATGAATTTAGAAGTGTGCCATTTAACTATATGTATACGATGTATATAGTATTGGATAGGATACTGGAACACAATGAATTTAGAATGGCCTATTTTACCTATATGTATACATGTATATAGTATTGGATAGGATCCTGGACACAATGAATTTGAAGAGTGCCTATTTTAACCTATGTTTACAGTGTATATAGTTGGATAGGAACTGGAACCAAAATGAATTTAGAGTGTGCCTATTTTAACCTATATGTATATGATGATATAGTATTGGAATAGGATACTGGAAACACAATGAATTTAGAAGTGTGCCTATTTTAACCTATTGTACACATGTATTAGTATTGGATAGATACTGGAACACAATGAATTTAGAAGTGTGCCTATTTTAACCTATATGTATAGATGTATAGTATTGGATAGATACTGGAACACATGAATTTAGAAGTGTGCCTATTTTAACCTATATTATATGATGATATAGTTTGAATAGATACTGGAAACACATGAATTTAGAAGTGTGCCTATTTTAACCTATATGTATACATGTTATAGTATTGGATAGATACTGGAACACAATGAATTTAGAAGTGTGCCTATTTAACCTATATGTATACGATGTATATAGTTTGGATAGGATACTGGACACACATGAATTTAGAATGTGCCATTTTAACCTATATGTACACTAGTGTATTAGTATTGGATAGGATACTGGAAACACAATGAATTTGAAGAGTGCCTATTTTAACCTATATGTTATACAGTGTATAGTATTGGATAGGATACTGGAACACAATGAATTTAGAAGAGTGCCTATTTTAACCTATATTATTGTATATAGTATTGTGATAGATACTGGAACACAATAATTTAGAAGTGTGCCTATTTTACCTATATGTATATGATGTATATAGTATTGGATAGATACTGGAACCAATGAATTTAGAAGTGTGCTATTTTAACCTATAGGATACAGTGTATATAGTATTGGATAGGATACTGGAACACAATGAATTTAGAAGAGTGCCTATTTAACCTATATGTATACAGTGTATATAGTATGGATGGATAGGATACTGGAACACAATGAATTTAGAAGTGTGCCTATTTTAACCTATATGTATATGATGTATATAGTATTGGATAGGATACTGGAACACAATGAATTTAGAAGTGTGCCTATTTTAACATATATGTATACAGTGTATATAGTATTGGATAGGATACTGGAGCACAATGAATTTAGAAGTGTGCCTATTTTAACCTATATGTATATGTGTATATAGTATTGGATAGGATGTGGAACACAATGAATTAGAAGTGTGCCTATTTTAACTATGTATAGATGTATATAGTATTGGATAGATTACTGGAACACAATGAATTTAGAAGTGTGCCTATTTTAACCTTATGTATACGATGGTATATAGTATTGGATAGGATACTGGAACCAATGAATTTAAGAGTGTCCATTTTAACCTATATTATACATGTATATAGTATTGATAGGATACTGGAACCAATGAATTTGGAAGAGTGCCTATTTAACCTATAGTTTACAGTGTATATATATTGGATAGGATACTGGAACACAATGAATTTAGAAGGTGCCTATTTAACCTATATGTATACAGTGTATATAGTATTGGATAGGATACTGGAACACAAATGAATTAGAAGTGTGCCTATTTAACCTATATGTATAGAGTTATAGTATTGGATAGGATACTGGAACACAATGAATTTGAAGGAGTGCCTATTTTAACCTATATGTATACGATGTATATAGTATTGGATAGGATACTGGAACACAATGAATTTGAAGAGTGCCTATTTTAACCTATAGATTACAGTGTATATAGTATTGGATAGGATACTGGAACACAATATTTAGAAGAGTGCCTATTTAACCTATATGTATACAGTGTATATAGTATTGGATAGGATACTGGAACACAATAATTTAGAAGTGGCCTATTTTAACTATAGTGTATATGATTATATATATTGATAGGATACTGGAACACAATGAATTTAGAAGTGTGCCTATTTTAACCTATATGTATCGATGTATATGTATTGGATAAGATACTGGAACACAATGAATTTAAAAGTGTGCCTATTTTAACCTATATGTATACGATGTATTAGTATTGGATAGGATACTGGAACACAATGAATTAGAAGTGTGCTATTTAACCTATATGTACACGATGTATATAGTATTGGATAGGATACTGGAACACAATGAATTAGAAGTGTGCCTATTTTAACCTATATGTATATCGATGTATATAGTAATTGGATAGGATCCTGAACCCACATGATTTGAGAGTGCGACTGTTTAACCTATAGGTTTACAGTGTATATAGTATTGGATAGGATACTGGAACACAATGAATTTAGAAGAGTGCCTATTTTAACCTATATGTATACAGTGTATATAGTATTGGATAGGATACTGGAACACAATGAATTTAGAAGTGTGCCTATTTTAACCTATATGTATATGATGTATATAGTATTGGATAGGATACTGGAACACGATGAATTTAGAAGTGTGCCTATTTTAACCTATATGTATACAGTGTATATAGTATTGGATAGGATACTGGAACACGATGAATTTAGAAGAGTGCCTATTTTAACCTATATGTATACAGTGTATATAGTATTGGATAGGATACTGGAACACAATGAATTTAGAAGTGTGCCTATTTCAACATATATGTATACAGTGTATATAGTATTGGATAGGATACTGGAACATAATGAATGGAGAACACTTTTTTCTTTTTGTATGCAGTGTAAATAGTATTGGATAGGATTCTGGAACATAATGGGTTAAAGCTACTACAGTGTTAAAAAACATTGACAGTGCAATTTCCGAGATATGTACGATTTCGCTATTGGATAAAACACCCCTCCCAGTCTGATTCCGCTCATGCAGAGAAGCTAAGCACAAACACTGGCTACTGCTCCACTCCTACACTCTACCACAATTCTCAGTAACCTCAGCAGGAGATGATAAAATTCTGTAGAAAACATGTGATCTTCAGGATGCTCTGTGTAAAAATAAATTAAAATGCTTTAAAAACAAAACCCTCCATGTGTTTTGATTAGTTGGTTAAGCCCACAGTGAAAATAAAAAACAAAATAAAGTTGTAACCAGTGTTCCCTCTAAGCTGTGCGCTCGTGCGCGTGCACACATCTCTGCAGGCCAGCGCACACAGGTTAAAGTGGTGCGCGCACAAAAATCTTCTGGAATGTAAGTGCTGCGTTATGGAGCGCACAAATTTTACTTTTGCATGTGCACAGAAAATATATTTCTGCGCACACAGCTAATTTGAGCTTAGAGGGAACATTGGTTGTAACCCAGAACGTCTTGGTAACTAAAGGAAGGGTATACATTACTTTAAATTATTGGTAGTTTTTATTAATATTGTTGGGGTTGTCTTTCTAGGTAGTGTTACAAAGGCTACACTAAGCCACTATGGTCATGGACACCCCTGTCAAGAATCCAAATCCATCAGTCTACTTCTATTGGTTGGCATGCCTTTATGTAAAATATTGGCCATCAAGAGCAGCACATGGGGAATGGCCAGTCAGAATAAATATCTATTGCATAGTTCATGTGAATAAGAAAGGAAACTTATGGGTAATAATAGCCATGGCAACTCTTTAGTGAATGTGACACCATCTTTTAGGTTTTATGGTCTACCCATTTTAGAATTACACAAAATGAATGAGCATTATCTATGGATTGGATTTATCTTTACTTAACCATTTGTACAGAGTAGGCAGCTGGTCTCCATTGTGAGACACCACTTTAGTGATATCCCCAAAACATTAAGTAAGGTAAGCAGACTCTGGGCTAAAGCTCCCTTTCTATAGGTCATGGGGACACCATCTGCCTGGACAAAGCTCCAGATAAACATCCATCACCAACAGCATATCCCACAAATATCCTGATTTGGCAGGGAAAGACCCAATTTAAAGGATCTGTTCCAGTGTTCCTGACCACAGAGCTTTGGCCAACAGGACGTTTATTGGGGTGCTGCTGGGGCAGTCTGGGATGTAGCTAGGCAAGTTGGGGTGGAGTTGGATAGATAGATAGATAGACATGAAAATGGATGAATAGATGTTAAAAGTTCTGTAATAAGAACTTGTAGTCCAGAGGAAGTTCTGTGCTTGAACATAAGAAGCCCAATGCCGAGGTGTACAATCCCTATACAACGTTGTTCTGTAGATAACTAAGATTTAAGTTATGTTTTGTGTGTTTTACTCTACATTTCCATTCTGTTGTGTTAGATTCTGCTTTGCATATGCAAAATAAATACAGCAAAGCAACTTCTACTTGTAAAAATAATGACATATAACAATACAATCCTTACTTCCTTGCCTTGCCAATTAACTAACAGATTTCAAAAATGGTTTTCTGTATAGGAACCTTGCTATTCTTTCTTGGAATTTATTCACAATCCTTTCTAAACAGTGCTTGTGAAGGTTCTCATTCATCCAGGTCATGGTATATCTTTTGTATTCAATTAGATCAACTGGACTTGAAATGTAGTTCTTGAAGACGTTTCGCTAGTCATCCGACTGGCTTTCTCAATTCAGAATGACTTGTACAAGAATCTGTGGCAATTATGTACCCTGGAAAATCCCAATTAGCATATCACAGCCAGGTGTTAAGGGTGTGATTGGATAGTGGCTAAGAGGTGTTATAGGAACGCCCAGAGTAAGGTGTTAAAACAGCATTGTACATGGCAGACCGTTGGTGTCGAACCCCCCCACCTCTTGGTTTCTTTATTTTCACATAAATGGCCTCCTTAACACCTCTCTTGAACCAGTCACGTTCCTTCGCCAATATGTTAACATTACAATCTTCAAAGGTATGTCCTTTATCCTTAAGATGCAGGTACACGGCTGAGTCCTGACCCGAGGAATTGGCTCTTCTGTGCTGGGCCATACGTTGATGCAGTTGCTGTTTGGTCTCCCCCACATACAAATCAGAGCATTCTTCACTGCACTGCACTGCATATATGATGTCGCTTTTCTTGTGTTTTGGTATTGGGTCTTTCGGATGTACCAATTGCTGCCTCAGTGTGTTGTTCGGTTTAAAGCAGACAGGGATACGATGTTTTTTGAAAATTCTTCTTAATTTCTCGGAGACCCCTGCTACATATGGGATGACCATGTTCTTCCTCCTGTCTTGCTTTTCCCCTTCATTGTTGGTATTTGTGTTCTTTTCTTTCCTTCTACTTCTTTTGACAAAGGCCCAGTCTGGATATCCACAAGTTTTAAGGGCTCCTCTGAGATGTTTCATTTCTTTAGCCTTCGCCTCTGTGCTAGTGGGGATGTTCTCGGCTCTGTGTTGCAGGGTTCTGATGACACCCAGCTTGTGATCTAAAGGGTGGTGGGAGTCAAACATCAAATACTGATCTGTGTGTGTTGGTTTTCTGTAAACCTCTACTTTCAGTTTACCATTTTCCTTAACTTCTACCAAAAAAAAGAGGTTGTATTAACAACCTCTTTTGTCTCAAAATTTGAAATTTCTGAATCTACATTAAAGGGCACATCCACCCCCCAAATTATATTTCATACTCAACTAGCTTACCCCCCAAAACCTAAAAACCTTATTACCTACAGTGCTCAAAACCTCCTCTAAGGGCTTATGTGTTACCCAGGGGAACTCCTCTGGCCATGCAAACAACTATCTTGCTTCCGCATTGCTCATGGAAACTGCTCTCAGACAGAAATGATTGGGAGACACTTTTAAACACTGTAATTAAAATGTTTTTGAGGTTTTGTAACTACTAGGGGAGCAGGGGGAGCAATCGCAGGGGGGCCAGGGAGCAAAGGAGGCCCCATCTTCTTATTTTTCCTATGACATACATAGCTTCCTCCCAGAAAACCACTGTGGATAGTATGGATAGGGGCCCTATCATAATTTTGCTGAGGGCTCCAGTGATTGCTAGTAACCATTTGGGGGTAGACATGCCCTTTAATGTTAATTCAAATTGTTTTAGTAAATTTACCCAGTACTGTATCTTTGTAGCAGATGGTTCTGTTTAATCTTCAAATGTTCCTCTGAGCTCTGTCTGACACTGACTCACTAACGCTTTGATAGATTAGCCTAAATCTAGTGTTTCCCTGAATGAGCTAATTCTGGTGACTGTAACAGGTAAGTAACACCCATATACCGTTGTATAATCTACTTGTGTAGCTATAGGATTGTAGCAGCAAATGAATTGCTTATCCCTGGAATAACAAGGTAACAATCTTCTTTAAAAGCCTTACCGACAAGGGCAAAGGTATGTTTGGCCTGTGCATGATACTCCTCTGGTGAGATCAATTTAAATTATATTCATGGTAAATAAAGTTTCTAAAATATCAAAATTCTTTTTGTTGCTAAACCTTATGTGGAAGTAGGACACCCTGCAGACCAGTTAAATGTAGGGTTTCTCAACAAGATACAATCACTGCCTAGGGAAATAGAGTATTATTTTATTTCTGGTGGGACAATCCCATTTGTAGGAGCCTGTCCCATTGTTCAGGACAAACATCTTATGTTCCAGGTATGTGTGTGTCTGTATGGGGTTAGATGGGGCACGGGCAGACCTATCTCATGTCCACTTCACTCCCAGATAATGTTAGGGGGGTATGGCCAAAATGGATCCATTATATGCATCCATGGACACCAACAGAAGTCAATAGTTTTTTTTTTATTATGAGCACTCTAGGATTCAACAAGGTCTTCTACTCGTTATCACTACACTAATATTTTATTGATTTTGGTTTATTAATGTAATTTAGGTTATAGAAGTACAGGTTTTAAAAAGTTATTAATTTAATGTTAAAATTTATGAAGGTCAAGGTTAATAGCTTTTTGTCTATTTTTTAGATGGTTTCCATTATGTACCAAATTACAACAACAATAATAATGACAGTAGTAATTATTAATAATAATGATAATAACAAAGATAATTTTAATAATAACAATTATTAATAATAATAGTAAGAATAATGATGATGATCATAATTATATGGACACTCATTAGTAATAATAATGACATTATTAATAAATAATAATTACAATAATAATAGTAATAATTATTATTTATAGCACTAATAATGATGATAATCACAATTATGTATGTGTAGTTTATTTATAAAGCGCCACTTGGGGACGCAGCGCTGTACAGTAACAAATGATTATCAATAATAACAGTAATAATAACAATCATAATAATTAATCATAATAATGCAGATAATCATAGTTAATCATAATATTAACTAATAATAATAATAGCAATAATAATGCCGATAATCAAATTATTAAGCATGATAATCAATAAAAATAATGACAATAGTAAAAACAAGAAAGTGAAGACATCTTAATAGTAAAAATAATAATTGCAATTGAAATAATTAATTATAATAGTTAATAATTAGAGTAATCCTAATAATAATGATAATAATAATAATGACAAAAGTAAAAATAATAGTTACAAATATTAACAATAATCAAAATTAAGAATTATACATAATGATAATCATTAACAATAAAACTTATTACAATAATAATCTTTTATTGCTAATGAATATCATTATGTATAATTCTTAATTTTGATTATTAACAATAAAACTTATTACAATAATAATAAGTTTTATTGCTAATGAATATCATTATGTATAATTCTTAATTTTGATTATTGTTAATATTTGTAACTATAATAATAATAAATAATAAGTTAATAATATGATAATCATAATTAATAATACTATTTCGTAATAATTATTATTAATAGCAGTTAATAATAATGACAATTAATAATAGTAATGCCCTTGATCCCTCCTAGGTCCCTGTTCCCTACACCATGTGGACAGTCCATGGTCTCTATGGTTGCTATATGATATTACAATGCTGGTCTCTCTCTCTAGTACAAAGTGGACCATCAGCCTGTAATAGGTTAACAGATTCTCTGCACCTCATGGCACTGAAAGGTTAACGCCAGTAGGCAAGCTCTGCCCTACGGTCAGAACAAACCCCGCTAGTGAGTGTAGCATAGAACTGGTGTACAAAGTGGACCATCGGCCTGTAATAGGTTAACAGATTCTCTGCACCACATGGCACTGAAAGGTTAACGCCAGTAGGCAAGCTCTGCCCTACGGTCAGAAAAGACCCCGCCCTACGGTCAGTGTGACTGTACAGTAAGTGAATGGGGCACGGAGACAGGAAGGACGTACCGAGATCGTCAGCCGCCCCCTCCCCCTCCCACTGTCAGGGACATTCCCACTTTCCTAGGAAACTTGTCACGTACCTTCGCTGTCTATGTGATTTTCTACTGTCTGGAAGCAGCAGAGAGTGTCCGGGCTGCGCTGTCAGGTGTCCGGTAAACAAGTTTCTACTACTCGGGAGCAGAGCAGATAACAAGGTAGGACGGTGACACTGACAGCTCCTGTCCGTCTGTATAGGGATTGGGTAGTTCTGTATGGAACACTGAATGGGAACTTCTATAGCACTGACACAGCAGCATTAAAAAGGGCTCATGGGATCTGTAGTTCAGGAGGGATTATCCTATTGCACATATGTATTACATAGCCTGGGACAACCTTCAGTGAGTAAAGTGAGCGAGTGTAGCATAGAACTGGTGTAGTGAGTGTAGCATAGAACTGGTGTACTAGTGAGTGTAGCATAGAACTGGTGTACTGAGTGTAGCATAGAACTGGTGTACTGAGTGTAGCATAGAAATGGTGTACTGAGTGTAGCATAGAACTGGTGTACTGAGTGTAGCATAGAACTGATGTAGTAGTGAGTGTAGCATAGAACTGGTGTAGTAGTGAGTGTAGCATAGAACTGGTGTAGTGAGTGTAGCATAGAACTGGTGTAGTGAGTGTATCATAGAACTGGTGTAGTCAGTGTAGCATAGAACTGGTGTAGTGAGTGTTGCATAGAACTGGTGTAGTGAGTGTAGCATAGAACCGGTGTAGTAAGTGTAGCATAGAACTGGTGTACTGAGTGTAGCATAGAACTGGTGTACTGAGTGTAGCATAGAACTGGTGTACTGAGTGTATCATAGCACTAGTGTAGTGAGTAGTAAAAACTTGTGTACTGAATGTAGCAAAGGACTGGTGAAGTGAGTGTAGCAAATAACTTGTGTAGTAGGTGTAGCAAAAGACTGGTGTAAGTAGTAAAAAAACTGGTTTACTGAGTTTCACAAAGGGCTGGTGTACTTTCTTACAGCTATTGACAGATGCTGCTAACTACTGTAGTTGGATAACATTTGTGACAACTTTACTATAAACAATCACTCATTAAGCTTCTGCCATTCAGAGGGAACTACCAGCATAACAACACATTTTTAATTGCTTATAAAGAAACTGCTTTCATTACCAGGTGGACATTTGCTATATAGTTTACAGAGTTGTCCAGCCACATATAGTTACAGTTGTTGGACAGCATGCTGTATTTCTGTGTCTATGTATATGTTTTGGTTTGGCATGGTAGTTTAGTGGTTAGCACTGATGCCTTGTAGTGCTGATGTTCTGGGTGGAATTCACCATTGTACACATTTGCTAGAAAGTTTCCCCCACAATCATAAAGACATACTGTGGCAAATAAAAGGTGCTTAGATTGTAAGCTCTTCTGGGCAGGGCAAACAAAAGGTTTTCATTTTTTAAACATTCTTATTTTATTATTATTTTATTATAATTATATAATATAATTTAATTATATAATATAAATTAATTATATAATATAATTCTAATTATATAATAAATAAAAATTTTAAAAATTGCAGCTCTGTAGAAAGTTTTTTGGGGGGTTCTGATTGGGGTCTTGTCATTTTGATTTACCTGTATTTAAGGCAGGACAATACTTTTCATTATATTTAGTCAAGGAGTTCAGATACATATTTCATTAAAATGTAGAAGAAGGAACACAAATTGCCCTAAAAGCTTACAATTTGAGCCTTTTATGGTGACCAATTAATGACGGCAGAACCTTTCTCCTGCTTTCAAAGCTGACAGTTAACTTAACAGATATTAGTTATGTTTTCTATACAATGTTTAATCTGACAAATGCTACATGGAACGAATTGATTCATTAATTCATTCATTTAACGATTATGAAATTAATAATCTCAACCTCCAAAATAGGAGAAATCCACTTCTCTTCTTTCCAGACAACCTTGTCTTAAATTCAGTGTTCCCTGTACAAAAGAGTCTACTTTGCTCAGATTAAAACTAGAATTAACAGCATCCTATAGAACATGCACAGGTATGTGCATGTCCAATTGAAAGATGCCAGCTCTTCTATACATCTTCCTTCTAAAATTTCAGAACTATAAAAACACTTGTATATTAATCCATTACCATTGAATTGCCATTTTTTATTGCATATAGAACAAATATCTATTAAAGGGCATCTATACCGAAAAATAGGTTATTTTAAATTGACCATAACTGGAAACTTTAATTCTTCCTAGCCACCACTGTATAATTTTTTGTTGATCTGCCCCCTATTTCTTAGATATCCAATCTAAAACTTCTTATATTTCAGCTGTCCATCAAGTTCTTTGCTCTCAAAAACTATTCTTCTGTGAGTAGTTTTACTGTAGCTGGAATGGTGACAGTTGGAATGCTATATGTTGTGTGTAGGCTTGACAGTTGGTTTGTGGGGAAAAAAGTCAGGTCGGATGGAAGTGGGAGTAGTTCAAAAAGGGAGGGGGGATACTGCTCCCAAACAAAATGTGTGCTGAATCAGGGCCGGCCTTAGGATAAACAGCACCCTGTGCATGATTTGTTACTGGGGCCTACCACCCTCTCCAAAACACCCCCTGGGTACACACAATACACTGTTGAATGCTGCTTGCCTTGGCGTGCCTCAAATGAGGCTTACTGTCTTTCAGTAACTTCAGTGCATGCTTGTATATATTGTGCGTGTATTATTACATAACACGTAACGTACTAACAGGGAGATTCAATAAAAGTTCTTATTGTTAAAAATGGTGCTAATTTTGCCCCAACCAATGAGATCTTATTTAACATATTATTAACAGCTTATGTGTGTTGGGACTGGAGGGGCTGTGGCTCTGATGCACAATTTTGACCTACAGGTCCATGACCTAATACTCCTGGCTGCCCCCCCCCGGTTGCACAGGTCTCCCATATCAAAGGCCAGCTCTGTGCTGGATTGAAGGCATGCAGCGACACACACAAAAAAAAGTGCTACTTACATGTATTCAATTATAGATTAAGATGAGGCAGTCATTTTTTCAGTAGTGTCCCTTTAAAGGGATGGTTTATGTTATGCTGTTTATTAGCAGAAATTAAAGGGTATCTCCACTCGTTTTATTTAACTTTTGTGAATCCAGTTCTATTGAAGAACGGGAGGTAAAGGAGCTGTGCCTTACCATCCGTTCTTCAATAGAACACACAGGAGCAGGAGACAAGGTAAGAAACTTACCCGCTCGCTCCCCGGCGCTTGGTCTGACAGGTCCCGACGGACCTTGTCTTCTATGCGCATAGATCGCGCATGCCCATAGCAGACAAGGTCCGTCGGGACCTGTCAGACTACGCGCCGGGGGAGCGAGCGAACGGGTAAGTTTCTTACCTTGTCTACTGGCTCCTGTGTGTTCTATTGAAGAACGGATGGTAAGGCACAGCTCCTTTACCTCCCGTTCTTCAATAGAACTGGATTCACAAAACTTAAAAAAACGAGTGGATATACCCTTTAATTCTACTTTTTCATCTGGTTCAGTAATTTTTCATACACAAGAAATATTGTCATTTGTAAAGTATATTTTTTTCTACCTTTGTGCAGTATCTGTGCATGTGCCTGAATGATCATAGAAACCAGCAGCAGGTAGAAATTTGAAATAAAAGTGATAGTTTGACAAGAAAAGGTAAAAAAACAACAAGACATTTTACATGTCCAGATCTGTGAAGGTTACACAGCTTCTCTCTGCAAATATGCTTCTCTGGTGGAATCAAATATCAAAAATATAAGTAGTCCACAACACAGCTAATGGCTGATATGGTTACCTCTATTTATGCTTCCATCCACTTATGCATGAAAATACGGTAGCTAAAAAAATAAAAATGTAATAGAGGTAACGCACAGACGACCGGCAGTGTAACTGCTGATGGCAACTTTATTACGTGTGTATACACTACATGAGGCACTTAATGCTCGAAACATGTCATGTATAGACATGTAATAAAGTTGCCATCAGCAGTTACACTGCCTGTCGCCTGTCGACATAACATTATCACCTAATAAAAAATCAACTTTTATTTAAACCTTAGACTGTTTACAGTTCAGTGAACTTTGTCAACATAATAAAAACCCTTTAGAAAAAACAAATAGCTTAAAATCATAAATGAAGATAAATGAGCATTTTTGAGGCAGGATCAGTTAATTTAAAGGCTATCCACTTCATTTATTTATATCTCTTGATTGTTCATATAGTTAACAGAGAAGTCAAAATCCATCCTAAAGCTAGGTACACACAGTACCAATAAAGCCCCAGTACCAACATTATCTGGGCTTTATCGGCACTGTGTGTGTCAGCTTTCCCCAAACAAGCGAGCGGCTGCCGAATATTCTGGTCGGTCGAGTGGTCGTTCAGGAAAGACCGTAAATTTCCCTCGGCAGCGGTAGACTCCCTATAGAGGGAGTTGTCCACGGTTGAGAGAAACACACAGTCCTAAACTTTCTCCCTATGCGTGTTATCCCTATGTGTGTATCCTGATCTTTGAAAAATGACAGACAGGATCTTCTGCAATGATCGGGTCTTGTGTTTCCTTCGGCCGCAGCAGACTCCCCTATAGGAAATCTACCACGGCTGAGGGAAATTTTCTTTATTTCCCGAACAACTTCTCGGCCGACCCTAACATTCGGTGGCCACAGGCTCGTTTGGGAAAGCTAGGTACACACAGTGCCGATAAAGCCCTGATACCGTCTGATCCAACGGTATTGGGGCTTTATCGGTACTGTGTGTACCTAGTTTTTAACTACCATAAAATATCATATTACTTACCTACACCACGATCCAATATTGCTTCTCCTTTATTTCCCATGGTCTCTTAGTCTATTTCAAAATGAATCTAAAGCTATTAAGACCCTTCTTAGATGTATACCCAATGGTATTTTCCTTTAAAGGTGAGTCCTGTCAAAAATAAAGTTTAACTATAAATGTTAAACATCCCCCCCCCAAACCTATCTTTGGCAATACTAATATTTCCAAAGATGCCCCTGAAGTCTCTTACCTGACCCGGTCCCTCACCATCTAGGTGCTGCCCCATACTGTTACAAGCAAAAACAGGAGCAGAGGGCTTCTGCGCTGACAAATGCTCCACTTCCTGGTTGTGGCTTTCAGGTGATTGGGCGTGATGTCACATTGCTCTATTACTGACAGCCACAACCAGAAAGTGGAGCGGGCATCTTTGGAACATATTAGTAATGTGAAAGCTAGATTTGGGGAGGGTGATAAACATTTATAGCTAAACTTTATTTTTGAGAGGACATGCCCTTTAATGTTCTTAAAGGTATATTGCATGCTACAGTTATATGGTTCTGCATACAAAACAAATGCAAGATACTTTACATGTGATCTCCAGAACCTGTTTCAGTTACTGCATATACATGCCTTTTATTGTGCGCCCTGCCAACCCTGTCCCTGACATGCACAGAGTTATCTGATTAGCATTTCGTCATGCGACCATAGATATACATTTTTCATCATCTTTAAAATGATGACCTCTGATTAGGCATTATTATCCGGTGTTGTCTGGACCATAGCGATCATTGGGCTTTGTTAGTAGCTTATTTAGGATTCTATAATTACATACTTCGATCTTTTTGGTATTTGTATTCTTCCTCTTCAAGTATACTTGTCTTTTCCACTGCAGCGCCAGCACATACAGTTTTTATCTGCCAGGAGGTTAATGTCCTGGGTTTTCTTGTATTAAATATAAATCTGGCAGAAGCAGTTTTCGTAGGGAGGCACTAATTACCAATCCCACCTCCCTGACACAGATACTTTTTATTTTAAAGGACAACTCCACCCTCATAAGAACATCTTTTAGAAAGAATAGCCTCTTCAAAATATGTTGATATATCATAGTTTGTCCTATGAATTCATTACTGTATGCCTTCTGGATGCCTCATGAAAACTGAGCAATTTAGAAACATGTACTGAGCCTGTACTAAGCCTGGGCATGCTCAGAAGTGGCAGACAGGGGATTACAGGGCAGAAGGAGGAGGCCAACAGAGCTTCCAGGAAAAGCGGAACGCCCCGAACGGCAAAGGGGAGCCGGCGGACACGACAGAAACACAGCACAACCAACAATTAAATAGCAAAGAGGAGGCAGCATGAACAAGGAGGACCAGGGTGAATCACCGCCGGGACTATACGTTCCGTCTTTCTTTAGGAATAAGTATTCTCTTCCATTTTAAAAGGCGTTTTTCGTTGAAAGCGACTAAAATGCTGGGGAATTATTCCACATGGTAAAAAAACACTTTTATATAGGATGCACTAGGAAGTGTAATTTAAGAATGTATTCCCATTTATATATGGCATTTTACTGTGCGCAAATTTTAGAAAGTTTCTGGGCAGTTCACTGGGGGGTAGGAGCGTATTGCTACCTCCCTGTGTGCTGTAGAATTGTACAGCACAGCTGTATATTTAGTGTTGAGCGCCACTCTTGATTTACAGGTGAATCCTGTTATTGTAGGGGAGAAAGGATTTCTAAATTTGAGGAAAATTATACTCACCTCCCCCTGCTACATCTGTTGTATTCAGTTAGATCAACTGGACTTGAGTAGTAGGTCTAGTTGGTCTAGCTGAATACAACAGATATATCATGACCTGGATGAGAACCTTCACAAGCTCTCCCCTGCTCTACAGCTGAATATTACTTATTTGAGGACCTAACCTCTAGGTCCTGTCCCCTGTGTTCTTATAAAACTGCAGCATTAATAACTTCTCTTTAACTCCTCTGGGCGGCTCCTCCCACCGACAAGGCCAAGGAGAAGAGCGTTCTACAAGAAGCGCGCTACTCTATTGGCCATTTAGCAAACATGAAATATGAACTGGAGCAGAAAAGGAAAGTTTATGTAAGTACTGCTGTATTCTAAAAAACCTGTGAGCACCTAGTGTTTAGGCCTTCATCCTGGATTCTTCCAAAAGTGCCAACATTGGCTTTCTAGAAGAATAAAGGATGAAATACCACCAAACACTAGCAGTAGGTGGTTAACCACTTCAGCATTAGTACTCTTAAAAAAAATAAAGTACAGATACACCTTATTCTGGCTAACTGAATATATTAACCCAACCTTTCGAGAAAACATTGTGCTGGCCATACATTTGTACAATTAGGCAAGAGGTAAGTAATGGAGCTTCAGGGGCCATGGGAAGATAAGTAAATATAAGAATTACAGTGTAGGGAGGGTGGAGATGGTAGTATAGATTTTACTGGCTGTGGGGTGGACATGCCCTTTATAAATCAGCACAGATTATATTATTCTTTCCATGATCACGAATTAGGTTTCATTCTTATTGTTTCAAGCTCACACATAATGAAATATATGGTCACGTCACCTAATAAAGCTATTTTTTTTTTTTTGAAGACACATAGTTCACTTGAATTCTCCTCCACCAACTACCGGTTTACCTACTGTATAGGATTTCTTTGTGCCTAGAGGCATGGCACTTTGGAGTGTGGACTGGTAAAAGCAACATTACTGAAAAACTTCATAAGGAAGACCCTAGAAACTCTAGGTGATTTTATAATTTATCTTCAATAAAAACTGTTCACCTTCCCCTTGCGTGCTGGCTAAGCTTCCCGTTTGAGTGATCACGATTCCATATCTCTGGTTCATGTCAACCTGTTTGTTTGATTGCCTACGCCAACAAAAAAACGCCCAAGGGACCCACGCAAACCCAACTGGCAAAAAACCGTAATATTTGTTTCCCACAGTTTTCTAGAAGCTTGTTGCAGTTGGTACTCGGCATTTGTGTCTCGTACTTGTGATTGTAATAGGCAGTTTTTGTGTAACTGGTAGGTGTCACAAAGCTGTGGGGATGTGGGCCCACCCACCCGAGAGAGTGACGGTGTGTAAAGAAGACGAGCACCGGAGGGGCCGGGGGGTGGCGCCCTTTGGGGGTGCGAGGGGGGGCCCTACAGTCCCCTGAAAGAAAAGAATCCAAGGGGCCGAGGGAGGAACACGAAGCAAGGAGGGCCAGGGGATAAGACATGTGTGGTGAAGGGACCAAAGGGAGGGAAGGACGGAAGGGGGAACCACAGACAAAGGGACAAAAAACCCCAGACAGAGCAACACAGTCCAGCGACACAGAGAGCGCGAACGGAAAGGACAGGCACACCATGGACAGAGGGATAAGGAGTGACACACGGGGGCCATATGGGTGAAAATGAGATGGAGGGCAGGACAGTATATGACTGACAGTAATAAAAACCCCAATGCAACATTCGCATTATCAGCGAGATTCAATAAAAGTTCTTCAGTATTCATAAAAGTTCTTACTTTTAAAATGGTGCTAAATTTGCCCACACATCAAATGTTAGCTTTCAAATTAAATAATCTGATGGTTGGGGCAAATTTAGCACCTTTTAAACGTAAACTTTTATTGGATACCCTGAATCTTAAATGGTTCTAATTTTCCTCAGATTTGACTGGTACACACCTGCAATATTTTTGGCTGACCGACCATTCACAGCACTTTCGGTCGGTCGCCAAAATATCTACTGGTGTGGGGCGGCTAGCCGCCGCTACCGACCTGATTGTCCAGATCGGACGAACGAACGATCGGACGTGTTGGTAAATTCAGATCGTTTTCTCGGATCGAATCGTTCGCACAATAGTCCCTTGTGAGTACACAGCCTTAGATTTCAAGTTAAATAGGATCTGATTGGTTAGGGCAAAATTAACACCATTTTTAACAATAAGAACTTTATTGAATCTCCCTGTATGCATATAAAACCAGTAGAAGACCGCACGCAAGTTCTTTATTAAAAATTTTATATTTAAAAGCACATAGGCGATTATCACAACATTTCGGGGATACATTACCCTTTCCTTGGTACACATATTAATATCACTAATCACATATATTCACACCCTTTTTATACCCACACTTTATGACATCACTTTAATCTACACATGTTCCCAGTTTTCTCATTGCATAGCCATGCATCTTTACCGTAATAATAATACATACTGTATTAATATCACACACACAGTGTGGAAATCCAGCTGGTCTAGATGCACTATAAGTCTCTTATTCATATAGTGGTAAGGTCATAATCCCTGTTTTTTTTTTATGAGATCATGTGGACATACCATCATAGTTCTTTTTGACTGGCTTTGACTCGGATCACCCCTCACTACTCACTATCTGCCTGTCTGTACGTTGATCCACCTTGAGCTATATCTGTAAAAGGGATGTCAGTCTTAAAGGTACGAACTGAAATGATGTTATGACAGGACGTATAACGATCACGACAGTCACAGAGGCCACACATAGCACAAATGAAAAAGTACAATCTTCATGCTTATGTGTCTCTTTTGTCCGTGAGTATGATCGGAACTTAGATCGTAGTAGACAGAACCACGTACACCATGAGAAGTATAGAAAGGAACAGGATTTATAAACACATTGTTTTTACTAATGAGGGTCTCACCTGTAACAAAGTATTAAAATGTTACAATTTGAGATACAATATACAACTCGTCTACTTCTTATGGAATGTATCATGTGAACTGCCCAAAATTAAAGCAGGGCCACCCTCCAAAACTATAACCCCCCACTACGGCCCCACATGTGTGTAGTTTAATCCTACCTTCATCCAGCCATATGTTGCCTTAGCCCCCCCCCCCAAAGTCCCAAAAACTGCCCACCAGGGAGGAAAGCAGAGCCATAGAGACTCTGCCCTATCTGGCCTCCGGGAGAAGTTTGGCATGCGTACTCACGCCTTCTCCCCTCCCTCCCCCTCCCTCTCCCCGCCGATTAGGATCCTTCCCTACCATAAAACCCTTTTTACCAAACCCCCCGTCCCCCACCCCAACCGCCAGAAATCAGAAAATGCCAAAAACATACTACCTTCCCTCTGCCTCGCCGCACTGAACTCCCGGCAGCCGCGTCCGTGATTGGCCGTCAGTCCAATCACAGACGCGGACTGCCGGTCCCGCCCCTCGCTTGCATTTTCTCGGCAAGCAGAGGGCCTGGCAGCGCGGGGAGGAAAGAGGGAAGGTAAGTAAAGTTTTGGGCATTTTCTGATATTACTAATAGAGCGGGTTGGGGGGGGGGACAGGGGGAATGTTGGTAAAAAGGGTTTTATGGTAGGGGGAGGGAATCCTAATCGGGAGGGAGGGGGAGGGGAGGGAGGGGGAGAGAGGCTGCAGTACGCATGCCAAACTTCTCCCGGAGGCCATAGTGGGGACATACCCTTTAAAGATCATTATTCACTTTCTTTGAAGAACGGGAGGTAAAGGTAACCTCCTGGAACAAAGCCTTAAAATTAACCAGGATGACGCTCCTCTGGTGCTTCCCCAGACATCTCCCACTAAATCCTGCTCCCTTGCACTGTACGCGCATGCTTACACAAACTGCCATATGATAGATGCAGATGAAAATTTATATGGGTGATATGCAAGTGAAAAGTACAATAAATAGCAGCATGGGCGCAGAAGCATTTGATCTACGCTGAGAAGAGATCTTTTAAAAAGAAATATATGGCATAAAAGTTTTTTAAAAAAACAGTTAAAGGGCAAGTCCAGCCCCAAAATGAAAACTACATACAGGTAAATCACCCTGCAAAAACCCAACGGTAATAGTGGTGAAATCTGAAATAATAAGTCTAAAACCGAATCGCCGCACATGTCCTGTGCTGCCCTGTTCTGCCCTGGTTTCCAGTTAGTAACTGTCAGTTATGATTTGACAGTTGACATCACACGCCATGACTGAATGTTGTATGTAAGTTTTCATTTTGGGGCTGGACTTGCCCTTTAACTGTTTTTTAAAAAAACTTTATATGCCATATATTTCTTTTTAAAAGATCTCTTCTCAGCGTAGATCAAATGCTTCTGCGCCCATGCTGCTATTTATTGTACTTTTCACTTGCATATCACCCATATAAATTTTCATCTGCAATCTATCATATGGCAGTTTGTGTAAGCATGCGCGTACAGTGCAAGGGAGCATGGATTTAGTCGGGAGATGTCTGGGGAAGCACCAGAGGAGCGTCATCCTGGTTAAATTTTAAGGCTTTGTTCCAGGAGGTTACCTTTACCTCCCGTTCTTCAAAGAAAGTGAATAATGATCTTTAAAGGGTATGTCCACCCTATCTGGCCTCCGGGAGAAGTTTGGCATGCGTACTGCAGCTCTTCTCCCCCTCCCCCTCCCTCCCCCTCCCTCCCGATTAGGATTCCCTCCCCCTACCATAAAACCCTTTTTACCAAACATTCCCCCTGTCCCCCAGCCCCCAACCGCTCTATTAGTAATATCAGAAAAGCCCAAAACTTTACTTACCTTCCCTCTTTCCTCCGCCGCGCGCCAGGCCCTGCTTGCAGAAAATGAAGCAGAGGGGCGGACCGGCAGTCGCGTCTGTGATGGCTGAAGGCAGCCAATCACGGACGCGGCTGCCGGGAGTTCAGTGCGGCGGAGGCAAGAGGGAAGGTAAGTAATGTTTTTGGCATTTTCTGATATTACTAATAGAGCGGTTGGGGCTGGGGGGACGGGGAATGTTTGGTAAAAAGGGTTTTATGGTAGGGGAAGGGAATCCTAATGGGAGGAGAGGGAGGGGGAGGGAGGGGGAGAAGGGCTGCAGTACGCATGCCAAACTTCTCCCGGAGGCCAGATAGGAGGCAGAGTCCTATATGGACTCTGCTTTCCTCCTGGTGGGCAGTTTTTGGGACTTTGGGGGGGGGGGGGGGATAAGGGACAACCATATGGAGCTGGGATGTAAGGTAAGGATTAAACTACACTACATGATGGGGCCAGTAGTGGGGGGATTATAGTTTTGGGGGTGGACATGCCCTTTAATTTTGGGCAGTTGAAGTTCCATGACCATATAAAAGTACGAGGTATAGTTATGTATATTGTATCTCAAAATTGTAACATTTTTAAATACTTTGTTACAGGTGCAGACCTCATTATAGTAAAAACAACATTGTTTTATAAATCCTTGTTCCTTTCTATACTTCTCAGTGGTTGTTACTGTGGTCAGTAGCTTTACTAAAGCGATTAATTGATATCTTACACGAGACAATAAGGACAATAAGCATAGAGATGATACCTTTTCATTTGTGCTAATGTGTGGCCTCTGTGACTGTCTATGTGATCAGTTTCATACCTGTCCATGAACAAGTAACACTCATTTCATGTCTGTATCCCCTTTAAGACTGACATCCCTTTTTTACAGATCTCAAGGTGGCAAGTGAAAGTGAGTAGGTGAGGAGGGATCAAAAGCTACTTAAAGAAAAGGGAGCTATGATGGATGCACCAACTAAAAAAAAAAACAGGGATTATGACCTATACCACTATATGTAAATAAGAGACTTATAGTGCATCTAGACCATGTCTGGATTTTCCACACTGTGTGTGATATTAATACATGTATGTATTATTATTACGGTAAAGATGCATGGCTATGCAATGAGAAAAACTGGGAACATGTGTAGATTAAAGTGATGTCATAAAGTGTGGGTATAAAAAGGGTGTGAATATATGTGATTAGTGATATTAATATGTGTACCTAAGGAAGGGGTAATGTTATCCCCGAAATGTTGTGCATAATCGCCTATGTGCTTTTAAATATAAAATTTTTAAATAAAGAATCTTGCGTGCGGTCTTCTACTGGTTTTATATGCATACAGGGAGATTCAATAAAAGTTCTTATTGTTAAAAATGGTGTTAATTTTGCCCTAACCAATCAGATCCTATTTAACATTTGAAATCTAAGGCTGTGTACTCACAGAGGGACTATTTGTGCGAACGATCGATCCGAGAAAACGATCTGAATTTACCAACACGTCCGATCGTTCGTTCGTCCGATCTGGACAATCAAGGTCGGTAGCGGCGGCTAGCCGCCCCACACCAGTAGATATTTTCGGGCGACCGACCGAAAGTGCTGTGAATTGGTCGGTCAGCCAAAAATATCTGCAGGTGTGTACCCAGTCTAACATCTGAGGCAAAATTAGAACCATTTTTAAAGATATTCAGGGTTATCCAATAAAAGTTCTTATCGTTTAAAATGGTGCTAAATTTGCCCCAACCAATCAGATCTTATTTAACATTTGAAAGCTAACATCTGATTGGTTGGGGCAAATTTAGCACCATTTTAAAAGATAAGAACTTTTATTGAATAACCCTGAAGAACTTTTATTGAATCTCGCTGATAATGCAGAAATGTTGCATTGAAAAGGGTTTTTATTACTGTCAGTACATAATACTGTCCCTGCACCTAAAAATCTACATTTTCACCCACTACTGGCCCCACTGTGTAGTGCTGTAAAATCCTTACCTTACATCCCTGCTCCAAATGGCTGTCCTGCAATGTCCCTCCAAAGTCCTAAAAAGTTAACAGCAGGAGCCTATCTGTGTCCAGATAGGACACTGCCTCCTGTCTCTCCTCTGGGAGAATTATGCCATGTGCAGTGCAGCCCTCCCCCTCTCCCTCTCCCTTCCGTTTCTCTCTCCCTCCCCCTAGCTCCAAACCACTTTTCTGTAGTGTAGGGCTCCCTCTCCCACCCCCAACCACTATAGTACTTAATAAAATAACTTAGCCGATCACTACTTACTTTGCCTCTTTCCCCGTTCTACACTGCCGGAAGACGCATCTGTGATTGGCTGCCTCTCATCCAATCACGGACACAGGTGCCGGTCCGGCCCCTGCTTGCAGTTTCATGCAAGCAGAGGGCCGTGAAACAATGCCAGGGGAAAGAGGCAAAGTAAGTAGTGATCGGCTACGTTATTTTACAAAGTACTATAGCGGTTGGGGGTGGGAGAGGAAGCCCTACACTACAGAAAATTTGTAAAAAATGGGTGAACATGCCCTTTAAACAAAGTGGGAGGTATAATAGGTTTTGGACAAGGTTGTTTTATGCCAGATGTGGCTCTTCTAGAAATGGCACAGTTATTAAATAAATTTGTCAATGGAAACAGTAGGAATAATACACAACAAGGAGAAGATGTATTGGAAATCTGTGACAGTCCAAGCTTAGCGACGGGGGAAGGTGAACAGTTATTTATTGAAGATAAATTATTAAAAATCACCTAGAGTTTCTAGGGTCTTCCTTATGAAGTTTTTCAGTAATGTTGCTTTTACCAGTCACACTCCAAAGTGCCATGCCTCTAGGCACAAGGAAATCCTATACAGTAGGTAAACCGGTAGTTTGTGGAGGAGAATTCAAGTGAACTATGTGTCTTCAAAAAAAAAAAAAATACCTTTATTAGGTGACGTGACCATATATTTCATTATGTGTGAGCTGAAACAATAAGAATGAAACCTAATTCGTGATCATGGAAAGAATAATATAATCTGTGCTGATTTATAAAGGGCATGTCCACCCACAGCAGTAAAATCTATACTTACCATCTCCACCCTCCTAACCTGTAATTCTTATATTTACTTATCTTCCCATGGCCCCTGAAGCTCCATTTACTTACCTCTTGCCTAATTGTACAAATGTATGGCCAGCACAATGTTTTCTCGAAAGGTTGGGTTAATATATTCAGTTAGCCAGAAATAGGTGTTATCTGTACTTTTATTTTTTTTAAGAGTACTAATGCTGAATGTGGTTCAACCCTTTACTGCTAGTGTTTGGTGTTATTTCATCCTTTATTCTTCTTAGAAAGCCAATGTTGACACTTTTGGAAGAATCCAGGATGAAGGCCTAAACCACTAGGTGCTCACCCCAGGTTCTTCTTAGAATTACAGCAGTACTTACATAAACTTTCCTTTTCTGCTCCAGTTCATATTTCATGTTTGCTAAATGGCCAATAGAGTAGCGCGCTTCTTGTAGAACGCGTCTTCTCATTGGCCTTGTCGGTGGAGGAGCCGCCCAGAGGAGTTAAAGAAAGTTATTAATGCTGCAGTTTTAATAAGAACACAGGGGACAGGACCTAGAGGTTTAGGTCCTCAATATAAGTAATATTCAGCTGTAGAGCAGGGGAGAGCTTGTGAAGGTTCTCATCCAGGTCATGATATATCTGTTGTATTCAGCTAGACCAACTAGACCTATACTTCAAGTCCAGTTGATCTAACTGAATACAACAGATGTAGCAGGGGGAGGTGAGTATAATTTTCCTCAAATTTAGAAATCCTTTCTCCCCTACAATAACAGGATTCACCTGTTAAATCAAGAGTGGCGCTCAACACTAAATATACAGCTGTGCTGTACAATTCTACAGCACACAGGGAGGTAGCAATACGCTCCTACCCCCCAGTGAACTGCCCAGAAACTTTCTAAAAATTTGCGCACAGTAAAATGCCATATAAAATGGGAATACATTTCTTAAATTACACTTGTCCTATGTCATCCTATATAAAAGTGTTGTTTTTACCATGTGGAATAATTTACCCAGAATCATTTACTAGCTTTCAACAAGAAAAGCCCTTTTAAAATGGAAGAGAAAATAATCTAATTCCATAAATGCATAAGAGGAACTGTATATGTACCAAGGATGTGATAATTCCTGTATGTCATACCTTGCTAATACTTGCCCTAAATATTTGATATTTCAATTATTGTTTGGTGATGTGCTTTTATTGTACTGTTGTAACTGCAACAGGCATCCCACCTCTCCCTGAAGTTCAGGGAGTCTCCCTGATTTTAATGGCAGCTCCCTGACTCCCTGGAATAATATACATTCTCCCTGAAATGTGTTGTTTTGAATTAGAGTGAGGGAGCACAATGATGTCAGAGTCTTTTAGCGGTTAACAAGTGACAAAAACACTTAATAGTGACATGACTTGTTGTATGCATGTGTGTCTGGCTGTTTTCATGAGTGTGTGTCTGTTGAGATGCATGTGTTTGTATGCAAGAGTGTCTGTATGCATGGATTATGCGTTAATCTTGAGGTGGGTCTTTAAGTGGTGGGTATCCTCCCTGAAATGCATGGATACCCTCCCTGAAATGAGTTTTGGCAGGGTGGGATGTCCGCTACAATATATGCCAGACAGTAAACATTTCTATCTGTTATTAAATCAGTAAGATAGGAATAGATAAAAGCCACATCTGCTAAGCATTAAGTTTGGGTGAGTAGCCTGCATAAATTGGCCTGCATAGAGAACAGTGGTCAAAAGGACCCAACTATAAGCAGAAATGCTTCTTGAAAGCTTACAGTAAGTGAAGAATTACTAGTTACAGATATATATAAAGATATATACTTAAATTCTTCTCATTAAGATCTGTGCTTGTATATTTGTGCTGTATATCGTGTGTTGCATATTATGTCTGCAGTATATTATGTGTGCAGTTTATAATCTGCTCTTTATATTATGTGTACCGTATTTTATGTGCGCTGTACATTACGTGTGCAGTGTATTGTGTGAGCTGTATATCATGTTTGCAGTATATGTGTGCAGTATGCAGTATATTATGTGAGCAGTATATTATGTGTGCAGTATATAATGTGCGCGGTATATTATGTGAGCGGTATATAATGTGCACAGTATATTATGTGCGCAGTATATTACGTGTGCAGTATATTATGTGTGCAGTATATTATGTGTGCTGTATATTATGTGTGCAGTATATTATGTGTGCAGTATATTATATGTGTAGTATATTATGTGCGCTGTATATTAGGTGTGCAGTATATTATGTGTGCAGTATATTATATGTGTAGTATATTATGTGCGCTGTATATTATATGTGCAGTATATTATATTTAGAATATTACGGTATGTATGTGTGCAGTATATTATGTGCACTGTATATAATGTGTGCTGTATATTATTTGGAATTATAGAAAATTTATATTTCTATAAAAAATGCATTTAGGTTTATTACAAATGTGGATCAATACAGTCGCTTTCACTTATCTTTGGAGGTACCCCTAGCATCCTCTCAGGAAACTCCAGGGGTCCTGGACCTATGGTTGAGAAACTCTGTTCTAAGTTTCCAGGCACACTGGCTATTGTTTCTTGACATTTGTCCAGCCTTGAGCTACAATAACAACTGAGAAGTTAGTAAAGTAAGTTAAGGAGTGTCTAGTGTAGTGAGCATGCATGTAGAAGCTTGCCCTGCTTATACTAGAGTGTGTTAAAGGGAAAGGTATATTACAAAATGTTGTTTTTATATGACAAAACAAGTTGTTTTTAAGTGGACTAGGTCATTATCCTTTACCTATGTGGTAAAATATACCATAATATTATCTTATCTATTACAATACAATAAAATACAATAACATTTGTAAAGCGCCTTTCTCCTTAAGGACGCATATTAAATTTGTCCTTCACAGTCAAGCGAAAAGAAAAACAAACCCTTAATATGTCTGAGAAGCTGAGGATGTGCTTTTAAATTTACAATTTCTGTTTCCAATGCTACTCTTATTGCTGGAACACTTGAAGTTTGAATAAACAGTGATGTAACTGGCCTGCAAGTGCCATCTCTCTTCCAGATCTATTTACAGACCATACAAGTAAATACTTCTCATGTTTAGAAATATGTTCAGACGGTGTCCTCCTGGCCTGGTTTTTTTAATTTTACGTGACCTTTTAGCTATTCTTGTTTTGAGTACTTGATGCAGATACACTTAAAACCTTCCATCAGTTTGCTAAATAGATGCCACAATACAAGCGTATGTGTACGCTTCCACTTCTGTGTGATTACACCCACTTGCACTCAAATGAAATATACAAAAAAGGAATGTCCGTGTACGCAATAAGTTATGCTCTTTACATTATAGCCTA
Source organism: Hymenochirus boettgeri (assembly GCA_019447015.1). Classification (NCBI taxonomy): domain Eukaryota; kingdom Metazoa; phylum Chordata; class Amphibia; order Anura; family Pipidae; genus Hymenochirus; species Hymenochirus boettgeri. The sequence goes on from CM033470.1 coordinate 278,175,711, forward strand.
TAAAAAGCAAGCTATGAAGGAAACATCTGTTCAAAACGAAATATTTTTCTTTGGATTTTAATTATATATAACTGGTTTTAAACAAACCAAATAAAATTGTAAATGCCTTTTTTCAACCCAAAATTAACTACATAACTAAATTATTTTTAACTTATTTAAAAAAAGAGCAAGGCTGTTTGTAGGTGAACTGCTAGGGCACAGAGAGGGTGGAGTGCACCATTCAAAGTTTTTTTTAATAAAGATAGGGATCCTTATCACTAAGAGAGCAATACGTTTTTACTGATTTAGTTCTCTGTAGCCCCCTCTGTACATTTAATCATCTTGGCTGAGTTCAGATTTTCTTGCTTAGGGCACCTTAATGGACACAACCGTCCCTGCAAAATAGCATACACTACTGGTGCAAAAGTACATAAGTAGAAAACATTCTGTAAAACTGACTAGATTTGTAACAAATACACACCTTAAAGGGTAATTAAAGGTGACAATGGATATTATTCAGACTGACATATTAGCCCTATTGTTTATGTAATTTTGTGTATGTAAAACATCCACTATAGTCTACTATATTGAGCTCTTGTGTATACTTCCTCGGAAGGTGGGGGAGTCATTCAGCAGCTTGTGCATTGGAGTTTCTTTCTAAAATGTCTTCTGGCTAACAAAGAAGCAACAATGGTTGTATATTGTATACACATTCCGATATTTCGGCTCCATCAGCCATCAAGAAACAAATTTTGGTCGACCAGGCTGAAATATCGGAACAAATATTCTGCCACATTGGCCGAACATACAATTACTTATGCATTACTTATGGATTTTGATGAATTGATTAATAGAAAGACAGTGGAAATATGTAGTGTTTTTATGTAGTGTTTCCCCAAGACATGCAAACAGTTTTAAGGAATCTGTAAGGATGAAACAAATTAAATACACTGTTCTACTATATTAAATATTACTTAAAGGGCATGTCCACCCCCAAAACTATAATCCCACCCAGTAATGGCCCCATCATGTAGTGTAATAAAATCCTTACCTCACATCCCAGCTCCATATGGTTCTCCTTTAGTCCCCCCCCAAAGTCCCAAAAACTGCCCACCAGGAGGATAGCAGAGTCCATATAGGACTCTGCCTCCTATCTGGCCTCCGGGAGAAGTTTGGCATGCGTACTGCAGCCCTTCTCCCCCTACCTCCCCCTCCCTCTTTTTTTCAAGGGTGGACATACCCTTTAAATAATTCTGAAATTATTGCAAGTGGCATCAGTGGACTGGTATTAGCCTAAGATGAGGCACAGAAACACAGCACAGATACGTCTGCTCAGGAAGCCATCTTTGATCTGTCCCCTGGCACACCGGTATTCCTAATTTTTGTAATATTTCTTGTAGTTAATCATAAAGTGTTATTCTACATATATATATATATACACAATTATAATATATGTTATGTGTCCAAATATATGTTAAGTAAAAAATAAATAGTCTATACCGATGCAATTGACATTTTGCTAATCGCCACTTATGGCCTCTGTAACTGATCACTCGTGTTCTTTTGCATTTTGTTTCCTTGTGTTAAGTTCGGCCATTTGAAGTCTGAGCCCAGCCAAGTCTTGGGCTGTAAGTGCCCATATATGTAGCCTGTCAGTGTGTCTTTGGAAGGTGTCAGTACATTGTGGAGTGTTTCTCAATACTAATGAGGGTCCATTAGACTATGTTCCAGCATTTACTGTAATTACCGGCTTTACCAAGTTCGCTAATCTCTCTTTTCGCAAGGACTTAACACAATGCATGCTTCGTCAGTAAGATACTACCGCCTCACATCACTGCTGTGATACTTTATGCAGTAAAAATGATCAGCTTTATAAATAAGGTGAAAATAACGATCTTTGCCATTGCGATCTCATGCGATAGTTAAATGGTGAAAATAGCAATCCTTTATAAATATGCCCTTAGGTCAAAATCAAATGGCACATTTCCTAAACTTAAGTTTAGCTTAAACATTAGTTCTTCTTTAAAAGGGGCCATAAAGCAGATACATATGTGATACTGGTTAAATAATAATCCTGAGTGTAATTATAGTTTATGCTGCCATAGGAAATGATGGAGGTCACATTGAAATGTGCCCGTCTACCTCTAACCAAACCCTGAATGTTCCAAAACAATATAATAGAACATAAGATGTTGAAAATGTGTAATTAAATCTGGAATGGAACCTTTGATTACTGTTTCTTTGTACAAAATAAATTTAGTAATGGGCACTTTGAAACCAAAAAATCTTTATTAGTAGTTCAAAATGAAGTGAAGTTAATACTCAGAAAGATGTGTTCATTTAACAGTTTTGTGCACACTGATTTTCTTAATCTGTAAAATCTTTCAACATGGAAACAATTACTCCATGAATACAGTAATTAAAATGGCTTTACAAGCTTAAGAAAGATCCCCTCTCCCTAAAAATGTAATAATGGAAGTTGGCTAATGGGAACATGTGCTTCTTGCAGAGTGTGTCTTCTGATTGGCCAGACACAAGCTGGGGGCAGGGCAGGGCAGCTTGACCCCTCCGCCGTGTCATAGCCGAGTGGCGACTTGGACAGCAGCAATTTAACTCACTATTGACAATCATGTAAAAACTCTCCTGACCTGGCACCCTGGACTGTGACTACAACACAAACTTCCAGGAAATTAAGAAGCATTTCCTTAGCAGTACGGTGCTGTATGTACTAAAAGCCATAAAGAATATCCTTTATAAAACTGACCATTTGTAGGCTAATGATTGGCAGGGTGACTGCAACAGATATACTGTACTGTGTTTTAACTTTTACTTCTTTCTGAACATGCTCTGGTTGCTATCAGTACCTTTATGGTGGTTGTATGTTCTCCACGCTTGACAACATTGAAAGGTGTCTTTTTTTCTTCTACTTTTTCTATTGCTGCAAAAACCAACCTTCAACCTGTGTGTAAGATTACATTTGTTTGTTTGACGCTTGTCACATGACCTATGACTATTTAAACCTGTAACTCTATACCAAATACTCTGGAAGACTATAAGTTTCGTCTGTAATGACATTGTGCTTTTTTGTAATCCCTGAAAACCAAGACACCTAGCTGCTACTTAGATGTCTAGGCCTAGGGAATTGCATAAATCCAGGCAGACCTATTGTTCCAGAGGAGTCAAGCTACTAATAGGATAGAGGGATGCCTTTGCAAGGAATTATTATTATTACTATGGATTTATATAGCGCTGACATCGTCCGTGGCACTTAGGGAAGATGTTGGCGCTATATAAATGCATAATAATAAGGGAATGTACTGAAATTAAAGAGCTGCTGCTTTGTAATACTGAAACAGTCCTCCAGGTAGGGCAATATAACTCACCAATAGGGAAATGCAATACACTTTACAATCCCAACCTACTGTACTAATTCCTGCAATGTATTAACTATGTTGTGACAGTCAATACATTGTGGGAATTGCGAACCACAGTACAAAATTTAGCTTCCCGTTTTTTGACTTGGTAGCCATACAGTGGCTGCAATTTTTCATAAAGTTATAATGCTGCACTCTTTGGAACTTTTTTGTACTTTTCTCACATAATAAAGGACACAAGACCATAATAGATAAACGTAAGTGTCTTTTTATTCTATTTCATTTATGGTTTAACATATTTTTATTTAAATGATATGTTTATTAATACTCTATCATCTCTAATATGGAGAGGAAGATGCACAGTCCTTACAATAATACGTAAAATGCTGCAGGCCACGTAAAATGAGTGTAAAGCCCAAGCTTACCTATTATTACATCGGGCAGTGTGGGTTTTAGACCAATTTCAATGAAAGCAAATTTGAAAAGCCTTCAGTGAGCCCTGAGACAGTAATCACATATCTAGGCAATATCTGTTGGAAGTTGTAATGCTGAAAAGGTTCAGCAATATAACTGCCTGAAAACATCCTGCTTTTAGCTGCTTGTAGCCATGTTACCACTATCTGTTTGCCTCCTTGGCAATAAACCTTTTTTATAGCTATTTTCAAATCTGCAAACCTTGTATTTTCATTCCTCTACCTGTGCAATCCGTAGGCAGAAGAAGATTGACATTTAAATGGTTTTTTTCTGTCTGTAAAAAAAAAAGGAACCTGTTGGGTTGGCACTGATGACATCTCTCCCTTGATCCGTGTGTGATGAGGTTAATGAGAAGATGCGCTCTGCAAGGAGCGTGTCTTCCTATTGGCCCCGTCACAAACCCAGAAGAGGGACCAGAGCATCAAAGGAAATTTTAGGTAAGTAACGCTGGGTGAGGAACTCAGAGGTGAGTACCTAGCAGTTTATGGTACAATCCGTAGAAAGAAGAAGAGCAGGGGAGGTGAGTATAATTGTCCTTAAATATAAATACAATATGAAACAAACTTAATTTTGCTGTAGTTGTTGCTTAGAGCCTTCCAAGAAGCCAATGTGGCAATCTATTATGTGAATGACATTGGATATCATCTCTTCCATAAGGCTATGATTTATTACCTGTATTCCTCTTATTCTATGAAAAGATTTATTTTTAGTTTCTTCTTAGAATAAATTCTTTTTTGTTTGTACGTGACTAGACAGCTAGGATTAATAGATTCATGCAGCGCAGCATTTCACAAAGGTAGCCCAGTAGAAAATAGGATTTAGATTCCGTACTGATAAATTTGTCAAATGTCTTAAGGTTCGTTTGATCGAGGGCCAACCTGTGCCCAACTTAATCACCAACAAGGCCCGACCGAAAGGCCTTTATTTTTGCCGACTGAGCCCCCAAACATTTAACAGTTGTCAGGCTAAACAGGCATTTGCTGCGTAAATGCACACACTCGTGCGTCGTCCCACATCTGACAAATCGGAAGTGTGTGCTGGCTTTTGGTCTAAACATTTTTAACGATAAGAACTTTTATTGAATAACCCTATTTGTTCTATAAATTACTTATCGTGATAAACTTTTTGGGGAGAGAGAGCTATTTACGTATATAAATATTTTATTGTTGCAACAAATAGAAGAACCATTATCATATTGCAGCAGGTATATAGAAGTAAGTAAAGGGTGAATTATATTAGTAACTATTAGGTCAATTATAAGAAAAATGTTCCTATCAAGAAAATGAACAAAGTGCGACACACTATTGCGTGCACACAAACATTAGGTCAGCCAAAATGGGTCAGCCCCACGATCACACCTGTGTAACTAGTTTATCAAATTAGGATAATTTATGGCAATAATTAATAATTATAACTTATTGTTGTTTAATTTTCACTAGCTATTTTTGCTGAAGGTGTTGGACCAAAAAATGTAAACACCCCAAAAAAGTAGGCTATATTTCTCTATTATGATATTTGCTTTTAATAAGAGTTTGTCTTTTTTATGAAACAAATTAATAAAACATTTGAATGTTCTCCATTGGAGTGAAGAACTTATTTATCAATCCCTGCACATTAGTTCAAGGAAGTGGAGAGAATCTAATAACGGTGAATTGATGATGTTACTTTTTTGGCTTTGACTTCCATAACTTGTGACACCAATGATTTATCCTACAAGTCATTCATTTATAGATCAATATTTATAATTTCCAGTGTAACACACAACAAAGGAAAAACTTTAAAAAAAAGTGTAGTCTATATGAGAATAGAACTCTATTTACAAAACTCTATTTGTCAGCGTTTGCATTTTGTTTGCATTTGTGTGTGCTTGTCCATAATTGCATTTATTATTTTCCCAAATAATTGTGGATAAAAATGTGGATCTTTGCCAGATAGAAGTAAATATATTGCTTGTAAAATGAATATAATAATTGAAAGGTGTTTCACTTTACTACTATTTTGCCAAAGGATTGTGGGTTTAAAATGTGGATCTTTGCCAGACAGAAGTAAATATATTGCTTGTAGTATTAATATAATAATTGAAAGGCGTTTTACTTTACTATTATTTTGCCAAAGGATTGTTGGTATAAAATGTGGATCTTTGCTAGACAGAAAAGTAGAGAAATTGCTTGCATTTGCCCTATTCTAACACTGTTGAGTCTGATAAATATCAGTCATAGAAATCAAACATTCAGTTTTTTGTTAAACTGTTCTCTGTGCACAAAGTCTTTACCACAGGCAGCACAAGGACAGCAATGCAATTGAAGCTGTAGATTATGTCTTGTACATAAAGTATTCACCTGTATTTTACCAGGCCAATAATACTGTGCATGTTTGTGTACCTGTAGAGGCTACGTTTTTTTTATTTTGCAATAAACATGTTTGTATACCTCCCAACATTTAAGCTGGGCACATTCCCCCAAAACGTTGTGTTTTTGATGTGTGGTTTTCAATAAATCTTGAATTCTATGAAGGAGTGCGACTCCAGACCTTGTTTACTATCCAGTATTTGTCTTCCTTGGAAGTGGGAAGAATTCTTGAAAGTCAGCACACACCACAGTTTGCGTGCATAAGAACCATGCAGTCGGGCCTACATAATTGCATGGGTTTTTTTGGCTGCGACCGACCGTTCCTTTGTCCGAATCAGACAAACGCACAAATTGTTGGCTGCAGCCAATATTGCCGCAACTAGTGGAGGGGTAGGGTACTCGGTTATTTCTTTGCAAAGCCAAGCAAGTGTTCTACATAGGAGCATTGTTTGTGTAAATCGCAGCACTTTCTTTTGTTAAAAAAAGTATTGTTGCAATTAAATAAAGCTCTAAGTAAAATAATCTATATCAAAACCTAATATTGAACATTTATTATGGAATGTGCATGCTGGCACATAGTAAAACTGCCCCCTTACTACCCGACTTCTGACAAAGAATCCAGGACAAAACTATATATTATATGTTCCAGTTAAACACAGGCACGTGCAGATGCCTTTGCCTGATCATAGGTTTATACAGTAGTACAAAGTACTTCTATTCAACAAAAAAGAACAAGAAAACCTTGTTAAGACAAAAATGAATAACCTTTTTTCTGTATTGGATCATGCGGTGCTAAGTACACATTAAGTACGGTTCTGGGTTTTCACTTTAACATAACTTTATACATTGTAGGCTCTCTCCCTGTACTTAGGAATCTTTCCCATACTGAAATGTTTCCATGTATGCTAAAGACATAAAATGTATAGCAATAGATTCCCTCAAAAGTGTTTTCTTTGCAGGGATATTTGGAGATAACCAGCAGATTAGATTTAATATGGATAAAATCTAAGATTATGCACATGCAGTTCAAAAATCTACCTACACATAGAAACGATTATTTTCATTTCATATTGCACATGCACCTTTCATTCTCATTTTCCCCAATACTTGACAGAAGCATGATGTTTACCCATCCATTGGTAGAGGCAGCCTTAACTGTGGGGGATATGCACATAAAATGCTAGGTCCTCATCCCTCAGGATGCATTAAATCACTGGCAAAACTGTGTCTTCCCATAGGCCAGGCTGAAGAGAGAGTGAAGAGAGAGAGATTTTGAATAAGCTTATTGCCCTTTAAATCTAACCTCAGGTGTAAAATAATAAAAAAAGGAATTCTACTGTATTATTTATTTATCAAAAATGTAGGCAAAAGTTAGAAGCTGTGTGTGAAAAATTAGACCTGTCCCATACCCTTTTCCATGAGGAATAAGAGGGTAAACAGCAGCTAGGTGCTGCTAATCCAGTTCAGTTGACTAATAAATCATCAGCAAGTGTGACAACCTCTTATATATATTTTGGCCGATCAAAAAGAAATATTGCCAGTACATAGTTCACCTATGTGTACCCAGCCAAGCAATTGTCAGTACCTTTCAATTAGGAAACAGTTCCATTTGTAATCAAATTTAAGGCCATCGTTCTATACTAAGAAAGGCCATTCACAAGGGGAGAACACTCAAGACAGTTTCCATATATCCCAGAAGTTAAAGGGACTGTCCACCCCTCTTTCCAAAAACTGATATAATGTAGATAACCCCCCAAAACCTTAACTTTGTTTTAGTCACAATTTAGAAATCAGCTCCAGCACCAGAGTTATTATACTCACAAGCTCCTCGCTCCACCGCCGCTTCCGGGTTCTTCTCCCAGTCTCCACTGTGGCTGCTCTGTTCTTTTTGTGTTCTTGAGCAGCCGCAGTGGAGACTGCTCCGGGAATGGCAGTCAGTGATTGGCCATGACGTCACAGTCACGGTCGACACTGACTGCCTTACCTGAAGTGCAGAGCCGCGGCGGTGAGCAGGAGGAGCATGTAAGTATAATATCTCTGTGTCAGAGCTGATTTGTAAATTGTGACTAAAATGAAGTTAAGGTTTTGGGGGGTTATCTACATTATATCAGTTTTTGGAAAGAGGGGTGGACAGTCCCTATAATATTGCAAAGGCAGACCATGCAATTCTTAGACTAATTGAAAATCCCCCAATAGCTACATTGCAGTCTATAGTTAGAATGTTAAAGTTCATTACCATAGCATTACAAACCGACTGAACAAATATGGCTTGTTCCAATGAGTTGCCATTGGAAAGCATCTAGTCTCTAAAAAGAACATGGCAGCATAGCTTAGGGTTTTAAAGTTGCATATAAACAAACCACAAAGCTTCAGCATCAATAAATGTACTTAAAGGGTGACTGTGGCCTCAAATTCTTCCAAATTAGTAAGAATGATAAAAAAAGCCTTCCATCACACCTTCAAAATAAAACCTTAATCACATCTCTTGATAAAATTTGTGAGTTATTGCTGGAAAGGTTCAGCAATATTACATCCTGCTTGAACACTTCCTGTTTTCAGCCATGTGACCAGCTTGTAGTCATGTGACCAGCCTCAGTCTGCATTAAAAGGCTCTCCTTCTCAACTGTCAATTTTTTCCCCAGGTTCTTCCTGATTTCCACAGCATTAAGTCTTAACTGAGCATGCTTCTCCCCTGGGGCGGATGTGCGGGCAGAGGTCAGGTGATATCACTCAACCTACTGGAAGCAGAAAGTTTGAACATTCACTCCAATGTAATTTCTCACAGGCTTCAGACAGAGATGTGATTGTCGTCTCATTTTAAATGAAATACTGCAGGCTTTCATTTAACCCTAACTTGTTTTGAGACCACATTTGCCCTTTAAGACAGATGAGACCAAAGTTGAGATGTTTGGCCTTGCATCATCAGGACAAGCACCTCATACCAACTGTCTAGCATGGTGGGAACACCAGATTTACTACAAGTGAGATTTGTGCACACACATTAATGCTAAATGTTCCAACCTACAGAGCATTTAGAAAGGCCTCTTTGTAGGTTGAACATGTGTGTGTTCACAAATATGTTTCCCTTGCAGTTAATCTTCTGTTCTCTGAATACTTGTTTTTTTCTGTATTTAGCTGCAGTGCTATTGTCTGGAAGATGGACCAGCTGGAGAGATGACTTATAATTAGAAATCCTAATGCTATTTTTGTTTCACCATAAATTCCTCTATATACCAAAGTGTTCCAGGATGTGAGGCCATGTCAGATGAAATTGGGTAATACAACAAGGACAATTATTCCATACATACACCATCAAGTCAACAAAAGAATTTCATACACCATCAAGTCAACAAAAGATTTGCAGAAAAAGAATGATGTGAGAAAAGCTATTGAATCATATGCTGTACTATTTCATACACCGTGTTTCCAGTTTGGCTGCATTTTTATTTATTAAATAATGAAACAGTGGAATAATTTTTGTGGTTTTACACCTGATGTTAGATTTAAAGGGCATGCCCACCCCAAAAACTATAATTAAACCCCATACTGGCCCCATACAATACAAGAATTGTGGAAGCACTCCAATTAGGCTAATTTACAACTACATTTAGCGGAAGTGCTACTGATCTGGTCAAAACATTTATACAAACAGAAAAGATAATCAATGCACATTCCTAGGCCCCATACAATATCATATTATCTGCACACTGGCATACTTTATAAACAAAGGGGTTTTAGTATACATTACTGTGATCACATGAATGAAAAGCCTTCCAACCACGTCAAGGTAACCCCAGTCTGGAAGGTCCTAACGTCTAACCTTTTCAATTTCTTTTACTTCAATTACGATTAGCAAACTTTTGCATTTCTCATTCTTACACACTGGATCCATATAACAGGCTCTCTCCCTTCCCCCTCAGCCCTTAGGCTTTTTAAAATGAGGGAAGAGGCCATCCAGTGCTTTATATTAAAGGCAGAGGACCTCCCATTAAAGGGGCGTGTTGGGGGTGCTATTACCACATGGAGGCTTGACAAGCCTCCCAATAAATACATACAATACAAGAATTGTGGGAAGCACTCCAATTAGGCTAATTTACAACTACATTTAGCGGAAGTGCTACTGATCTGGTCAAAACATTTATACAAACATAGAAAAGATAATCAATGCACATTCCTGGCCCCATACAATATCATATTATCTGCACACTGGCATACTTTATAAACAAAGGGGTTTTAGTATACATTACTGTGATCACATGAATGAAAAGCCTTCCAACCACGTCAGGTAACCCCAGTCTGGAAGGTCCTAACGTCTAACCTTTTCAATTTCTTTTACTTCAATTACGATTAGCAAACTTTTGCATTTCTCATTCTTACACACTGGATCCATATAACAGGCTCTCTCCCTTCCCCCTCAGCCCTTAGGCTTTTTAAAATGAGGGAAGAGGCCATCCAGTGCTTTATATTAAAGGCAGAGGACCTCCCATTAAAGGGGCGTGTTGGGGTGCTATTACCACTGGAGGCTTGACCAAGCCTCCCAATAAATACATACAATACAAGAATTGTGGAAGACTCAATTAGGCTAATTTACAAACTACATTTAGCGGAAGTGCTACTGATTGGTCAAAACATTTATACAAACATAGAAAAGATAATCAATGCACATTCCTAGGCCCCATACAATATCATATTATCTGCACACTGGCTACTTTATAAACAAAGGGGTTTTAGTATACATTACTGTGATCACATGAATGAAAAGCCTTCCAACCACGTCAAGGTAACCCCAGTCTGGAAGGTCCTAACGTCTAACTTTTCAATTCTTTTACTTCAATACGATTAGCAAACTTTTGCATTTCTCATTTCTTACACACTGGATCCATATAACAGGCTCTCTCCCTTCCCATACTGGCCCCACTCTGCAGTTTAAAATAAATATTACCTCACATCTCTGCTCCTTACTGGTTGTCCCAGACAGGCCTTTTCAAAGTCCAGGAAACTGAAGAATCCATCTGTCTGTGAGGCTTCTGATCCACACTGTTTCCTTGTCCTCATCAATGTTAAATCAGTAAGATAGGAATAGATATAAAGCCACATCTGCTAAGCATTAAGTTTTGGGTGAGTAGCCTGCATTAAATTGGCCTGCATAGAGAACAGTGGTCAAAGGACCCAACATATAAGCAGAAATGCAGCCTCTTCTTGAAAGCTTACAGTAAGTGAAGAATTAATAGTTACAGAATATATAAGATATATACTTAAATTCTTCTCATTAAGATCTGTGTTGATATTTGTGCTGTATATCGTGTGTTGCATATTATGTCTGCAGTATATATATGTGTGCAGTTTATAATTGCTCTTATATTAGTGTACCGTATTTATGTGCGCTGTACATTACGTGTGCAGTGTATGTGTGAGCTGTATATCATGTTTGCAGTATATGTGTGCAGTATGCGTATATTATGTGCACAGTATATTATGTGTGGCAGTATATTACGTGTGCAGTATATTATGTGTGCAGTATATTATGTGGCTGTATATTATGTGTGCGTATTATTATGTGTGCAGTATATATATGTGTAGTATATTATGTGCGCTATATATTAGGTGTGCAGTATATTATGTGTGCAGTATATTATGTGCGCTGTATTAGTGTGGTATATTATATGTCGAATATTACGGTATGTATGTGTCAGTATATTATGTGCACTGTATTAATGTGTGCTGTATATTATTTGGAATTATAGAAAATTTATATTTCTATAAAAAATGCATTTAGGTTTATTACAAAAGGTGGATCAATACAGTCGCTTTCAATTATCTTGGAGGTACCCTTAGCATCCTCTCAGGAAAACTCCAGGGTCCTGGACCTATGGTTGAGAAACTCTGTTCTAATTTCCAGGCACACTGGCTATTGTTTCTTGACATTTGTCCAGCCTTGAGCTACAAAAACAACTGAGAAGTTAGTAAAGTAAGTAAGGAGTGTCTAGTGTAGTGAGCATGCATGTAGAAGCTGCCTGCTTATACTGAGTGTGTTAAGGGAAAGGTATATTACAAAATGTTGTTTTTATATGACAAACAAGCAAGTTGTTTTTAAGTGGACTAGGTCATTATCCTTTACCTATGTGGTAAAATATACCATTATTATCTTATCTATTACAATACATAAATACAATAACATTGTAAAGCGCCTTTCTCCTTAAGGACGCATATTAAATTTGTCCTCACAGTCAAGCGAAAAGAAAAACAAACCCTTAAATTGTCTGAGAAGTGAGGATGTGCTTTTTAAATTTACAATTCTGTTTCCAATGCTACTCTTATTGCTGGAACACTTGAAGTTTGAATAAACAGTGATTGTAACTGGCCTGCAAGTGCCATCTCTCTTCCAGATCTATTTACAGACCATACAAGTAAATACTTCTCATGTTTAGAAATATGTTCAGACGGTGTCCTCCTGGCCTGGTTTTTTAATTTTACGTGACCTTTTAGCTATTCTTGTTTGAGTACTTGATGCAGATACACTTAAAACCTTCCATCAGTTTGTGAAATAGATGCCACAATACAAGCGTAGTGTTACGCTTCCACTTCTGGTGTGATACACCCACTTGCACTCAAATGAAATATACAAAAAAGGAATGTCCGTGTACGCAATAAGTTATGCTCTTTACATTTATGCCTATAAAAAGCAAACTATGAAGGAAACATCTGTTCAAAACGAAATATTTTTCTTTGGATTTTAATTATATATACTGGTTTTAAACAAACCAAATAAAATTGTAAATGCCCTTTTCTCCAAAATTAACTACCTAACTAAATATTTTTAACTTATTTAAAAAAGAGCAAGGCTGTTTGTAGGTGAACTGCTAGGGCACAGAGAGGGTGGAGTGCACCGTTCAAAGTTTTTTTTAATAAAGATAGGGATCCTTATCACTAAGAGAGCAATACGTTTTTACTGATTTAGTTCTCTGTAGCCCCCTCTGTACATTTAATCATCTTGGCTGAGTTCAGATTTACTTGCTTAGGGCACCTTAATGGACAAAACCGTCCCTGCAAAATAGCATACACTACTGGTGCAAAAGTACATAAGTAGAAAACATTCTGTAAAACTGACTAGATTTGTAACAAATACACACCTTAAAGGGTAATTAAAGGTGACAATGGATATTATTCAGACTGACATATTAGCCCTATTGTTTATGTAATTTTGTGTATGTAAAACATCCACTATAGTCTACTATATGAGCTCTTGTGTATACTTCCTCGGAAGGTGGGGGAGTCATTACAGCAGCTTGTGCATTGGAGTTTCTTTCTAAAATGTCTTCTGGCTAACAAAGAAGCAACAATGGTGTTATTGTATACACATTATATTTCGGCTCCATCAGCCATCAAGAAACAAATTTTGGTCGACCAGGCTGAAATATCGGAACAAATATTCTGCCACATTGGCCGACGAACATACAATTACTTATGCAACTTATGATTTTGATGAATTGATTAATATAAAGACAGTGGAAATATGTAGTGTTTTTATGTAGTGTTTCCCCAAGACATGCAAACAGTTTTAAGGAATCTGAAGGATGAAACAAATTAAATACACTGTTCTACTATATATTAAATATTACTTAAGGGCATGTCCACCCCCAAAACTATAATCCCCCAGTAATGGCCATCATGTAGTGTAATAAAATCCTTACCTCACATCCCAGCTCCATATGGTCTCCTTTAGTCCCCCCCCAAAGTCCCAAAAACTGCCCACCAGGAGGATAGCAGAGTCCATATAGGACTCTGCCTCCTATCTGGCCTCCGGAGAGTTTGGCATGCGTACTGCAGCCCTTCTCCCCCTACCTCCCCCTCCCTCTTTTTTCAAGGGTGGACATACCCTTTAAATAATTCTGAAATTATTGCAAGTGGCATCAGTGGACTGGTATTAGCCTAAGATGAGGCACAGAAACACAGCACAGATAGTCTGCTCAGGAAGCCATCTTTGATCTGCCCCTGGCACACCGGTATTCCTAATTTTTGTAATATTTCTTGTAGTTAATCTAAAGTTGTTATTCTACATATATATATTAACACAATTATAATATATGTATGTGTCCAAATATATGTTAAGTAAAAAATAATAGATACAGTATCGATGCAATTGACATTTTGCTAATCGCCTATGGCCTCTGTAACTGATCACTCGTGTTCTTTTGCATTTTGTTTCCTTGTGTTAAGTTCGGCCATTTGAAGTCTGAGCCCAGCCAAGTCTTGGGCGTAAGTGCCCATATATGTAGCCTGTCAGTGTGTCTTTGGAAGGTGTCAGTACATTGTGGAGTGTTTCTCAATACATGAGGGTCCATTAGACTATGTTCCAGCATTTACTGTAATTACCGGCTTTACCAAGTTCGCTAATCTCTCTTTTCGCAAGGACTTAACACAATGCATGCTTCGTCAGTAAGATACTACCGCCTCACTCACTGCTGTGATACTTTATGCAGTAAAAATTATCAGCTTATAAATAAGGTGAAAATAACGATCTTTGCCATTGCGATCTCATGCGATAGTTAAATGGTGAAATAGCAATCCTTTATAAATATGCCCTTAGGTCAAAATCAAATGGCACATTTCCTAAACTTAAGTTTAGCTTAAACATTAGTTCTTCTTTAAAAGGGGCCATAAAGCAGATACATATGTGATACTGGTTAAATAATAATCCTGAGTGTAATTATAGTTTATGCTGCCATAGGAAATGATGGAGGGTCACATTGAAATGTGCCCGTCTACCTCTAACCAACCCTGAATGTTCCAAAACAAATAATAGAACATAAGATGTTGAAAATGTGTAATTAAATCTGGAATGGAACCTTGATTACTGTTTCTTTGTACAAAATAAATTTAGTAATGGGCACTTTGAAACCAAAAATCTTTATTAGTAGTTCAAAATGAAGTGAAGTTAATACTCAGAAAGATGTGTTCATTTAACAGTTCTGTGCACACTGATTTTCTAATCTGTAAAATCTTTCAACATGGAAACAATTACTCCAGTAATTAAAATGGCTTTACAGCTTAAGAAACATCCCTCTCCCTAAAATGTAATAATGGAAGTTGGCTAATGGGAACATGTGCTTCTTGCAGAGTGTGTCTTCTGATTGGCCAGACACAAGCTGGGGGCAGGCAGGGCAGCTTGACCCCTCCGCCGTGTCATAGCCGAGTGGCGACTTGGACAGCAGCAATTTAACTCACTATTGACAATCATGTAAAAACTCTCCTGACCTGGCACCTGGACTGTGACTACAACACAAACTTCCGGAAATTAAAGGCTATGTCCACCCTAAAATCAAAATTTAATATCATGCTCCCCCATGTCCCCCAGCCCCAACCGCATGTTTTTTTTTTTAAAAGCCCCCCAAACTCTTACTTACCTCCCCTCGATCCTCCGCCGCACTGCCGGCCCTCTGCTTGCGAGAATGCAAGCAGAGGGCGGGACCGGCAGCGCTCTGTGATTGGCTGAGCGGCAGCTAACACGAGCGCGCTGCCGGTCATTCAGTGCAGCGGAGGAAAGCGGAGAGGTAAGTAAGAGTTTGGGGAGCTTTTAAAAAAAAAAACATGCGGTTGGGGCTGGGGGACATGGGGGAGCACAATATTAAGGGGGATTTGTGCTAGGGGGAGGATAGTAGAACGGGAGGGAGAGGGAGGGGGAGGAGGGGGGAGAAGGGCTGCAGCACGCATGGCAGGAATTCCGGGAGGCCAGGTAGCAGGCAGTGTCCTATATGGACCTGCTAGCCTCCTGGTGGGCAGTTTTTGGAACTTTGGGGGGGGACTACAGGAGAACCAGATGGAGTTGGGATGTGAGGTAAGGATTAAACTACACTACATGGTGGGGCCAGTAGTTGGAGGGATTATAGTTTTGGGGGTGGACATGCCCTTTAAGAAGCATTTCCTTAGCAGTACGGTGCTGTATGTACTAAAAGCCATAAAGAATATCCTTTATAAAACTGACCATTTGTAGGCTAATGATTGGCAGGGTGACTGCAACAGATATATAATGTACTGTGTTTAACTTTTACTTCTTTCTGAACATGCTTGGTTGCTATCAGTACCTTATGTGGTGTGTATGTTCTCACGCTTGACAACATTGAAAGTGGTTCTTTTTTTCTTCTACTTTTTCTATTGCTGCAAAAACCAACCTTCAACCTGTGTGTAAGATTACATTTGTTGTTTGACGCTTGTACATGACCATGACTATTTAAACTGTAACTCTATACCAAATACTCTGGAAGACTATAAGTTTTCGTCTGTAATGACATTGTGCTTTTTTGTAATCCCTGAAAACCAAGCACCTAGCTGCTACTTAGAGTCTAGGCCTAGGGAATTGCAAAATCCAGGCAGACCTATGTTCCAGAGGAGTCAAGCTACTAATAGGATAGAGGGATGCCTTTGCAAGGAATTATTTTTTACTATGGATTTATATAGCGTGACATCGTCCGTGGCACTTAGGGAGATGTTGGCGCTAAAATAAGCATAATAATAAGGGAATGTACTGAAATTAAAGAGTGCTGCTTTGTAATACTGAAACAGTCCTCCAGGTAGGGCATATAACTCACCAATAGGGAAATGCAATACACTTTACAATCCCAACCTACTGTACTAATTCCTGCAATGTATTAACTATGTTGTGACAGTCAATACATTGTGGGAATTGCGAACCACAGTACAAAATTTAGCTTCCCGTTTTTTGACTTGGTAGCCATACAGTGGCTGCAATTTTTCATAAAGTTATAATGCTGCACTCTTTGGAACTTTTGTACTTTTCTCACAATAATAAAGGACACAAGACCATAATAGATAAACGTAAGTGTCTTTTTATTCTATTTCATTTATGGTTTAACATATTTTTATTTAAATTGAATGTTATTATACTCTATCATCTCTAATATGGAGAGGAAGATGCACCAGTCCTTCAATAATACGTAAAATGCTGCAGGCCACGTAAAATGAGTGTAAAGCCCAAGCTTACTTATTATTACATCGGGCAGTGTGGGTTTTAGACCAATTTCAATGAAAGCAAATTTGAAAAGCCTTCAGTGAGCCCTGAGACAGTAATCACATATCTAGGCAATATCTGTTGGAAGTTGTAATGCTGAAAAGGTTCAGCAATATAACTGCCTGAAAACATCCTGCTTTTAGCTGCTTGTAGCCATGTTACCACTATCTGTTTGCCTCCTTGGCAATAAACCCTTTTATAGCTATTTTCAAATCTGCAAACCTGTATTTTCATCCTCTACCGTGGCAATCCGTAGGCAGAAGAAGATTGACATTTAAATGGTTTTTTTCGTCTGTAAAAAAAAAAGGAACCTGTTGGGTTGGCACTGATGACATCTCTCCCTTGATCCGTGTGTGATGAGGTTAATGAGAAGATGCGCTCTGCAAGGAGCGTGTCTTCCTATTGGCCCCGTCACAAACCCAGAAGAGGGACCAGAGCATCAAAGGAAATTTTAGGTAAGTAACGCTGGGTGAGGAACTCAGAGGTGAGTACCTAGCAGTTTATGGTACAATCCGTTAGAAAGAAGAAGAGCAGGGGAGGGTGAGTATAATTGTCCTTAAATATAAATACAATATGAAACAAACTTAATTTTGCTGTAGTTGTTGCTTAGAGCCTTCCAAGAAGCCAATGTGGCAATCTATTATGTGAATGACATTGGATATCATCTCTTCCATAAGGCTATGATTTATTACCTGTATCCTCTATTCTATGAAAAGATTTATTTTTAGTTTCTTCTTAGAATAAATTCTTTTTGTTTGTACGTGACTAGACAGCTAGGATTAATAGATTCATGCAGCGCAGCATTTCACAAAAGTAGCCAGTAGAAAATAGGATTTAGATTCTGTACTGATAAATTTGTCAAATGTCTTAGGTTGTTTGATCGAGGGCCAACCTGTGCCCAACTTAATCACCAACAAGGCCCCCGAAAGGCCTTTATTTTTGCGACTGAGCCCCAAACATTTAACAGTTGTCAGGCTAAACAGGCATTTGCTGCGTAAATGCACACACTCGTGCGTCGTCCCACATCTGACAAATCGGAAGTGTGTGCTGGCTTTTGGTCTAAACATTTTTAACGATAACTTTATTGAATAACCTATTTGTTCTATAAATTACTTATCGTGATAAACTTTTTGGGGGAGAGAGAGCTATTTACGTATATAAATATTTTATTGTTGCAACAAATAGAAGAACCTTTATCATATTGCAGCAGGTATATAGAAGTAAGTAAAGGGTGAATTATATTAGTAACTATTAGGTCAATTATAAGAAAAATGTTCCTATCAAGAAAATGAACAAAGTGCGACACACTATTGCGTGACACAATCATTAGGTCAGCCAAAATGGGTCAGCCCCACGATCACACCTGTGTAACTAGTTTATCAAATTAGGATAATTTATGGCAATAATTAATAATTATAACTTATTGTTGTTTAATTTTCATAGCATTTTTGCTGAAGGTGTTGGACCAAAAATGTAAACACCCCAAAAAAGTAGGCTATATTTCTCTATTATGATATTTTGCTTTTAATAAGAGTTTGTCTTTTTTATGAAACAAATAAATAAAAACTTTGAATGTTCTCCATTGGAGTGAAGAACTTTATATCAATCCCTGCACATTAGTTCAAGGAAGTGGAGAGAATCTAATAACGGTGAATTGATGATGTTACTTTTTTGGCTTTGACTCCATAACTTGTGACACCAATGATTTATCCTACAAGTCATTCATTTATAGATCAATATTTATAATTTCCAGTGTAAACACAACAAAGGAAAAACTTTAAAAAAAAGTGTAGTCTATATGAGAATAGAACTCTATTTACAAAACTCTATTTGTCAGCGTTTGCATTTTGTTTGCATTTGTGTGTGCTTGTCCATAATTGCATTTATTATTTTCCCAAATAATTGTGGATAAAAATGTGGATCTTTGCCAGACAGAAGTAAATATATTGCTTGTAAAATGAATATAATAATTGAAAGGTGTTTCACTTTACTACTATTTTGCCAAAGGATTGTGGGTTTAAAATGTGGATCTTTGCCAGACAGAAGTAAATATATTGCTTGTAGTATAATATAATAATTGAAAGGCTGTTTACTTACTATTATTTTGCAAAAGATTGTTGGTATAAAATGTGGATCTTTGCTAGACAGAAAAGTAGAGAAATTGCTTGCATTTGCCCTATTCTAACACTGTTGAGTGATAAATATCAGTCATAGAAATCAAACATTCAGTTTTTTGTTTAAAACTGTTCTCTGTGCACAAAGTCTTTACACCAGGAGCACCAAGGACAGCAATGCAATTGAAGCTGTAGATTATGTCTTGTTCATAAGTATTCACCTGTATTTTTACAGGCCAATAATACTGTGCATGTTTGTGTACCTGTAGAGGCTACGTTTTTTTATTTTGCAATAAACATGTTTGTATACCTCCCAACATTAAGCTGGGCACATTCCCCCAAAACGTTGTGTTTTGATGTGTGGTTTTCAATAAATCTTGATTCTATGAAGGAGTGCGACTCCAGAACCTTGTTTACTCTCCAGTATTTGTCTTCCTTGGAAGTGGGAAGAATTCTTGAAAGTCAGCACACACCACAGTTTGCGTGCATAAGAACCATGCAGTCGGGCCTACATAATTGCATGGGTTTTTTGGCTGCGACCGACCATTCCTTTGTCCGAATAGACAAACGCACAAATTGTGGCTGCAGCCAATATTGCCGCAACTAGTGGAGGGGTAGGGTACTCGGTTATTCTTTGCAAAGCCAAGCAAGTGTTCTACATAGGAGCATTGTTTGTGTAAATCGCACGCACTTTCTTTTGTTAAAAAAAGTATTGTTGCAATTAAATAAAGCTCTAAGTAAAATAATCTATATCAAAACCTAATATTGAACATTTATTATGGAATGTGCATGCTGGCACATAGTAAAACTGCCCCCTTACTACCCGACTTCTGACAAAGAATCCAGGACAAAACTATATTTATAGTTCCAGTTAAACACAGGACGTGCAGATGCCTTTGCCTGATCATGGTTTATACAGTAGTACAAAGTACTTCTATTCAACAAAAAGAACAAGAAAACCTTGTTAAGACAAAAATGAATAACCTTTTTTCTGTATTGGATCATGCGGTGCTAAGTACACATTAAGTACGGTTCTGGGTTTTCACTTTACATAACTTTATACATTGTAGGCTCTCTCCCTGTACTTAGGAATCTTTCCCATACTGAAATGTTTCCATGTATGCTAAAGACATAAAATGTATAGCAATAGATTCCCTCAAAAGTGTTTTCTTTGCAGGGGTATTTGGAGATAACCAGCAGATTAGATTTAATATGGATAAAATCTAAGATTATGCACATGCAGTTCAAAAATCTACCTAACATAGAAACGATTATTTCATTTCATATTGCACATGCACCTTTCATTCTCATTTTCCCCAATACTTGACAGAAGCATGATGTTTACCCATCCATTGGTAGAGGCAGCCTTAACTGTGGGGGATATGCACATAAAATGCTAGGTCCTATCCCTCAGGATGCATTAAATCACTGGCAAAACTGTGTCTCTCCATAGGCCAGGCTGAAGAGAGAGTGAGAGAGAGAGATTTTGAATAAGTTATTGCCCTTTAAATCTAACCTCAGGTGTAAAATAATAAAAAAAGGAATTCTACTGTATTTATTTATCAAAAATGTAGGCAAAAGTTAGAAGCTGTGTGTGAAAAATTAGACCTGTCCCATACCCTTTTCCATGAGGAATAAGAGGGTAAACAGCAGCTGGTGTGCTAATCCAGTTCAGTTGACTAATAAATCATCAGCAAGTGTGACAACCTCTTATATATATTTGGCCGTCAAAAAGAAATATTGCCAGTACATAGTTCACCTATGTGTACCCAGCCAAGCAATTGTCAGTACCTTTCAATTAGGAAACAGTTCCATTTGTACACAATTTAAGGCCATCGTTCTATACTAAGAAAGGCATTCACAAGGGGAGAACACTCAAGACAGTTTCCATATATCCCAGAAGTTAAAGGGATGTCCACCCTCTTTCCAAAAACTGATATATGTAGATAACCCCCCAAAACCTTAACTTTGTTTTAGTCACAATTTAGAAATCAGCTCCAGCACAGAGTTATTATACTCACAAGCTCCTCGCTCCACGCCGCTTCGGGTTTCTCCAGTCTCCACTGTGGCTGCTCTGTTCTTTTGTGTTCTTGAGCAGCCGCAGTGGAGACTGTCCGGGAATGGCAGTCAGTGATTGGCCATGACGTCACAGTCACGGCCGACACTGACTGCCTTACCTGGAAGTGCAGAGCCGCGGCGGTGGAGCGAGGAGGAGCATGTAAGTATAATATCTCTGTGTCGGAGCTGATTTGTAAATTGTGACTAAAATGAAGTTAAGGTTTTGGGGGGTTATCTACATTATATCAGTTTTTGGAAAGAGGGGTGGACAGTCCTATAATTGCAAAGGCAGACCATGCAATTCTTAGACTAATGAAAATCCCCAATAGCACATTGCAGTCTATAGTTAGAATGTTAAAGTTCATTACCATAGCATTACAAACCGACTGAACAAATATGGCTTGTTCCAATGAGTTGCCATTGGAAAGCATCTAGTCTCTAAAAAGAACATAGCATAGCTTAGGGTTTTAAAGTTGCATATAAACAAACCACAAAGCTTCAGATCAATAAATGTACTTAAAGGGTGACTGTGGCCTCAAATTCTTCCAAATTAGTAAGATGATAAAAAAAGCCTTCCATCACACCTTCAAAATAAAACCTTAATCACATCTCTTGATAAAATTTGTGAGTTATTGCTGGAAAGGTCAGCAATATTACATCCTGCTTGAACACTTCCTGTTCAGCCATGTGACAGCTTGTAGTCATGTGACCAGCCTCAGTCTGCATTAAAGAGCTCTCCTTCTCAACTGTCAATTTTTTCCCAGGTTCTTCCTGATTTCCACAGCATTAAGTCTTAAACTGAGCATGCTTCTCCCCTGGGGCGGATGTGCGGGCAGAGGTCAGGTGATATCACTAACCTACTGGAAGCAGAAAGTTTGAACATTCACTCCAAGTAATTTCTCACAGGCGTCAGACAGAGATGATTGTCGTCTCATTTTAAATGAAATACATGCAGGCTTCATTTAACCCTAACTTGTTTTGAGACCACATTTGCCCTTTAAGACAGATGAGACCAAGTTGAGATGTTTGGCCTTGCATCATCAGGACAAACACTCATACCAACTGTCTAGCATGGTGGGAACACCAGATTTACTACAAGTGAGATTTGTGCACACACATTAATGCTAAATGTTCCAACCTACAGAGCATTTAGAAAGGCCTCTTTGTAGGTTGAACATGGGTGTGTTCACAAATATGTTTTGCAGTTAATCTTCTGTTCTCTGAATACTTGTTTTTTTCTGTATTTAGCTGCAGTGCTATTGTGGAAGATGGACCAGCTGGAGAGGACTTATAATTAGAAATCTAATGCTATTTTTGTTTCACCATAAATTCCTCTATATACCAATGTTCCAGGATGTGAGGCCATGTCAGATGAAATTGGGTAATACAACAAGGACAATTATTCCATACATACACCATCAAGTCAACAAAAGAATTTCATACACCATCAAGTCAACAAAAGATTTGCAGAAAAAGAAGATGTGAGAAAAGCTATGAATCATATGCTGTACTATTTCATACACCGTGTTTCCAGGTTGGCTGCATTTTTATTTATTAAATAATGAAACAGTGGAATAATTTTTGTGGTTTTACACCTGATGTTAGGTTTAAAGGGCATGCCCCACCCAAAAACATAATAAACCCCATACTGGCCCCATACAATACAAGAATTGTGGAAGCACTCCAATTAGGCTAATTTACAACTACATTTAGCGGAAGTGCTACTGATCTGGTCAAAACATTTATACAAACATGAAAAGATAATCAATGCACATTCCTAGGCCCCATACAATATCATATTATCTGCACACTGGCATACTTTAAAACAAAGGGGTTTAGTATACATTACTGTGATCACATGAATGAAAAGCCTTCCAACCACGTCAAGGTAACCCCAGTCTGGAAGGTCCTAACGTCTAACCTTTTCAATTTCTTTTACTTCAATTACGATTAGCAAACTTTTGCATTTCTCATTCTTACACACTGGATCCATATAACAGGCTCTCTCCCTTCCCCCTCAGCCCTTAGGCTTTTTAAAATGAGGGAAGAGGCCATCCAGTGCTTTATATTAAAGGCAGAGGACCTCCCATTAAAGGGGCGTGTTGGGGGTGCTATTACCACATGGAGGCTTGACCAAGCCTCCCAATAAATACATACAATACAAGAATTGTGGAAGCACTCCAATTAGGCTAATTTACAACTACATTTAGCGGAAGTGCTACTGATCTGGTCAAAACATTTATACAAACATAGAAAAGATAATCAATGCACATTCCTGGCCCCATACAATATCATATTATCTGCACACTGGCATACTTTATAAACAAAGGGGTTTTAGTATACATTACTGTGATCACATGAATGAAAAGCCTTCCAACCACGTCAGGTAACCCCAGTCTGGAAGGTCCTAACGTCTAACCTTTTCAATTTCTTTTACTTCAATTACGATTAGCAAACTTTTGCATTTCTCATTCTTACACACTGGATCCATATAACAGGCTCTCTCCCTTCCCCCTCAGCCCTTAGGCTTTTTAAAATGAGGGAAGAGGCCATCCAGTGCTTTATATTAAAGGCAGAGGACCTCCCATTAAAGGGGCGTGTTGGGGTGCTATTACCACGGAGGCTTGACCAAGCCTCCCAATAAATACATACAATACAAGAATTGTGGAAGACTCAATTAGGCTAATTTACAAATACATTTAGCGGAAGTGCTACTGATTGGTCAAAACATTTATACAAACATAGAAAAGATAATCAATGCACATTCCTAGGCCCCATACAATATATATTATCTGCACACTGGCTACTTTATAAACAAAGGGGTTTTAGTATACATTACTGTGATCACAGAATGAAAAGCCTTCCAACCACGTCAAGGTAACCCCAGTTGGAAGGTCCTAACGTCTAACTTTTCAATTCTTTTACTTCAATCGATTAGCAAACTTTTGCATTTCTCATTCTTACACACTGGATCCATATAACAGGCTCTCTCCCTTCCCATACTGGCCCCACTCTGCAGTTTAAAATAAATATTACCTCACATCTCTGCTCCTTATGGTTCCCAAGACAGGCCTTTTCAAAGTCCAGGAAACTGAAGAATCCATCGGTCTGTGAGGCTTCTGATCCACACTGTTTCCTTGTCCTCATCAATGTCTGCAGCATGCGCAGTACCCCCCTCCCCCTCCCACCATCCGGATCCATCCTCAGCCATTGCTGCACCTAGTGTGTAATCCTTTTGGGGGAAGGTAAGTAACCCCTGCCCGCACCTAACCACTGCAGTATTTTTTAAAAAATCCCACCCGATCCATACTTTACAGAGCCCTCTCTCCCACAGCATTTCTAGTGACGTCAGCTGCGGCTGAGGTCCGGCCCCTGCGTGCAAGAAGGAGGCCGGAATGCAGCACTGTGGGAGAGAAGGCAGTGTAAGTAGAATTTGGGGGACTTTTTAAAAAAAATATTGTGGCGGTTGGGGGTGGGTAGGGGTTACCTACCTTACCCCCAAACTTGGTTTAGGGGGGTGGACATGCCCTTTAAACAGTTTTACAACTTGTTATGGACCAGATGATTTGTTTTATGATGTCCTGAAACATACATTAAAACCTGAAAGATGGGGAACTTTATTTTTCTCTTCACTGTATGTACCGAGAAAGCAAAACAAATTCCCTGAAGACTGTTATTTAACCTGTTTCTTAAGGTGGGCATACACAGCATCGATATTCCGTTCAATTCGATCGAATCGATCGGAATATTGATAACACTTTTTCTATCTATCGAAAAGAAAAACTGATCGGGCAAGATGGAAAACTTTCCATCGACTCCATCAACCAGACCTTCCGTAGTTTTCAAGCTGAAATCTGTGAAACATTGCTGGTGCAAGGTAGGGATATTCGATAGGTTCTTCTGATTGGATTTTTCGATTCTTTCGGACGATCAAAAATCCGATCAGAGGAATATTGGACCTTGTATGCCTACCTTTACTGTCCAGCTGATCTATGCATGTGCTTTATTACTTGAGTTTGTTTCGCTTTGACTTATTCCCTTTTGGTTTTTGGCATTTCAGAGGTTTATAAAATCTGATTGAGTCAGTGCTGTGGTGCTTTGTTACCATGTTTGTTTTTTGGGTTGTTCATTATAGATATTTATAATGATATTTTAGAGGCAGGAATACATGACTATTGACAAAGTTATTGCCGGATGAATCACTCTTGGTCACAATGAAAGTTGGCCCAAATGACAGTTCGCTGCGAGCGATCGTGCACCACGTAGGAGACTGCAAAATTGCCAGTGATTTACCGAGATGTTCCATAGCCTGACCGACCGATACACGTAAATGTCAGTTGGTTGGGCCTAAAAATCTACTGCTGTGTAGTCAGCCTAATAGTTATTTTGAAAATCAAGAAAAGTACAAATATTCCTTTTCAGATATTAGCCTGAAAAAACATTTTAAAAAAATTGCCCAAAAAACAATAAATGCAGGATCAGTTCACTTCTAATGTGGCTAATATGCAGCTAGTAATCATGCCTATAGGGCAATTCACAATAAATTCTATTGGGAGGTTATTGTCTCAGCATCTTGTCTGAGAAAAGTCATGGAAAGCCTGTCTCAGGGTACGACCACACTGCGCCACAAACGCAATCGCACATGGAATCGAATGCGATTTCATGTGCGATTTTTTTCACGCATGCGCAATCGCATCGCTCCTGAAAAAGCGTGTTTTCAGTGCGTTGACGCGATTTCAATAATCGGAAGAAACGCATGCTCAAACGCAAGAAAAACGCGATAGTATGGCCTAGCCCTCACTGTAAAAAAAACTGGGGCCACAAATCATAATGGGAGGGGTTAATTGTGGGTGTGGAAAGGAGAAAGGATAAAAAAGGGTGCAAGCTGAATGAGAAAGGAGAATGGAAAAAATGGAGAAAGTAGAATTGGAAAATGAGAAGCAAAATTTAAAAAGGTAAAAGGAAAAAAGGAGAATCAGAATTGGAAAAAGGGGAAGCAGGTTAGGAAGAAGGGGAAAGCAGGAAAACAAGGAGAAGCAGAATTGGAAAAGGGGAAGCAGGTTAGGAAGTAGGGGAAAGCAGGAAAACAAGGAGAAGCAGAATTGAAAAAGGGGAAGCAGGTAAGGAAGAAGGGGAAAGCAGGATAAGAAAAGGAAAAGCAGAATTGGAAAAGGGGAAGCAGGTTAGGAAGTAGGGGAAAGCAGGATAAGAAAAGGAGAAGCAGAATTGGAAAAGGGGAAGCAGGTTAGGAAGAAGCGAAAGCAGAAAAGGAGAAGCTGAATGCAGAAGGGGAAAGCAGATTGGTATAAAGAAGCAGAACAAAGAAAGAATCAGTTGAACTGGAAAAGGAGGAAAGCGTAATAGGAAATAAATGATAACAGAATAAAAAACAAAACACATTCTAGAAAAGTAAATTAAATAACGTGCTATTGATTCTGCCTATTATGCAGTACAAACCAGTACACTGATTGCTAGCTTGTGTAAACTTTACACTACCTTGAATGTATTTAAATTGTATTAATATTTGCTGTATATTGTATTTATGGTCACTTTGTTAAATATTTGGGGCAAGAATCACTGGGCCCCCTATGATGGGGCCCCTATCTCTGCTTCATTTACAGCAGTTTTATGTTGGGGCTCCCTTGGTAGTTACGTCCGTGGGCAAGTACCCAGCATGATATTGATGCCACTACGACTAACAAATTATCTAAAAATTCTATGTGTGATGTTAGAATAAAATGTATCCCTAATGGTGGCAATAGATGTATTGAATTTATCGACTAATAATCTCTCCATGTGGGGTGTCTGTCGATGTTTTTGCACTGGCCTAAACTTTGTGCAATTGATTTGTGGTTGGCCAATAATATCAATCCAGGTATGTCCACTTTAAAGTGTATGTATACTGAAAAAATTACTTTGCATCATCTTAATGCATAAACAAATACATGTAAGTAGTAGCACTTACTCTGAGGTGTGTGTTGCTGCATGCCTTCAATACAATACTTAAAAAACTATAAAATGTTATTAAATACTGATTTAAATGTGATTTTGTTTTACTGTTCATACCCTCCATAATCTTGGTTTCCATACAAGTACCCTCTATTACAGTATAAAGAGAACACTCCTTCCTTCGAAATTACTCCAGGACCATACTTCTAGCTGCAGTCTATCCAAAAGTACAGCAGTAAAAAGTGTGATGCCTCCTGCGTATACAGTAAGCTGTGACATCATCAACAAAACCCACATGTATTCTACTGCTGGGACAGAGCATCATCAGCTGTATCATAAGCCCCACTTCTGAACTTCTTTATAGTTTTTAAAGCTAGTCATTCGCCTGACAATATCGCCTGATAATAATATACAAAAATATATTTTTTCTCTCTCTATGCTGTCCATAGGCAGAGGAAAGCACAGAAATTGATTGCAAGCATGTAGCTTGCTTCAGAAAAGTTCAACGTTAAGGGGTAGTGCTTATGACACAGCTTATAACACATGCTTGGCACAGAGACAGTGCTGAATAGGAAGAGAAAATGTACAAGTGTATAACTTTAGATTGACAACAGCTATAGACCTCATCCTAGGCTTGTTTAAAAGATATGAGAACCACTTTTATACCACTTTTGTTATTTTTTCTTATTTCAACAGGGTTAAACATTTTGACTGGCTAACATGGTACACCACCTTTTCCTGCATCTACAAAGATATGAGAGAGATGGCACTTGTATGTAGACCACAGTTCCCCCAGGAAATTTTGGCTAAGACACAATTTACCAGACTTATCACAGAAAACACACTGAGATGCATTGAGAATGCCTATAAAAATGATTTTAGAGGAGAGTTGGTGAAAAAGTTACCGGAGGGCATGATGTGGCAAAAGATTTTATTAATTTCATACAGGTATAATCTGGCCAGTAATACCAAATAAACATTTTCTGAGCTATAATGAAAGAAATGTGTTTTAAACAGAACTTTTATTTGTGAGGTTTAGTTATTTAGGGTTATGAAAATCCTCATATTGTTTGGTGTGGAATTATACCACCTGCATTTTAGCAGGAAAGTATTATTTTTAAAGATGCAATGTTTATTAGAGAACAATTTAATGGGATTCATGGCTGCAAACCGTAATGTATTGTGGCTTTAGACTTTGAAAGGTAATATTTGTATGGACTTTGTCAACTGACTTGTTAGATGGGTGGGGTGATTGCTGACAATGTAGAATTACTTGAAAGAGCACTCTTCATAAAGGCAGCTAAATAACAAGGTATTGTGCATTTTTTAATGGCAGTTAAGTCTACAGGCATCATTTTCAGTGGGTGCAGATTAGGAAATTTTGCAATTTGATGTGAAGGAGAAATTATAGTAAAAAACAAAAAATATATAGGTAAAATGTCTTCAGGCAACCCAAGACCTCTAATGCTGAGTCCCTGTCCTGGTGGCCAAATTGTAGGTCTTAACATTACCTGAATGACAGGTGGTAAGTTTCCTAATGTTTGGCCGGCTTAACCTTCCTGCGCTGCCACCATTCTCCTTGAAAAGTGACTAAAATAGTGGATTCTTGTGTGTGTCGTCTGAGCTGTAAAGTGACCAGAAACACTGAGTGGTATCACAATGATTTTGTGCTGTGCTCTACTTGCATTGATTGAAGAACGGGAGGTAAGGCATAGCTCCTTATCCTCTCAGTCTTCAATCAATGCATTAAAGGAACAGTTTACTTTGGGAGTGAACTATTCCTTTAAAGGGAATGTCCACCCCTTTCTTCAAAAATGTATATATAGTAGAATAACCCCAAAAACTAGAGATCGTTTTATCCTAAAGCTGTAAATTCACTCCCACATTGAGCTATTATACTTACATGCTCCTCCTCGCTCCACCGGCTCTGCACTTCTGGATAAGGCAGTCCGTGTTGGCCGTGACAGTGACGTCACGGCCAATCACTGACTGCCATTCCCGGAGCAGTCTCCACTGCGGCTGCTCAGGAACACAAAAAGAACAGAGCATCCACTGTGGAGACTTACTGAGGAACCCGGAAGCGGCGATGGAGCGAGGAGCATGTAAGTATAATAACTCAATGTGGGAGCCGATTTAAAGCTTTAGGATAAAACGATCACTAGGTTTTCGGGGGTAATCTACAATATATTAATTTTTGAAAAGAGGGGTGGACAGTCCCTTTAAATTTCCCTGTCCTTTGGAGCAAAAGTCTCAATCGTACGTAAAGGATTGAAGGTCCTTTACGAGAGTTTTGATGTCTTATCTTTATGTACATGGATCCTACATGAAGATGGTATCTCTGCGTGACTATTAGTACAGAGTCTGAGGGACACTTAGTCAAAAATATTGTTTTGTAGTTTATATCTCAAAACAGTAATTTATCTTTTATCTTTTCAAGGGCAGTTATCGCTACACAAGTCCCCCCTCCCAAGTTAATAGTGCCCAGGATGAAGACATAAACTGCGGTCTCCTCACACACTTTAATCCTGCAAACAAGCCCTGAAAAGTTGCCTTCGTAAAGCCCCTTGCAGGGCTCCACTGCCATAGTCCCGGACTAGGACAGAAGCAAGTGCAGGGGAGCCCCTTCCTCCCACCATCCAGATCCATCCGTCGCAGCCCTTCCACCTAGCTATAATGTAGGTTACCCCTGCCCACTCCCAACCGCTATATTAGTGTGGTAAAAAAAGATTTAGAACTGTACTTACAGACCTTCATTCCAGTGGCATTCTCCAATGAAGGCAGCCGCGTCTGTGATTGGCTACCTCTCAGCCAATCACAGACACGGCTGTTTGACTGCCCTCCCCCCCTTGCAGTTCCGGTGAGCAGGGAGCCAGATCAGATCGCTGGGGAATGAAGGCATGTAAGTACAGTTCTACATTTTTTTTTACCAAACTAATATAGCAGTTGGGGGTGGGCAGGGGTAACCTAGATTATAGCCAAAGTTTATTGGAGATGCCCTTTAAATATTTTTGGGGTTTCTGCTTTTTTGTCTGCTTGTATAATAACCTTTAAGATAACTATAAAAACTGGACAAAAGCCACATATAATTAACTAGACTTTTTTGTGATCTGCAAAGTTACTATGCTGATTGTAAGCCTTAGGGTTTTAATTATGATCTTCAAGGCCAACATTCCACAAAATCTATTTCTGCAGAACAATTCCATAACACAAAACAGCAATGCAAGCTATACAGAATTGTTCATTCTGATTGAACACATTTTTGTAAATATTATTAGGTGATTCAAGTTTTGTTTGTGGCTTACAGAAAGATTGATGTTCCAAATGTCAAACACCACACCCAGAAAAGTTGCCTTCCAGGAAAGTTTTGGGTTGGGGCTCTAAAAGACCTTCCCATTCTTTCATCATAACATCAATCCTAAATCATACTGTGACCACACCCCAGTTACAGTATTTTAAATTTTTTTTATACATGACATTAATATTTAAAGGGCATGTCCACCCCAAAAATGTATTATGTGACAGAACACCCTCTAAAAGTTAGGTTCCATTTAAATGGTATCTCCACTTTCATTTTTAACATTTTCTCTAGTGTAGGGGACCCTATCCCACCCCTAACCGCCGTGTTTGTTTGCAAAAAACCTAATCAGTAATTACAGAGCTTCATTCCCCCAGTGTTCTGATCCGGCCCTCTGATTGCAGCAAATTGCAAGCAGGGGGCCTGACCAACAGCTGTGTCTATGATTGGCTGAGAGGCAGCCAATCCTGATTAGTTTTTTTGCACGAACATGACAGTTGGGGGTGGGATAGGGTCTCCTACACTACAGAAAAAGGATTTAAAGGTAGGGCACCAGGCAGCAAACAGGGAATGAAAGGGAGGGAGGGGGGGTGCTCCAGTGGGCAAGCTAGAAACCTCTCAGAGGAAAGGTTAGAGGCAGAAACCTTTTCATCCACAGACAGGCTCCTTCTCTTCACTTTCTGGAACTTTCACTAGACATTGCAGGAGAACCATTTGGAGGCAGTGTCTCCAAAACCTAATTATTGACCTCCCAGCATTCTCATAAATCTTAGTTTAGGCTGTGGTGCATGTCAGCTCCCAGTGTCAGTAAAGGAGAGAAGTTCAGCAGCAGAGGAGGAGTCTTCTGTTACTTGCCCATGTTAGAGACAGAGGAGCGCGCTGTGCTAACTAGCTCCTGTGGCAGCCCACATTTTTTATTGGAGACCAGCCCGGAGGGCATTTGCCCCTCAGCCTACTGGGCCAGTCCTCCCCTGGCATGGGATCAAGGTTACCAGTCTTACTGATATCCATGCTACCTGTACCTGTACTTGGAGAGTCACAGTTCCCCACAGTATACATGTATGTATAACATATGTGGTTATTAATGTACATTATAACAATACACAGAAATTATAACAATTCACAGGCATTATTATAGTACAGTCATTACAAAGTCATTATTACAATACAGGCATTATTATAATACAGTCATTATAACAGTACAGAGTTATTAGAACAATACAGTCATTATTACAATACAGTCATTATTACTTTATGTAGTTTGCACAAGTCTATATTCTAGGGAACAGATTAATTTTTAGAATTAAACATGAACTGCACAACTCCTATGTCGACTGTCTAAAGTTCAAACATACCTTAAAGAAAGCACTACAGCTTCACCCGATCTATGGCGAATGGTTCCAACTTTATGTAAAAACTACAAAAATAAATTAATAAAATATAATTATGTTTAGTACTCAGGGCACCAAGAGCCCCTATAGAAAAGCAATAGTGGGTCAGGGTGCTTTGTTATTACCCCTTTACTATTACCACCTTTATTAAATGGTTAACATTTTATTATTTCCAATTTACAAACACAGTGGATGGGCATTGAGATTATCATATTCATCCACACAGAAACTGCTCATTAGAACTATAATAAACAACACTTAATTATGAATTTTAATTAAAACAGCAGTAAATCTAGTTACTGAAACTTGGTGTACGTTTTATTAAACCGTAAAGTGTCTGTTATGTTCATTATGATTGGACGAGGGATCTATTCAATTATAAAGTGGTCTGTTATATAATTGGACCAGGGATTTTATCTTTTTAACTGAGCCCAAAATTGGTAATTTTTAGGTACCCATGGGTATCTACTAGAATGTTCTCAGGCTTCAGATTTCTGCACAGGAACAAAAGAATAGATAAGGAATTGTGTAAGGTAAATAATAAACAACACCTTATTGTTACAACCTCATATTTAACCCTTTTGAACCCCCACATTAATATAAAAATGAACATTTTTTTTTTCTAAATGAACATATCCCATTGCCATCACCACTTTAACGGTAAACAGTCTTGTGATCATGTAAAAACGGCACACCTAGGACAATGCGGGTGGTGTAAAACCTGCAGATTTAAATAAATAAATTTAATATAAAATTTAAATAAAACGTTCAATTTTTCATTTATCAATTAATATAACTGCTCCACCCTTCCCATAGGGCTCTCTGTCTGGAGGTTATAAGACATAGACCCATAGTTGTACAGTTCATTAACTAGAAATCAGGTTACTGAATAAAGGTCTGCCGTGCAAATCTTCCATATAGGACAGTGAGACCTGTTGCTGATACCTCGGATGACTAAAATTAACTTAGAACCCCTTTTTTCTTTAACCCATAAATTAAATGTACAAATGAACAGGCAGACACACAATCCTTTTGGGTGAAATAAATGGCCACAGCTTTATTGACACATTGTAACAAATCATGTGATCAATTAAATTAGCCAACTTATAAATTTGCATCCTTGCATATTAATTAGATATAAAACCCCAACTAGCCGTAGCCATTGCTGAATGCCAAGCCTCTGGATCCCCAGAGGGCATGTAACGGCTCCACATAAACTCTGCAAGGATGCCCCCCCGCCGCTGTGACTCCAACAAAATTTTTTGTTTTAACCAACCTTAACCTAACTATACAAAATAATAGGGAGGGAGGGTGGGGAGAGGGTAGTCGAGCCCACTAGCCAGGAGAAAGGGAGCGGACCCGGGACGCCGCACTACAACTCCCAGCATCCTCGCCGGGGCGGCGCCCCAGGTCAGACGCTCCGGCCCCCTAACTCGGGTCGGAGCTACCATACTTACAAAATTCTTTCATGGTGGAATGGAACATTCAGCATTAGTAATGATAAATCCCCACAAGGTGCATACTCCATGACCAAGAAGTAATGATGTTCTGTTTGGAAGGAGCCAAAATAGCCAATAACAAAATGACTTTCCTCCCCCTGGGTCAATGCCATGATGTCCTTCTCTTTCTCATAGCTTACAATTAAAATAAATAAAAAGCCAAAATGATTCTGTTGGATTTCTAAAGTGGAAGATAAAGATATTAACCACACTATAATAAAGAATTCCCACAGTGCAAAGCTAGCTTTCTACCAGAATTTAAATAGCAATGAATTGAAAAGTAAATAAATCTGCGGATGGTAAACTGCCCAAGAAATGTCATTGGTCCTGCACCAAATCACTCAGTATATATAGAATATATCCACTGACAATTTCCGTAGTTTTTTTTTTAATCTTCAATTGCTTTCTTTCTTACAACTTTGATGGCAACTTTTGTTTCAGTTGTTTTGCGTTCTGCCAAACAGACCTGGGAATAGAAAAACATTGGTTAAGTTCCTCTGAATTTGATAAATTGAAGGTAACAATAAGGATCATTACATCTTCTACTCTACTGAGTAATTCACCTTTCCAAATGATCTGTTACCCAGCCAATTGCAGAACTGAAAATCATCCTGAGACACTGCAAATCTCTGCTGAACACAGCTAGGGCATCTACACTTCATAGGGGAAACTTTGGTGTTTTAGCACCAGAACCATATTGGTTACAGGGCAACCTCAAGGAGATTAAACACTGCAAAACTCTACTTGGCATCATTATAGGGCAAATATAGGGGCCACAGTCTTAACCTTCCAAAACATGCAGGGAGATTCAATAAAAGTTCTAATCATTTAAAGTGGTGCTAATTTTGCCCCAACCAATCAGATCTTATTTAACATATGTAAGCTTACATTTGATTGGTTGGGACAAAATGAGCACCATCTTAAACGATAAGAACTTTCATTGAATAACCCTGATGGTGCTTTTGGACATTGGAAATTGGCCAGCACTAGCGAACGCTTTTCAATGGGCGTTTGGTTTGCATGTTAAAACACTCTAGTGTGGCCCGCATGTTTCTGTGTGCTTGTGCGATCATCATTTTTTGCAAATCGCATGCGCTCTGATAGCACAACACTGCGCGGATTGCAGTACAAGAGAAAAACGCCTTCCCCGCACATTACCGTCTGGCATATTGTGGCCTCAGACTTGGCCAATTAGATTTGTGTAAATTACTCCACAAAATCACTTTTTTAAATCCCTTAGCAATCCCAACCCCATGGGGATTTGTAAATCTCATAGCAAAAAGCAAACAATTAAGTACAAAAGAGGCGTGAACTATGCAGCTTTTACAAATAGCATGTATCCAAAATCAGTGTAAATTTCACAGCAAAGTAGGCCACATACTGTGAAGCTAAAATGTGTGCATCTATCACATTTTAGCAGAGTATGTGAAAGGTGTCAACCTCTAGTGTAAAAGTCTAATTAGGTTTTATTACTCAGATCTTTATTTATTGGGAGTAGAGTAACTGCTCTTTATGCTGAAATGCATAGTAAAAACCTTTGCAATTACTTGGGTTCTAGCAATTTAATATAATTTTTGTAGTTCTGGGTAAATCCCGAATGGAATTAATTAACCACTGTGTGAGTTTAAGGCTGGGTACACACCAGCTGAGGTTTTGTCCTGACAAAGAGTGCGCTACTATATACCATCAAACAATGCAGCAGACCACTCCAAATTGTGTCTGTTGAAAACAATTTGTAACTTTATAACTCCCGAGATTAGGTCAGTTATTGCATTGCGGGATTGGGCAAAGGTAAGGAGCGGGACTTTAGCGCTCCACAACCCGAAGCGTTAAATTTCACGCTACAAAGTAGCGCAAACTTAACACTACGGGTTTTGGATCGTTAGCACATCGCTATTTCCAAAAACATTCGGAAATGGCGCTGTGCTCAAAAATCCATCCAAAACCCACCACGTTAACCCAAAAATTTTTAGGGTTAACGTGGGTTTTAGATGGAAAAGGGGCATATTGAATCTCCCCCTATGATTCTTCCCAACCACCACTGTATAATTTTTTTTTTGTTGATCTGCCCCCTATTTCTTTAGATTTCCAATCTAAAACTTCTTATATTTCAGCTGTCAATCAAGTTCCTGGCTTTCAAAAACTATTCTTCTGTGAGTAGTTTTACTGTAGCTGGAATGGTGACAGAGATTTGACAGTTGGAATGCTGTGTGCAGACTTGACAGTTCGTTTGTGGGGAAAAAGTCAGGTCGGATGAAAGTGGGAGTGGTTAAAAGAGGGAGGGGGGATACTGCTCCTAAACAAAATGTGTGCTAGATTGCATGCAGCAACACACGCAACACAT
Organism: Hymenochirus boettgeri; assembly: GCA_019447015.1. NCBI lineage: Eukaryota > Metazoa > Chordata > Amphibia > Anura > Pipidae > Hymenochirus > Hymenochirus boettgeri. The sequence continues at coordinate 278,211,562 of CM033470.1, forward strand.
GCTACTTACATGTGTTCAATTGTAGATTAAGATGAGGCAAAGCCATTTTTTCAGTATAGTGTCCTTTTAATAACATGCAGTAGAAATATGATGTGGGTGCGTTAGAACTTTCATAATTTGTTAAACAAATGTACAACAAACCATATATATTTAAAATATCATTAACAAATACACCAAAAAATATAACAAATCTGGACATTACTGACTAACCTGTCATATGTATATGGATAGACTCATGGAAAGATAATAAACAGTGCTTTGTTTTGTCATCAGTTAGAACTGATATCATAACAAATTCATAATTGTCATCATTGTCGCATAACTTGTACTCAATAATGCCCCCCTAGAACAGTAGAAGCCACCTTGGATTTTTTAATGACAGGTATATGGATGTTAAATGGCATCTTCACCCTCAGAATGAAAATGTAGCCAACAATAAGCAGACCCCCCCCCTCCATAAACACATACACCCATTTACTTCACTTACCTTTAAAAAAGGAGGTTCTAACATTACTTCCCCAGCTCAATTCCTTGATGTCTAAAAGAACTCTCCTTTGATGGTGTACATGTAATATACCTGACTCACAGCAGCAGAGGAGCCTTCTCCTCTGCACCATCGGGAATGGCAGTCAGCCACTGGGCGGGATTTAAGCGACACGGTTGTGAATGAGAGTCAGTGTAAGTATTGGTAAAAGCATTATTGGCAAATTAGGTATAGCAAGGGCTACATGCAAGTGGCTACATTTTCATTTTGAGGGTGCACATGCACTTTAAACTCTGTGGGGACTATAGTTAGCTTTCTCTTATCAATAGTAATTGTGGCAAGATTGATAATAGTTATGTTATTAATACTGCGATATGATATATTTATTATGTTATTATTGGACAATATATTATGCCCTCTGATAAAAATGGTTGTGTGTAGACTTTCTAAATTCAATATGTGTACTTTATTCTTAAAGGGGATGTCCAGAACCAAACTTTTCCCTATTCCCACAGCCAGCTAATGAGGGGTTGTCATTGTTATATATATTGTTATAGAAATGTTTTGTGTTATAAACATACACTTGTGGGGTTTGTACATTTAGTTTGTATAATTAATGGTATAATAAATGTTGTCTTTTTTGTTTTGTTTTGTTTACAGCCATGGAATTCAGTGCAGCGAGCACTTCCATCCAAGATATTGACATGGAGTTTGATAAAAATGTACCCCGCATATGTGGGGTGTGTGGTGACAAGGCAACCGGCTTTCACTTCAATGCCATGACCTGTGAGGGCTGCAAAGGATTTTTTAGGTAAACCTTTAATATTGAGTATTCCCAAATTGCTTCAGTTTCTTCAGTTCCCTGGCCTGTTCTTTCCAGGTTTTATGTCTTTTCTTAAAGTTCACAAAAAAGTCAGCTCAGTCAGTAGCAGTCAGTCATTGTCCACAATGCCATCTGTCATGCCCATGATTGACTGCTGCTGACGAAAAAGACGGTGATCAGGCAAAGTGTTTGCCAAGCAACATTCTGAAGATCTCCGTTCAGGAACACAGACAGTGTATATATTAACCCAATCGCCTGATCCCTATACAGAATAAGGGGAGGCTGATCGGGTAAATATATGTGTTGACGGGAGGCGTGGCTAGGATGCTGACCAGACGTGCCTCACAGATCTCCTCCACTATAACTCAAAAATCCTGTCCATTATCCTGAAATTTACACCATCCCATACCCCAAAATGGGTAAGAATAAAGATAAAGATAGAAGGGGGAAGCCCGATGCCACACCGGTAGAAAAACTCAGCAAATTTGCCAGGCAGAGTGACTCAGAACTGGAGCAACACTTGGCTGCGCGGATGGTAGCTACCCCAGCCGCTGACTCCCACTCCACACAAGAACCAACGGATGAATCAAGGTGAACTTACCTTGCCGCAGCTCCAAACAAGCCTTCTACAAGCTATCCGGGAATCGAAAGCTACCTTAACGGTCCTGATAGAGGAGGTCCAAATAGACTACTTCGCCAGGACCTACAGAAAATAAGGCAGAGAGTCGGCGAGGCAGAAAACAGGCTAAGCACAATAGAGGATGCGGTCCAACCCATACTGGAGGAGCTCAACAGGCTAAAAAGTGAAATACAAATATACAAAGACAAGGCGGAGGACCTGAAAAACCGGTTGAGGCGCCAAAACCTCCGCCTCGTGGGTTTTCCGGAAGGATCCGAGAGGGCACAAACAGAAGAGTTTGTAGGAAAATTACTGTTGTCGACGTTCGACAGAGAATACTTCAGCACGGTATTCATGGTAGAAAGGGCGCAGTCCCAGCTACACCGCCGCCATCAGGTAGTAGGCCCCGACCCATAATAGCAAGACTTCTCAATTCTAGGGATAGAGATATGGGGCTCTAGACTATTGGGAGGGGTATGGGATCCCAACTTATTTATACCTGTACGTTTAAAGGCAAAGGCCTATATAAAAATGTACATAATTAGCCGGGACCTATGTGCGGAAGGAGGGGTTGAAGCCTGCTAAACTTTGAAGGTCCCAACACATAAAACATGGACCTAACAGTAATATAAGTCATGTATATAAAACGTTACAATAAACTTGGATTACCACTTGATCCCATACACCACGAGCGAGGATACATAGGCCCGCGGATGGCAGGATGACACGGTCCCCCCTATCTTTCACATTACTGAGTAAGGTTAAAACGCTAACCACCCCTACGAAATTAAGACATTGGACGAGAGAAATAACATGTCAAATATGATGATATAAGGCAATATGGAGGAACTGCTCCCTGATTACTCCATATGATAACAACCACAAACTAAAAAGGTATAAATGTTTACAGCATAATATACCTGATAAACATGACAATAACAGTGAATACATGCAAAATGTATACCAACTGACATATACTCAGAAACTGTTTTATGTGAAGGGTTAATTGTGTGCTAAGTTAAATATAATGTATAACCAAGGTACTTAAATTCTTAAAGGGCATGTCCACCCTTATTATCAACTTTTGACATAAAATAGAATAGCTTCCCCCAGCCCCAACCGCTATAAAATACCGTTTGTGCAATTTGATTTGATGACTGAATCCTTTAACAGGATGTTCTAGATATGATGAGATTGCCAAGATTTTAATCACAGACCCCTATAAAGAATCAGTGGGTAAAGCTTTGTCAGGATAAGCAGAGGGAATTTGTTTAATGAATAGTATAATAGTATAATAAAAACCATGATATCAGCTTTCAGTCCCATCAACCCCCCATTGCCTTTGTGTAAAATACAGCCTTCTGTACTGTGCCCCTGAATTACTGTGGTAGATTGCACAAACATTAAAGCACCAAGTGTCTTTAACTTGGAAAGGGCAGAGAGTGCATTAAGGGCAATGAAATCTCTGCCTTTTTCTTGAAACCAGCAAACCTGCAGGGGGACCAGATTATATCAATAAAATGTAAAAATAGAACGATGTGAGAATGTGAGCTTCAGGGAATTATTGAACTCATGCGGCTTTTTTATAGTCTCCTTTTTCTAGATTTCTAAATTGTCTAGCTCTGCCCTGTGGCATGGGTGCAGATAAATAATTGTACTTTCTCAAACCTCTGTTTTTTTATTTAAAAAAAAACAAAACAGGTGATACTACTATGGTAATATCACCCTATTCCCACAGGGCGCATGGATGAAAATGGTCTCAAAATGAACAGTGTTCATAGTGTTATACTGAGATGCTAAGACTTATTCCTATTGCTAATGTGAAGGGGCTCTTTGGGCATCATAGTTGCTTTATTAATTCAAAAATAAAAAGAATCCAAAACAATAAAGGTAATATTGCTTTAAAAAAATTTCAGGCTTGCTACTGCTTATGAGAAGACTATGTGAATTAGTGTGAACTGGGATCATGTCTGCAGCTACAGGCAATCCAACCGTACCAAAAGTTTAGTGCATGGGATTTTAAAGCAGAACTTTTTCTATTTGAACAATCCGAGAAATTACAAGATTTTTTCAAGGACAGCCCACCAATGGCTTCTATCTATATCTTCAAGGTTAAGTCTGAGTTTATGGCACCTGGGAGCTACCCGAGTTTTAATCACTTTCTGAATCATTTCTTGCATTCTCTTTCCCCACTTCCAAGAGTGAAGTATAATAAGTAACAACAAATCCATCATCCTAAAACCTGACAAGGGAGTGGCCATTGTGTTAATGGACTACTCCATTTCTACCAGAAGTATGTTGGAACATTTGGAATCGGAGGCTTATTGTAAGATTGATACTGACCCACAAAGTAAAGGGATTGTGTGATCTTACATTTGCAAGTGGATGGATTGAGGATATACTTTCTTCTGAATAAACATCTTAGGAGACCAGTGATATATGTTTTAGCCAAAGTCTACAAGAATGTATGTAATTCTCTATTACATCCCATTATGTCTTCTATAAGTCAGTATTGCAGTCACATTTTTGGATTTTTTTTCTTAATTCGCTTGTCAAGGACCTTCAGGCATATAAAAAAATACCCAAGATTTCTTGAGACATTTAAAGGGCATGTCCACCCCCAAAACTAAAATTTAACCCCTTACTGGCCACATCAAGTAGTTTAAAACAATCCTTACCTTACATTCCTGCTCAAAATAGTTCCCCTGCTGTGCCCCTCCAAAGTCCAGGAAACTGCTGTGTAGGAGCAGTGTGTGACTCATGCTGTGCCTGAGACTTCCTCAACCTCATCAAGGTTGAGGCATGCTCAGTGCAGCCCTCCCTGCCTCTCAGCCAATCACGGACGCAGCTGCCGGTCCCGCCCCCTGCTTTCAATTCCATGAAAGCAGAGGGCCTGAACACTGCAGCAGGGGAGAGAGGGCAGGTAAGTAAGAATCGGGGGACTTTCTAACAATTATATTAATGCGGTTGGGGCTGGGGGAGCATGCCCTACCACATATCAAAAGTTAAATTTTGGGGTGGACATGCCCTTTAAGATCTTTTCAATATTGGAATCCGAAATAACCAGTAGAGTTTATCATTGATGGCTTATCTCTCATTTTACTTTTAAATTATTTCGAGTTTAAAACAGAATTTTTTATGCTAGCTATTAATTAGCATAATTGGAATTCTCAACCTTTCTAATAAAGGCACAGATGCTTGTAAAATATATTTTACCTGCCTCTGTAGGTTTAGCTTAGGCAGAGGCAAACAGATATCATTCAAGCATTCAGTTCACATCTAAGTAATTCAAATAATTAGATGTGAGATTAACTGATGACTAGATTATGTTAATTAGGTCTCTGCAACTCCAGTTATGTAATTTGGACAGTTAACCTCTTTATATATGCTGGGAAATGTCTCTACCAATCAGTTAAACTGAGGAAGCTACTTGGATAAGTAAAGAAATGTCTTAAGCCTTGCACACACATCAGATAATTTTCACACGATTTGCCCGACAAACGACCCATCGTGCCACATTTGTGCGAAAATGAAGCTTTAACAATCTTCTAAGATCCACGACTATTCTCGAATTTTCCGACGATCAGCCTGGCGGATATGTTCTGCCGATTGTCGTTTGTTTGTACATAGTTGGCAGATTATCGGCAGAGTGTAATGGAAGATTGATTGAAATACAATGTGCAACATTTCGAGATCACGCGATATTCCGTATGTCACAGAACACCCTTACCATTATCCACTATTGTTGATTTATGTTGGCAGAACTAGTGTATAACGAGACAGTCGCTGAACATTTTTCGGGCATATCGTACGAAAATGATCTGATGTGTGGTACAAGGCGTTATACTTTTAATTAAATGTCAATTACTTAACAAGTCCAGTTAAATTGATTTTATATTATCCAGCAATTGGATCAAAGCTAAAAGCAAGTAGAAAAAATACAAGGAAAGTATTAGGGTATTATTGTAGCATGGTTCACTAAATAAGGCTGGGTACACAGGGGAGGACTATTTGTCCCGAATGATCGTTCGTTACTAGGGAGCGCTCGGTCAGGACAAATGACCGTCGGTAGCTGGCGGCAGTTTGCACGATCTATCAAGTGGTCCCATAGGGAACAAGCCCATTCATCTGATCCAGACGAATGTGCGACCGAGCTGGATTGCGGCTGCTGCACACACACCATGTGAAATTTCTGTCCAACCTCACTATTGATCACTTGGCCGGAAATATCTCATGGTGTGTACCCAGCCTAAATTACCATTCACAGCAGAACCTGTGTAATGAGTCACCTTCCTACCCCCTTGTGTTTTTTATACTATTATTGGGGGTACAGATGGTATACCAGTATATCTATAGAAGATAGAGACACAGCAAGCAGCAGTAAATATCGGGACTGGATGTCAAGAAATACCTGTCTACTGGTTGAACAGTTCTAATGACATGTATAGAATCCACATGGATTATTTTCATAGCTGTAGAAACTATGATGTAGTTTGTGATATAAAAACTATTTTAAAAATCAACACATTTCATATTTACATCTACAAAGAGCTGTTAAGGTTCTCTTTACATGAGGTTTATCTTTCTAGTAAACAAATTGAATATTAGGATTTTAAGTAGCAGCCAATGCAGTTACAAGAGAATTTCTAAAACTGATAGTCTTTACATTAAATGGACAGTTCAGTGGAAATTATCAATATTTGTTTAATTGTTAGTTTGTGTAATGCCTTCTTTGTTATTCTACATATTCTCTCCCATTTTATAAAATCAGTTGATTTCATACCCTTTGCTGTTCCCTGCTGTTGACATTAGTGAGCTGACATTTCAGGTTCTAACGGTCCTTCTTCTTCCCAGGATGCACCACTTCCTTGGAATGTTCCTAACAGTCATTTGTACTGATTGGCTGTTGGATGGATGAGATCTCTACGGAGCAACTGAATCAACCCAGGTGCTGGGTCAAGGGCAAGACCATAATGGTCTCTATTAGGGGTCCTGCTAACAGGAAGTCAGTATTTCAGTTGCATTTATTTATGCACAGACAAAATGCTGAATTGGCAGATTAAGGTCATTGGGATGAAAAAATACAGCTCTTTTTTCTGAAAATTATTTTTTTCATGTATTTGCACTGAACTTCCCCTTTAAGGGCATAAGGCTGTATTTGAGAGAGCAGAAGGAGGAGGATAGTTATATGGTTCAGGAGGAAATGTAAAGGTATATTAACAGCGAGAGTGTCTAAAAGAAAGAGAAAGAAGTGCATAGAGTAGAACAGAAAGATAAATTATAATTAAAATGCACACAGATGGGAAAGGAGTAGACTAAGCATATAAACTAGAGGAGAAATGAGCAAGTAAAAAAGAAACAGAATAAAACTAGAATGAATGGAAAAGGTGAGAAGAAATGACAGAAAAAGAAAGGAAAAATAAATGTGGTTTAAAGGACATGTCCACCCCCAAAACTATAACAGCAGAGAGGATTCCTTCTGTTACTTGCCCTAGTTTAGAGACAGGGGCGCGCATGTACGCTACTACGCTCCTGTGGCAGCCCACATTTTTTATTGGAGACCAGCCCGGAGGGCATTTGCCCCTCAGCCTACTGGGCCAGTCCTCCCCTGGCATGGGATCAAGGTTACCAGTCTTACTGATATCCATGCTACCTGTACCTGTACTTGGAGATGTCAACAGTTCCCCCAGTATACTGTATGTATAACAATGTGGTTATTAATGTACATTATAACAATACACAGAATTATAACAATTCACAGGCATTATTACAGTACAGTCATTACAAGTCATTATTACATACAGGCATTATTTAATACAGTCATTATAACAGTACAGAGTTATTAGAAAATCAGTCATTATTACAATACAGTCATTATTACTTTATTAGTTTGCACAAGTCTATATTCTAGGGAACAGATTAATTTTTAGAATTAACAATGAACGCACAACTCCTATGTCGACTGTCTAAAGTTCAAACATACCTTAAAGAAAGCACTACAGCTTCACCCGATCTATGGCGAATGGTTCCAACTTATGTAAAAACTACAAAATAAATTAATAAAATATAATTATGTTAGTACTCAGGGCACAAGAGCCCCTATAGAAAAGCAATAGTGGGTCAGGGTGCTTTGTTATTACACCTTTACTATTACCATTACCACCTTATTAAATGGTTAACATTTTATTATTTCCAATTTACAAACACAGTGGATGGGCATTGAGATTATCATATTCATCCACACAAAACTGCTCATTAGAACTATAATAACACACTTAATTATGAATTTTAATTAAAACAGCAGTAAATCTAGTTACTGAAACTTGGTGTACGTTTTATAAACCTAAAGTGCTGTTATGTTCATTATGAGTTGGACGAGGGATCTATTCATTATAAAGTGGTCTGTTATATAATTGGACCAGGGATTTTATCTTTTAAACTGAGCCCAAATTGGTAATTTTTAGGTACCCATGGGTATCTACTAAATGTTCTCAGGCTTCAGATTTCTGCACAGAACAAAAGAATAGATAAGGAATTGTGTAAGGTAAATAATAACAACACCTTATTGTTACAACCACTCATATTTAACCCTTTTGAACCCCCACATTAATATAAAAATGAACATTTTTTTTTTCTAATGAACATATCCCATTGCCATCACCCACTTTAACGGTAAACATCTTGTGATCATGTAAAAAACGGCACACCTAGACAATGCGGGTGGTGTAAAACCTGCAGATTTAAATAATAAATTTAATATAAAATTTAAATAAAACGTTAAATTTTTCATTTATCAATTATATAACTGCTCCACCCTTCCCATAGGGCTCTCTGTCTGGAGTTATAACATAGCCCCATAGTTGTACAGTTCATAACTAGAAATCAGGTTACTGAATAAAGGTCGTGCCGTGCAAATCTTTCCATATAGGACAGTGAGTGACCTGTTGCTGATACCTCGATGACTAAAATTAACTTAGAACCCCTTTTTTTTCTTTAACCCATAAATTAAATGTACAAATGAACACGGCAGACACACAATCCTTTTGGGTGAAATAAATGGCCCAGCTTTATTGACACATTGTAACAAATCATGTGATCAATTAAATTGCCAACTTATAAATTTGCATCCTTGCATATTAATTAGATATAAAACCCCAACTACCGTAGCCATTGCTGAATGCCAAGCCTCTGGATCCCCAGGGGCATGTAACGGCTCCACATAAACTCTGCAAGGATGCCCCCCCCGCGCTGTGACTCAACAAAATTTTTTGTTTTAACAACCTTAAATAACTATACAAAATAATGGAGGGAGGTGTGGGGAGGTAGTCGAGCCCACTAGCCAGAGAAAGGGAGCGGACCCGGGACGCCGCACTACAACTCCCAGCATCCTCGCCGGGGCGGCGCCCCAGTCAGCGCTCCGCCCCCTAACTCGGGTCGGAGCTACCATACTTACAAATTCTTTCATGGTGGAATGGAACATTCAGCATTAGTATGATAAATCCCACAAGGTGCATACTCTCGACCAAGAGTAATGATGTTCTGTTTGGAAGGAGCAAAATAGCCATAACAAATGATACTCCTCCCCCGGTCAATGCCATGATGTCCTTCTCTTTCCTCATAGCTACATTTACATTATATAGAGATTCAGAATGATTTTACCTCTACAAAGAAGAATCGATACCCGTAACTAAGCTGTTTATCCTAACTAATAGCAAAAAATTAACAAAACCAATGAACAAAAACTGTTTCCCAAGAAGCTAGATATACAATCAATTGAAAGTAAATAAATCTGCGGATGGTAAACTGCCCAAAAATGTCATTGGTCCTGCACCAAATCACTCAGTATATATAGAATACTACCACTGACAATTTCCGTAGTTTTTTTTTAATCTTCAATTGCTTTCTTTCTTACAACTTTGATGGCAACTTTTGTTTCAGTTGTTTTGCGTTCTGCCAAACAGACCTGGGAATAGAAAAACATTGGTTATTTCCTCTGAATTTGATAAATTGAAGGTAACAATAAGGATCATTAATCTTCTACTCTACTGAGTAATTCACCTTTCCAAATGATTTGTTACCCACCATTGCAGAACTGAAAATCATCCTGAAGCACTGCAAATCTCTGCTGAACACAGCTAGGCATCTACACTTCATAGGGAAACTTTGGTTGTTTTAGCACCAGAACCATATTGGTTACAGGGCACAACCTCAAGATTAAACACTGCAAAACTCTATTGGCATCATTATAGGCGCAATATAGGGCCACAGTCTTAACCTTCCAAACATGCAGGGAGATTCAATAAAAGTTCTAATCATTTAAAGTGGTGCTAATTTTGCCCCAACCATCAGATCTTATTTAACATATTAAGCTTACATTTGATTGGTTGGACAAAATAGCACCATCTTAAACGATAAGAACTTTCATTGAATAACCCTGATGGTGCTTTTGGACATTGGAAATTGGCCAGCACTAGCGAACGCTTTTCAATGGGCGTTTGGTTTGCATGTAAAAAACACTCTAGTGTGGCCCCATGTTTCTGTGTGCTTGTGCGATCATCATTTTTTGCAATCGCATGCGCTCTGATAGCACAACACTCGGCGGATTGCAGTACAAGAGAAAAACGCCTTCCCCGCACATTACCGTCTGGCATATTGTGGCCTCAGACTTGGCCAATGATTTGTGTAAATTACTCCACAAAATCACTTTTTTAAATCCCTTAGCAATCCCAACCCCATGGGGATTTGTAAATCTCATAGCAAAAAAAAATTAAGTACAAGAGGCGTGAACTATGCAGCTTTTACAAATAGCATGTATCCAAAATCAGTGTAAATTTCACACAAAGTAGGCCACATACTGTGAAGCTAAAATGTGTGCATCTATCACATTTGCAGCGTAGGTGAAAGGTGTCAACCTCTAGTGTAAAAGTCTAATTAGGTTTTATACTCAGATCTTTATTTATTGGGAGTAGAGTAACTGCTCTTATGCGAAATGCATGGTAAAAACCTTTGCAATACTTGGGTTCTAGCAATTTAATATAATTTTTGTAGTTCTGGGTAAATCCGCAATGGAATTTATTACCCACTGTGTGAGTTTAAGGCTGGGTACACACCAGCTGAGGTTTTTCCTGACAAAGAGAGTCGCTACTATATCCATCAAACAATGCAGCAGACACTCCAAATTGTGTCTGTTGAAAACAATTTGTAACTTTATAACTCCCGAGATTAGGTCGTTATTGCATTGCGGGATTGGGCAAAGGTAAGGAGCGGGACTTTAGCGCTCCACAACCCGAAGCGTTAATTTCACGCTACAAAGTAGCGCAAACTTACACTACGTTTTTGGATCGTTAGCACATCGCTATTTCCAAAACATTCGGAAATGGCGCTGTGCTCAAAAATCCATCCAAAACCACCACGTTAACCCCAAAATTTTTAGGGTTAACTGGGTTTTAGATGGAAAAGGGGCATATTGAATCTCCCCCTATGATTCTTCTCCAACCACCACTGTATAATTTTTTTTGTTGATCTGCCCCCTATTTCTTTAGATTTCCAATCTAAAACTTCTTATATTCAGCTGTCAATCAAGTTCCTGGCTTTCAAAAACTATTCTTCTGTGAGTAGTTTTACTGTAGCTGGAATGGTGACAGAGATTTGACAGTTGGAATGCTGTGTGCAGACTTGACAGTTCGTTTGTGGGGAAAAAGTCAGGTCGGATGAAAGTGGGAGTGTTTAAAAGAGGAGGGGGGATACTGCTCCTAAACAAATGTGTGCTAGATTGCATGCAGCAACACACGCCAACACATGCTACTTACATGTGTTCATTGTAGATTAAGATGAGGCAAAGCCATTTTTTCAGTATAGTGTCCTTTTAATAACATGCAGTAGAAATATGATGTGGGGTGCGTGATAGAACTTTCATAATTTGTTAAACAAATGTACAACAAACCATATATATTTAAAATATCATTAACAAATACACCAAAAAATATAACAAATCTGACATTACTGACTAACCTGTCATATGTATATGGATAGACTCATGGAAAGTATAAACAGTGCTTTGTTTTGTCATCAGTTAGAACTGATATCATAACAAATTCATAATTGTCATCATTGTCGCATACTTGTACTCAATAATGCCCCCTAGAACAGTAGAAGCCACCTTGGATTTTTTAATGACAGGTATATGGATGTTAATGGCATCTTCACCCTCAAATGAAAATGTAGCCAACAATAGCAGACCCCCCCCCCCTCCATAACACATACACCCATTTACTTCACTTACCTTAAAAAAGGAGGTTCTAACATTACTTCCCCCCGCTCAATTCCTTGATGTCTAAAAGAACTCTCCTTTGATGGTGTACATGTAATATACCTGACTCACAGCAGCAGAGGAGCCTTCTCCTCTGCACCATCGGGAATGGCAGTCAGCCACTGGGCGGGATTTAAGCGACACGGTTGTGAATGAGAGTCAGTGTAAGTATTGGTAAAAGCATTATTGGCAAATTAGGTATAGCAAGGGCTACATGCAAGTGGCTACATTTTCATTTTGAGGGTGCACATCACTTTAAACTCTGTGGGGACTATAGTTAGCTTTCTCTTATCAATAGTAATTGGGGCAAGATTGATAATAGTTATGTTATTATACTGCGATATGATATATTTATTATGTATTATTGGACAATATATTATGCCCTCTGATAAAAATGGTTGTGTGTAGACTTTCTAAATTCAATATGTGTACTTTATTCTTAAAGGGGATGTCCAGAACCAAACTTTTCCCTATTCCCACACAGCCAGCAATGAGGGGTTGTCATTGTTATATATATTGTTATAGAATGTTTTGTGTTATAAACATACACTTGTGGGGTTTGTACATTTAGTTTGTATAATTAATGGTATAATAAATGTTGTCTTTTTTGTTTTGTTTTGTTTACACCATGGAATTCAGTGCAGCGAGCACTTCCATCCAAGATATTGACATGGAGTTTGATAAAAATGTACCCCGCATATGTGGGTGTGTGGTGACACAGGCAACCGGCTTTCACTTCAATGCCATGACCTGTGAGGGCTGCAAATTTTTTTAGGTAACCCTTTAATATTGAGTATTCCCAAATTGCTTCATTCTCTTCAGTTCCCTGGCCTGTTTTTCCAGGTTTTATGTCTTTCTTAAGTTCACAAAAAATCAGCTCAGTCAGTAGCAGTCAGTCATTGTCACAATGCCATCTGTCATGCCCATGATTGACTGCTGCTGACGAAAAAGACGGTGATCAGGCAAAGTTTTTGCCAAGCAACATTCTGAAGATCTCCGTTCAGGAACACAGACAGTGTATATATTAACCCAATCGCCTGATCCCTATACAGAATAAGGGGAGGCTGATCGGTAATATATGTGTTGACGGAGGGCGTGGCTAGGATGCTGACCAGACGTGCCTCACAGATCTCCTCCACTATAACTCAAAAATCCTGTCCATTATCCTGAAATTTACACCATCCCATACCCCAAAAGGGTAAGAATAAAGATAAAGATAGAAGGGGAAGCCCGATGCCACACCGGTAGAAAAACTCAGCAAATTTGCCAGGCAGAGTGACTCAAACTGGAGCAACACTTGGCTGCGCGGATGGTACTACCCCAGCCGCTGACTCCCACTCCACACAAGACCAGGATGAATCAAGGTGAACTTACCTTGCCGCAGCTCCAAACAAGCCTTCTACAAGCTATCCGGGAATCGAAAGCTACCTTAACGGTCCTGATAGAGGAGTCCAAATAGACTACTTCGCCAGGACCTACAGAAATAAGGCAGAGAGTCGGCGAGGCAGAAACAGGCTAAGCACAATAGAGGATGCGGTCCAACCCATACTGAGGAGCTCAACAGGCTAAAAGTGAATAAAGATACAAAGACAAGGGCGTACCTAAAAAACGCGAGTTGAGGCGCCAAATCCATCCCTCGTGTTTTCCGGAAGGATCCAGAGGCACAAACAGAAGAGTTTGTAGGAAAATTACTGTGTCGACGTTCGACAGAGAATACTTCAGCACGGTATTCATGTAGAAGGGCAGTCCCAGCTACAACACGCCGCTATCAGGTATAGGCCCCGACCATAATAGCAGACTTCTAATCTAGGGATAGAATATGGGCTCTAGCTATTGGGAGGTATGGATCCCAACTTATTTATACTGTACGTTTAAAGGCAAGGCTATATAAAAATGTACATAATTAGCCGGGCCTAGTGCGGAAGGAGGGGTTAAGCCTGCTAAACTTGAAGGTCCCAACACATAAACATGGACCTAACGTAATATAAGTCTGTATATAAAACGTTACAATAAACTGGATTACCACTTGATCCCATACACCACGCGAGGATACATAGGCCCGCGGATGGCAGGATGACACGGTCCCCCCTATCTTTCACATTACTGAGTAAGGTTAAAACGCTAACCACCCCTACGAAATTAAGACATTGGACGAGAGAAATAACATGTCAAATATGATGATATAAGGCAATATGGAGGAACTGCTCCCTGATTCCTCCATATGATAACAACCACAAACTAAAAAGGTATAAATGTTTACAGCATAATACCTGATAAACATGACAATAACAGTGAATACATGCAAAATGTATACCAACTGACATATACTCAGAAACTGTTTTATGTGAAGGGTTAATTGTGTGCTAAGTTAAATATAATGTTAACCAGTACTTAAATCTTAAAGGCATGTCCACCCTTATTATCAACTTTGACATAAAATAGAAAGCTTCCCCCAGCCCCAACCGCTATAAATACCGTTTGTGCTTGATTTGATGACTGAATCCTTTAACAATGTTCTAGATATGATGAGATTGCCAAGATTTTAATCACAGACCCCTATAAAGAATCAGTGGGTAAAGCTTTGTCAGGATAAGCAGAGGGATTTGTTTAATGAATAGTATAATAGTATAATAAAACCATGATATCAGCTTTCAGTCCCATCAACCCCCCATTTGCCTTTGTGTAAAAACAGCCTTCTGTACTGTGCCCCTGAATTTACGTGGAAATTGCACAACATTAAAGCACCAAGTGTCTTTAACTTGGAAAGGGCAGAGAGTGCATTAAGGGCAATGAAATCTCTGCCTTTTTCTTGAAACCAGCAAACCTGCAGGGGGACCAGATTTATCAATAAATGTGTAAAATAGAACGATGTGAGAATGTGAGCTTCAGGGAATTATTGAACTCATGCGCTTTTTTATAGTCTCCTTTTTCTAATTTCTAAATTGTCTGCTCTGCCCGTGTGCATGGGTGCAGATAAATAATTGTACTTTCTCAAACCTCTGTTTTTTTATTTAAAAAAAACAAAACAGTGTGATACTACTATGGTAATATCACCCTATTCCCACAGGGCGCATGGATGAAAATGGTCTCAAAAGAACAGTGTTCATAGTGTTTACTGAGATGCTAAGACTTATTCCTATTGCTAATGTGAAGGGGCTCTTTGGGCATCATAGTTGCTTTATTAATTCAAAAATAAAAAGAATCCAAAACAAAAAGGTAATATTGCTTTAAAAAAATTTCAGGCTTGCTACTGCTTATGAGAAGACTATGTGAATTAGTGTGAACTGGGATCATGTCTGCAGCTACAGGCAATCCAACCGTACCAAAAGTTTAGTGCATGGGATTTTAAAGCAGAACTTTCTATTTGAACAATCCGAGAATTACAAGATTTTTTCAAGGACACCCACCAATGGCTTCTATCTATATCTTCAAGGTTAAGTCTGAGTTTTGGCACCTGGGAGCTACCCGAGTTTTAATCACTTTTCGAATCATTTCTTGCATTCTCTTTCCCCACTTCCAAGAGTGAAGTATATAAGTAACAACAAATCCATCATCCTAAACCTGACAAGGGAGTGCCATTGTGTTATTGGACTACTCCATTTCTACCAGAAGTATGTTGGAACATTTGGAATCGGAGGCTTATTGTAGATTGTACTGACCCACAAAGTAAAGGGATTGTGTATCTTACATTTGCAAGGATGGATTGAGGATTACTTTCTTCTGAATAAACATCTTAGGAGACCAGTTATATGTTTTTAGCCAAGTCTACAAGAATGTATGTAATTCTCTATTACATCCCATTATGTCTTCTATAAGTCAGTATTGCAGTCACATTTTTGGATTTTTTTTCTTATTCGCTTGTCAAGGACCTTCAGGCATATAAAAAAATACCCAAGATTTCTTGAGACATTTAAAGGCATGTCACCCCAAAACTAAAATTAACCCCTTACTGGCCACATCAAGTAGTTTAAAACATCCTTACCTTACTTCTGCCAAATAGTTCCCTGCTGTGCCCCTCCAAAGTCCAGGAAACTGCTGTGTAGAGCAGTGTGACTCTGCTGTGCCTGAGACTTCCTCAACCTCATCAAGTTAGGCATCCAGTGCAGCCTCCCCTCTCAGCCAATCACGGACGCAGCTGCCGGTCCCGCCCCCTGCTTTCAATTCCATGAAAAGCAAGGGCCGAACACTCAGCAGGGGGAGAGGGCAGGTAGTAAAATCGGGACTTTCTAACAATTATATTAATGCGGTGGGGCTGGGGAGCATGCCCTACCACATATCAAAAGTTAAATTTTGGGGTGGACATGCCCTTTAAGATCTTTTCAATATTGGAATCCGAAATAACCAGTAGAGTTTATCATTGATGGCTTACTCTCATTTTACTTTTAAATATTTCGAGTTTAAAACAGAATTTTTTATGCTATCTATTAATTAGCATAATTGAATTCTCAACCTTTCTAATAAAGGCACAGATGCTTGTAAAATATATTTTACCTGCCTCGTAGGTTTAGCTTAGGCAGAGGCAAACAGATATCATTCAAGCATTCAGTTCACATCTAAGTAATTCAAAATTTAGTGTGAGATTAACTGATGAGCTAGATTATGTTAATTAGGTCTCTGCAACTCCAGTTATGTAATTTGGACGTTAACCTCTTATATGCTGGAAATGTCTCTACCCAATCAGTTAAACTGAGGAAGCTACTTGGATGTAAAGAAATGTCTTAGCATTGCACACACATCAGATAATTTTCACACGATTTGCCCGAAAACGACCCATCGTGGCCACATTTGTGCGAAATGAAGCTTTAAAACATCTTCTAAGATCCACGACTATTCTCCGAATTTTCCGACATCAGCCTGGCGGATATGTTCTGCCGATTGTCGTTTTGTTGTACATAGTTGGCAGATTATCGGCAGAGTGTAATGGAAGATTGATTGAAATACAATGTGCAACATTTCGAGATCACGCGATATTCCTTCGTCACAGAACACCCTTACCATTATCCACTATTGTTGATTTATGTTGGCAGAACTAGTGTATAACGAGACAGTCGCTGAACATTTTTCGGGCATATCGTACGAAAATGATCTGATGTGTGGTACAAGCGTTATACTTTTATTAAATGTCAATTACTTAACAAGTCCAGTTAAATTGATTTTATATTATCCAGCATTGGATCAAAGCTAAAGCAAGTAGAAAAAATACAAGGAAAGTATTAGGGTATTATGTAGCATGGTTCACTAAATAAGGCTGGGTACACAGGGAGGACATTTGTCCCGAATGATCGTTCGTACTAAGGAGCGCTCGGTCAGGAAACATGACCGTCGGTAGTTTGCACGATCTATCAGGTCCCATAGGGAACAAGCCCATTCATCTGATCCAGAACGAATGTGCGACCGACTGGATTGCGGCTGCTGCACACACACCATGTGAAATTTCTGTCCAACCTCACTATTGATCACTTGGCCGGAAATATCTCATGGTTGTACCCAGCCTAAATTACCATTCACAGCAGAACCTGTGTAATGAGTCACCTTCCTACCCCCTTGTGTTTTTTATACTATTATTGGGGGTACAGATGGTATACCAGTATATCTATAGAAGATAGAGACACAGCAAGCAGCAGTAAATATCGGGACTGGATGTCAAGAAATACCTGTCTACTGGTTGAACATTTCTAATGACATGTATAGAATCCACATGGATTATTTTCATAGCTGTAGAAACTATGATGTAGTTTGTGATATAAAAACTATTTTAAAAATCAACACATTTCAATATTCCATCTACAAAGAGCTGTTAAGGTTCTCTTTACATGAGGTTTATCTTTCTAGTAAACAAATTGAATATTAGGATTTTAAGTAGCAGCCAATGCAGTTACAAAGAGAATTTCTAAAACTGATAGTCTTTACATTAAATGGACAGCTCAGTGGAAATTATCAATATTTGTTTAATTGTTAGTTTGTGTAATGCCTTCTTTGTTATTCTACATATTCTCTCCCATTTTATAAAATCATTGATTTCATACCCTTTGCTGTTCCCTGCTGTTGACATTAGTGAGCTGACATTTCAGGTTCTAACGGTCCTTCTTCTTCCCAGATGCACCACTTCCTTGGAATGTTCCTAACAGTCATTTATACTGATTGGCTGTTGGATGGATGAGATCTCTACGACAACTGAATCAACCCAGGTGCTGGGTCAAGGGCAAACCATAACAGTCTCTATTAGGGTCCTGCTAACAGGAAGTCAGTATTTCAGTTGCATTTATTATGCACAGACAAAATGCGGAATTGGCAGATTAAGGTCATTGGGATGAAAAAATACAGCTCTTTTTTCTGAAATTACATGCATTTGCACTGAACTTCCCCTTAAATCGTGACTGGGAGAGAATGTTTACTGACAATAAATATGTAACACAGTTCTATCCTATTGAAGCTGCAGCCTGATATCAGTGTAGTGCTATAGATCTAGTTTGGGTTTTATTTCCGCAAGAGATTAAATTCTCTACTGAGGATCGGAAAAGTCAGATGTTTGATATGGGGTCTATATGATGTATTTCCCATCTGATTTGATTATGGAAAACAAAATGCACTTAAACTTTATTAAAATACTGTATAATGTTTTCAGAATACAGAGCAAGGCTCTCAGGAGTTTTGTGATATTATCACATATAAACCTGGGTGACAAAGTACAGTGGAAATTCTAATTTCTGACATTTGTTTTTAGAGCTATCTTCAGGTTTTTAAATGTATTTGAATATGTAAAAAGTAGTGTTTTGTTACAGTGATGAATATAACAATAACTAACTTGAACTATGGATTAACAAACACAGTGGGCTTCGTACCCTAGCAGGTTCATGAAAGTTTGGGTTAACCCAGTATGTCCAGTTACGCAGACCATCAAAGTCTAGAGTGATTGGTGTTTTGGATATTATGGCCTATTGTGTGCAATATTTCGCTCTGATCAACCGATAGTTCAGTGTATGGATCGATCCGACCAAAATAATCACATGGGTTTTCAGCCGCGTCTGACCGACCATTCATCCCGAATCGGACAAAAGGATGATTAGACACAGTGGAAAACAGCGGCCGACCGTGTGGTCCATAGAGGTCACTATTGCCGCGACCGACAGTCCTTCCTCCTGGCCAACTGGTCGGAAGAGCTGAACGGTCGGTCTGGAGGAACCATTGCATGGTGTGTACCATGCTTTAGCTAGTTTGAGTAAGATATGAATTATTGATTTCACTTTAACTCTCTTGATTTCAAACAGTTTTATCTCTGGTTGAAAATAACTTGGGCAAGGAATACACTGTTAAATCAGTCGATTCTGCACTGTAAGTTAGAAAAATGTGTTTTAGACTGAACTTCTAGACTTCTTCTAGTTAAATGTTTATTTATCTTTCCAATATCTTTCTAAAGACTTCTAAATAGAGATTGTTGTAGAGAAGTTGCAAAGAACATTATTATCTGTATGGAGGAGTTGGAATTGGGTATAATAACAAAAGTGAGAAATTGCCTCATATTTTATGTAGGATTTAAGTATAACTGTTTAGAAAAACAAAAGATTTATACAGATCCTTCATGGCATTTTTTTCCTGTCTTTTTGGATAGATAGGAGGAGAGATATAAGGTTTTAGAAGGCAATAGAAAATGTAGCACAGAGAGTTACAGGCAGTAGTGTCCATGAAGCAGGGTGAAAACCCTGCTCACGTAGTGTTGATCCTATACATACAAGTCATTGGTGGCACAATCCTGATCGCGGTAGCGCATCTTTATTGACTTCTGTTTTAAGGGGAGTGGTATTGAAGGCAATCTATTCTTGGTGCCACCCCCCACCCACCCCAGTGGCACTACTGAACAGGAGCAACCCCATATACCACAGAGAGGGCATTAGCATTGGGAGGCCCTTAACTTTTTACTTTTCTTACCAAAGTCACAGCACCCTGACACAGACAACTGCTGTAGATGAAGCAGTGGGGGTGTGGGGGGGCAAAATATTTATGCTGGGAGGCCCAGGAATTTCCAGTTATGCCTCTAGTTAAAGAAAAAAAAACTAATAATTGAACAAAAGAAAATAGAATAGATATAACATTTCATAAATCAAATAGATTGATAACATTTCATAAATCATTCCTTGTTTGTATATTATATATTATTATAGCTAAAAGTAGTAATATCAGTTAAACAGCCTAAACATAGCCATTGGCAAGTTACACTATCAACAGTGTCTTAAATGTAAATATAAATTAAACTAAGTATAAACTGTAGAGGTTTCAAAGCAAAAATTAGATCATATACTTTTAAATGCAGGAATACTGTAACTAGTAGACAAGGGCGTAACTAATGGCATCTTCTGTATGTATGTATGTATAATTTTATTTATAAAGCGCCACTTGGGTACGCAGCTCTGTACATTATAAAATACAAACAAGGGAATAAGTGCAAGCCATTATACAGATAGATAAAAATTAAATTAAAGGGCATGTCCACCCCCAAAACTATAATCCCCCCAACTACTGGCCCCATCATGTAGTGTAGTTTAATCCTTACCTCACATCCCAGCTCCATAGGGTTCTCCTGTAGTCCCCCCCCAAAGTCCCAAAAACTGCCCACCAGGAGGCTAGCAGGTCCATATAGGACACTGCCTGCTACCTGGCCTCCCGGAGATCACTGCCATGCGTACTGCAGCCCTTCTCCCCCCTCCCTCCCTCTCCCTCCCGTTCTGCTATCCTTCCCCCTAACATAAAACCCCTTCATGGCAGTCTTCCCCCATGTCCCCCAGCCCCAACCGCATAAATTTTATTTTTAGAAAGCTCCCCAATCTTTTACTTACCTCTCCGCTTTCCTACGCGGAAGTGAGCTGCCGGCAGCCGCTTCCGTGATTGGCTGCCGCTCAGCCAATCACAGACGCGGCTGCCGGTCCCGCCCCTCTGCTTGCATTTCCTCGCAAGCAGAGGGCCGGGAGCGTGGCGCAGGAAAGAGGGGAGGTAAGTAGAGTTTGGGGGGCTTTCTAAAAAAATAAATAATGCGGTTGGGGCTGGGAGCCCAGGAGGAAGAACATATTAAAAATTTTATTTCAGGGTGGACATACTCTTTAAGTTAAATACAATTTCATACATCGGTTAAGAAAGCATATATATAAATTACGTATAAATGGATATAAGTGTAACAAGCCTCGACACATAGGAATGAGATCCCTGCCCTGAAGTGCTTACAATCTAAGTGGAGGGACAACATACAGGTACAAGTGAGGGGGATGGGTACAAAGTGCTTAAAAGGACTAACAATCATTAGCTGTGCTGATGCTCAGAAAGGTAGGTATGTTGCTGCCACCAGGGAGTTTCAAGAGAGGGTTTGGTTGGTAAATCTGGAGGTTCTAAAAAGGGCCCAGTCTGTCCTGCCACAGACGAAAAAAAAAATAACTTTAGTGAGCAGGGGGTGACAAATAAGTGCTATAAAGTTAATAAATGATAGTGCCATTTAATCCAGGCAATTTCATCTAGGAGACTCCAAAGTAGGACCAAGCCATAGTTGACAAGGCAAAAAAAATCCAGCTCCCTGAAGGCGAAACCAGTTAGACAGAGGTGTAACTACCAGAGAACAGCTAATGGATGGTTGGGGTCTGGCTTTTTACCTGATCCCACTAAAACATCTCTCCCTGGGGATCTTCACTGGTATCCAATGCAAATGTCACAGGAGAGGGGCCCTTAAATAGAGGTCATGATTTCTAGTTTCCCCTCTGGTTAGAGAAATGAAATTGCCCTAGGGTTACACAGATCACCTCCATTGCCTTATTAATGATAGAGTTCCCCGTGTATCTAATTAGTTGAATGAGTCTATGAACAAGAAGATTTTTGTCAAAATGGCTACCCAGTTACCCATATTCCATGAGTGGTTAACAAGTTAATGTAGATGTACAGTAAATTGGTCTTCTTTACCTGTAAATGGATAAAGATGTGAGACAATGGCATCGCTTAATTGATGGGTCATTTTATTGCATCTGTTTCATTTGTTTTATCAGACTGTTTTCCTTGTTATTAATAATTCTTTCAATGGCTACCCTGTGGTGCTGCTACCTGTAGGAAGGTTCAGCTAAAAGGGAATTTAGCCATACTGTGAAAGCAATGTCAGGAAATGTAATACTTACCCTTGCAATATAAACCTAGAGATGAACAAAGATAAATCGTATTGAGAAAATAATAAAAACATGTAACAGTTAATATAGTCAAATACCAAGAGCTTGTCAATATGGAAGTCATAAAGTTTATTTATTTAATTCTTTCTACTTTTTCTACTTCCTGTCATTTCTGTTTTATTCCTTTCAGTTTTACATTTAAAATCTAAAATTTGTATGTTGCTTGTATCTACCTATTACATTATTAATTTCCAATAGACACTTTACTAAATGCATACATTCCCTATCATTTAGGTTTTTAACGTGTTGTTATTATGTCACATTAAAGGGTATCTCCACTGGTATAATCAAATGTTTGATGTTTAGTTTTATTGAAGAACGGGAGATAAAGGAGCTGTGTCTAACCTCCTGTTTTTCAATAAAACCTGCAGGAGCCAGGAGAGAAGGTAAGGAACTTACCTGACCGCATGCGCGAGTGCGATGCTTATAGAAGACAGAGCCTGTCGGGACCTGTCATCTATCGATCGATTGGGTAAGTTCTTTACCTTCTCTCCTGGCTCCTGCAGGTTTTTATTAAAGAACGGGACGTAAGACACAGCTCCTTTACCTCCTGTTCTTTAATAAAACGGAATACCATGATTTTGATTATACCAGTGGAGATACCCTTTAAAATGCAGAGTCACAAGGAGACCAGGTCTTCTTTTTTCTCTCTTATTTGTAAAACGCTGAACTGTAACTACAGCTTTTATCGCTCATGTGACCTGTCACTTTGTGGGCTATTCATTTCATTTTCAGCAGCTGTTTTCATCCGGAAATAAAGTTTGGTCTTAATTGGATCAGTACTTTTCTACCAAAATAAGTAAACAGGTTGATTTATGTTGTTACAGCGAGTGCTTTGGCAGTGAATGAATTTTCTTGAGTGAAAACAATGTCAAGAGTTTTATTTTCCAATCACAAAATTATATTCACTTGTTATTTAACTGGTTTTATGGACAGTGAAGGGACAGACGGTAGTGGTTTATTCCACTGCTTTTCACTTTGGTTTTGAGGGGTAATTATGTGAGCGGAAAACTTAATCAAATGATTAATGATATGGAATCATTCTTGAAGGCATTTTCCATTTGGCCTTGAAATGTGATAAAAACAGTTTTAATGCTGACTAAAACAAACATTGAACCTTGGCTACAATAAAAAAATAACTTAGTGTGCTTTAGATTTGTCATTGCCGATATTCTTTTAAATAAATGTAAGTGTGCAAGAATAGAAAGGCATTGTTCCCCAAAGTAGTTTAGCAATCCAGACTGCTTGTCGGTCAAAGCAGTTGATTGCTTTTGAACACCCATACTATCTCTTCACCTACTGATACTTTGGAACACAACATGTATGTATGTATGTATGTATAGTTTTATTTATAAAGCGCCACTTGGGTACGCAGCGCTGTACATTATAAAATACAGAGTATACAAACAAGGGGATAAGTGCAAGCCATTATACAGATAGATAAAAATTAAATTAAGTTAAACACAATTTCATACATCGGTTAAGAAAGAATATATATAAAGTATGTATAAATAGATATAAGCGCAACAAGCCTCGACACATTAGGAATGAGATCCCTGCCCGGAAGAGCTTACAATCTAAAATGCGTTTTGACAGTGGACAGGTTTACTTTTTATGGCCAGGGAGCTAAGATCAGCTATACAGAGATCATACTGTACTTTGTAGTAAACCAGGGCAACATTAGAGAATATCTAACATTCTCATGTGCCTATTAAGGGAACCACTTGTACTGCATCACCTAACGTGCAGGAAACGTTAATGACTAACAAAAATTTATTGATTTAATTAGAAATTCAATTACATCATAGTAATTGAGGTTGAATAAAGACATCCATCCATCTTGTCCAACCTCTATACACTATCCAACAGTTGATCAATTTACATATATATATATATTTATATAATATTAGTGCAACAATGTATTGTGCATGTACAATTGTTTATTAAACAATCTATAGTAAATTATTGATATGGTGAAAAAACAAAAATAGTTTTAGACTAAAAATAAAGATGTACAAAATGACATTTCAAGCAATAGAGAAACAGTCATCATAAAAACATCATTGATCGCTAGCAAGGGGATATTAGGCAATACATGAAAAGACAATATATAGCTGACAAAATGACATTATACAACATTCAACAATCAATGCAACACAACAAAACTGAAAACAACATTCTCACATGCAATTTTAAAGTTCTGCAGGACTACAGCTGGGATCATCTCCCACCACTGTGGATCAGGCACCACTAAGCTAATTAGGGAAGAAGAAAAGCCAGTGTACTAATTAGCATGATGATTATACCAAACAATCAATTGAATGTAACTATCCCTTCATATTTCAGGTTAGAACTGCAGTGTCCATTTGTTTTCTTGCTTTCTGTACTTCCTCTGTTCAGTATTGTTCATGTTCTGTTATATTTTAAATGATTATGTAACGTTACATACAGTTTACAATGTAGTGAACAAGAATGTTGTAATATAATCCCAGATTACCGTATTGTTTTGGTCTTTAAGCAGTTTTCTGCTGCATCTGTGTGTCCTTTTTTTCTCACAGTACAAGTTATTTTAAACCTAGTTGAAGCCATTTTAGTTTTCCATG
Organism: Hymenochirus boettgeri; assembly: GCA_019447015.1. Classification (NCBI taxonomy): domain Eukaryota; kingdom Metazoa; phylum Chordata; class Amphibia; order Anura; family Pipidae; genus Hymenochirus; species Hymenochirus boettgeri. Next base: position 278,236,593 of record CM033470.1, read on the forward strand.
TGGCTCCAATTCTTGGATGAACTTGTTGCCCTGGCAGACTGATGGCAGAGATGTTACTTTTATTCATTCCTTTAGAAATATCCCCCCCCATCAATAGGACACTGTGTGGGTTTTTCTGTGGTCACTGCTTTCCTGTTTATAAAAATCCAATTTAGTTTTGCTGCTATTCTTAACCTTTCTGTTAATGTTAACTGTTATTTCCTACTGCGTCTTTATAGCTGGGAATATTTTAACAGTTTATCGATATATAATCCAATATATGTAAAGGAAAAGTAAAGTTTTTTTGTAGTTCCCTGTATTTCTTTTCACCTACAGTATCACCACCACTAAGAGGAACTATTTGGGACTCTTGTTCACTTGTCCCTTGTTTTTTTCACTTTCCAGCCCTTCCTTTTTAACGCATTTCGAAAACTCCCACACGTTCCTCTTTTATGATTTCTCTACACCAATCTGTTACACACAAAAGGTCATTTTTATAAAGTGACGTATTTTTCTCAATTTACTGCCTAAAGCTAGTTGGAAAGTGGCAAAATTTAGAGGTAAACCGCACTTCATTAAGCTACTTTCTCCTGACAAACACAGAGAAAATTCATCATGAAATTAATAAAGTAGGGAAAAAATTACTTCCTTGCAAAATATTATGTATACCTCCTATTCTATACTGTAACAGGAATGGCGAGCTGTAAAGAGCCACTGGTGCGGCAGATAACAGCTCTATACCTCCCAGAGGAAAATAGAATTCATTTAAAACAAGCATTGCATGGGGCCCACCCTGTTGATCAATAATCAGGTACTGCTCTGAAAAACGGCATTTGAGTTTTCTTGGAATACAGACAGACATATGGTAACACAACATTATTATTTGTTTGTTGCTGATGTTGCTTCAGGGTTTATTCGACTAGTTGGTTTGGGCCAAAACTATGGTACACCAAAATCATTAAAGGTCTAGTCCACCCCCTAAGTCTAATGTAAAGCAGCCACTGTGACTGACTGCGCCCCTCCTGGTGGGTTTTGCCTTCTTTGTATCTGTTGTTATATAGGAAGGGTATGTATGCATGTATGTATGTATTTAGAAACACTATGCAGCGCTGTACATTATAAAATACAGTGTATACAAACTAGTGGAAAGTGCAAGCCATTATACAGATAGATAAAAAATAAATTAAATACAATTTCATACATCGTTAAGAAAGCATATATATAAATTATGTATAAAATGATATAAGTTCAGAATGCCTTGACACATTAGGAACAAGATTTGAGCTTTAATGTTTTTTTTTTTAAATCACTCTTTATTAGTTTAATTGCTTTTTTTTAATATTAATCTGTGGGAGTACGTCATGTACTCATTTGCATTCATATTTTTAGTTTCTTCTCGTAATGTACAGTACGCTTCTCCTTGGGTCCTATAAAGCATTTACAGAAATATTTAATGGTTTGTAGATTTTTTTCAATTTCAGGCATCTCACCCCTCCCAGGAGTCGCGGGAGTCTCCCGGATTTTGGGGTGGTCTCCCGCACATCCGTGACACCACCCCAAATTCCCGCGACCCAAACTTACCTGAGAGTCCACCTCCGGAATGCCTTCTTTCTCCTAGCCACGCCTCTAAAGTGACGTAATTTATGTCACGTTAAAGGCGTGGCTAGGGGCGTAGCTGGCCCCTCACCTGGCTCCACCCCACCCCTAAAGTGACGTCAGTGTCGTCACATCACTCTGCCACGCCTCCTTCTCCCCACCCTTCCCGGAAGCCAGGTTCGGCAGGGTGGGATGACTGTAATTTATCTTTATGATTCATCTCTTTCAGGAGGAGCATGAAGAGGAAGGCTTCTTTCACATGCCCCTTCAATGGCGACTGTAAGATAACTAGGGATAACAGAAGACATTGCCAGGCCTGTCGGCTGAAGCGCTGTGTAGATATTGGCATGATGAAGGAGTGTAAGTAAATTAAACAAAACTGTCCTACATGTACAGCTCTGTTGGCTGTGAAATGGGTCAGCCTTTTACCAAAACTTTCCATTATTCTTTTTTTTTCTTTTAAAAGAAAGAATTGTAGTAAATAATAAGTGAGAAGACGTTGCCTGGATTATATCTTCTTAAGTTACACTGCTGTGATTGTAAGAATGAACTGTTATATTGAAAGCACGTATTATAGTAGTGGAGATTTTAGTAGCAACAAACATGGCTTGTTTTTAAGAGGCACAAAGATGCTCAGTGGGATGATACTGGTATTTCTTCTTTTTCTAACATTACACTAGGCAAAGGGCTTTTATTAAAAAAAAATCATACTGGATTTGTTCCACAGATTAACACTCCATCAAATGCAAATAATGCAGTCGATTCTGTCACATCAAACCAATTTCCATATAAATATTGTTAAAGGAAAATAAAATGAAAAAGAAAATCCACCAACCCAGTGATGCTATTACTTCCAGTAGCAATTAAAGTGTTAAAATTCCCCCTCCCATGAACTGTACCCAGGGTGAGAACCTAAACTGCTATAGCCTAACCTTTGTAATTGCGACAATGTCTGATTTCTGTGGGAAAATGAGATAGGCAGGTAAATGTTACATTATTGGATAGGGACAAATGATATTGTCAATGGGGTGTTAAATTGTTTTTGCCATGCTAGTAACTTGGTATAGAGTCAAATCACAATGTTTTGGAGGTGTTACCCCCCCCCCCCGATGAAGGGGTAACACCCCGAAATGTGATTTTTGATGTTGTGATTCACCATTAAACACATGTACCTTTGGAGTGCGACTCTATCAACAAGATTACATATAACTGTTTATAGCACTGAATAAGTAAGTTGTTCAATCTTAGCATACACAAGACTATTACACTGCATGGTTGTCCTTGGTAGAGGACCTTATTAATATAATAATTTGAGACCTGTTTAGTGTGTATACAGTACTGTTGATCTGCCTGGCAGTAAGGTCTGAAGACCATTGCACTGGTGGTAGGTGTAACTAGGGTTTGTATGAACAAACCCACTGTAGTGAATTACTACTTTTTTAATCTGTACTAAAAACTTGACAGGCTGTCACCACTGCGGCAGGTACATTCCTCAAGCTAATATCAGTGTAATCTCCTGTAACACCCCTCATTAGTTGTGTGATAAAATAGAGAGTGGGGACAGCTGTTTCTGCCATCACTATTGCAGTTAGATGGGAGCCCCCAACAACTAAAGGATTAGCCCCATATATTGCACGCAATCAGAAGACAATGTGAAGATTGTGCCTTACACATACTGTAGAAAAGGGGATAAAACAGCATCATGGAGCATGGAACTGTAGTTGGGTGTGCTCCGTTCTTACTGGAAAAGATAAGGTAGGAACAGTAGTTGGGGGTATAATTACCCTTTAATATTTTCTTTGTGAGGATGATATGAGCTTAGATTTAAAACCAGGTCTCATGGCTGGCTTTCAATTGACTAAGGGTGTTGTTAGTTTTCCCCCCTCAGTTTCTCAAGTCCCCTTAGCTATGAATTATCTCTTCATTTTTAAGTTAGAATTATGTTCTTGGCTTTGGTGCATATTGGAATCGTTTCCCTTTCCTTTTAATTACAAAGTATAAGAAATCACTGAGCAGCAACAAGGCAATACAACCTTGTTTGTAGAGTTTTGTGTCCAAGCCAACTAATGCATTATTTATTTATTCTGCTTATCAAACCCTGTTAGTCTTTACCTAACAGCCCTGTTATAGTTTTATTTCTCACTTAACTATAATTATCTTCTAAGACCTGGCAGGGTATAGAATATAATTTACTATAAAGTGACTACTTGATGGTGTATCTGATTTAGTTATAAATAGACTGACTCTGGAATAAACTGGTAGCATTTGGTACTAGTGGTGTAAAAGTCACGATCAGTCAGTAATTGTTAAGGAAATTATTCTTAGTCACTCTATACTTTAAAGTGAAGCTTCTGCTTGAATATATTCAATTAAGTATTAATGCTCCATAAATAATGGAAATTAAAATATATCTGCATTATTTCCTTTCCTAGATCAATCAGTAGCAATAGTATCACTGTAATAAACATATGTAACAAAATTAGTATCATCTGTTCTTATGGAACTAAAAATCCTCAGAGAATTGTGGTATAACTCAGCCATTAAATCCATTGCCCCTACAAATTCATGTTCCATGCCACCATATGTATACCTTCTTCCTTGTGTCTTTAACTGCATATCTCTGTATAATGTAATGAAGCCACACATTGAAAAGATATCCATGCTCCAATGACAGCCAGTAGGTTTAGGATTAGAAACACCAAGTAGATGATTAAATTCAGTCTAACAGGATTTTGGGGTAAACATCTTACTTTGACGTTGACTGGAACATGGAGGCCCAAACTTTTAAACACATTTGATTCTTGCTTGAGCACTGTATGTTGTAGGCATTGGCTGTTCAACTATTGTAATTGTTGAAAAATAATGTTCAAAGCCCATGATGGCACAGGGGATTAAGTAACTGCACCTTATATTATGGAGCCAAGGGATGCAGCAGATGTTAGTAGCCTAAAGTCATGTAGTGCTATAAAACTTTCTGATACAGTTCTCTATTAGTTTCGTTTCTAATTGTTTCATATATTTTATTAAAAAAAGGTTATGGGTCTCCTTTGAAGGGAAAGGATTGTGTAAAATAACTCGGGTCTCCTTGTACCTGCCACTTGTTAGAAATGCAATATGTGCAATTACAGGACTCTTGGATTCACTTTCTCAACTCTCAATAGCATGTATGGTTGTTTTACATTGCTCTGAAAGGCCTGGGGTGTGTTAGGATATCTGCAGTCAATGCAGCTATTCCCTTTTTTTTTTTTATGAAGTATATTCATTAAGGCTGGGTACACACATCCAGATTTTTCGGACTAACCAACCGATATTTCCGTGTATCTATGGTGATTTTAGAGGCTGTGGTGAAAGCTGTCAGACACCATTTGCTTGGATAGGCTGAACGAGCAATTTGACATGCCGGTAAATTATCGCTGATCGTGTGGTCCATAGGAGACGTTTGCCTTGACCGACCACTCTATAGCGCCGAACTGTCGGGACAGAAAATTTGTCCGTGTGTACCCAGCCTAACATTCTGTTTTACTGAGACATGCACATTAGCACTACATTACCATTAGTGCGTTTTAGCACAATGATAACACTGGTACAGTAAAGTTTGCATGGAAAGCAATCTGTCATGTTTTTAACAATGCATTGCGTTGACATGTGCCAGGTTTAAAACTCAAATTACAGTGAGTTTTCCCATACAAACTTGCAGGTCTACTACAGTTAGAAAACATTTAAAAACATCTCATTGTTGGTTGCAGATTTACCACCCAGGCCAAATTTTGCACCTATTTTTAAATTGGGAGATACTAGCCTCTCATAAAGACTGCAGGTGGTAATGCACACAATGGAATGGTGACAATAATCTGACAATAAAATTCTGTGAGCTATTGTTACAGCATTTTGTGTTAATGAGTAATACTTATGATGAAGTGGCAAAACTATCATATTATCAGGGAGATGTAATATCACTCCTGCATGCTATTTATGTGCCACGTAATCATTACGCGACTTTACTGCATCACAGACACGGATCGGGTATGTAGCGTTTTTTTTTTAACGCAACCATTTAAAAGGTGTTGGATTTAGTGCTACTTAGCAGCACAAAATCCAATGCCAAGGCTGTTGCATCAGGTACCCGGCGCAGTTTCCAGAAACAGTGAAAACTAAAATATAAGCACATTTCATATAACTGTACAGGCTAGGTTGTGGAATGGGAATCTAAAAATGTACAAGGAAATTCAATAAAAGTTCTTATTGTTAAAAATGGTGCTAATTTTGCCCCAACCAATCAGATATTATCTAACATTTAAAAGCTAACATCTGATTGGTTGGGGCAAAATTAGCATCATTTTTAACGATAAGAACTTTTATTGAATAACCCTGGTAGTGTCTGCTGAATCTCTGAACACATACAAAAGAGACTTGGATGTTTTCTTGGACAGGTTGAGTTGGTGACTGCATCTTGTGTGGGCATTGAATGGAGGAGACTGGGCTTTTTTTTGTTAGGGTTTGTGTGTGTGTAGGGGGGGTTTGGAGGGGTTAAACTTGGTAAACCGACTGTTGTGTGGACACATTTCTGCAAATGGATTAAACTTTACCAAAGGAATTATACATTATTAATATGTTAAGGGTACTGGAATACCCGTAGATTACACAGATTTCTTATGCCAGTCTTTGTACATTACAATGTAAAATTAAAAACATTGTCTGGGCCTCTTTCCATAGTTATCTTAACAGATGAAGAAGTCCAAAGGAAGAGGAATATGATAATAAAGCGCAAAGAAGAGGAAGCAATAAAGGAATCACTGAGACCCAAATTAACCGAGGAGCAGCAGAAAATGATTGATGTACTACTGGACTCTCATCGGAAAACCTTTGATCCCACTTATTCAGATTTTAATCAGTTCAGGGTGAGTATCATTTTGTTTTTCTTGTGTTGTGATCCCTGTGTTAAGGTGTACTTTGCACACACCGTATTAAACAGATATTATAATGTGAACAGGATAAGCTTTCTGTTATTGTAACATCCACAGAGAACCTGGTTTCCTGCAGTGCTGTGTCTTAACTTTTCATTGTACAGTAATAGAATCAATAGAGTGGCATTTAATAAGCATTGAAATTAAAACCTTGATGAAAAGTTGCTGTTTGATGGATTTGGTCATTTAAATATTTCACCCAATATAAAAAGTAGTCTTCTATTATTATTAAATAAAAATATCTCCATCCTCTGCCCAAATCCAAGATGAGTTAATTTTAGGGCCTTGCAATAAAACCTGATCACTCTAGTAATCTATATCAGGTGCAAGCTTTTAATTTCCTTCTGCAGTAGATACATTTAATTCAAATATCTGATTGTTTGCTAAAGAAATAGGGGGCAGATCAACAAAAAATGATACAGTGGTTATTGTGTAGAATTATAGTTTCCAGTTATGGTCAATTTAATTTTTTTTTCTCGATATAAATGCCCTTTAAAGGGCATGTCCACCCTTTAAAAAAAAAAAAAAAAAAGGTCACTTGTTATTTAGTTGCCCCCAACCCAAACTGTTATTTTTAGCACTTTCTTCCATGGATTTCTATCCTGCTATTTAATGCCAAGTGTTGCACTCTCTACCTCCCTTTCTGTCAGATGTTGCTGCCTCCTACTCTAGCAGGTAACTGGCAAGTGACAAGTTTTTTGTTTAAAGGGCCAATACTATAAAATGAACTTCAGTAGAGCACATACTGCAATGCTACATCACACTTACAGTTTGCCTGAAATGTCTACGGTTGCTGGGGATGGCCAGTCCAAAGTTCCAAAAAGCGATCACTAAGAGGCTGAGATAGGTGGAAAGTATTCTGCCTTTTACCTCACCTTGTCAAGGTTAGGTACATGCACATCCACGCAAAACAGTGCGAACCGTGCACTCTCCTCGCCTTCCTCCCTCTCGGTGATGCACGCACGCACTGACCTATCAGTGGCCGCTAATGAATCCTCCAATCAGGATTAGGAAACCACCCATGATTGACAGAGACAGGGGAGCCAGGCCGCAATTTTACAGATCAGGAGAACGGGTAAAGGAAGCGATATTCTGAAAAAACATAAATGTGTTTTGGGAGGGTGAGTACTAAGCCACTTAATAATAAAAATTCATTTTTGGGGGTGAACATGCCCTTTAAAAGAAAACTTGTTATTATGGAAGGCCTAAACTGATATTTGCTGCTGAGTTTGCTGTAAGATCTTATAGGTTTTGTAGAATTGCCAGCTTTTTTATTTTTCTGTGACTGGGTTAATTTTCCTGCCCAGTGCAAACTTCTGCTCTAGACCTGATGTAGACTATTATGTTGTGCAGCAAATGTTACTGAAGTGACATGCGCGTAATGCATGCTATGGCTGTACTGGAGATTGAAGCAGTCGGAGATTCCGGCTTGGCCGCGGTGGATCGTGTAAAAGGTAAGTTAGCTCCCATCTTCGTTCTCAGGCCCTGCAATACTGATTGAAGATCGGGAGGTAAGGCACTGCTCTGTAACCCCCCGATCTTCAATCAGTATATTAAAGGAATAGTTCAATTCGAGAGTAACCTATTCCATTAATAATCAATACATTTGTGTATTATAAAGACAGTGACATTATATAAACTGACCTTAGTTCGTGTAGCCTTTCATATATGTTGCAGGTCCATCAGAATACAATTCTATCCATCTTTTCGTTACAGGAATGAAAAGTTATATGTAGTAGATAATGTACCCCCTACTGTAAATTGTAAGGGTATTAAAAGTTACAGAGGAGTTCCGTGATCATATAAAAGCATGAGGCCACAGGCCCCCAATCTCTTCAACCCCCCTCTGGTCCTGTACTCACACACACAAATGTCACTTCCCCCAAACCCTCCCGCCCAACACCCCCATATCCCCCTGCCTCCCAGACACACTGATGCAAATTCTGTCACTCATCCTCTCTGCACTCAACCCCCCGTTTTGCTTGTGACTCTCCTACTTTTGAGGATGTACGTGCAGCTAGCACCCGGAAAGACTTGCAGAATTGTAAGTCTCTAGCTGCCATGGGTTTAGGGATATTTGTTGAGTTGCATGTTGTACTTCCTACATAGTAACATGCCAATTATAAGGCTATTATTTACTGTGATCCCATTGGGATCCATAGCAGGGCTAGATTATACTATATATAACTTATTATATAGTTATATATAGTATATATATATTATATATATATATATATAACTTAAGCTAGCTTTAAAGTAAGCACAAGTGCTGTATGTAGCATATTCTTTTTTATATTACAGAAAACTGGTAAGGTCAAGTGATCTATAGATACAGAAACTCTTAATGCATTTTATTAGTTGCTTGATAAAAAAATAAAAGCGTAACTAAAATTTTGTTATGTAGCCACCTGTGAGAGAAAACGAATGTAGAAGAATAACAAGATCGTCATCTGTTAATACACAAATCTCTCTCTCTGAAGAATCAGATGCCTTTTCATCTTCTCCAGGTATGATTGGATTCAAGAACAATGAATTTACTTAAAGCTGGGTGCACACAGGAAAGATTTTTGTAAGATGATCCTGTCTGTCATTTTTCAAACATCAGGGAACACTCAGTCCCGAGCGTTTTCCCTGTACACAGTATAGGGAGAACGTTTAGGACTGTGTGTTACCCTTGACCGTGGCCAAATGCCTCTCTAGGAATGACCGCAGAACTAGTTTGCGAAAGCCGCTACACACACTGCTGAAAAAGACTGTGGCTATATCGCTATATTATATGTATGTGTATATGTGTGGAACCCCATTTGCAATAAGTATTTTTTAAAACAAAAAAAGCAGCTCAGAAATCTTAAACTGATCACTTGCCAGAATAAAATGAACATGCAGATTTAAGAAACCTTTTATAAAGGGCATATGTCCACCCTGGTGACTTGTCAGTTATCTTCCCACAAACCTGCTATTCCCCCCTTACATGTATTTGTAAGCAGATATTGAATGATAAGTTCTATTTCTTTCTGGTGAAGTTATCTGGCTCCTCCCTCTGCTCAGTGAGCTTTTTAAAAGATTTGGTGCTAAATTAAGCACAAGCGTGATATTAAATCGTGAAGGACGGTTGTGTGGGGGCCTTTTGTGAAACTTGCACAGCCTGTACAGTGAAGCTTACTGATATTGAATCTGTTAGCAGTAAACACTTCATTCTGATACAGAGTCCCTCTCATTTTGACATATTAATTGCAAATCCATTTCAGTGTATTCACTAATATACTCGCTGTTAGAATCTTGTCCAGGTACAGTTGCTTTCTGGGTCCTGTCTAGTGCTTAGTTTAAGGGTGCCCAACCCATTTGACCTCAAGGGCCTCATTTGCGGCACCTGACCACCTTTGAGGGCCACACAATAGATTTATAGGCCTATATAAATTAAGTATGTGGCCTCCTAGAAAATACTTATTCCTTTAACTGCAGAAAGAGGTCACCCAGTAGTTGAATGGGAGATCTGGCAGAGGCGGCTTCAGAGCTAACTGAGCGTGTCCATATTTGTATAATAATTTCAATACATTTCACCAAAACATTCCAATGACTGACACACAAACTGCAGTTGATCAATAACATTGGGTGTAATGAAAATCTTGTTGTAATAGTTAAGTTTCAGGTAACAAAAATGGGAAATTCTTAAAGGGTAATCAATATCTAAACTTCCCTGGAGTGATGGAAAGCCCACATACTGTATTATAATATATATATAATATAATATATTATATATATATATTATATATATATAATATATTAACTGTACCCACAGACAGCCCTAAACATGACTTTGTGCTTGGCAGGGTCACTGTCCTTGGTGCTGACAGGTAGTTGCCAGCACACCTTCTAGAGTCCATACAGTCAGAGACGATTCCCCGCCTGGTGACTGTCCCCATCCTCCCCACACTGCTGTTGCTGCTTTAAATTTGGGCGGTAACGATTCAGTCACGGAGCAGCACAGGTTGGGAAAGAGAAAAAAAATCTGACCCAGCACTTGGTTTTGTCCCTTGATTATTCTCAACTGAATCATCCCAGGCACTATCTCTTCTATCTCAATTATAGCTGTCAGTCCATGCACTGTGTTTGCCCCTTGTCCTCCTGCTGCTTTTCTGGGACTTGCAGATTTGGAGGCTCCTCCACAGTTGGTATTGGAGGTAGGAGAAGGTCGGGCTGTCCATTGCACTCCGACTTGAGGACCCTTTGCTGCTGCTGGGATGGTGGTGGTGTCATGCGGGGAAGCAACAGGCCATTGGACCGCATGCAGATTTTTTTGACCTCTAAAAATGTGTATCGTTGTTTTTGTAAGTCCAGCGAGAAATCTGGAAATATTTTAATTGTGATGTTTTCAAATAGGAGGTTCTCACTGGTTCGTGAAAGTCGGAGAATCAGATCTTGGTTTCTTGCATTCATTACTTTGGCTATTAGTGGCCTTGCACGGCCTCCTGGGACCGGGGCCCTCGCTGGGATCTGGTGTACTCTTTTGATTGTAAAGTTTGGGGATAGACCTTTCCCATCGAATTGTGATTTAAGCCATTCTTCCAGAAATAGTACAGATTCCTGTCCCTCTGCCCTCTTAGGGAATCTTATGAAACGTACATTTTGTCTACAAGACCTATTTTCAAGGTCATCTAATTTTTGGCATTTAATGCTAAGTTCTTGTTGCAGCTGGTCCATGGAGGGTCTTATGGGGGCCACTGTATCTTCAAGGGTAGATATTCTACCTTCCACAGCCTCCCCCATTCTGCCTTTAAGTTTCTGCATTACTTGTCTTAACAGGGAGAGGTCTGATTTGACTTCCTCTAGCAAAGTTGTGAGTGACTTTTTACTGTCTTGTATTGCCCTCAGTACCTCATGTTGATCCAGCTGTTTGTGTTCAGCGGGGTCTCTGGTGGTTCTGTGTCCAGTGCTGGGCTGTGCATTGTGTCTTGGAGCTGCTCACTTGTCTCCTGGTTGTCTGTATCTGGGGATCGTGGTGGGAGATTGTTTGAGGAGGTTGCAGCCTTTTCCTCAGGATGGCCCGTTAGGCAAACTGTTTTATCTTACTCACGGCTGCCGTGGCTCTTTGTGCCTTGGATCTCGTCATCGGATGGACGCAGGAGCCAGATATGGTAAGTGCAGTGGGTTTTCTTTGGTGTTGGTGGCGGGTTTTAGCCCCAGATTTTGTCTGGTACGGGAGCTCCTATCAAGTGCGCTCTACTCCATGTGGTGTTGGCTGCGTCCCCTTCATGTCTATATTTAATTTGCTCTAGACAAAATGTGGAGAATTAAGTTTAGTTAAGTATTGTATATTGTATATAGATGTTACTCAGAATGCACAGACATGCTTTTGTACAAGCTTTATTAAGAGGGCGAGACAGGGGACATTTGTATTTCCACATCCCGCGCTTATACGTGATGGAAGTCATCACATCTTTTGGTGTGGCAAGTGACGCAGTCAATAAGCATATAGCAATAAAACCGGGTACCCAGTAAGCTAGGTACTTACCTTTAAGAAAGCCCAGAGAAGGGCCGAAACGCGTTAGGAGAGTCTATGGCTGCTGACCACTGATCTGCTTTCTACTGACTTGCTGATTTACCTGCACAGGATAGCCTCACTTACTCTAATGCTGTAACAAGCCGACAGGGACAGATGAGTATAATTAAAATTCTATGTAGCCATATTTATAGCACTTTACAGTTTATCTGTGACTTATATGAAATTATCTTTTATACTGCTCCTATTTATGATCAATTTTATTGGTATTGCTATATATTAATAACATTTGTGACTGAACATGATGTGTATTATCAGTGGTAGCTAGGAAATTGTAATTATTTTTAAATATTTTTAAATTTATTTGCACTTAGCGTGGATTAATTTTCTCCCATTTCAATTAATAAAGGGATTTTACATATAGAGGTGTGCCTCAGATACTTTCTTTCTTCTACTGATTTGTTGCTTTGTGCCTCCACGCCACCCTCCCTGTTCATACAGGGTTTTCTAGTGCCCTGCTAATTTCTTTCTTTCGATGAGGGTATCCTTAAAGGAAAATAATACCCATCTCCCTTCCACTCCCTGAATAGTACCCAGGGTGATGGCCTAAACCCACTACTGTAGGTCTTAACCCACCATGGGTTCTTCTTAGATCAGCAGAGTTACTTACCTAAACGTTTGTTGGTCCAATCCACCCCTCTCCATCTGTTGGTGATGAGGCCAATAATAAAATGCGCTCTGCTAGGATTCCTGGGTCCTGTAACCTGTAGAAGCTATTTAATATTAATTTTGGTCTCCTTTTAGGATTAAGCAGAGAAAAAAATTTAAACAATGAGACAGATTCCTTCCAAACATTCAAGGTGACATTACACTGAAACTTGTTTAGAACTAGAACCATGTTTGTCCTTGTAAGTAACCTAACAAAGTTAAACTTTCACAGATCAGTGGAGCCCTTTACATAATAATTGTCAGGAATCAAGCATGTGTTTTGGAAGTATGGAGGGAAAAGCTTAGATTTATTATTAAAATGTTACCAATGAGGACAAGCGGGCTTAGATTCTGGTCACCCAAATTTTTTATGGACAGTAGGTGTAGTAAGCAGCATTTCTAAGGCTATGCCCCTTTACAGCCATAAGCACCAATGAAACTAACTATATTAACAGTTCTGAAATAAAAGGTGTTGCCATTTTGTCTCTTTATTTTAAATAATTCTAGCCATCATATCTGTCTTCCAATATCCCAAACAAAGCAAATATAGGAACTTCAGCATTTTGAGCATATTCTAAAGGGCAACAATGGTGAAAACAATCCCTAAAAAATTATAGATGTTAAAGTCAGTATCACAGGGAGTAGGAAATCCTTGGGTGACCATTTAGAGGAAAGGTGAGTACCGCTCATTTCTGCTCTACTGAACTGTTTGCCCTCTGTGTGTTGTTACAACCAGTGCATTTCGTTTAATTACATTAACTGCAATAGTCCAGTCAAAGGATACTCATTGGTGTGATTCCTACTGACAATAACTGGTGTCAGTGCATAAGAATACCTTTAAACTTTATGTATCTGCATATTAGCTTTGCTGAGCATTGCTTTGACTTGAATTTAGTTTGTATGCTCTATATGGTACTTTTTAAAGTGACAGCTCTAAAACTACTAGGCTTCCTATATTTTTCCGCTTATATCCATATTTAAACCATGGTGCAATCATTCCACTCCACACAAATATCTATTTTGATTCTGTTTCTGTTCTTTTTATTTGTTTGCCCTTCCACGTATGTTCGACCAAAGGTAGAGTGACCTAATTCTTTTCTCTTTAGATACACCTGAACATGCATTTTTCACAAATTCACTGTTTCAGCAATATGGGGATGGTCACTCGCCTTTGGCTATGGGATCCAATGAGTTGTCTATGCTCCCTCACCTTGCAGACCTTGTTAGCTACAGCATTCAGAAGGTCATTGGCTTTGCAAAGATGATACCAGGATTCAGGTAAAGGCTTAGACGGTGTATTATTTTAACATAACATTCCATGATTTCCTGATTTCCTTTTTTTAAATGGTAACTTTCAGCTTGAAGGCTGGAGATACTGCACTCATCACATGACACTGTATTTATTAATCTATAGAGGAATCTGAAGTTTCATAGTGACAATATATCCATCCAAAATGTTAAAATTACACAGTTGGGGGCCACCATTTTTTAGCTACAGACATGCCAAGTAGTTTTGCCTGTGGTGCTAAGTTTCTTAGTAACTGTGGCACATTGTCAGTCCTTTACCCACATTTGTAACTATATTAAAGGATAAGTGCACTTTAAAATCAAGTTATGTTCATTTGGAAGCTGCAGCTTTAAAAATACTGTTGCCATATTTTTTTCCCCTATGCCCCTCCAGAGCCTAGCTTTGTGCCTTGAAAGTTGCTGACATCTTGTTACTGGTTTGCTGAATGTTAAGCTCCGTCCCTCTGAGATTTCCTCTGCTTTCTCCTGCTTGAGCCTCAAACAGTAATGCTTGTGAGTTCCGTGCACACGCACGTGCACGGAACTCACAGGCATTACTGTTTGAGGCTCAAGCAGGAGAGTGCACGAAACTCACAGGCATTACTGTTTGAGGCTCAAGCAGAAGAAAGCAGAGGAAATCTCAGAGGGGCGGAGCTTAATATTCAGCAAACCAGTAACAAGATGTCAGCAACTTCCAAGGCACAAAGCTAGGCTCTGGAGGGGCATAGGTAAAAAAAAAATATGGCAACGGTATTTTTAAAGCTGCAGCTTCCAAATGAACATAACTTGATTTTACAGTGCAATTATCCTTTAAATTAAAAGTCGCTTTTCTAATACTTGCTGCAGACTGCATTGATTTCAGTGCAAGTGTTTTTATTGACTAATTATATATAACAATATTAATTAGTTCTGATTTGTCTGGACAAAGAAGAAGATCGTCAGGACAAACTCGGAATGAAAAACTAAAAAACACTGTCCTTTTTAGACATTAGATTTAATGATTGAACTACGAATGGACATAGCTTGTATGTGTGACAAATATGAGGACTTGATTGGGAACTGCTAGATTACTCACCTTAATTTCATTTATATCCTCATTGTAAGTGAGAACTCTAGTGTTCCTTATGTGGCAAATGAATTTAATTCATAATGATTCTTCACTTTGTAGAACCGTTCTGAAAAGAACTACCAACCTATATTTTTGGTTAAGTTTATTACCAAAACCAGTTAAAAAATAGTTCAGGGGTGTCGATATTTTTTGCCTAACTCTGCATTCTTTATAAATCAGTGCTAATTACTACTTATTTTAGCACCATTATTTATATGTATGCAAAAAGGAATTCATTAATTGCATTTAAAATTATCGCCATGACTTTCTTTTCCCTTTGTTTCCTGGATAGAGACCTTATAGCAGAAGACCAGATTGCCTTATTGAAGTCCTCTGTCATTGAAGTTATTATGTTACGATCTAACCAGTCATTTTCAATGGATGATATGTCTTGGACATGTGGTAGTGATGAATTTAAATACAAAGTTGATGATGTGACTCAAGGTAAGGAGCATTACATATTCCATTGGTTATTTTGCTGAGAAGTGAAGCTAGGTTGTTATCACTAACATCTCAAAGAATCTTATTTTTTATTCATATCACATTAAAAGAGAAACAGCAATACTACAGGAACTAATAATTTATTGCCATATGTACAGTACATGGTAACAAATACAGCAAACAGTGAAATTATCAGGGTTATTCAATAAAAGGTCTTCTTATCATTTAAAATGGTGCTAATTTTGCCCCAACCAATCAGATGTTAGCTTTCAAATGTTAAATAAGATCTAATTGGTTGGGGCAAAATTAGCACCATTTTAAATGATAAGACCTTTTATTGAATCTCCCTGTTAGTCTTTACAATCCTATTTTTTCACATAAACATATTTCTTCCCAGTTATAATCACAATTCCACATAAAAGTTAATTATATTAATATAACTGTTGTATAAATATTCTATCCTCCTATTCTAATCACTATTTAAAGTACTAATAGCTCAGGGATTAAACCTTCCTAAACCTTTCCTTTCTCATTTATAAAGAGTTTAATAACATAAAAACTTCATTACTGGGACGTTTAATAATATCTTTAATTTTAATAGCCCAGATAACTGCATATGGAGTAAATAATAGCAGAGCGACCATAGTGATTTGTATCATATCTATTGGCTGGATCCTTAGAAAATCCAAGGTACTCGTGCACTCATTAATCATGTTAGCAGTGTACTGTACATTAACAGTCTAATCAAATCCAAGGACATTTCACCTTTTTTATGGAACATTCATCCAAGAATCTTTCTGTATATGACATGCACAAAACTCTTTTTCTGATATAGTCCTACTCCTCAGAATATGGTTGATGATTCCACAGAATTTTACAATTTCCTGATAAACTATAAAGAAATGTTAAAATGATTGTGTCCCTAATGTTTAGTTAATATGATTACTAATCATCATTATGAGATGATCCTCTTAGGGGCTGATGCAATCAAAAGTGCCTGTGCTATTCATCTGCAGCAACCAATCCTATGTGTCCTAACTGCAGTCATCCAGTAAAAAGCTTACGTCTAATTGATTGCTGCAAATTCTATTGTGTTAACCCCATTAAAGCTCCACAGCTAACTAAGAGGATGGACATTTCCCCCAAATATGCTTAAAAAAGGAAATAAAAAAAAAAACTCAGTACAAAATCCTATTTTCCCAATAAGTAAATTCTGTACCTGTGATACAGCGATTTATTTTGATTTTGCCTTTCAGCTGGTCATAACTTGGAGCTTTTGGAGCCTCTTGTGAAGTTTCAGGTCGGCTTGAAAAAACTGAGCCTTCATGAAGAAGAGCACGTTCTCTTAATGGCTATTTGTATTCTCTCTCCAGGTAAATGGTTAACATTGCCCCTATGCAAGTCCATAAACTGTAAATATTAAATATCTTTCACTACAGTACTTTAAAAAAATATATTTAGTTTTTCCTTTTTGTATTTTGTAGACCGCCCAGGGGTGCAGGACAAAGTCTTGGTTGAAGCAATTCAGGATCGTCTGTCCTCAACCCTGCAGACTTACATTCTTTGTAAACATCCACCCCCAGGAAGTCGATTGCTGTATCCTAAAATGATTCAGAAACTGGCTGATCTCCGCAGCCTAAATGAAGAGCATTCCAAGCAGTACCGATCTCTCTCTTTCCTGCCAGAGCACAGCATGAAGCTCACTCCACTCGTCCTGGAAGTTTTTGGTAATGAAATCTCTTGAAACGTTAGAAGATAAAGTCATTTGAAGTCTCCATGGAGTAAATATAAAGACATTGAGTCCTAATCCCTTTTGATTTCTTTTTTGGGCTATACCTGGGGGTCATTATAAATCAAAAGTAATTGGGCACAGTTGTATGTAATGCATGGCATTGAAACTGCTGTATTGACAATCTAAAATGGGTACTGTGCTGTGTGTATTTTACTGCTAATAGGGTGGTGTTTCTTGTCATCTTGTAACTTCATGTCTATATGCTTTGCCTTGAAGTGTGCCTTTAAGTCACTAATTGTCTAATGTGTAAATGTAATATATTTGGCTATAACGTGCCTAATTATGAAAAGCCATTATTTGCACATGTAAAGCTGTAGAAGCAATGCCAAAAGCGTTCCCCAGGCCTTAGAACTTTAACCAGGTAAATTTCTGCACTAGTTTTGATGCCTTTAGCATCAGAACTTTTAATATGTACCATGCTTGGATACATGTAAGATTGGCCATTAATGCATCAATCCCAATTGTACAATGTTGAGATATCCTGATATTGTATGATGGTAACGTGTAATTGATCCTTTAATGATCGCCCCGATTTTTTACTTATTGAACCCTTACCAACCATGCTATACCAGGATCATGTATTGTTGCGTATATGGCCACTCACAACCAGTTCATGTATTCAACTGTGAAGTCTCTTTCTCTAAGAAGAAAGATCCTACATGGTCTGTAATGGGAAAGCATGGGCCATACCCCCTGTTTCAGGGGACATATACAGAGTGTACATTTCTTTAAAGCTAGATTTCCATGTAACCAAAGTAAATAAAGTAATTTTATACACCAGCAAAGCTCTATTTAAATAAATTAATCATTTGCCAAGGTGTATGGATATTTTTGAATAGAAAGAAAATAATAGATATATATTTTTTCTAAAACATTAAGTAAAAATTTAAACAGAGGAAAAACACGTCTTAGTCATTTTTATATGTATTACAGAACTAATACCTGTTAAAGTGTCAGTTATCTCTAACTCCATAACTGTAGTAAGCCGATAAAAAAATCCTAAATGCCACCCCCTTGATTTATAGCAAGAATATTAAAATATTTATTTTTCAGAAAGCACTTATTGAATTTAAATGCACAAACATTTTAAAATGTCCAATACAATGACGGGAGTGGCCAAGAAGTGGGCGAGTCATATGGGCACCCCACTTAACTTAAACCTTATTGGTCAGTTGATTGCACCCACATTCTGCATTGAAGCGTTACTTGTTGGGGATGTCACAGCTTACTTGTATACATTTTGTAGCACTTAAGGTTGTATGGTTTTCAGAAAGTCAAGTTTATTAAGCCATAAAAGGTTCCAGTAGAGGATAGGAATGTTTTACAATGGAGCCAGATAAATACCTATTTAGAGATGCAGCCTGAATATCAATAACAGAAATGGGTGCTAATGCTGCTATGGAGTAAAGAACTGTTACTGTACATAGGTTAGCTTACGGTATATTAAAGGGAAACTAGGACCAAAATTTTATCTATTCAGTAACATTACACACTATGGGGCTTATTTAATAAGAGTCGTAAACATTTACCGACAGTGCCACTTTATTTTGCATCAGACAGAATAGGTTTGAGGGTCAGTAGTCTGTCTCATGTTAAAATTAGCTGGTTTGTACACAGCCTTATGGGGCCCATACACTAACAAATTCCCATTAAAAAAAATGTTCTTGTTGGGCCTATAATAAAACAAATTGTACGCTGATCATACAATCGCCCAACGATCATACGATATGGGCCCAGTTAATTTTCATCAACCGATCAAGAGTTAAAGGGCATGTCCACCCCCAAAACTATAATCCCCCCACTACTGGCCCCATTGTGTAGTGTAATAAAATCCTTACCTTACATCCCAGCTCCAAATGGTTCTCCAGTAACCCCCCCCAAAGTCCCAAAAACTGCCTACCAGGAGTACTGCAGAGTCCATATAGGACTCTGCCTCTTGTCTCTTCTCCGGGAGAATTTTGCCATGCGCAGAAGAGACCCCCCCTCCCTCTCCTTCCTTCCCGTTTTGGTCTCCCTCCCCCTAGCGTGAAACCCCTTGGCTGTATGTTAGTGCTTCCTCCCCTAGCCAACCGCTATAATAAAATGATCAGAGACTCCCCCGATTTATACTTACCGTACCTCTTTCCCCCGGCGTTCTAAGCAGACGGCAGCTGCGTCCGTGATTGGCTGCCTTTCAGCCAATCACAGACGCGGCAATCACAGACGCGGCTGACGGTCCCGCCTTCTGCTTGCAGTTCTGTGCAAGCAGAGGGCCGGGACAATGCGGCGGAGGAAAGAGGTAAGGTAAATAAAGATAGGGGGGTTTCTAATGATTTTATTATAGCGGTTGGGGCTGGGGGGAAGCCCTTCTGTATGTAAAATTTTTTTGAAAGGGTGGACATACCCTTTAACTTTGTATTGGTCTACTATAGTTAGAACACATCTGACTGGTTTCTGCAAATTAATAGCACAGGAAAAATGTGGCACTTTTTATTAAAAAAGCCCCATTATGTGCATATCTATTGTTGCCATACTTGTGTGTACAATCTACCTCCTCTAGCAAGATTAAAGAGACTTTATTGAAGGAAATACAATTTTACTTATAATAAAGAAAAGCGGAACATAGTTGATTTTAGGCCCTTGCTTAGGCCCTTTTACTCTTGCACTGAATATCCACCTAGCGATTAGTAATGAATCATATTACAAACCTCATTCTAGACCAGCTCACCTCCTGTGCCATCTTATTTCCTGTACTTTTTTCATTGTAAGCAAATTATTTATGACAGACATATTGATTGTGGATGTGTGTAATACTTAGATTGTAAGCAGAGCCACATCTGAATAGATAAATTGACATTGCCCGACACTGTGTAAAAGCATTAGCGTAACTAGGAATCACTGGGCCCCTATCAGTTCTCCATCCACAGTGGTTTTCTGGGAGAGGATATATCTCTCATAGGGAAAATAAAATGTGCTCCCTGCAGTTGCCTGTCCTGCTCCCCTGGTAGTTATGCCCCTGTGTAAAAGGACAAATACATACACATGTAAGAAAATCAGAAAAGGGGATAACCCCATTCCATAGACAATGAAACTAGTTATACTGAGTATTTAATACCTAAGGGCAGAGCTTGCTGTTACGGATTATAAGATTTTCTGCTGAAATCTAAGGATCCAACAGACAGAAAACTAGTGACCAAATGTATTCAAAATATATTTTTGTAGTCCCAAGAAAGCAAGCGAAAGAGCAGCAGGGACTTTCATCTCATAAAAGGTACTGATATAAAGACAAAGTTTGAGAATTATGTCTCCTAAGAAGGTAAAAAGTTACTAAGGTAAAAAAGGTTAGGACCCATCAGAATAAAGCAAACCGTCAAGTGGTGGCTGGGCTTAAAATAATTTGGCCAAGTTATTGAACTAATTGTTTTAATTTATCCAGAGAGAAGGGCAGGCTTTTTAAGTCCCAATACAATGGTAAAGTAAAATGTAAGCAAATTAATTGGATGTGCACTAAGCTTCTATTGTTTGTATGTATTGACTCTATTTAAGTAACTTTTGAGGACCCATCATTAATATTAATGTTCATCACATGGAAACTGAGGTTAAGTTTGTGTAAATCAATGCAGCAAATATAGACAAATGTCCAACCTGTCTAAGAATCACATAGCCCATTAGTTTATGCAATCAATTTAAGATCACAAAATAAATGTGCCAGATTGGATTATCTTAAAATAAAAAACTCTGCTTGTAAAATGTGGCCTTTAGACATTAGATAGATATCTCTAACCCTGTCAATGATGTTAATGGGAGCAATAATTTAGTACAGAAAAATAAAAGGACAAGCCTACTTCTTCACCTTGATTGTTTTTAGTGTGCTGGAAATGGTAAACATGACAGAACCTACAAAGCCAACAAAATTCTTAACTGTATCCCCCCCAAATTTCTGTTTGCAATTTGACTTACAGTTCTACCCTAGGGAAGTATATAGTAGATTTACTTCTTCTAGTTAAAACTGTAGACACCAAATCTTTGGTATTATAAATGTTACTGATATTCTAAAAGCAGATCTTACCATGCAAGGTTCATACTGTACCCGTAGAAAAACAAAAATATACCACTGTCCCTCACAATGCTAAATATTATGCTGGCCATGAACTGTATGAAATGCTTTACTGAAGGCTTACGTTCCACAGTATTTATAATGTGTTAGGGACATGTTTGGAATCTACTGCAATGCCTTAAATTGACCTTTCATGTTCATTGCCCTAACAAAATTTAAATGTTGCCCAGATCGATGAATCTGTCATGGAAGTAACTGCTCTACAAAGGTATATCTATGTAACAGAACGAGGGAGGTATATAGGGAATATCCAGGGAGGAAGATAAGGAATATCTAGGAAGGAATATATGAAATATTGTTTGATTAGGAATTTACCACTGTTGGCAAAACAAAAAAATAATTACAACACGTTTTACTTTTTAGTTTTAATGTTTTAAACTAAAGCTACTTGATGGTTACTCCTAAAACTGCATTTCAAAACTGCATGCAACACCTAATGCTACACTCCACGTTTAACATGCCACTATGCTACTGTGGGCATCACGTTAAGACACATGCAGGATTCTGGGAATATTAGTCTAAAAGGGTTTTAATGTGGTGCAACCTGTAGTAAAATAGCTAATGTGATTTTTGTAAAACATGTTTTGTAAAATTGTCATTTTGTTTAAACATGCATATTGTGTATGTTCAGGTGTCCCTCTGTTTGTATCATATGTTTTGCCTGGAAGCCCTTTATCTTAAGGGTTGTTTGATAAATGTATTGGTAACCCAGGTGGGATATTATGGTTCATAGTGAGTCATTGGCCTGAAATGATTTCTTTTCATGATGTTTTACAATTCAAAGCTTTTGTTCTTTAATTACTTTATTAAAGTAAAACCTTCATGTCTGTATAGTTACTGGACATAGCTGAACTGGCCTTTTATGGGACGTTTTTATATGACTCTTTTTTTGTGCCATGTGGATTGGACAGGGTATATTCTCTGTCATACACAGCCTCGTGGCATACTAGGGTTTCCAGTTGTATTTTTGTAACCTATAATTTGATTGTGTTTTTAAATCTTGGAGTCATAAGCAGTGAATTCTTTCTGGTACTTTTTAATCTCGTGTCTTTCTCACGGTTCAGGATGTTCTGTTCTAGGGATGTTGTTTTGGGTCAAACCAACTCATTTTCCCTTTATTATAAATAATATAAGAAAAAACCCAAATGCTGAAAAGTGCATTTAGTTTTACTTTAAGCTAATAAATGTATTTGAATCTTAAAATGTAATTGGGGGAAATTATTTTTTCGCAAAAGGATGTGTATTTATACATACATTGTGTCCATTTAAATGTGTTCTTGCTTTGGTGGTTAAAAATGTAATCTCATGTAGGTTTTCATATGGGCAGCAAGTTTGGAAATATAGAAGAGTGTGCACTGAGCATTACAGGTAGCATGGGGACAATTCAAGGAAAAGAGGGCACTAAACGATACAGGGAGCATGGTAACAATATAAGGAAGACAGGACACTGATACAGAGTCTGGGAACAATATAAGGAAGAAGGAGCACTGAGCGATATAGGAAATCTGTGAACAGTAAAAGAAAGAGACGGCACTAAGTGATACAGGTAGCATTGTAACAATATAATGAAGGCAGGGCACTGAGCGATACAGGGAGCATGGTAACAATATAGGGAAGACAGGACACTGAGCGATACAGATAGTCTGGGAACAACATAATGAAGAGAGGGCACTAAGAAATACAGGGATTCTGGGAACAATATAAGGAACAGAGGACGCTAAGCGATACAGGGAGCATGGTAACAATATAAGGAAGAGAAAGTACAGATAGTCTGGGATTAATATATGGAAGAGGGGCCAATGTGAGATACAGGAAACCTGGGAACAATATAAGAGGGGGCACTCAGCAATATAGTGAGCCTGGGCACAGGGTAATACAGGGTCGATCCTAAATAGAATACACAGATTAATTCAAATGTCTACTTTTTCCCTTTAGCAAAGGGCGTTTTCTATACTACCCTAAAAATAATCCTGATGGCAAACAGACCTTTGTTTTCTCAATTACCCTGCTGAAGTCTGTGATGTAAAATGTAAAAAAAAAAAAGATTTCTACTTGAAATGATTGTACATAGGTTGGGCAAACTGGGCATAGATAATGTTTTGGACAGTAAAATATTGTCCTAATAAATGATGTTTCATAAATCTGAGAGTCTTCATTAAATACAAATGTATGGTTTCTGTAATATTTACAGTATAACAAAAATCCATCTGCACATCCTTCACTTTGAGCTAGGACAATTATGGTTTCTTTCCAGCATTGCAGCAACACAGTGCTGCAACTCACTAATATTGGGTGGTTAATGAAGTTAATAGGATTTGTAATTTGT
This sequence comes from Hymenochirus boettgeri, assembly GCA_019447015.1. Lineage (NCBI taxonomy): Eukaryota > Metazoa > Chordata > Amphibia > Anura > Pipidae > Hymenochirus > Hymenochirus boettgeri. The sequence goes on from CM033470.1 coordinate 278,260,390, forward strand.
TTACAGCTGCTTACAAATAAATGCAATCATTTATGTATGAAAGCCAAGATGCTATGAAAGTTTCAATATTTATAACATGAAGCTATTGAGTCGATCTAAATTAATTTCATTTACAATGTAGAGATTCAGTAAAAGTTCTTATCGTTAAAAATGGTGCTAAGTTTGCCCCAACCAATCAGATTTTATTTAACATTTGAAAGTTAACATCTGATAACAACTTTTATTGAATCTCCCTGAGATCTGTCTATTATTCAACATACTAAGTCTAGACACTAGACTCACTGCAAATTTCAGAACTAGACACCAGCAACACCATTTAAAAATCAGACTGGTAGATCGTAATATATGTGTATAGACCTCTTAATTCTTTTAGTCCTTTCATCTCCAGATGACAGTTTACAACAATTTAATTTAATACGCTATAATACATTTATTATTACATGGATGATATGATTTATGTACATAGGGCATTTCTTTCTTGTATATATGTATGTTTTTTTGTTCTCATGGACTATTAATTGGAAATGCAGAAGATTTAATCAATACAAAATATTCTATGAAGAAATCTTTAATAATTCAGAATTTTCTGTACTATATTGGAAGAAAAACATTATATTTTGAAGTCCATTTAATACTTTTCTCTGTAACGGGATAGTAAAAGGTTTTGCACTTTATACGTCAAAGATTTAACAGCGAACTTCCCCCAGATGCTTAATATTTACCACCAGTAACTTAATGGGGCTTTTATTTCCATGCAGATGTAATGGGATAAAAGGGAAATTCTAATGCTGTTGTCTGTGCCTTGTGGTTATTAATAATAAAATTTGCTTTGTGACTACATTTTTCACTTGATGTGAGACTTTTACTTACTGTAATTACAGTATATGAATGGAGAGACAGCAAACCGCTAGGTCCTCACCCCTAGATTTCCCATAGATTTCAGAAATGACGCCATCAAACACTTGTAGATCCAGTCTGGCTCCGCCCTTGAAAGTTATTAATGGAAAGACACATTCCAGCCTGGCTCTGCTGTGTCAATATGTCACCCAAGGGTGCTCAGTGGCCACCCCCTAGACCTGCTAAAATGCTAAATGTGGATTGCAGAAATAGCTACATCATATCATTTTTTGGGGGCATCTGTTGATCTCCGGAACCTCAATTAGTGGTGCAAGTGGGAACTATGGGAAACTGTGATCCCGCAAGCCCTTAGGGGCATATTAACAGTATTGAGGTACAGTTTCACAAAAATGTGAGACCATGCCTTTAACACCGTAAAATACAACATATTATCTGTATTTTACAACAGCAATTGTATTTTGCACCAAGTACGTACAGACTGCAAGGTTTAATCGATAGGTTGGTTTTGCGGACTGTTCTACAACCACATTTTGCAATGAAAGTCCTAAAATAACAATGTGGTTGCAAACTACCAATAATGTACATTTGATTATGGCCATGTGGTACATTCTCCATGCAGTACCAATTATAACCAATACTCAGGTTTATCTGATTTATAGGTTTATCTGATTTATAAATAGTACACTGAAAGTGTAGGTAGTTTGCTCCTGCATTGCCAGCTGTAAACATATGTACATGTTTCTTAATATTTGAGACACATAAAGAGAAACTCTATGGTTTGCTTAATACTGCCAAATACCAAACACTTCAAATAATGACGCTATGTAGTGATGCAGCGATAAATTACTGGTACCAGTCTGTATGTAGCAGCAAGCTAAGTAAATAAAGTGCAGGAAAGCACCATGGGTATGTATACGCGATGCAATATTTCAGCCCAATCGTTTAGTCGGGCCAAAATAATTGCATGGGTTTTCGGCCGTGTCCGACCGACCTTTCGTCCGAGTTGGATGAAAGGATAATAGGAGATGACGAAAAAAAGCATCCAATCCTGTGGTCCTCTATGGAACGCCCACTCGGTTGCGGTAAACTGTTGGCCTGCGGCCACTATAGCCTCGCCCGACAGTCCTTCCTCCTTGCCGACCGGTGTGAAAAGCCGAACGGTTGATCAGTAGGAACCATTGCATGGTATGTACCATACTTAAGGTTTAGCTTTTGCAGCTTAATGAACCTTAACCCTGAATTAAGTAATTTTTTATATTTTCAGTATCAAGATTGATATGTATGTAGCTCTAATATATGTATAATTTAAATAAATAAAATATGTTTTTTTTTAAACTCTTATGTTTAACAGGAGGTTCTACAAAGTTATCCTACCTCCCTATATACTCCTTTATTTAGGTGGTCAAAGGAAGATGCTAGTGTGCGGCTTCAGAGTTTGCTCGGTGGCTCTGATGTCCCCTCCCTTATATCGCATGTGTTAATGTGTTAAGCTGGGTACACACTTGAAAGGTTTTTGAAAGATGACAGATAGGATCTGCAAGATACTGTCTGTAATTTTTCAAAGATCTGCATACACACAGTCCCAAGCGTTCTTCCTATAGGAGGACTTTCCCTCTTTTCTGAACGAGTGCTCGGACAAGCCGAAAATTCGGCTGGCATGTGCTTGTTCAAAAAAGCAAGGTACACACAACACAGAGAAAGCCCCAATACAGTTGGTTCTGAGGAGGAAACATAGTCACAGCAACTAAGACGGGAAGGAGCAGTGAAGCTGTCTTCCTGCAACTATAAAAGCCCACTTCCCCCTTTCTGCCTGCAGGAACAGCAGTTGGGCAGGGCTCAGTATATTCACAGGCTTCCGGACAGTCTGGTATGTAGGGAATTTTGTGAGGAACTCAGCACTTGGGGGCAAGTATCCATATCATGCCAGTTTGATGTACAGAGCAATTTGGCATACTATGGGTACTTGTACAGCAAACTGGTGTAGTATGGGTACCTGTACTTACCAATACCATGCCTGTTTGCTTTACAAGTACTATTATGCCAGTTTGCTGTACAAGTACCCATATCATGCCAACGTGCTTCGCTGTGGAATATATGGTGCCCAAGAGTGCTCCGGATCTTTTGGGACCCTAGGAACAGCAAAACAATGTATTCAAACCTGTTGGGAGTAGATTGCACCTATGGCCAAGATCATCCATGAAGATGTTCTGCTTTTGCCACCAGTGATCGGGAAATTTTGTCCATCACTATCCATATTCATGAGCATGGTGCACAAATTAGTGTTTTCTCTTCAGAATCCCTGTTGTCTCTCTCCTAAGTGATTCTTTCAACCAATGCTTCACCTTGGAATGAAGCTTTTTCTAGTTCAGTTTTCCTCCCAGATGTGACTATAGGAATTAGAAGTTTTAGTTTAATGCTATATAATTTACAAGTTTGGGTAAAGGATTTTACCACAGTCCCTAAAGAAGAAAACACCAATAAAATGCATATTGAAGATGTCTATTTGTAGTTTTGTTCCCCTAACCTTACAGTCAAACAAATCCTGAATATTTAGGTAAGTACAAAAAACGTTGTGTATAGAGAATCTAATCTCATTTCTTAAATTCTTTAATCTTACATTTTGATATTTCAAAATTCATGATTCACATTTTGTGGTGGATTTAGAACTATTTTCCCATATTAAGAGTAATGCATAAAACATGATTCACATAAACCAGGAAGCTCTGCATGTCACAAGTTCTAATTCACTTTAATTAACATCTAGAGTTTTGCAATTCATCTAGGTGGCTTGGGAAATTGCCGGGGTTTTTCCATTTACTGGCTTATAAAGAAACTTTGCCTTTGTGTATGGCTGGCTCTAAAGGCTCGTACACACGTGCGGTTGTGGTTCCCGACCCGCGATGCACGATGTGTAGGAACAAACATTTCGGCAGATAATCGGCCCGTGTGTAGGCACTTTATCGTTGACCAACCAACCTGGTGGATCTCCAAAAGAAAAGTTTGTTCCTACACATCGTGCATCGCGGGTCCCGACGTGTGTACAAGCCTTAACCCTAAACTGTGTACAATGTACAGGAGATCTGTTTCTATGCCAAATTCAATTACAGAGGGCTCAATAAAAATGGAAAGCTTGTTTTGTATTCAAATGAAATTCAGCCAGCAGGGCCCTCATGTTACACTCCAGTGGGAATATTGTATCTAGAAATGTACATCCATGTTACTATATCCAGACGTGCACGATTGTGCTTGCAAATTCGCAAGCACACCTGAATCGTACTGGAATCGCACATGCAATCGTATACGATTCCGTTTGCAAAACAGTGTGGCCATGCCCTAAAACCTTACTGAAGGTCTTGCTCCTTCTGTCCAATTGGCCCCTTTACTAGGCAGGCAAAACACTTCAGGTCATATTTATAAATGGACAACACTGCGCCTTAAACGAACAGCAATTTTACAACAATGAACGCTCGTGGGTTTGTGTGTTTCCCTCGGCCACAGCTAACTCCCCTGTAGGGAATCTACTGTGGGCGAGGGAAATTTTCAGTCTTTCCCGAATGAGCGATCTTCCAATGGGAGCATTCGGCGGCCATGGGGGAAGCTGCTACACACACTAGCGATAAAGCCCTGATACTGTCGGATTCTATGGTTTATCACTACTGTGTTTACCTACTGTAGCTTTAGGTAAGATCCTGCATTGATGTAATGCATTCCTAGGTGTGGGTACCTAGCATTTAAAGTCTTTACCCTGGGTGCATTAGATGGGAAATGGGGAGGGGAGATTACGTTAGTGTCCATTTACTGCATAATGAAATTAAACCGTTTAGGCCAATAAAAATGGTTTATGTACTTTAAAAAATATAAAGAATTTTAGAAATACTGGTCTGCAAACCTTGATTGGCTTATAGAATGGGGTGATCTTAGTTTTGCACTGTACTGGATATTTAAACAATATCAGTATTGTGTAAAGTTGCTTGCAGATTGTTAACAGGCTGAGCTGGTCAAGATGATGCCACCATCGCTATGATAGAAAATGTTTGCCTGTCCCGATAAACTTTCCAGAATCAATCAGACGTCTATTGATCGAAGAGGTGAACAGAAATAGATTTTCCAAGAATTTGATCAAAGTGAATCAATCTTTAAATGATCAGATTTAGTGTCTCACTGTATCAGACTGTTATGTTGGGTCCCCACAAATAATTCTTTACACAAGGAAATCTCATTCTTCACGAACATGGAATCCCCCAATCAAAGGTAAATCCAAACATTAGGAAATCCCAAAACATAAAGAAAATGACAATAAAAGACTATAGGGGTCTTTCAAGGAGGGTTCGTATTAAATTGGGGGATACAACCAATCAGCTCTGGAAACCTATTCACCAAAGCCTCTTGCAATGTCGCTGCCACAGAAACAGCCCTGTGCATAGTTGTGAATGACCTTCAGGCTGCCAAAGCCAAAGGTAATTTTTCTATTCTCATCCTTCTCGACCTCTCCTCGGCTTTCAACACAGTTGATCATTCCCTCCTAATGCAAATTTTTCACTCCTTGGGCATGCGGAATGAAGCAGCATCCAGGCTACAATCCTACCTCTCAAACAGAACCTACTCTGTGTCATATGATAATAAAACATCCTCTCCGGTTCCTCTTAATGTTGGGGTTCCACAGGGCTCTGTTCTTGGACCCCTGCTGTTCCCCCTATACAATTTCCCTGGGAGAAGTCATCAGCACATTTGTTATTAACTACCATCTGTATGCTGATGATACGCAAATATATTTTTCCATCCACACGCTTAGTCCTGACACCCAATCATGCATCTCCGACTGTCTCTGTGCTGTCTCCTCATGGATGGCGCACCGATGCCTCAAACTAAACCCGATTAAAACTGAACTAATCATTTTCCCACCTAAACCTGGTCCTATACCACCATTTTCTATTTCTGTGGACAACACCTCCATTTACCCTATTCAGTCGGCATGTTGCTTAGGGGTTATTATTGACTCCTCTCTTTCCTTTTCCAGTCACATTAACTATGTTGCCAAAACCTGTCGCTTTTTTCTTCGCAACATTGCGAAGATCCGTAGATTCCTTTCCAAATTTAAATCTAACCTCTCATCCTATCTCTCTGAGCACAGCACAGTATAGGACTGTTGACACTGCACCAGTTATAACTTTAGCACTTCCACCCTTTCCTATGCATATGTATGTTACCCACCTAAGTAGATTGTAAGCTCTAAAGGGCAAGGACCTCTTTCCTCATGTTACATGTTTTAAGCACTTGTATATTTAGTGATGCTCATACTTATTTATATATTTATGTATTTACTTACTGTCCCCCTTGTATGACTTTTTGTATTCTATATTGTACAGTGCTGCGTCCCCTAGTGGCGCTATATAAATAAACATATAAATACATACTTACACAATAAGACCAGGTCCCAAGAAGATGTTAAATATTTTCAAAAACGCAGTGTGTTGTGGCCACAAAATTAGTGGAAATATATAACAGACTAAAATAAAGGTTCCATCTTCAATTCTAATGTTATCATGTACTTTAATAGATGTCTCTATAGTTATGTGCCTCATTTATATGGTCACCAATGACTAAGGGTGTGAGCACAAAGCACATCAGTTGCCCACGCATCTGGTTGATGTTTTTTTTATCACAAAATAACAAAGATTTAATTTTAAAACGCATGCTAAGTTTTCTCCATTCTGATTATTAAAATAGAAAGGAATAAAGCCTTGTCAGCAAATATCATGATGACTCATGGTAAACATGTGATCGTAGGGCTGATTGGAGAACATTTGATGCCCTTGTTAATTCAAGTTGCAGCAGGACAGACTTAAAAGAAACAAACCAGTCACACATGTTAAGGGTTTCGTTGGACAGGTCTAGCAAGTTTTCATAGCCCTATGGAATTTATAGCATGAACACAGCCCTGTGCAGTTTTCACCTACCTACCCATTTTAATACAAACAAAAAGAAAACATAGCAATTTGAGATTTAACCTTAAACGCAAGTCAACTTTTGGGGGGTAATTAGACTAACCAACCTCACTTATTTTTTGTGTGGACATGCCCTTTAATGGTACTCTATGTGCCATATTTATAAAGGTGCGGTATCAGTATTTAGCAATAACTCACCTTTAAAGTTTGTTACAACAACCTTACATTTATCATTGCACCATTAAGTCTACGATAACGGTGGTGAATGTACGAAAGCAAGTCGAAACAAGTCAGGCGAGCCACATCTATAAAGTTGCTATCTTGCAGTAAGTCCCTAATCCAGTGGGCATCCTCTCCTTTTTTGATGTGTGGATAACAGGTTCCACAAGTAGAGATGGACGAAACTTGTAAGATCCATTCCATTTTCGGATTTACAGATCCCTAAGATCCAAAACTTAGCGTACTTACGAGACTTCTGAGCACATTTTCGATTATTGAACATTCAAGGCTATTTTTGATAATCACCGAAAACACCCTTGAATGAATGACAATCCTCGAAAATACGATTGGAAACTACTTTCGAGTTTTATTAGTCCCAAAATCCAAACGATCCACCCGTTTCAGATTTCCATGCAGTTTCCATGTTGGGGATCCCATCTCCACAAGTTAACAAAACCATTCTCATACTCAATAATAATAATTTCTAATAGCCATACAGGTTTGAATTGAAAGACCAAGGTATGGAAAAGACATGAAAGTCCATGCTGATCCACAAGGTCTCCAATAGGTGGCAGTGCAACATCAAATCTCTTGTGAAAATAATACTAGATGGATTGGGTGCTCTTGCCCAATTCAGTGAAAGCCCCATGTAACTTAATGTCAGCTAACCAAGGTTTTGGCACTAATTTTGTGGTGTTTCCAAAATGATCACTAGTGCACCGTAAAGGTACACGCAATCAAGCTTGCGTTTCCGGTGTGAGACTACGCATTGTAGTGTGGCCTCACTCATAAACAGTCTATCGTTTTGCATGGAAAACCTCATTGTATTCCATGTTTAACCAATTCACAAACCTGCCATCCAAGTTGGGAAACCTTATGTTTATTTTTATAATTATGTTATTATTACCCAATCCTGGGCTTTACTGCACATGTTCTGCCTGCAGGGAGTAACTGGGACATTTTTGCCTGGGTGGGCAAATAAAACCAAGTGGCCCCTCTATACCAGGTGGCATGCATGCTTGCTTTCTTGTGCAATGTCGTCCGCTTGCTCTGCAATCCTGCGCAATGTTAAGCAATCAGAGCTCATACGATTAAAAAAAAATTGGTGGTCACATGCACTCCAATAAGTGGATCGCAACGCACCTGTTGTGGCCAGACCAATTGGCTAACAATAGTGCGCACTTTTTAATGCGCCATCAAATCGCACGTTAAAATACTGCTGTGTGGCTTAGACCTACAGTAAATGAAAAATATGGCAATGCTATTGGAAAGCATCAAGAATGGAGTTTGAGGACCTACTACATAGTTTGGCAGCCACGGTATTTATATTCATTGTACATGAATGTACAATAAAGGGAAATGGAAAGCTAACTTAACAGTGACTGGGGAACTTGGGGGCTGACATATATATGCTACATTGAGGGTGGTAATATATGTGCCAGAGATTGATAATGTAAGTGCCCTTGAACACAGACTGGTAACATCAGGTTGCCCAGGTAAAATCCCATGGTCCTTTTTTCAGACCTGGCTGCCACCCTTACAATGCATGACAAATGATGCCATTTTGCCACAGGTTGTTGTAGCGATTAATAATAATAGTGATGTGAAGTAGATGTATTTGAAATGTCTAAATGTAGGAGGCCATACACACCCCAATACCAGCTGTAGGATATTGGAATATCCTGATATCTTATGATTGTCAGATCCTTTGTGGCCAATTGACCAATTTTTGTTCCAATTTCTTTCCTCTCGGATAAGTGCAAATAAATGTAGGCAACCGTTACCAACCATGCAATTCTGCGATGACACGATCGGTATTGGTGTATGTGAGGACTCCTTAAAGTGATTTTAGGGAAATTGCCTGACTTTACTTCCTTTAGTGAATATATTTATGTCCCTATTATAAAGATTGTTTTCTTCTACAAATCAACAACCATTTCTAAGGGTAAGGCCACACTGCAACACACCTGTGTGCACATTTCCAGTATTTTTCCAGAGTTGAATAACTCTGCTAGTGTGGCAAGACCAATTGGCCACAATTGCGATTGGCTTGCGTGTTAGAACGTGACTGTGTGGCTTAGCCCTAAATTACATTTTAGTAAAACATATGAATTGAGATGCTTCCTCAAATACACAAATTTGCCACTTGGGGGAAGCATTGCCTATCAGTTGTTTTAAACAAATTTAAACTCCTTGTAACGCCTTGTTAGGTTTGTTGATTAAGGCCCATGTGAATGGCCACTCCAGCCATTAATCTCATGTGTGCAATAGGAGCTGCCACATGAGATTAATGGCTTTATGATTGTTGTCTGAAAGTGGCTATACATTGGTTGTGCTTATGTGTATCTTTACCCATAATTAGTAAATTGCAGAACTGCATGTTGCAAGTAAACAGGGAGTGTTCATCTAGTATCAGAAGTATTTTTACTTTGCAGTAACTGCAGTAAAACCATGTTAAGAAGTTTAGTCTTTAACGCTAGGTTAATTTTTTAGACCAGATACTGTATAATCAAAAGATGTTTTTTTCCTGACTGGCCTGTGGGAAACAAACAAATATTTATAATTAAAGGTTTATACTTGGATTTGCTAAGGATTTTGATACAGCCCCCCCATAGGCAACTAATGTATGAGCTAAGTTCTGTGGGTCTAGGGTGGCACGTTTGTACATGGACAGGAAGTTGGTTAATGGATAGGATGCAGAGAGTAGTTGTTAAAAGGCATGCCCATCCCCAAACTAAAATTTAACTCACTACTGGCCCCACTGTGCAAATTAAAAAAAATCTTTACCTTTCACCCTCCTTATGGTTCTCCCTTAGTGCTTGTCCAAAGTCCAGGAAACTGAAGAGTAGGAGCTGTCTTCCTGTCTAAACGGTTGCTGCCTCTTATCTGTCCTCTCAGTTGCTTCTGGTATGCGCATGGGAGCCCTTTCCCCCCTCCCTTCCTCCTGATCCCTCCCTGGCTACTCATCATGTAGCATTAAATCTTTTATGTATATTGAAGGGCATGCCCTCCCACCCCCAAACGGTACTCTATTTTGGAAGTGTAAAAATAGAATCGGAATTCTACTTACAGAATCTGCTCCCGTTCTGTATTGCTGGCAGCCACGACTGTGATTGGCTGACTCTCACGAACGACGATAGAACAAGAAGCTGTAAGGAGTTTGGAATCTATTTATTACAGTTCCAATATAGCGGTTGGGGGTCGAATAGGTATGTCCGACATTATATCAAACCTTTTTATTGAGGGTGCAGATGCCCTTTAATGGAGTTTCATTAATATAAACTTAAGTTCTAAGTGGGGTGCCACAGGGTTCTGTGTTGGGGCTGCTATTTAATCTGTTTATTAATGATAATAACGGCCTCGTGTTTTTATAGGGTCAGGGAACTCCTCGGTGGTGTTATATCATACTGATATAAACCATACTGATATACCATACTGATATATACAATGCTGATATATTATACTGTACCATACTTATATATACCATACTGATATATACCATACTGATATATTATACCATACTGATATATTATACCATACTGATATATTATACCATACTGATATATACCATACTGATATATTATACCATACTGATATATACCATACTGATATATCATACCATACTGATATATACCATACTGATATATTATACCATACTGATATATTATACCATACTGATATGGTATAATACTAATATATACAATACTGATAAATTATACTGTACCATACTGATATACACCATACTGATATATTATACTATAATGATATATACCATACTGATATATACCATACTGATATATTATACCATACTGATATACACCATACTGATATATTATACCATAATGATATATACCATACTGATATATTATACCATACTGATATATACCATACTGATATCCAGGGGTCCCTGGATTTGGGACAGACAGGGGACCCTTGGATTTACAGAGGGGGAGCCCTGGATTTGGGACAGGGGGGGGCCTTGAATTTGGTACAGAGGGGGAGCCCTGGATTTGGGACAGAGGGGGGGCTGGATTTGGGACAGAGGGGGGACTCTGGCCTCAGGACACTAAGGGGGCACTCTGTGCTTCTAGCGCCAGTTATTGTAGCGGGCTTAATGTCTAGTATATATATATTTACACAACACCCATATATGACTTATAAAACATCTAAAATGTTCATCTTATAGACAACCCTCCAACCCTCCACAATATAAGTGCATATTATTAAAGTGCAATATTGTTAAAGTGCTATAATCCTTTACGTGTAAGAGTAAAAAAAATTTTTTTAAAAAGCGATTGTCTGATGATTACATTTCGTGCTAAATGTATCTATAAAAAATACTAAAATACTAGAAATAACATTAAAAAGCTACAATTTCAAAAGTATCCATCTTCTTAATATAGATGCCATTTTTTCTTCATGTCCAGTAGATGGCGTATCAAGCCTGAGTATAAAGTATAGAAACGAACATATGTGGTCTACGGTTCATATACAATAATTCATATAATCATATAATAGCTTTCTGCTTGATGATTAAAATAATAACAATCATAAAATTCTAAGAACCAATTATATCAACAGATAAGTAGTACCCTGGACTACAGGAAGCTATTTAACCCTGCATCTTCATTAATGCCTTTTGGAGTGAGAGTTTGTAGCCTGTCAACTCATCGTGCCTCTTTCCTTAACATTGCTTTTTTGTGATCTCCACCTCTGTCTTCTTTTTCACTACCTCCAGAACTTGCCACTTGAGTTGAGAAACATTATGCCGTTTGTCAGAAAAATGCCTGCTGACTGGGGTATCGTACCTGGAAGGTACTCCTTTGTAATTCACGCTATCCCTACAGTGTTCCCCTATTCGGATCCTAGCCTTCCTTTCCGTTTTACCAACATATCCCCACCCGCATGGGCATTTCAGGAGATATATTACCCCTTTCGTAGAACATGTGGCAAAGTCCTGTAACTTAATCTTAGTACCCTTACTAGGATGGTGTACTACCTCTCCAGAGATTATGGAATTACATATCCCGCATTTCTTGCAGGGAAAGGTGCCTGCTTTCAAGGGACCTAGAAGGTAACTTTTTTCACAATCAGTAGGGACTAAGGGGCATATTTATAAAGGATTGTCTTTTTCGCCAAATAATTAGCGCAGCACATCGCAGCGAAAATAGCGCCATTTGGGGCTTCGTTTCGCCTTATTTATAAAAAAGCGAAAAAAACACACTTCGCGGCTGAAAAAGGCGAACGGGCGCGATAAAGAGCGAAAAGTATTGCAGCGAAAACTTAACGCATCTAAGAAGACTGCATTGTGAAAACCATTCGAAACCAGAAAAGCCCACTAGAAAATGATGTCAAGTTCAAAATGGCCACCTCACATTTACCAAGAAGTCAGCCATGTCTTATTTAGTCAATCTTCATAGAATTTCTCAATTGGAATACAATTTTCTTTTGCACTGCACATTCGCCTTTCTAATGCGCGTTCGCTTTTCCATGGCATATTCCATTATAATGTGCGTTCGCCTTTCTAATGTGCGTTCGCCTTTCTAATGTGCGTTCGCCTTTCTAATGTGCGTTCGCTTTTCCAAAGCATATTACATTCTAATGCGCGATCGCCTTTCTAATGTCGCTTTTCCAAGGCATATTACACTCTAATGCGCGATCGCCCTTCTAATGCGCGTTCGCTTTTTCAAGGCATATTACCCATTAGAATGCCTTTTCGCTCAAACAATGACTTTTCACCACCTTCAGGGTCGCGCTAATCTTTCGCTCTTTTTAACGCAAAAACCACCTTTCGCTCTTTTATAAATCGCGTTATGCCTTTTTGCTCCTTTTTCGCTAAAATTACCATTGCGAAGTAAGGCGAAAAGGGTTTAGCGATCGCGGAAACGGTTTCGCCATTCGTTAACGCTACCTTTATAAATAGCGTTAACTGTCTTTTTGGCGAAAACCCATGCGAAAAGCGAATGCGAAAACATTTCGCTACTTTTCGCTCTTTTATAAATATGCCCCCAAGTCTGTGTGTGCAACCAAGTCTCCTATGTTACTGGAACGTTTATAGGAAAACAGAGGGGGCTCTCTAAAAAGATTACCAAACTCGCTGTCATTCTGTAAAATTTTCCATTTACTTCTTACTATTCTCTGGATTTTGTTAGAGTGAGTGGTATATTTAGTCACAAAGGGTATCCTGGAGTTTCCTGCCTGAGTTTTCTTCTCACTTTCTAGGAGTTTGGATCTTTCTGCACAGCCCCCGGTTAAAGCAAAGAAGCTCAGGAGGGGAAAGAAACGCCACAGACCATCCCAGGAGAGCTCCAGTATCGCACGGATCACCCAGAACCAGGAGACAGAAGCAAGCCAGGAGATGAAGGCTGAGGACACGCTAGTGGTAAGAGGATGCGGAGCACGCGGCAGTGGAAGCAGGGCAAAGGAACTAGAGCAAAGGAACCAGAGTGATTGTCCAAGGTAGGAGAAGGCAGAACACTGGGGGGACTCTTAGAGGGGGGGAGGTACAGCAATTCCGGCAGTGGCAATTCCTTGCCACTGCAGATGTTTGGAAACTACAACTCCCAGCATCTAAAGCATGGTGGGAGTTGTAGTTTCCGAACATCTGGAGTGCCAAGGAATGAGGCTTTAGTTGTTTTGGGACATCTTGGAAATTGAGGCAGTTCAGAGAAGAGCAACTGAATTAATAAGGGGAATGGAGGGGCTTGAATATGCAGGCAGATTAGACAAGTTAGGGCTGTTTACATTGGAGAAGCGACGTTTGCGTGGGGACATGATAACCTTATACAAATATATTAATGGGCCATACAATGAACTCTCTGGTGCATTGTTCACTAATAGGTCATATCAGAGGACTCATGGACATCCTTTAAGGTTGGAAGAAAAGAAGTTTCATCTTCAGGTTAGGAAAGGTTTCTTTACAGTGAGAATGGTGAAACTGTGGAACTGTCTTCCAGCAGAAGTGGTAATGGTAAGTTCATTAAATAGCTTTAAAAAAGACCTGGATAAGTTTCTAAAACTAAAAAATATTGAGAATAACTGGTATTAATACATATAGATCTGGTTGATCCAGGGATACTTTCTGATTGCCATTTGGAGTCAGGAAGGGATTTTCCCTCCGTTTTTAGCTTGGGTTTTTTGCCTTCCTCTGGATCAACTGTTAGGTAGGGTTAAAAAAAAAAAGGAGGGTGAATAGGTTGGACTTGATGGACGTATGTCTTTATTCAACCTTAATTACTATGTTACTATGTATTTAAATAGACAAAAGAATTCCCATACAGTAATAGCCAAATACAGTATGGCTGTTAGGGATGGACTAGAACTTGAGCCCGAGTTTGAGCCGAACTTTCTGAGGTCGGACGAACTCGACCTATTCGAACTAGTTTGGTTTCAAACTAGTTTGTTTTTCAGATTTGCAGCTGTATTTTCGATAATTGTCGAATTCCATAATTATCGTAAATTCGATAGTTATCAAATTTATGGGCCGTTTGTTAAGCCTAGAATGTACCATTCGTTTTCGCTAACCCTTCAATGTAGCGTTCGCTAACCCTAGGAAAGATTGTTCGTTTTCGCTAACCCTCAAATGTACCTTTCACTATCTCAAGGAAGGATCATTCGTTTTCGCAAGCCTTCGAATGTACCATTTGCTAAGCCAAGGAAGGATCGTTCGTTCGTTCGATAATCCTCGAATGTACTGTTTGCTAACCCTAGGAAGCATCGTTCGTTCATTTGTTCGTTTTCGCTAACCCTTCAATGTAGCGTTTGCTAATCCTAGGAAAGATCGTTCGTTTTCGCTAACCCTCGAATGTACCGTTCACTAAGCCTAGTAATACAATAACCATATAATAACCTAGTAATATAATAACCATAGAATAACCTTGTTCGATAATCCTCGAATGTACCGTTCGCTAACCCTAGGAAGGATCGTTTGTTCGTTCGATAATCCTCGAATGTATCGTCGAATGTAGCTTGTGCAAAACCCGACAATTGCCCGTCTGACTTCAGGAAGTGTTTTTACAAGTTTTGGTGACAGTGACATGTTCCCCAGACCATTTCCCAGGTGCCACAGCCATTTACAGTAAGTTACCACTGTTAATTTAGCTGTAAATCACTCAGACTTTTTGAACTATCACTCCCCCATAGACTTGAATGTGTCCGAATTCAAACTTTCCAACTTTCTCTGAAGATAGGATATGTAAATCACGATAGGATATGACTATAAATTTCCAGCGATCACACAATCCTCAAAAGGAATGAAGCAGAATGGGAAATGTGGTCTCCACTTCAGATAACTAAACGTGGGACCTGCATGGACGCTACTAAACTACTACATTCACCTCTGTGTGACCTTAAAGCGCATGTCCACCCCGAAAACTATAATCCCCCCCACTACTGGCCCCATCATGTAGTGTAGTTTAATCCTTACCTCACATCCCAGCTCCATCTGGTTCTCCTGTAATCCCCCCCCAAAGTCCCAAAAACTGCCCACCAGGAGGATAGCATATAGGACTCTGCCTCCTACCTGGCCTCCGGGAGAAGTTTGGCATGCGTACTGCAGCCCTTCCCTCATCAGTGGTGTGTGGCCTGGACCCTAGTAGGGCAGCATGGTGGCTCAGTGGTTAGCTCTGATACCTTTCCTGAGTTCAATTCCACCATTGGAGTTTGTATGTTCTCCCCGTGTTTGCGTGGGTTTCCTCTGGACACTCCGGTTTCCCCCCACAAACATAAAGACATACTGATAGGTTACAAGTGTCAAAAAATGTGCTTAGATTGTAAGCTCTTTGGGCCTGATGTGAATGTATACATGTAATTGTAAAGCGCTACGGAAGATGTTGGCGCTATATAAATCCATAATAATAATAATAGTAATAAGGCTGAGCTCTGGGGGAGTTGTTCTGTATGTGCTTCAACTTCCCTTGTTGACCTGTACCCAATCACTACTTCTAGAAAAAAATTCAGCGGGGAAGTAAAGGTGGAAGTATACCACCTCATACAATTCATTTCTGAAATCTGCTCAAGCTGTTGCAGCCGCAGATGGCATGGTGAGAATAGTATTATTATATTACAGTATAGTATACTGTATAGTATAGTCTCGCAAAGTCTCGTCTGGCCCCATTGAAATTGTGATCGTATGACGGTCACAAAAGGAGAACGTGCTTCCAGGAATATTGTCTGAAAGTCGCTAGTCAGCAGGTAGGTTTTAATGTATGGGCACCTCAAACCACATACTTGGTTACCAACCTGAAGATTAGCAGATAATTAGCAGCACAGATAACTCGTTTGCTGCGTTTCTAGGCATATGGATTAATTGACCTAAGTAAAAGGAGAAGTAAAAATTAGAAATTACTTTTTAGGTTTTTGCTGCCATATTTAGTTGAATAGTGCATTACTTGCTTGTATGACATTGTTGTGTTCACATAATTAAAGGCCATATTCATAAATGTGCTGTTTCACTCTTTTGCAATATCACACAAATCTATGATCACGGCTGTAAATCTATGATCACGGCTGTAAATGTACGTTCACGGCTGTAAATGTACGTTCACGGCTGTAAATGTACGATCACGGCTGTAAATGTATGATCACGGCTGTAAATCTACGATCACGGCTGTAAATGTATGATCACGGCTGTAAATCTACGATCACGGCTGTAAATGTACGATCGCGGCTCTAAATGTACGATCGTGGCTGTAAATGTACGATCGCGGCTGTAAATGTACGATCACAGCTGTAAATGTACGATCACGGCTGTAAATCTACGATCACGGCTGTAAATCTACGATCATGGCTGTAATTGTATGATCGCGGCTGTAAATGTATGATCGCGGCTGTAAATCTACGATCACGGCTGTAAATGTACGATCGCGGCTGTAAATGTACGATCGTGGCTGTAAATCTACGATCGCGGCTGTAAATGTACGATCGCGGCTGTAAATGTACGATCGCGGCTGTAAATCTACGATCGCGGCTGTTCATTTACATTTTTTTAAGTTGCGATAAAACCAGGGTTTTTTGAATATGCCCAAAGTTTGTTAAATTAAAACAAAAACTTATTACAGTATGAATATTTTAAATGACGTCATCAATTTATTAACATAGGGTTCCCATTCGTCATGCTTTGCGTGTGATTCACTTGTTTTTTAAACGTAGGATATGCCCACAAGGATTGTTCTTGGAAATTTTAATCTCTGATCAATGCTGCTAGTCTCTCTTTATAAACAACCTGCACACACAATACAATGAGAACCTTCCACCCATAAACTGGCTGACTCAGCACACGTGACACCATGAAACGTGAGCGGATCTGTTAGCCCTGAGTTTATAAACTTAAACACCAACCACATAGCAGTAGTTACCAACCACAAGGCCCACCACCCATTTATAATCAGTGGGTGTCTGGGAACATCACAAAGACCATCAACAACTGATTCTAAGACTTTGTTCCACCATATTCCTGATCACAATAAACTTGTTAAGATGGAAGATGGCGCTTTAACTCCTGACACCAAACATGTAGCCATTATCTGACATTAGGGCTTCATTTCATAGTGCACATTTCTGTATGATATTCAGAACACATACATCCAATTAGAAATGGCAGACCTTTATTTATAGATAATCAATGTAGCATTCCCACTGATGTACTAAACTGCTCACTCATACAAATAGATAAACTCAAACACAAGGTTCAACACTGTAGCCCAACAATTTCATTTAAAGGAAATGTAAACTGAGGAAAATCATATTTTAACTAATCACACAGTAATTAGGATTAATAACCACCAATCTTAGGAGTTTTACTGTTTAAAAGGGGCAGGACACAGCTAATCAGTAAAGAACTGTCAATCACCCAGCCCCTCCCCCTGGCACACATGAAGAAACTCTCCATTCTATCAAAGTAAAGTTTATTTCTCTGTCTAGACTTAAAGATTAGTTCTTGAAGACGTTTCGCTAGTCATCCAACTGGCTTTCTCAAGTCAGAGTAACTTGTACAAGAATCTGTTGGCAATATAAGTACACTGGAAAGTCCCAATTAGCACATGACAGCCAGGTGTTAGGAAACTTCTGAATGCAAGGTGTGAAACGGACACTTGTTCGGGGATGGTTGCCCGATCTGCCGAGCAGTTTACTGAATGAGCGTCTGTTTCGGCCAATAAAGTGCCCATACATGGGTCGATTATCCAAAACGCTCATTAGTACACATTGTGGGCCGTGGGTCAGCACCCGGGATCACATGTGTGTACGAACCTTAAAAGGTGTTATCGAAACTGCCCAGGGTTAGTTGTCAAAACCTTGACACCTTATTGCTTATTCCTTGAAAATGAATAAGAATTATCTGTTGCTCTGTGCTCTTTCTGTGCCTACAGCTAACACCCAATTCTGCAGTTACCGTAGCTGCTGTCTGTGTTACTGAAGGCCCAATATTGTACTTTACCTAAAGAAATCAATTACAAAGTCTCCCCCCCACACACACCTTCAATCAAACGCCTACAGCTAAAAGAAAAACTTGATTACTTGATTCAAGCAGTGATTACAGATACCAGTGCTGCTTACCTTCCCATAGCAAAGCAGTTTTACTTTCACTATAACACAAAATCACTGGGTGAATGCTATTGGCTATAGTGAGGCACAGATCATCTCCACTGCACATGCTCCACACACTATCTGTGCCTTAGTTTTGGGATGGGATGGATACATAGAGAGGAGACATGCATACTTACTAGGAGTGAGCTGAGAAGGCTTGAGAACGGGCACGCTGATGCCCGAAACATGTCACAGCAATAAACGTTTGCAGATTTAACTGCATGTGAGTCCTCTTCCTTCTTTTCCATATATACTAGGAGTGAGCTGAACAGGACATGAGGAGATCTAGTGACAGGGAGCACTGACAGCAAAAAGGGATCAAGTTCCTGACAGTACTAAAAATACAGAAAAGGATAAAGGCAAGTCATTTTTTTTTTTACTTTAGTGCCCCTTTAAATTGTGATCCATTTTTTCCCCTTTATTAGGCAGAGGCTACACTGTATTGGATGGAAACATGTGGGGAAAGTATATGCATTTGTGATGTGATATTTTGACATCGGAGTTCAAAAAATTGGTGATTGCATACACTCCAAAAATTGATTGCAGCGCATACAATATGGCCACCCACATTAAAATGCCCTGCTCTGTGAGTCTCATGCGCTGATGTACCATACAGAGATGTATGTATATATAGATCAATTTGTTAGGCAGATTTAAAATTCGGAAGGATCAATAGCCACATGCTTTGTACTGCAGCGATTAGTACAAGATACAAGATATGACTTTATTGATTCTTTATTGATTTCGATTTTTGATAAAATCTGATCAACAATTAATTGGCTGAAGCTGGGTTCACACTGTACAGTAGTAGATGTAGTAGATCCCAACCAGATTCTATTGGAAGCTGTCTGTAATCTGCTAGAAAAATGCCTAAACACACTTCTACATTACTTTGTATAGATTGTTCGGCTGGCCCGCGCCTGCTATTGTCTCCCTATATTAATTATAGGGTTTTTCAGTATAGTAACATAGTAATGGAGGTTGAATAAAGACATACGTCCCTCTAGTCCTACCTTTAATGGAAGCACACATGGCCAATTAAAGGCCTATTGCTTTATGTGGTACAAAGATCAATACTCACTGCTAATCCTTAGTGAGGAAATGCAGTAGGTTTTTATACAAAAAACAGACACCATAACCTCAAATAGCTGAATGTACATGGTGCTGGAAAATGTGAATGTTAATTACAACACTTTGTTGGTGATTTATTCACCGGAGCCTTGTAAATGATGTAACATGTATGGAAATCACCCAGTTCTGTGTGTAAAAATGCAATTCCCTTGCTAAATGTTCACAAAGGCCCATTGACAAATGGATCCATCTTTAGAGGTTGTTCCATTCTTTCCCCGGCAGAAAGCAAATCACACCCTGTCTGGTTTAAATCTAGATAACGCCCTATTTTAATATGAAATGTACTTGTGTGGGAAGCTTATGTGTTTGTATTTATTCAATAGATGTCAATGTGTCTTGCGATGGCCCAGAATAGCTGTATGTCTCTATGCTCATCTGTATTTACTTTTGAAAGTAATGAGACGATCCAAAGCCAGGGGCACGACATTAAAGGGTTTGCAGACATGGGCAAAGTAGTTCAGAAAAGACACAAATTGATTGTTCTGTAATGTTTTAAATTCAAATTTTTTTCAAACCCTATTTGAAACATTAATTACACGTTTTAATTATATATAAAATAATATCTAACCTGAATTAGTATAGATGTGCATTACATTCAAAGGACACAGTATGTGTCAGAATATGATAAAATAATACTTAGATTTAATCATCTGATCCTCAAAATTAGCCTTCTAGCCTCCATTTTGTCAGAGGCAAAACATAATCTACAGTGTAAAGAGAGAGAATATTCCAGGAAGGGTAATGGTAACTGCATTTGGAGACAACAATATTGATAATAGAGACAATCTCCTGATATGTCTTTGGTGTTAAAAAACGATGGTGGTGTACTGTTGGTCTGTGCCTACTGACTGAGCACACATGAGCGATGAGGCAGGAAAAGGCCCATGAAAGGGATTTAGCAGGTGGTGTTTGCTGGGGGAGGATAATACAAAGGTGGAAGGAAGGAAATGTGCCATTTCGTCAGTGTATAGTGCAGAATACCCACCTTACTTCTTGCCTTTCGGTCCCAAAAGAACAAGCTGCCACCTTGGGGTCCTATGTTTTTTGTGTTTTCTTTTCTTTGTCACAGCCAATGGGGGTAGTTTCTGGTATGTAAGTTGGCAAATTTGGCTGCTCCTCTCTAAGGAGAGGTGAAACCTGGGAGGCAGACTGGGGACACATGTGGACCGTGGGTTTATCTAGTGGGCATGTTAATGAATAAACCGTGGCACACTGTTAGCCATTACATTGCACATGGCTACTTCAGTAATGAATCCTGCAGGTCACAAACACCCTAGTAAGAGTGTGTGGGAGATGCAAGATTTAGAGGGTTTATAAAGCTCATAACCATAGCAAAAAAATGTCACTGGCAACGTTAGTGCAACAGAATGTTCACAGACAACAGGATAAAAGCCACATTCATTTTAAATTAGGTTAGTGACTTACTAAAAAACATTATGTCTAAAAAACATTATGTAATTAGTCACATTCTAATCATTTAAGTGGCTGCAATTTATTTTTGCTTTCCAGCCAATTCATATTAGAAATAATGAGAAATTATGGTTTGGAGAATCCAAGAGATATTTCAAAGGACAGCTAAGAAGGAACATACAAATATTTCATATAAATAAACTACAAGCAGCATACAGCTGGTGTACCACTATTAGTAAACGTAAAGGGGAACTAAAGTCTCCAGACAACATTGTCCCAATAGACATTCACAAACATAGAACAAGCTGTGTCTCACCTTTTCCTTTGCTTTGGCCATTGGGTGATTTATGAAAATAACCTGTGAGTACTAGGGGTCAGCTCCCATAATCCACCTTAGCAGGGAAAACCCCCAGCTAAGTGTCTTCGTACAGGCACATGCTATGTAGAGCTCAAGAGATCAAAACAAGGAAGTTGCAACCTTGCTTCCTAGAAGCTGACAGCCAATCACTGATCTGCTGTTTAAGTGGAGTGATCAAATTTTGAAGATTGCCTTGAGTGTGAGTGCCTGTCACTTACTGCTCTCCACTCTCAATCTGACTTGACTCATTTCTGTGTATGTGTTGCACATTGACAGTAGGAGGAAAAACCAGGAGGAAGTCACTTGCACCCATTTCAATCTTTAAAAAGCAATTGCTCCACTTACATTGCAGAATGAGAGGTAGGAATACGCAATCCTACTTCCCCTACAAATATAGTATAGCCCTTGAGGCAACATAATAATGTTAACCTATTGTATAAATGCGCTAAATCACCTATTAGAAACCCCCTGAGGCCTTCCAATTACTGATATTTGGCACCAAAGATGAATTGTGTTTTATTCAATATGGCAAATAAAGTCCCAGAAAGAAAAAATCTGGATAAGAATGCATTGTGGTAAAAGGGATATTTCTGGCTTGAGCGTTTACATTGTTCCTGTACTGTAATTCTAATACCAAGAAACATTCTCTCACGCCTACTAATGAAAACTAAAAATAACCCAGCAAGCTCTAGTAACAGATTCCAGAAAGTAAACTGATCCCTTCATTTCTCCCCTTTCTTTTTGGTTAACATCTGTTTATGCTACATGCGAAATTGGATTTCCCAGCAGAATTTATAGAACATTTCAAACAAGCAAACTGTTTTCTATAACAAACATATAGATTTCATTTAAAGCCTCCCATGTTTCTGATAAACAGAGCAGACTTACTAAACATCTGAAAAAAATGGGAAGAGACAATATAATTGTGCAACGATTTATGCAAATAACAGCACTTTACCGACATAATTCAAATGATATAAATGTAACCATTAAAACAAAATAATCAAAGATTTTCCTCATGTATAAACAAGTGATCGAGTGATTTACAGCTAAACTAACAATGGTAACTTACTGTATATGGCTCTGGCACCTGGGAAATGGTCTGGGGAACATGTCACTATCACCAAAACGTTTAAACACTTCTTAAAAGTGTCGGGTTTTGCGCAAGCTACATTCAAGGGTTACGGCCTATTCAAGGGTTACCGAATGATACTTTCTAGGGTTAGCGGAAACAGAACCAAAAATTCGAGGGTTACCGAAATCAAACAATACTTTTGAGGGTTAGCAAACAAAATACATCCTAGGGTTAGCGAAAACGATCCGTACATTTGAGGGAAACCAAAAACTAACAATACTTTCCAGAGTTATCAAACAACCATTAGCGAACGGCTCGTAAATTCGATAATTATCGATTTTTTTCAATAATTATCGAAAATACAACAGCAAGTCTGAAAAACAAACTAGTTCGAACCCAAACTAGTTTGAATAGTTTGAGTTTGTCCGAACTCATAAAGTTCAGCTCAAAATCGGGTTCGAGTTCGGTTTTGTGTCCATCACTACTTAGTAGGTAAGATGGGAATGGTTATAGGCATACACTGCATTGCCAAATATATTTGTGATCCATAGCAACTGATCTGATGTAACTGTCTGTGAATATAACCTGAGGGCTTGCTCACACTCTATCTGTTTCGATGTTTTTTTGACACTGATAAAATACAGAAGCACAATTTTATCCCATTGAAATCTGTTTAGTGTTTCCATGTTGCTGTGCGCTGCCTTTTTACAATACACTGCTGCGCGCATTTCAGTTTAACACGAAATTTTAACATAAAATTTGCTGGGATGTAACGTATTACCCCCCCCCCCCAACAATAAATTATATATATCTTAGGAGTCACCTGGGCCTGTGGCCTTGTGTTTTATATAAGAATATATTATTATCTATATTTTACACACTTTCAATCTGTCAATACATCTGTATTGTATTGTATTAAAAAAACAGATCATCCAGGGGAAACATATGCAAGCACAACAGGAAAACAAATTAACTTCTTGCAGTTGTAACCTAGGATGCAGTTCTTCCTCAGTCCTTGACCCAGAGGGTTACCATATGCAATGATTTGTGGAGAGGAGCAGAAATTTGGATTATTAGAAAAGTATTTTATGCTGCTTTTTAATAGGATTTGTTCAATCTATCGTATTGGCTTAATAATGAATAGAATCTAGTTTCAGTTTTCACAGATCAGTAAGAATAGCAGGTTACTTTAGGATATTTTAGGTCTCTTTTCCACATTTCCACCCCTCAGCTCAAGTATTTATGATAAAGGGCATGTGCATGTCCAACCCAAACTGCTATTTTTACCAGTTTAATACATGGATTTGTAACCAGATATTTAATATGTTCTATTAGTTCCTGGCAAACGTATCTGCCTTCTTTCTCTGTTCCAAAGCTTTTTATAAGCTTGAGCATGTGCAGAGGTGGCAGCAGAAGAAACAGCAATCAATCATTGGTTTGTGATGTCAGCAGTCACAGCCTTGATTGACTGCATGGAGGGAGAGACCAGGTTACTCTGCCAATGAGGACAATAATTATACTTAAATATATGGTTAATAATGCAGGTAATAAAGGTCAAACCTGTTGGGTTTGGGAGCAGGTAACTGACCATTGACCGCTTTTTTTGTTTTAAGGGTGAACATGCCCTCTAAGGAGCCCTCAAAACCAAGAGAGTGATACTTTCCTTTGTTCCAGCAGTCGCTGAAGGCTGAAGTTACTCCTCTAGATCTCTGCAGGACCACTTTGTGTGCTGGTTTGCTCCTTCCTGGTAACAGTCACCAGTCATGGCTGTAACAGTGATGTAGCGCCTCTGAGCTTATAATGTTATTAAGATTTAGAGACTGAAGTAAATGGTGTATCTAAAGCTACTTCTCTAAATGCACCAGAGATTTTCATGCCAGTTGACCACAGGACCAATCTCCATAGGACAATTCCATCTGGGATAGATCATTTGAAAAGAACCAATAATCACCTGAAACCCTGTATTCAACCCTGTTAATGGACAACCCTGGCTTGCGTTTTCCATTAACGCAGTGGAACAACGAACGAAATCGCAAACAAGATGTTCTGTTGCGTTAAAATATGCCTAGTGTGATCATAGCCTAAGGCTTTTGAATAATAGTAAGTATATTTGTTGCATGAACATTGCAAAAGTCTTATGTAATTTTTCACCAGAAGGCCCATTGTGACCCAATCTAGAATTCCAGAGAATTGGATTTCATAATAGAAATTATAAAGGTTTAGGATGCATCACAAATTAACCTCTCTCTTATTTGCATATCCATTTTTTATATACTTCCTGCATGCCAATCATTTCTATTACCGGTAAATGTCCAAAATAACAGTAGCTTCCTCATGCATGCGTGACTCATCTTCTCAATCCTCACCAGGGAACTGGTATTTCACTCAGAGTCTTGAAATCTGACAGACAAAAATTTTCAAACAGTTTTAACAATGACAGCATTACATATTTCACATGACATTCCATTCACTGAGCCCAACAAACCAGTCTGTAACATATGCGTTACTAATCTAGAAAAACACAACTATTGTTAAATAGTTAAATTTGTGCTCATGGACAAATTCGATTTTCTTATTAAAAGGGCATGTCCACCCCCAAAACTATAATCCCCCCACTACTGGCCCCATTGTGTAGTGTAATAAAATCCTTACCTTACATCCCAGCTCCATAAAGTTCTCCTGTAGTCCCCCCCCAAAGTCCCCAAAACTGCCCACCAGGAGGATAGCAGAGTCCATATAGGACTCTGCCTGGGAGGGGGGAGAAGGGCTGCAGCACGCATGGCAGGAATCTCCGGGAGGCCAGGTAGCAGGCAGTGTCCTATATGGACCTGCTAGCCTCCTGGTGGGCAGTTTTTGGAACTTTGGGGGGGGACTACAGGAGAACCAGATGGAGTTGGGATGTGAGGTAAGGATTAAACTACACTACATGGTGGGGCCAGTAGTTGGGGGGATTATAGTTTTGGGGGTGGACATGCCCTTTAACTCCCCTTCCCATTCACCCCAGGCCATTCTACTTTGCCACAACAAGAAGTACACATCCAATTTACAAATCTAAGATTTAGTAGCCCTGCCCTTTTACCCATCACATTTAAAGCTCCATAAGTTATAGCATAATGAAGCTTGTGTTTTGAAGTTTAAAGTTAGTCCATTATATTTAATTGCTGATTTAAATAAGCTGCATGTGTTTTTTCTCTCTCGGATTCAAGTAAGAGTTTAGTTTCAAGTTTCTGTTTGACTCAGGCCTGAGCCCCCTTTTGAGTCATTTTGGGTATTCTATGGTGTGCTCACGCAAGGCCTGTTTACAATTATGTGATACCGGGATTCCCAGAAAGAGTCATTGCCCTTAAAGCTCTTATCCGGACTTCCTGAATCAAAATGCCACAGGTGTTCTATAAATAATTGTCTCTGCATGTGGTTAGTTAATGAAATGAAACCAAAACTGTAGAAAAGATGGCACTACTTCATGGCAAAACATCTGAAATGCCAGGAAGTTCCTGTAAAACAGCCAAAAACGTTCTGAATAGAAATAGCTCTACCTAAAGTACATTATCAAACAGGTTAGTCTATTAGTAAAATAAGCATAACATGTTAAAAAAAATAGATGAAAAATATACTTTATAGCACTCATCAAAGACGGTGTTATTGAATGTATTTACTTTTTTGCTGCCTGTTGATTAAGGCTTGTATTTACCTTTTGAGACTATTGTCAAACAGATCAGCTGAGATATGAGTCACTTTAAATCAGTGTCAGTCTCCAAATGCAACACTAAGATCCCACTGTTTGTTATTGTTTATATTTCAGTAATAAGTAAAATATTTGCTATATTTAGGGGAGGAAATGATTTTCCTGGAAGAAACACCAAACATAGTACAACTGGTTTCAGATTCTGTTACGAAAAATCTTAAACTTTATAAATGAACGAAACTCGTGACTTTCGCTCCGCCAGCGATTCGTAAACTTGTTGGAATGCCAAAATCCAATTGAAACCCTACTGAGCTGATTTTTTTAATATATTTACCACGGTTTTGACCTTTTTTTAATTTCAGCGCACTTTTTTTTTTTTTTGCTCTGCAAGTTTCAACTTTTGATAATTTAAAAATTTCCGTTGGATATGCAGATTTTCGGAACCTGCTGAATGAAGAGTATTTAAAAATCTTACAAACTCGTCTGTAAAAAACAAAACACGTTATCGTTTCATATTATTAGAGCTGTTTGCCGCCTACTAAAAGCCAGGATGGAAAGACATTTAGGGGAAATTTAACACAAGCTGAAAAGCTGATTCAGCATTGCAATTTTTTTTTTAACTCGTTTATTTATTAAAAACCTACAAATGCAGATGAATTTACAAAACATTGCAATAAATATAAACAACTTGTTATTAATGTTTTTTATTGTTAAATGAAGTTAACGCAATAAATATAATTTGGATCAGCGGTTACAGCAATGTAGCCGAAAAGTAGCGGTAATGACCGCACTGGTTATCATTGCTTTAAAATAGCGAAAATTCAAAATTTGGCGAAAAAGCAGCGATAATGGAGGCGAAACGTTTAACAAACCTTATGAATATGCCAATAGACTAATTGAAGGTTCATTTCTATTGGTATATTCAAACCTATGTATTGTACCATAAACTCCAAACTTTTAAAAAAATTTCAGGACAGCCTCTTCCAACATATATTAATCTTATATAGGGGGTGGCAATGTTGATCATTTCCTTCCACAATCAGGTTCTGGGGGCTGGGGAGCCACCCAGTTCAAAACAATATCTTTCCTTGCGTAAAACAATGCCTCACGCAAAAAACATCAAATGATATTGTGACAAAGAGTCCACCTCAGGTATACCCAGCATCCAAAGTTTAGGTTCTAATGGAACATCTGTGTCTAATACTTTAGATAATATCCTGACCACTCTGTTCCAGAATCTAGCAATAGAAGGACAGAGCCACACCAGATTCCATTTATTATTTGCAGCTTGTGACGCCCTTAGTTGTGACTTTGATAGGTCTTCCCAGTCAGCTCTCTCTAATTTAGGGATGTATCTGGACCACTATTTATTTCTTTGAGGTGTCTGTGGTTAAATTGACCTCCGCCAAACAGGTGTATATTCGGGAGACCAACCTTCTTTTGGTTCCCATTTTTATGATATCTGCACTGGTGTATATACTCGAGAATACCCAGGTTTTCAGGTTTTAAAAATAGCCTGAAACCAAACTTCGGCTTATACTCGGGCATTTACATCAATGCCGCAATCTGGCTCCGCATCTGCCGGCTGACGTCTCTACTCGGCACCTGTCTCACTTCTCGGCGCCGAGTAGATTGCACATTGAAGTCAGTGACCTTACTAGGATTGAAGACTGTCCAGGAAAGGTAACACTGAACTGTGGGGGGGCTCTCGGGGGAAGGGGCAGTAATCCCATACAGTAATCCCCAATTTCTTGCCACTGCAGATGTTTGGAAACATACTAAACAACTAAAGCTTGCGGGACAGTGGCGTAACTACCGCCCCCACCATCCCCTACTACCGACCGGGGTGGCCCGGACGGTAGTTAGGGCCTGCCACAAGCCCCTAATCTGCGCAGGACTAGTCGGTTTTAAATAGGTGATCACGCGTATGATGAAACATATGTGCAATTAGCTATTTAAAAGACAGGCTCAGTTCGGGAAGTTCGGGTCCGGTTTTAAACAGCTGACGTGTAAGTTTCATTCGTACACGCGATCACCTATTTAAAACCAGCACTCCTGCACTGATCATTCAAGAGGAGGGAGTCAGGGGCCCAGCCCCCAAACTCACGGGGGCCCGGTTCCTTCAGGTATGTCCCTGCTGGGAGTTGTAGTTTCTCAAACATCTAGAGTTCAATGGAATTGGGGGTTCTGTATGGGATTACTGTCCATTACTACCATTACTAATGCCTCAAAACAATACAGAATCAGGGGGATGGTATCTATTGTTAAAGATTGGCTTCTGATTCTGTATTGTTTTGAGGACAGCAAAAATTACATACAGTAGTTCCATACAGTACAGCCAAATCCAGTATGGCTATTAATGTATGGGACTACTGTATGGGAATTCGGCTGTCCATTTATAGAACAATACTGAATCAGAAGGCAGTACTGGTCATAATTTCAAACCTCGTTATACTCCAGTCAATTAGGTTTTACTAATTTTTCAGGTAAAATGTTTACCTCTGCTTATACTCGACCGGTTTATACTCAAGTATATACGGTACTGTGGGAATATGTGAACCTTGAAATTCAGACAAGAGGCAGTATCTCAACTGTATAGGTAATATTGTGGTTTGAATAGAGAAGGACATTACGAATTGTCATTTATGATTTGCGTGAAATATTTAATACCTTTTCGTTTCCATATCTATGAAGCAGCAAAAGATGCCAACTTGGGGTATTTTTTACTATGCCAGAGTGGGGAATCACTAATAACACCCTCCACCCCCAGGACTATCTTCTGCCAGATTTTATGTTTTGGATATGCAGTACCGTGCCTCCTCACATTGTGTTTTTTGTCTAGATATGAATGGTTCAGAAGCGTATGCATGCAGCCTGCACTCTACATTATAAACCAAGGTATGGGGTGTCTTAGGGTTCAGCGGGGGCGGTATCACCCAGGTCTGGAAAATTGGAGGTGGCCACCAAATACTAATATTAAACATTTGGAGGCTAGAACGGTCTTAGGGGGGTCTCTACCAGCCCCCCACAAAAAGGTATAGAATGTATACTATTTGAGGTTGAATAAAGACATATGTCCATCCAGTCCAACCCATCTAGCAATATCCTCATTTCCTGCCTAACTGTTGATCCAGAGGAAGCAAAAAAAAACCCACCAAAGTTATGAAGGGGAAAAAATCCTTCATGACACCAAGTGGCAATCGTAAATTTCCCTGGATCAACTCTACTTTATGTATCAATACCAGTAACTTGCAACATTCCTTGTTTGCAGAAACCAAGCGCTTCTTTTGAAACTGACCAATGAACCTGCCATAACAACGTCCCCTGGAAGACAGTTCTATAGCTTACCGTTCTCACAGTGAAAAACCCTCTCCAAACTGAAGCCTAAATGTTTTTTCTTCAAGTCTTAAGGGATGCCTCGTAGACTATACGGAAGCAAGCAAGGGACAGACGGCAGGTGCTCCTGTGATTGGCCCCTTCTGCTTGCTTTCGTTCATGGAAAAGATAATGAAACAAGCAGAAGGCAACGGGGAACGAAGGCTGGTACGTGCATTTGGGACAGCTTTCAGAGGTTTTGGGGGGTTCCCTACAACATACTAAAGAATTTTTTTGGGGGGGCATCCTTACAGCGATCATAAGTATACTAAGAAGGTTGCACTAGATGGACTTATGTCTTGATATAAAATAAAGTCTCTTTTTACTTTCACAGCCCCCAGTGCTGGCATCCCAGCGTTACAGACCTTCATACTGTAGCTGTGAAACAAATACTTCTTGGATTTTTCTATCACTGCCTTATAACCAGTCCTCACTGTCCTCCACAAGGTCTTTGGCAGTGGCATGTTCCTTCCCTGACCTGAAACATCTGCCTTGGGGAAGGGAAGGAAGATATGAGGAGAAGCTGTCAGTAAATGAGCGTGGCAACTATAAAGGTCTATATCTGGGGACCCAATAATTCTTCTTTAATTACATGTCAATTCTTATTCCCCCATAAAAAGGGGGAATAAGGCAACATTTAGCAAAGAAATAGTTTTATAGTATTTATATAATAATATATATATGTAATATAATATTCATTCTTGTGTTTCAAGCAAAAATTTAAGTCTATGGCTGCCTTGATAATGAAACTTAAAGGGTATGTCTACCCTTAAAACTATTTTTTAAATAGTATTCCCCCTGTCCCCCCAGCCCCAACCGCTATGTTTTATTCTTAGAAAGTGCCCCAAACTCTACTTACCTCCCCTCTTTCCTCCGCCGCGCTGCCGCCCTCTGCTTGCGAGAAAATGCAAGCAGAGGGGCGGGACCGGCAGTCGCGTCTGTGATTGGCTGAGCAGCAGCCAATCACGGACGCGGCTGCCGGTCATTCATGCAGCGAGGAAAAAGGGGAGGTAAGTAATGTTCGGGCACTTTCTAAAAATAAAATGTAGCGGTTGGGGCTGGGGGGACAGGGGGAATACTATATCTAAAGCAATTTACACTAGGGGAGGGAATCCTAAGAGGAGGGAGAGGGAGGCGGAGGAGAAGACTGCGTACGCATGCCAAACTTCTCCCGGAGGCCAGTAGGAGGCAGAGTCCTGCATCCTCCTGGTGGGCAGGTTTTGGGACTTTGGGGGGGGACTACAGGAGAACCTTATGGACTGGATGAGGTAGGATTAAACTACACTACATGATGGGGCCGTAGTTGGGGGGATTATAGTTTTGGGGTGGCTACATATAAGCCGAACGGCCTTTATTACCATGAATCAGTCGGTCGGGATGAAAAATCTGAGGTTGATTTGGTCGGCCTGATCAATTTCTGTTGTCTGATCCGGACAAAGGGGCCATTGGACTGTTGGTAATCATGCCCAATCCTAGGTGCATGGAATGCACAATCTGTCACGGTCCCAAACTGGGACAAACAATTTGTTTAAGTGTACCAGCCTTAAGTTGTCCTAAAGTCAACAGCTGATTCAATTCATAAATTGATATGAACTGGGACTTTTGAAAACATAAGTAGCCTGCTTAACACCTATTCATTGTGAGGAGCTGCAATGTGTAAGCAGAGCATTTAGTTCCAATGGCCTCAATGTAATCTATAGTAATTATAGATATCTAACCTTCTGTCTCATTGCATAGCTGTAGTGAAAAATAAAGAAAGTCACCCAACTGCTTATGAATAATACTAAAACATATTAAAGGCTATGTCCACCCCTAAAATAAAAATTTAATATCATGCTCCCCATGTCCCCCAGCCCCAACCGCATGTTTTTTTTTTTAAAAAGCCCCCCAAACTCTTACTTACCTCCCCTCGATCCTCCGCCGCACTTCCGGCCCTCTGCTTGCGAGAATGCACAGAGGGGCGGGACCGGCAGTCGCGTCTGTGATTGGCTGAGCGGCAGCCAATCACGGACGCGGCGGCCGGTCATTCAGTGCACGGAGGAAAGCGGAGAGGTAGTAAGAGTTTGGGGAGCTTTAAAAAAAAAAAAACATGCGGTTGGGGCTGGGGGACATGGGGGACCACATATTAAGGGGGATTTGTGCTAGGGGGAGGGATAGTAGAACGGGAGGAGAGGGAGGGAGAGGGAGGGGGGGAGGGGGGAGAAGGGCTGCAGCACGCATGCAGGAATCTCCGGGAGGCCAGGTAGCAGGCAGTGTCCTATATGGACCGCTAGCCTCCTGGTGGGCAGTTTTTGGAACTTTGGGGGGGGGACTACAGAAGAACCAGATGGAGTTGGGATGTGAGGTAAGGATTAAACTACACTACATGGTGGGGCCAGTAGTTGGGGGGATTATAGTTTTGGGGGTGGACATGCCCTTTACTCCCTCCCATTCACCCCAGGCCATTCTACTTTGCCACAACAAGAAGTACACATCCATTTACAAATCTAAGATTTAGTAGCCCTGCCCTTTTACCATCACATTTAAAGCTCCATAAGTTATAGCATAATGAAGCTTGTGTTTTGAAGTTTAAGTTAGTCCATTATATTTATTGCTGATTTAAATAAGCTGCATGTGTTTTTTCTCTCTCGGATTCAGTAAGTATTAGTTTCAAGTTTCTGTTTGACTCAGGCCTGAGCCCCCTTTTGAGTCATTTTGGGTATTCTATGGGGTGCTCACGCAAGGCCTGTTTACAATTATGTGATACCGGGATTCCCAGAAAGAGTCATTGCCCTTAAAGCTCTTATCCGGACTTCCTGAATCAAAATGCCACAGGTGTTCTATAAATAATTGTCTCTGCATGTGGTTAGTTAATGAAATGAAACCAAAACTTGTAGAAAAGATGGCACTGCAGGAACATGTCAAGGTCTTAAATCAAGCCCGTATTTTATATGTAGTAGCAAATTAGTAAATTACTTTGGTATTGCTTTATCAATTGGTTTTGTGTTAAGTGACCTATTTTCTCAGGGGACATTTGCTGTTTTCCACAGCAGCACATCTAAAGGACCATCACAGCGATGGTGTTTCACATTGGCCTATCTTGGTCAGAAAGGGATCTTTCTGCTGACCTAATTTTACGTCCGGACTTTACATTTACTGCATTTGTGACATTTCTCTGAAGGCAATAAATACATTACATTAGACATCGCTTGCAAACATTTTCTCTTGTAGGGTCTGTTTTTACAAACTATTTCAAGTATATCTGGCTACAATTACAACAAGTGTTTGAATTTAAGTATTTACAAGATATGTAAAAGTTTTGCGTGATTTTACGTAAAAAGATCTCAGATGTGGCCATGTTGCTGCAATGCTGTTACGCAATGTCCAGCATGTGGCCTCGACTAGCGAAACGTCTTCAAGAACTAAACTTTAAGTCCAGTTGATTTAACTGAATACAACAGATATACAGGGGAACTGGTGATGCTGCTGCCATATTACAAACAAAACTGTAAATATCTTCAAAACTATGCAAAACAAACAATGAAAATATATTGCAAAATTCTCAGGAGAGCAACTCCTATCAATTTACCTAAAGTCATTTTTGGACCACAGTTCCCCTTTAATACCGGTACATATTTATCTATTATTTATGATATATATGATATTTATATAATAATCATATTCATTGAAAAGTTAGAAAGAACCTAGGGGCATATTTATAAAGTAGCAATCTTGATTTTTTAATCAATAATATAAAAGTACCTGTATCCCGGGAGCCTCTTACATACCGTCTCGCCATCTGGTATTAAATGTGAGAACCCCGTCCAAAGTGTTCCACGAGGCAGGCATACCGACAATCCTGTATTAGGTTAAAAAGTCCAAATTTATTCCATAATATATTAAAAAGACGAATATCAGACTCATGTTCCTGAAAGATGGAGACCCGTAAGCTCTTCCCAATGCGTTTCGTGGATCAACGTCACTCCTTAATTTTTTGGAAATATTTTCAGCAGTGATAAATTAACATCTACAAAAAGTCAATATATTGACTTTCCGCTACTTTTCCTAGCGGCTGATGAAATATCAAATATACTTTTCTTAGCGTTAAACCTTGCGAAAACTATAGCAGTATTTTAAAAAAAGGTGAATATTTGGTCATTACATCTCTCTGTAATCTGAAAGGTGAGAAGGCATTTTGATAAAAAAAAAATCAATCTTCGTTTCAAATTCCCTATGTTATATTTCCTTATTATCATAATAAAAAAAACAAATTTCATATTCAAGATTTTCAGATTTTTAGAAAAGGCAAAAACGTGTTAGAGACTCACTACGCCATTTGGACTATTTGCAATGTATTTCAACTTCAGCTAGTTTTGTGGTGATGTAACATTGGATTTCGCTTGGCAAATATGAATGGTGAGAAAATTCGTATGAATACAACAAAAGTTTAAAAAAAAATGGTAGTGAAGTCGGTTGTGTAAATATCGCTCCTTTATAAATATGTCCCTAAAATAATTGTAATAAATAGAGACATATAAATTTCATTAATGTGGTTACCTGAATAAGCAGTCAATGTGTGTGTATGTCCACCTTGTGTAAAACCTAAATTTATTGATATATTTACACCTTCCCTTAATTTCAGAGAAAAGAGAGAGGTTTGTACATGCTCAGTGCACTTACCCACGTAATAGTTTAAGAATAGTGATGTTCGAAACTGTTGAGTTTCGTTTTGTTTTTGAGTTTCGTTTTGTTTTCGAATTTTTTAAAAATTTGAGTTTTGATTTTTGAAAATCGTCCTCTCGATTTTCGAAAATCGTCTACTTTCGATTTTCGAAAATCGTCTACTTTCGATTTTCGATAATTATCTACTTTCGATAAAAATCTAACATTCGAAAAATTCGGGTTCCATGTAATTCGGGAGTTCCGAAAGTTTCGTCGGGAATTTGAAACCCTCAGATTTGATTTGAAACTGTGATCTAATCAAACCCACATTACATCTATATTTAAGAAGAGGCATATTGTTTCCACTCACCATTGATAAACAAATTACTCCTTTGATGTAATGCATTTCATGTTGTGAAATACCATAGGATAAGACCAATAGAAATAAAACAGTACCTATAACCCCACTCTCGACATCGCATACCCAATTGGTTATTAAATGGTGCTATTTTGATGTGAATGGTATATTGTGACATGGTCATAAAACACAGCTACTAAAGATGCTTTGATACCATGATAAAGAAGCGCTGCTCCTTTATATATAAATGTCCCTTAGTCTCTAGTAATGACATCTTCGTGGTTCTCCACAAGTTCACAATAATATAGATGTGATAAATGTATATGGTCTCTGTTTGTTAATGCATGTATTTGTGTATTCATACAAGTAATATAGGAAAGATTAGTTTGTTACATTGGCAAGATCACATTTAGCCCAAAATTCAGTTATAATGAAGCTGGAGGTTTGGGTTGTGAAGCTATGATAAGTTTCACTCCCTGATAAGGATGAAGGAGGTTATGGATGATGTCTCTCACTTCCTCTGTGATACCAGGAATTAACAGCACACCCTCCCCATCTGGAGCCTGAAATCTTTAATGTGCTACAAACTGATGAGTTTCCAAAGAAGCCACAAATTGTACCTTGAAGTTTTAATTTTAGAGAAAAGACCTGAGGGGCTACATGGCGCAGCAGTTGGAACTGGAGCTATGACAGAACCCAAGAAAATGTATTGTAGCATGAAATTGTATAATTATGTTTTACAGAACAAGAAATGAATCCCACTTACTGGATGCTGGGGGGGTCCATATATAAAAGGGAACATTGTGAACAACAGCTGGCAAATCCGGCAGAATCAGTCTAAAATTACTGAGATTCTTATTTTCTAATATTTTAGGGCAATTAAGTAGAACTAAACCTTTTAAACTCAACTTCTCCTCTTCCCCAAGGAGAGGAGGAGGAGAGGGGGAGTTTGTAATGGTTTAGGAGAATTAAATTCCAACCATCAGATCCAGTCCATCCTTTTCATTGGTTGATTCTTGCACACTCTGGAGGGGAGCGCGGTGAACTAGACCCCGCTATTGTGAGTTTAGGTAAGTATTTCTCCTAAACTATAATAAATTCTCAGGGTGAGGGTTTAGCGGTCCCCTGTTGTCCCCTAGCCAACTGAAACTACCCCAACCACCTCCAGCATTAGTCTTTGCATGGATTTGAAAACTCAGCCAAGTAATTATATTGTATGCAAAAAGAGAGGCTGCAGGAAACTAAATTGGTAACATTATTGGTCTATGGCTGATACAGGGGGAAAAGTCTGAACATTTGGATGGTGCCCTAGATTTGCGCCTAGATCACCTATGCTTAACAATGACCCTGAATAGGTTTTCATTTTCGTTCAAGATAAACTCTCAACTTGCGGGAAGTGTAAAGTTGAAAGAGATTAACCTAATTTTAATTTTGGCCAGCTGTGTAAATTTATGGCTCTACATTTGTATTTCACTGGGAGTTGATATTGAACTATTTCTATGTTCATCCCAAACATATAGAACAGTGTCTTTTATGGTTTCAATAATATTACCTTCAATATGTAATTTTATAAACCAACCTTTTTTTTCTGCATATATTGGTCGCATTAGAAAACTGACATCTTACCTAGAATGATTTTCCCACTAATCTTAATTTATTGCTTAGGAACTTTAATTTGTGGCTGAAGAAAAAGGAAATCACATGACAATATCTTAATTTTTTCAAAAGGTCCATGGAACAGATTTCCTGCCCGTGCTTTAATAATTCTGCCTTTTCACCTTCTAAGTAGTCTCCAAGTCAGTAGATAGCAAACCCTATATAAAATCGTTTAGCTTTGAACCCTATATTTGCCATAAATGTAACAGGTCATTCTTAAGTAGAGATGGCCGAACTTCCGAATGTTCAGTCCGTTTTTGAACTTTAGAACTATATGGAAAGTTCAAAAGTTCGAAAATGGACCTGCCTCCAAGTCAGTAGATAGTCAACGGGAGTCAAATAAATTAATGTAAATGGCTCAGGGACCTGGGAAATGGTCTGGGGAACACGTTTGAATATCCAGAAATGTAAAAAAAATCTATTTTATTCTCACTTGAGCTACTTTTGAGCTGCCGTGTTCGATTTTTGATAATTATCCCATAAATGATTCGAACATTCGATAATTATTCCATAAACAATATATTGAAAACGATTAATAAAAGACATTTTCAGTCATTTTCAATATGGAGACCCTAAGATGAAATGGCATCCGCCAGGTGAGAAACAGGTGTAATACAGTGGCCCTGACCTTTTCAATTTAATACAAACATCTTAAAACTGTCCAAATTCCTACCAAGCTACTTTTAGAAGGAACACTGACTTCCCTGTAAAAGGGGGTTTTAATTAACTTTTTCCTTTCCCTCCCATAACTAAAGGGCACCACTTAACTTTCTATTTAGTTAGTTGTAGGTAAATATTCTTTTCTTTGATGTAGCAGTGGTTTATGTTGGAATATAGCTTAGAAAACATAAAGGCTGAAAATGTTCCTTAAAGCTGGATCCAGTTAGTAAGATTTGTGAGCTTGTGGTGATATTACCAAATAAAGAACATCTGATTATCCCCACACAGCATGGCGCTAATAAAGAGAAGTATTGCTGTTTCCTGTTTTCACGAAATATTGCAGAATACCAATCTATTTTGGATCCTCTGAAACTATTTAGGGGGAATATCCGTTGCTTATGTTTTTATCCAAAAAAAAAAGACATGTCTTCTCTGTATCTACACACATTAAACAGAGCACACAGAACATTAGAAAACACAATAGCACTGAAGCGTATACTTCTACCCTTCTATTGCTCACATAGACAGAGAGGCCATTTTTTCTGTCTCTGGCATGATATTTGTCAGTAAGTGATCCTTTCTGTCACCTGGGGTTAGAGCCAGTGAGGTTGTGTCTGGAACAAAATCAAATGATGTCACTGGAAAACAGTTTACACAAATGTCTGCCAAAATACACATACGTGTTTGCGTTTTTTTTTCCCTCTCTTTTTTTTCACATTTGTTTTATTGCTTTTCATGTTGGAATGTTTGCCCATGTATGTTCCAGCTCCCTTCACAGCACATTTGGTTGTTGTTTGGTTTGTTTGTTTTTCTTCTGTGGAATGATGCCTCTTACATGTCAGGGGAATAAATAAAGCTGCGGTCAACAGATTTGTTTATCCTGACTGATTATGAGCAGTGAAGTCTAACCAGGATCTAACATAGTATAGCCATTGTTCTCATTTTCCTTAACTCTACCCACTCCTGGCTCATAATCTGCTTGTGTCCAATAATCAATTTGGGCCTATATCTGGTCCAGTCCCTGGACCATTGCCTAGGCCATAAAACTATCCAGTCATCACAAAGATAAAGCACTGCCTCAGTCCTTTAATTACATTACCTAGCAGATGATGAATGAAATACAAATTTTTTAATAAAATGCCATGTTAATTGATCCCCCCACTTATTGTTAACAAGACCCCTCATAACTGCCCAGGTTGAGGATCAACCAAGTGCATCATCACTAAAAGAACTTGATGTCCAATGCGCTTCACCATCCACCCAGGACACTGCCACATGCCTCGCACCAGTGTGTAGGAAGGAGGTGTGTGGGATGAATTAATGAGTTCGCAGAAATATTGTTTCATTTGTTACAATTCAGAGAACATTGTGGAAGATAAATGCATGACTATTGTTTGTGAGTTCTATCTTTTTCTTCCTTGATTGTCCCACATTTTTTACAATTGGTATATCCAGTGTACTGCTTGCAGAATTAGCATTTTGAAATAAAATTTTAAATGTTGACCTTATTGTAGTGAGGTTTCTTTAAGTCTGGTACCCCTGAATGTGCACTTAAGGCCTTAAGAACTGGCAATAGCATCTCAGGGTTTCCTTGACTGGATGTCTCTGCCTTGTTCTTTGCTCACTCCTAGCTGGATATTTGGCTAAACTTGGTGGAAGCTTCCTGTCCCACTTCCCCAGCTGTTCTTACTGCTGTACAACACAGGCACATTCTGGCCCAGCTTCCATGTTGTTTTTACTGCTGTATTACGCAGGCACATTCTGGCCCAGCTTCCCAGTTGTTACTGTATATAAGTGGTGAGGTGTGGGTGCAGAGAGGCAACTTTAAAAGACGTTTGTGGTTTTGTGAAATATCAGTAACTTGCAGTCCTCTCTACTTATCATTTCTCTCAGGACTCATCATCTACATGGCCATGATCTTAAATGTAATCAATGTCTGATAAATGTTTGACCAGCATTATTTTTCTTCATTTAGAGATCACCATCTCTTGTTGTTTTCCATGTTTATATGATAATGACATTTCTTCTGTTTGTTTTGTTTTTTTTATTTTATTTACCGTAAATCCTGAAAACCTCCCTACTCTAAGTTAACAGGATAATATTCCTGAGCCAACCACATGTACCAATGTTATTTTTATAGAATACTAAGCATATCCCTCCTTGTTAAAAACCAGTAGGCGGGGGGAAGTGATAGCCTGTAATACTACTCAATGCAAGGTCAGGGAGACAACCTTCCCAAGAAAATGCAACCAAGCAGGAGTGTCAGCCCAGATAAATGACCCAAGGTAAACTGTTAGGACCTTCCATACTGGGGTTACCTTGACGTGGTTGGAAGGCTTTTCACTTTATATGCATAAAATTGTAACTAAACCCCCCATGTTTTTATACTGCTTGCACTAGCATAGATATTATGATATTGTGGGGCCCGGGAATGTGCATTGATCATCTCTTTTCTTATTTGTTCTAATGTTTTATAGACCGTTACCTCTCACCTCGCTGCATTCCTTACACAACGTCCAGCCCCTCCCCATAAAAAACACTTTCTTAGTGTACACAATCTTTGACCCATATTTAAAAATAAATGTGCCTGACCATGACAAAAACAAATTCTTCTTTCTCTACCACAAAAAGGAGCTGAAAGAAAACTAGCTGCTAGACTGTTAGATTTCTGTATTCAGTGGAACTTGCTCCATCCACCAGTTCCCAATCCATCCTCATTTTATAAGACGTATAAATACGATTTACCTTTCAATCCATACATCTGCAAAATGATTCAGAAATTAATAGACAGAGTCTTAAGGACAACTTGTGTTACAACAACACTCAACTCGGGAGTATTATTTATTACTTTTCATAACACAACCATACAACATTAATACTTGTGTTTTAATGCTGTGGTTCTAAGACTTTTTCAGTGCTTGCCACAATTTTTTCTTATAGCACACCTTAATGTGTATTCTCAATGGCGGACTTAATGTAATTACACATATTTATTGCACTTTACAAAGTTTATTGCAATCAAATTATAATGTAGTATTAAGCTACAAGACATTGATTTTTGTTCACAAAAAATGTAACTACATTTATATTACACTAGTATTTCTGTATATATATTTGAAGGGAGGCACACTCAAAAAGGCTATATAGCATTAATATTTATTAGGGTGCTGAAACAACCAGGTACGCAACATTTCGGGGGGTCCAACTCCCTTCCTCAGGGAATAATACTGTTATTACCGATTAGGGGGAGCACTTCACAACTTGCCTGTTACCACTCCACGGACCCTGTTTAAAGTTGATACACTAGTATTTCCACTACTTAAATTCTCTTTTCATCACCTCTCTGAAGGCCCCGACTTTCCCCAACCCTTTAACAAACCAAGTTCTAATACAGTTACCCATACTTCTTTAGTAGAAATTTTTACAAATCTTGTTACATAATTTTCAAAATATTTTTTTTAAAGTTTATTTATTTTAATTTAAAAACTGTTTTTTGGACCAAAAGGTTTTAAACCTTAACCCTGATCCCACTTAATATGATGAGAACATAACAACATGAGTAAGCCTGCACTGCAGTGAAGTTTGGATAGAAAACTATGCAGTATAATAATTGCTTTGTTTATTCATTTCACTGTCTAAGCTTAGGGCTAAAGATTACGACCTACCCTGCATTTTAAATGTATTGCCTCATGCTGTTGTCAGTCTTAGGAAACTAAAATAAAAATAAAGGAACTTCAATAACCTTTTACTTGTATCAGTATTAGGTTGAAAAATGCAGATTTTACATTGTTTAGTGTCATTGAAACCAAGGATACACATACAGTTTGTTGTAAAGAGTAGTGGAAAGATGACTTTTATTGCAGGTTTCAAAATAGACACTAGAAATTCCTTGTCATAAATTCAATCTTTTCATCTCTGTCACGAATGTGCTCTTTAATTAACCAAACACGCACATATTTAGATTGACTGCTGAAAATGTGTATTTGTATGTGACAAATGTTTCATGCACTCTTGCTTAGGTTTCTTATGTTATAAAGATGAATAGGGGTGTAAAGGAGGGAAAATGCAAGGGGAAAAATACAAGCAGAGCAGTGGGGGCCCTAATGTTAACCTAGAGATGTAATGTGGGTTTGATAGAATCCAGTTTCGAATCAAATCTGAGGGTTTCAAAGTCCCGACGAAACTTTAGGAACTCCTGAATTTCACAGAACCCCAATTTTTTCGAATTTTCGAAAGTAGACGATTTTCGAAAATCAAAATAGATGATTTTCGAAAATTGAAGTAGCCGATTTTCAAAAAAATCCAAACTTCAAAATTTCCGAAAATTTAGAAAATTCGAAAACAAACTCAACATTTTCGAACATCTCTAGTTTAACCCTCTCTCCACATTGAAAAGGCCCCATCCCTGCAAAAAATAAAAAAAATGACAAACCATTATGGTTTTGTTAGGGTGGGCCAATGATTTCTATTTAGGCCTCTGGGTAAATGTGTAACCTTTACCAAGCAAATGCATTCAAGGAGTTTCTATTAATATTGTGAGCTCCACTTAACTACATTTATCTGAATATTGTTGATTACTTTAAAGGGTAATCCCACCCCTATAAACATCTTTTAGATCCTTTAGAATTCCCCAAACCCACACACCACTTTATTTTGTTACAGACCCCAGATCAGTTTCTAAAGGAACTTTTTCTCAAAGGTCAATATCGGCAAGCTACCGGTTATCAGCACAGTGAAAGCTCAGAAGATTTCGCACATGTTCTCCCAGCTTTCACTGTACTGTACAGACAACCCCAGACTCGCTAGTCATTGGCCATGACAAAGGGAATAAGGTCTCAAATGCCGGTATAGCATTTTGGGAATTCTACCTTTAGGAACTGATAAGGGTGTCTTTAAGTAAAACATTTCACTTCAGTTCGTTTCCTATAGGATTTTAAAAATTTTTTGAGAATGGACATACCATTTAATTAGGAACTGTTACTCTGCTTCTTTTGGTGTATCTTAAAGTAACAAAACAAATTCTTCCAGTAATTTTTTTTTTTTTTAAATCTGTAAAATATATAAGGATAATACCTACCTCACGTGTAATATAAGATTCACACACAGATGATCCATGACCATACAGAAGCATGAGGCAGCAGGCCGAGTGCTTTTATACAGGGCAGGTACTCAGAGGTAAGTAAATCCATATATTACACTGTAGTAGCGTATTATTTCTTATAATAACATAAGTCAGACAAAAAAAAAAACACTTTCCACTACACACTGTCTCTCCCCCCCCTCCTGTATCAGTCATTTATATAGGAATCCCTGTTTAGTGTATAAATAGTTAATTACCGTTCCAATTGAAAGAAGGACGGAACATTGTCTGTCAACAATAAACATGGATTCATATATAATGACTAATACAGGGAGGGGAATTGGAATACAGGAAGTCACACTGACATTACTGAGTTACTGTAATATAGATTCTCGCCACTGCACCTCCCCATTGAAAATGCCTAGCCTTATAAGGTTAGTAGAAATA
Source organism: Hymenochirus boettgeri (assembly GCA_019447015.1). Classification (NCBI taxonomy): domain Eukaryota; kingdom Metazoa; phylum Chordata; class Amphibia; order Anura; family Pipidae; genus Hymenochirus; species Hymenochirus boettgeri. The sequence continues at coordinate 278,302,871 of CM033470.1, forward strand.
ATGCTCAGTCCATGAACATATAAAGGTAAAGGCAGACTTAAAAGCCCAATCTGATTGGTCAAACAGAAAATCAAATAGTGGTGAAGGATATATGACAATTAATACAACAAAATACAACAGGTTATTCAATAAAAGTTCTTATTATTTAAAATGGTGCTAATTTTGCCCCAACCCAATCAGATGTAAGTTTTCATGTTTAATAAGATCTGATTGGTTGGGGCAAATTTGCACCATTTTAAAACGATAAGAACTTTTATTGAATAACCCCGAATGCATTATTGGACAAGGTGAACTTTGTTCCCAGACAGAAATCAGTTGTGCAATATTGGAAAATTATAAAATAGCATTGTTCATTGTAGGCCACCTTAACTCTCAGACTGCTTGCATGTTCGTTATAGAATAGTCGATGTTCATTTTAGAATATTTGATGTTTAATACATGTTAGTTATAGAATATTCTAATTTAGATATGAATATTAGATGTTCATTATAGATACTGATGTTTGATATAGAATATTCAATGTCGTTTTTAGAATATTCTAATTTAGATAGAGAATAGTCAATGTTCATTATAGAATATTCTAATTTAGATAGAGTATTCAATGTTAGTTATAGAATATTCAAAGTTCGACACAGAATATTCTGCTTGCTATAAAAGTTATAAAAAGTTTGGGTTTCTAAAGTTCTGAAAGTTCAAACCGGCGTTTTTAAAGCAGAACCAGGTTTCTAACGAAACTAAAACCATCCCTACTTGGCATTCCAAAACTCAAAGGTTTCACAACGGGTTAACATTTTAGCAATTTTAATTCCTTGTACAATCTCCTGGGGCTTGTAAAAGTATAAAGGACCTTAGATATTTAACAGTGTTTATTGCTCTACAGAACAAATATTTTTATCTTTTACAATTTGGCTTGTCAAGTTGTTAACTTATTTGACAGAGAAATCATGTTTTTCTATAGACCGTTGTTTTAATTTGCTTTTTCTGTATCAGCTGTTCTCCATCTTTCAAGCTCTGCACCACTTGAAATCTTTGTAACAGAAAGACTTCATTTTTTGTTTGTTTGTTCATGAGGAAATATTCTAAAACTTTCAATTTGTACAGTCACAGAGTATCTAGAAAATACATGGTTGGATGCAGTGTTAGCAATAGTCAAAATCATAATAAATCACTTAAAGGGCATGTCCACCCTTATAATAAACTTTTGGCATAACATAGTATATCTTCCCCCAGCCCCAACTGCTATAAAATAAATTTAAAAAGTGCCCAGATTTTTACTTACCTTCCCTCTCTCTCCTGACGCTTGGCGCGGCTTCTGCTTGCAAACACTACAAGCAGGGGCAGGACCGGCAGCCGCGTCCGGATTGGCTGAGAGGCAGCCAATCACGGACGCGGCTGCCGGCTTCTCAGAATGCCAGGGAGAGAAGGTAGAAGTTCGGGGGTCTTTCTTAAAATTATTTTTTAGCAGTTTGGGGCTGGGGGAAGATATACTATGATATGGGCAAGGGGTTTTATGGTAGTGGGAGGGATGACGGGAGGGAACTTCTCCCGGAGGCGAGACAGGAGGCAAAGTCCTATATGGACTCTGCTATCCTCCTGGTGGCAGTTTTTGGGACTTTGGTGGGGACTACAGGAGACCCATATGGAGCGGGGATGTGAGGTAAGGATTTTATTACACTACATTTGGGGCCATTAGTGGGGGGATTATAGTTTTGGGGTGGACATGCCATTTAAGGCAATGAGTGAGCATTGACAAGTACTGTACATACTGTACATTCTCCTGGTTTTCCAACACTGATACTGTTAAAATCATTCCAACAGACTTATACAGTAAGAGATGGGAACAATTTTAAAGTGAAATAAAATTTGGGATAGATCCCCACTTATCATCCGTGGAGTATTAAGGGCCCAATTTAGTGTAAGACCAAAACTTACCATGTAAGTGAATGAAAATGTTTCCAATTGCATTAATTTTATTTGGCCGTTCCATGTTTGGGTTCATCAAAACTTGTTAATTTACAGCACAGAAAACGCAGTAATTATGTAAAAATTACCCATCTCTTGCCTTTTTAACAATTCCTAATCAGAGCGTGCACTTATGTGAAGTCAAGCCCCCCAATCACATTTAACCCCCCACAGCCAGTGGCTTAGACATGCTCATTATGCTTTACCCAGAGAGAGAGAGAGACATCTAAGTTATCTACTTTGTTTTTCCCTGTATTAAAGGGCATGTCCACCCCCAAACTATAATTTACCCCACTACTGGCTCCACTATGTAGTGTGTAAAAATACCTCACACTCCAGCTCCATATGGTTCTCCTGTAGTCCCCCCCGAAGTCCCAAAAACTGGCCAGCAGGAAGATAGCAGAGTCCATATAGGACTCTGCCTCCTGTCTCCCCTCCGGGAGAAATTTGGCATGCGCACTGCAGCCATTCTCCCCCTCCCAATTTTGTCTCCCTCCCCCTCGTGTAAAATCCTTTTTATATTATGTACTGCTCCTTCCCCCAGACCCAACCACATAACTTTTTTTTACAGAAAGTGCCCCGATATTTACTTACCATGCCTCTCCCCTTCGCCGGTCTGAACTCCCGGCAGCCGTGTCCGTGATTGGCTGCCTCTCAGCCAATCACGGACGCGGTTGCAGGTCCCGCCCCCTGCTTGCATTTCCGTGCAAGCAGAGGGCCGGGGCAGTGCGGCGAAGGATAGAGGCATGTTAAGTAAAGATCGGGGCACTTTCTGTAAGTAAAAGTTATGCGGTTGGGGCTGGGGGAAGGAGCAGTACATTAAATAAAAAGTTTATTACAAGGGTGGACATGCCCTTTAAAGGATAGGTTTGCTCAGAAAATGAACCTATCCTTTTTTGCATTAATTGAAGAACAGGAGGTAAAGAAGCTATGCCTTACCTCCCATTCTTTAAGAGAACAGGAGCCAGGAGAATTATACAGAACTTACCCTTGAGTGTGATCCACCACCGGCTCCTCTAACAGGTCCTGACTGTTTCTAACTTTACCTTAATATAGCGCACCTTAGAGTGCATGCACGCTATAGTGACTTGTCAGAGGGACCAGTTGTGAACTATGCTGGAGGGTAAGTTATTTTCCTTCGTTCCTTGCTCCTGTTACATTAATTGAAGGATGGGAGGTAAGACTGTAGCTCCTTTACTCACATTCTTGAATTAATGCAAAAAAAGAGAACAGTTTACTATTCCTTTAAGATATATACATGTATATCTTCGACTGGTAATTCGTATGCTATGCAACATTTTAATCATTAGTTACTGGACTATCAATCAGGAAAAAAATGTTTTAGCATGAACTCGTTTCTTAAGAATAGAGATGGGGGCATATTTATAAAGGATTGTCTTTTTCACCAAATAATTAGCGCAGCACATCGCAGCGAAAATAGCGCCATTTGGGGCTTCGTTTCGCCTTATTTATAAAAAAGCGAAAAACACACTTCGCAGCTGAAAAGGCGAGACGGCGCGCGATAAAGAGCGAAAAGTATCGCAGCGAAAACTTAACGCATCTAAGAACTGCATTGCGAAAACCATTCGAAACCAGAAAGCCCACTAGAAAATGATGTCAAGTTCAAAATGGCCACCTCACATTTACCAAGAAGTCAGCCATGTCTTATTTAGTCAATCTTCTTAGAATTTCTCAATTGGAATACAATTTCTTTTGCACTGCACATTCGCCTTTCTATTGCGCGATCGCTTTCCAAGGCATATCCATTATAATGCGCGGGTCGCCTTTCTAATGTGCGTTCGTCCTTCTAATGCGCGTTCGCTTTTCCAAGGCATATTACATTCTAATGCGGCTGCCTTTCTAATGTCGCTTTTCCAAGGCATATTACATTCTAAGCGCGATCGCCCTTCTAATGCCGTTCGCTTTTTCAAGACATTACCCATTGAATGCCTTTTCGCTCAAACAATGACTTTTCACCACCTTCATGGTCGCGCTAATCTTTCGCTCTTTTTAACGCAAAAACCACCTTTCCGCTCTTTTATAAATCGCGTTATGCCTTTTCGCTCCCTTTTCGCTAAAATTACCATTGCAAAGTAAGGCAAAAGGGTTTTAGCGATAGCTCGCGGAAACGTTTTTCGCCATTCGTTAACGCTACCTTTATAAATAGCGTTAACTGTCTTTTGGCGAAAACCCATGCGAAAAGCGAATGCGAAAACATTTCGCTACTTTTCGCTCTTTATAATTTGCCCCATGGACTAAACTCGAACCCGAGTTGGAGCCGAACTTATTGAGTTCAAACGGACTCGACTTCTCGAACTATCCGGACCCGGATTTTTCGACTTACGATATTATCTAATTCGAAAATCAAACGATCTTCAAATTGTTTTTGGGATAATTATCGAATGTTCATAGTGATTGGGGGGCTTGACTTCACATAAGTGCAGCTCTGATTAGGAATTGTTTAAAAAGGCAAGAGATGGGTAATTTTTACATAATTTACTGCGTTTTCTGTGCTGTAAATTAACAAGTTTTGATGAACCCAAACATGGAACGGCCAAATAAAATTAATGCAATTGGAAACATTTTCATTCACTTACATGGTAAGTTTTGGTCTTACACTAAATTGGGCCCTTAATACTCCACGGATGATAAGTGGGGATCTCATCCCAAATTTTTATTTCACTTTAAAATTGTTCCCATCTCTTACTGTATAAGTCTGTTGGAATGATTTTAACAAGTATCAGTGTTGGAAAACCAGGAGAATGTACAGTATGTACAGTACTTGTCAATGCTCACTTCATTTGCCTTAAATGGCATGTCCACCCCCAAAACTATAATCCCCCCCACTAAGGCCCCACCATGTAGTGTAATAAAATCCTTACCTCACATCCCAGCTCCATATGGTTCTCCTGTAGTCCCCACCAAAGTCCCAAAAACTGCCCACCAGGAGGATAGCAGAGTCCATATAGGACTTTGCCTCCTGTCTCGCCTCCGGGAGAAGTTCCCTCCCACTACCATAAAACCCCTTGCCCATACATAGTATATCTTCCCCCAGCCCCACTGCTAAAAAATAATTTAAGAAAGACCCCCGAACTCTACTTACCTTCTCTCCCCTGGCATTCTGAGAAGCCGGCAGCCGCGTCCGTGATTGGCTGCCTCTCAGCCAATCCGGACGCGGCTGCCGGTCCTGCCCCTGCTTGTAGTGTCTTGCAAGCAGAAGGCCGCGCCAAGCGTCGGAGGAGAGAGGGAAGGTAAGTAAACATCGGGGCACTTTCTTAATTTATTTTATAGCAGTTGGGGCTGGGGAAGATATACTATGTTATGCCAAAAGTTTATTATAAGGGTGGACATGCCCTTTAAGTGATTTATTATGATTTTGACTATTGCTAACACTGCATCCAACCATGTATTTTCTAGATACTCTGTGACTGTACAAATTGAAAGTTTTAAGAAATTTCCTCATGAACAAACAAACAAAAAATAGTCTTTCTGTTACAAAGATTTCAAGTGGTGCAGAGCTTGAAAGATGGAGAACAGCTGATACAGAAAACGCAAATTAAACAACGGTCTATAGAAAACAGATTTTCTCTGTCAAATAATGTTAACAACTTGACAAGCCAAATTGTAAAAGATAAACTATTTGTTCTGTAGAGCAATAAACACTGTTAAATATCTAAGGTCCTTTTATACTTTTTACAAGCCCCCAGGAGATTGTACAAGTTAAATTAAAATTGCTAAAATGTTAACCCTTGTTGGTAAACCTTTGAGTTTTGGAATGCCAAGTAGGGATGGTTCTAGTTTTCGTTAGAAACCTGGTTCTGCTTTAAAACCGCCGGTTTCGAACTTTCAGAACTTTTAGAAACCCAAACTTTTTATAACTTTTATAGCAAGCAGAATATTCTGTGTCGAACTTTGAATATTCTATAACTAACATTGAATATTCTCTATCTAAATTAGAATATTCTATAATGAACATTGACTATTCTCTATCTAAATTAGAATATTCTAAAACGAACATTGAATATTCTATATCAAACATCAAGTATTCTATAACTAACATGTATTAAACATCAAATATTCTAAAATGAACATCGACTATTCTATAACGAACATGCAAGCAGTCTGAGAGTTAAGGTGGCCATACATGAACAATGCTAATTTTATAATTTTCCAATATTGCACAACTGATTTCTGTCTGGGAACAAAGTTCACCTTGTCCAATAATGCATTCGGGGTTATTCAATAAAAGTTCTTATCGTTTAAAATGGTGCAAATTTTGCCCCAACCAATCAGATCTTATTAAACAGCTTACATCTGATTGGGTTGGGGCAAAATTAGCACCATTTTAAATAATAAGAACTTTTATTGAATAACCCTGTTTGTATTTTGTTTGTATTAATTGTCATATTATCCTTCACACACTATTTGATTTTTTCTGTTTGACCAATCAGATTGGGCTTTTAAGTCTGCCTTTTACCTTTATATGTTCATGGACTGAGCATTATTTCTACTAACCTTATAAGGCTAGGCATTTTCAATGGGGAGGTGCAGTGGCGAGAATCTATATTACAGTAACTCAGTAATGTCACTGTGTGACTTCCTGTATTCCAATTCCCCTCCCTGTATTAGTCATTTATATATGAATCCATGTTTATTGTTGACAGACAATGTTCCGTCCTTCTTTCAATTGGAACGGTAATTAACTATTTATACACTAAACAGGGATTCCTATATAAATGACTGATACAGGGAGGGGGAGAGACAGTGGTAGTGGAAAGTGTTTTTTTTTTTGTCTGACCTTATGTATTGTAAGAAATAATACGCTACCTACAGTGTAATATATGGATTTACTTCACCTCTGAGTTCCATGCCCTGTATAAAAGCACTCGGCCTGCTGCCTCATGCTTCTGTATGGTCATGGAACTTATATTACACTGTAGGTAGAGTATTATCCCTTATATATTTTACAGATTTAAAAAAAAAAAAAAATTACTGGAAGAATTTGTTTTTGTTACTTTAAGATACACCAAAAGAAGCAGAGTAACAGTTCCTAATTAAATGGTATGTCCATTCTCAAAAACATATTTTAAAATCCTATAGGAAACCGTGAACCGTGAAACTGTTTTACTTAAAGACACCCTTATCAGTTCCTAAAGGTAGATATTCCCAAAATGCTATACCGGCATTTGCAGACCTTATTCCCCTCTTGTCATGGCCAATGACTAGCGAGTCTGGGGGTTGTCTGTACAGTACAGTGAAAGCTCGGGAGAACATGTGCGAAATCTCTCTGAGCTTTCACTGTGCTGATAACCGGTAGCTTGCCGATATTGACCTTTGAGAAAAAGTTCCTTTAGAAACTGATCTGGGGTCTGTAACTAAAATAAATGGTGTGTGGGTTTGGGGAATTCTAAAGGAATCTAAAAGATGTTTTTAGGGGTGGATTTACCCTTTAAAGTAATCAACAATATTCAGATAAATGTAGTTAAGTGGAGCTCACAATATTAATAGAAACTCCTTTGAATGCATTTGTCTTGGTAAAGGTTACACATTTACCCAGAGGCCTAAATAGAAATCATTTGGCCCACCCTAACAAAACCATAATGGTTTGTCATTTTTTTTATTTTTTGCAGGGATGGGGCCTTTTCAATGTGGAGAGAGGGTTAAACTAGAGATGTTCGAAAATGTTGAGTTTCGTTTTCGAATTTTCTAAATTTTCGGAAATTTTGAAGTTTGGATTTTTTTGAAAATCGGCTACTTTCAATTTTCGAAAATCATCTATTTTTGATTTTCGAAAATCGTCTACTTTCGAAAATTCGAAAAATTGGGGTTCTGTGAAATTCAGGAGTTCCTAAAGTTTCGTCGGGACTTTGAAACCCTCAGATTTGATTCGAAACTGGATTCTAATCAAACCCACATTACATCTCTAGGTTAACATTAGGGCCCCCACTGCTCTGCTTGTATTTTTCCCTCTGCATTTTCCCTCCTTTTACACCTCTATTCATCTTTATAACATAAGAAACCTAAGCAGAGTGCAGTGAAACATTTGTCACATACAAATACACATTTTCAGCAGTCAATCTAAATATGTGCGTGTCTGGTTAATTAAAGAGCACATTCTGTACAGAGATGAAAAGATCTGAATTTATGACAAGGAATTTCTAGTGTCTATTTTTGAAACCTGCAATAAAAGTCATCTTTCCACTACTCTTTACAACTACTGTATGTGTATCCTTGGTTTCAATGACACTAAACAATGTAAAATCTGCATTTTTCCAACCTAATACTGATACAAGTAAAAGGTTATTGAAAGTTCCTTTATTTTTATTTTAGTTTCCTAAGACTGACAACAGCATGAGGCAATACATTTAAAATGCAGGGTAGGTCGTAATCTTTTAGCCCTAAGCTTAGACAGTGAAATGAATAAACAAAGCAATTATTATACTGCATAGTTTTCTATCCAAACTTCACTGCAGTGCAGGCTTTACTCATGTTGTTATGTTCTCATTCATATTAAGTGGGATCAGGTTTAAGGTTTAAAACCTTTTGGTCCAAAAAACAGTTTTTAAATTAAAATAAATAAACTTTAAAAAAAAATATTTTGAAAATTATGTAACAAGATTTGTAAAAATTTCTACTAAAGAAGTATGGGTAACTGTATTAGAACTTGGTTTGTTAAAGGGTGTTGGGGAAAGTCGGGGCCTTCAGAGAGGTGAAAAGAGAATTTAAGTAGTGGAAATACTAGTGTATCAACTTTAAACAGGGTCCGTGAAGAGGTAACAGGCAAGTTGTGAAGTGCTCCCCCTAATCGGTAATAACAGTATATATTCCCTGAGGAAGGGAGTTGGACCCCCCGAAATGTTGCGTACCTGGTTGTTTCAGCACCTAATAAATTATTAATGCTATATAGCCTTTTTGAGTGTGCCTCCCTTCAAATATATATACAGAAATACTAGTGTAATATAAATGTAGTTTACATTTTTTTGTGAACAAAAAATCAATGTCTTGTAGCTTAATACTACATTATAAAATTTGATTGCAATAAACTTTGTAAAGTGCATAAAATATGTGTAATTACATTAAGTCCGCCATTGAGAATACACATTAAGGTGTGCTATAAGAAAAAATTGTGGCAAGCACTGAAAAAGTCTTAGAACCACAGCATTAAAACACAAGTATTAATGTTGTATGGTTGTTTATGAAAAGTAATAAATAATACTCTCCCGAGTTGAGTGTTGTTTGTAACACAAGTTGTCCTTTAAGACTCTGTCTATTAATTTCTGAATCATTTTGCAGATGTATGGATTGAAAGGTAAATCGTATTTATACGTCCTTTATAAAATGAGGATTTGGGAACTGGTGGATGGAGCAAGTTCCACTGAATACAGAAATCTAACAGTCTAGCAGTCTAGTTTTCTTTTCAGCTCCTTTTTGTGGTAGAGAAAGAAGAATTTGTTTTTGTCATGGTCAGGCACATTTATTTTTAAAATATGGGTCAAAGATATGTGTACACTAAGAAAGTGTTTTTTATGGGGAGGGGCTGGACGTTAGTGTAAGGAATGCAGCGAGGTGAGAGGTAACCGGTCTATAAAACATTAGAACAAATAAGAAAAGAGATGATCAATGCACATTCCCGGGCCCCACATATCATAATATCTATGCTAGTGCAAGCAGTAAAAACATGGGGGTTTTAGTTACAATTTTATGCATAAAAGTGAAAAGCCTTCCAACCACGTCAAGGTAACCCCAGTATGGAAGGTCCTAACAGTTTACCTTGGGTCATTTATCTGGGCTGACACTCCCTGCTTGGTTGCATTTTCTTGGGAAGGTTGTCTCCCTGACCTTGCATTGGATTAGTATTACAGGCTATCACTTCCCCCCGCCTACTGGTTTTTAACAAGGAGGGATATGCTTAGTATTCTATAAAACATAACATTGGTACTGTGGCTGCCTCAGGAATATTTTATCCTGTTCAACTTTAGAGTAGGGAGGTTTTCAGGATTTACGGTAAATAAAATAAAAAAAACAAAACAAACAGAAGAAATGTCATTATCATATAAACATGGAAAACAACAAGAGACTGGTGATCTCTAAATGAAGAAAAATAATGCTGGTCAAACATTTATCAGACATTGGATTACATTTAAGATCATGGCCATGTATAGATGATGAGTCCTGAGAGAAATGATAAGTAGAGAGGACTGCAAGTTACTGATATTTCACAAAACCACAAACTGTCTTTTAAAGTTGCCTCTGCTGCACCTCACATCCCTCACCATCTTATATCTACAGTAACAACTGGGAAGCTGGGCCAGAATGTGCCTGCGTAATACAGCAGTAAAAACAACATGGAAGCTGGGCCAGAATGTGCCTGTGTTGTACAGCAGTAAGAACAGCTGGGAAAGTGGGACAGGAAGCTTCCACCAAGTTTAGCCAAATATCCAGCTAGGAGTGAGCAAAGAACAAGGCAGAGACATCCAGTCAAGGAAACCCTGAGATGCTATTGCCAGTTCTTAAGGCCTTAAGTGCACATTCAGGGGTACCAGACTTAAAGAACACCTCACTACAATTAAGGTCAACATTTAAAATTTTATTTCAAAATGCTAATTCTGCAAGCAGTACACTGGATATACCAAATTGTAAAATAATGTGGGACAATCAAGGAAGAAAAAGATAGAACTCACAAACAATAGTCATGCATTTATCTTCCACAATGTTCTCTTGAATTGTAACAAATGAAACTTAAATATTTCTTGCGAATCTCATTTAATTCCATCCTCATTCACCCCATCATTCCTACACACTGGGTGCAGGCATGTGCAGTGTCCTGGGTGGATGGTGAAGCGCATTGGACATCAAGTTCTTTTAGTGATGATGCACTTGGTTGATCCTTCAACCTGGGCAGTTATGAGGGGTCTTGTTAACAATAAGTGGGGGGATCAATTAACATGGCATTTTATTAACAACTTTGCTATTTCATTCATCATCTGCTAGGTAATGGTAATTAAAGGACTGAGGCAGTGCTTCTACTCTTTGTGAGCTGGATAGTTTTGGCCTAGGCAATGGGTCCAGGGTACTGGACCAAGATATAGGCCCAAATTGACTTATTTGGACACATGCAGATTATGAGCCATGGAGTGGGTAGAGTTTAAGGAAAATGAGAACATGGCTATACTATGTTAGATCCTGGTTAGACTTCACTGCTTCATAATCAGTCAGGATAAACAAATCTAGTGACCGCAGCTTTATTTATTCCCCTGACATGTAAGAGGCATCATTCCACTAGAAGAAAAACAAACAAACCAAACAACAACAAAATGTCTGTGAAGGGAGCTAGGAACATACATGGGGCAAACATTCCAACATGAAAAGCAATAAAACAAATGTGAAAAAAAAGAGAGGGAAAAAAAGCGCAAACACGTATGTGTATTTTGGCAGACATTTGTGTAAACTGTTTTCCAGTGACATCATTTGATTTCTGTTCCAGACACAACCTCACTGGCTCTAACCCCAGGTGACAGAAAGGATCACTTACTGACAAATATCATGCCAGAGACAGACAAAATGGCCTCTCTGTCTATGTGAGCAATAGAAGGGTAGAAGTATACGCTTCAGTGCTATTGTGTTTTCTAATGTTCTGTGTGCTCTGTTTAATGTGTGTTAGATACAGGAAGACATGTCTTTTTGTTTATGGATAAAACATAAGCAACCGGATATTCCCCCTAAATAGTTTCAAGAGGATCCAAAATAGATTGGTATTCTGCAATATTTCGTGAAAACAGGAAACAGCAATACTTCTCTTTATTAGCGCCCATGCTGTGTGGGATAATCAGATGTTCTTTATTTGGTACTTATCACCACAAGCTCACAAATCTTACTAACTGGATCCAGCTTTAAGGAACATTTTCAGCCTTTATGTTTTCTAAGCTATTTATTTCCAACATAAACCACTGCTACATCAAAGAAAAGAATTATTTACCTACCATTAACTAAATAGAAAGTTAAGTGGTTGCCCTTTAGTTATGGGAGGGAAAGGAAAGTTAATTAAAACCCCCTTTTACAGGGAAGTCAGTGTTCCTTCTAAAAGTAGCTTGGTAGGAATTTGGACAGTTTAAAGATGTTTGTATTAAATTGAAAAGGTCAGGGCCACTGTATTTACACCTGTTTCTCAACCTGGCGGATGCCATTTCATATCTTAGGTGTCCTCCATATTGAAAATGACTGAAAATGTCTTTTTATTAATCGTTTTCAATCTTAATCATAATGCATCAATTACTCAGATATAGAAAATCAATTAATATATCTATAAATCCCTCAGGGATATGTTTCATTGTAAGGATTGATCTATTAGAGAATCCTGATACAGTCAATGGGAGCCAACATTTTGCATTTAAAATACTTTATTTATTCATAATCCTTTTGAAAAGTATATACACATTGCATAGGGAAATGATATAGGGTCCTGTACTAATGAACACATGGGGAGATGGCTGAATTTCTGTAAAGGTTCAGTAGTTCAAAATGGGGGAAATAGTTTGGATAAAATACAGATAAAATGACAATGGTAACTTACTGTACATGACTCTGGCACCTGGGAAATGGTCTGGGGAACATTTCCATATCACCAAAACTTGTTCAAATACTAACAATACTAACCCTTGATCAGGCTTTTGTCAAGTTTCTGCATGCTACATTCAAGGGTTGTGGCCAATTCTAGGGTAACTGAATGCTACATTGGAGGATTTTAGAATGATACATTCGATGGTTACCAAAATCGAACACTACATTCGAGGGTTACAATCAGGGATGTTTTTAGGCATAAGCCACCTAGGCAAAGAGCTAGGGCGCCTATGTTAAACCAGGGTGCCCAGTGTTCTCCCTGTCAGCTTTTACTTGCTGTGTTAGAACTGCTCTCCTTGTTCTGCTGCTGCGATTTGCAACATTGTTGGCAGGGGCGTAGCTAGAAATCACTGGGCCCCAGAGAAAAATTTTAGATTGGGCCCCCCCAATTAACTACTAGTAGTTAATATAACCCTCCTAGTCCTCCTACCCATTACCAATATCCAACCCAAGTACCCAACATTAAATTTACCTCCTCCTGATGCTTGCAGAGTTGCAGTTCTGCTGCTGAGGTGAGGTGACTGACAGCCCTGACAGGGTGAGGTCACGGTGAGTGGAAACTGGAAGGAAGGCCAACCAACTACTACTCCAACCGCCACTGGAAGTCTGGCACAGTGGCACTGCACTGCAAGTATGTAACTAACTAATGCAAAGTTCTGTGCTCAGTGTGCTGGGCTACCAGCCCGCACCGCCACAGCTGCACACAAGTCCTATATGGTGTATTGGCGCCGGCACCAAGACAGGTTTGCCAACACCAGCCCAACTTACCCAAGTGACGCAACTCCTCTTCTTGAGCCCGCCTGACTGGATTCCACTGGTGGGGTTCCGAATCCTTGCACTGTGCGCATGCTCAATGAGCGCATGTTCACGGCTTGCGCGCAGTCCCAGGAGCGGAAGCAGAAAGTAAAGGCACTATAGTAAGGTAGTAGTCCGTAAGTAAGGGGACAGGTGCAGTAGAATTTTGTCAGCTTACGCACCCACAGAGGGGGCCAGGGGCCCGCACCCCCCCAAAGCAAACACTGCCTCATGGCTTGCCTCTGGCTGTAGCCGGGGCCCGGTTGACACACACAGCCTTCCATTCCAATGAGTATTTAAACTGGGGGGTAGCTGGCTGCCAGCCTTGCCGGGCCCCCTCAGCAACTGCTATGGATGCTATGGTGACCCCTACGCCACTGATTGTAGTGAGTAGAGAGCCTGAACTCAGCTCACTCTACTTTGAAACAATGTTACAAATGAACTGAAGGTGAAGGAAGGAGGAGGTAGGATGAGCTCAAATGCCAATACAAATTACATACATTAAAAACAGATACACTGTTCGGGGCATCCCACGAATCAACAGTTAAAAATCAGTGATCGGGAATCCCCCTCCCAACGCTCACCAATATGTGCAGAGGTCAAAGCGTCCTTGGACCTAAATCAATAAAAGTACATGCTAGGCAAGAGGGTTCGAGCCAGTATGGTGCTGTATACTCATATCCCGGTTTTATGGTGTACTGGACGGGACTTCCACATGCTCGAGGCTTCGTGCGCTTTCCTTTCCTCTAGCTTTGTGGGCCTCTCCACCCACTATAATAGGAAAGTCTGCTGGCACTGAAGGGTTAATTGCTGGCATTGAAGTGTTAATGGCAATACTCTGGGGAAGTATTAGTGTTAGTGCCCATACTATTGGAGGGATAGGCCACACTACTGCACTTTTAAGCACAATGGGATTGCAATCTTATCAGGGGCTAGGGCACCAAGATGGCTAGAAACGGCCCTGGTTACAAAACAATACATTTGTGGGTTACAAAAATCGACTGAAACATTCAAGGGTTATTGAAATTGAAGGCTACGTTTGAGGGTTACCAAACGATACATTCAAGGGTTTACCGAAATCGAAGGCTACATTTGAGGGTTACCGAAATCGAAGGCTACATTTGAGGGCTACCGAAATCGAAGGCTACTTTTGAGGGTTACCGAAATTGAAGGCTACATTCGAGGGATATTGAAATCGAAGGATACATACGAAGGTTAACAAATTCGAACGCTACATTTGAGGGTTACCCAGAATTCGATAATTATTGAATTTTTAATAATTAGCAAAAATTAGTCTGCGAGTTTGAAAAACAAATCTTGATCGTAGATAGTTCGAGTTCACACAAACTTAAAAAGTTCGACACTCGTCTTCGGGTTCGAGTTTGGGTCCATCACTAATGGAGAGGTTTGTGAACCAAAGGGTTTGTGAATGATATTGAAAACCAAAAAAAAAAACCAGTGCAATTGGGCTGAAAATTATATTTAATAAAGGATTTGCACCACTTTTAACTCCACAATTTAAGACCAGCTGGTCTTAAAGTGGCACTGGGGTAAAATCCCTTTTGGGATTTACCACCAGGTGCAAACCCAGTATTAAATGCCAGAAGCCACATTTGCCTGGAGCAATTTGCACCTCTGGGTAAACGAGGCCCTACGTGTTCAGATGTGAGCAGGCAGGTGGGTAAGTTTTGGATATGTGTGTATTTGAACTGGCCATACCTACCTATGTAAATAAGGATATACACTGGGATCTACTTCAAGGGTGGATTATAATCTTATCTCCATTATAATGAAATAGGTCTATCCAGACCTATTTCAGTATAATGGAGATAAGGCTGGTGGCAATTGAAATGCAGAAGTAGATATTGTGTTACACACATAAAGAAATGTGCCCTTTGATTTCCAGATTTTCCAGCGGTTTGATTTGTAGGCTGGTATTCATTTGGTGAAATACAGTTTATAGCAGGGTTTATTTATATACCGTACATGGCCAAAACAATAAAGTAAAATAAATACAGATTTAAAGGCCATATTATCAGATCTGAATCAGAATATTTATTTAATTTGAAATAAGAAGTTGAAATGGCAAATATGTACAGATCCATAAATGTACAAGTCTTAACAATTTCCATTCTTTTTTGCTGGGAGATTTATGTCAAATTAAATATAGATCATACGGTAAGTCTCAAAAGTTGCAAACTTGATATATGTTACTGCTGGCATTTATCTACTGTATAATGGCTTTCCCAGAACAGGGAGTACTGGGAAATATGACGGTTTCTGAATAACTGAGGCCATGCTGTGCATTATGGTAGCATTGTCTGCAAAGCAGCAGGATAGAATAGAAAAATAACAGATTCTTGGCTACAGTCTCAATGGCATTAAGAGCCAGCAGAATATCAGACACCTCTGAGTACATCTCAGTTTCTTAAATATCTCTAAAAAAAGGTCTTTTACCTTTGATATTCCCCCAGCAGGGGAGCGAGTTTCTCCATATTCCTTATGAACCAATAATATCTTCATACCATTAAATCTAGAATAAGATTCAATGGAAAAGTCAGAATTCCTTCTGCAAGAAGTCATAACAAAATCTGTCTTCCTCTTCAAGGGCACCTGAATGTCAACTGAAGCTTTAAATAAATGGCTGGTTCAATAATGGCTCAGTGGGAGACTGGGGATCACCGTTTAGCAGCCAGGAGGCTTTAGGCTGCACAGCCATGAAATTAATAACACAGAAAATCAGACAATCTAACAGTTATTGTACAGTAATTCTATAGGGCACTTTATAGTCTCACTGGTCACTATGGCCCCCCTAGCCTGAGCTGGACACATTACACTCAAAGCTACTGTGCAGTGATGTAGTTTCTGCCTACTGCCATACAACCCAGTTAGTAGTTGGTGCTATATATACAGATTAAAATATTTTATATATCTAACTGCAGTAATAAAGCTACTTATTGGTTGATGCAAATTAATAGCACAGGTGAAACATTTTCGCTCTGAATGTTATTATATGTGTCATCTCATTCATTTAAATCCGTGTTTTGTATGTGTGTGGATATGCAAATCTGTAAAATGAGATTCAGGTACAATAAAACAGACAAGGCACACATGGATATTTGATAAGATCTGGTTCTGCATTTGAAAGATGTCTGAACATTTCCAATGAGCACATGTACTGTGTGAGCTTGGGGCACAGACTGAGGTTACCACATTCTCACCGCACTCGGCTCTTTCACACACGTCTTCCATTGTAATATACTCGCCACAGATCTGCTGTGCACACCTGGAGGATGCGTAACAGGTTATCAGATGAGAAAGCCTCATGTTGGCACATTGCAGCTGTTGTGGTTCACTAAATGGTATTGAGGCAGAAAAGAACAAGTTACATTGTGTAGAAGAGTAAAATGGACAATAAAAGAGAAACACACGGACATCAATGGAGATGAGATAATTCTAGACCAAGTTTCAATAACATTAATGTTAGTACAGTGTATCACCACTTTAATCACCCCATCAGCACTATATTAATGTTAACGGGTTTGCATAGCCAATGATTTTCGCCATTGGCTATGGCTTTATAGCAGCACCCAGCATATTGTTTCATCATTAAAGGGGAGTGCGGAGGCAAAACTTTTTATCTAGTAGGTAAATGTCTTTAAGAAAAATAAGAATGTGTGAGAAAATTCATTATAATTCAGCATGCAAGTCTATTGAACAATATTTAGTACTTCCTGTGAGCACAAATGTGATTGGTCAGCATATCTGGAACTATAACAATGACCAGTTTTCCCTTTCCTAAGGAAATTGTACTGAGAAATCAAAATAAATGAAAAAGAAAATAAAACAAGGATTTTGTAAAAAGGGTAATTTAAACGTATTCACATCACAAGTAGCTAGAAATGTTTCTAGTCTATGGGACACTATAGTCTCTAGATCATACATTCTGTAAACACGTTTAGGCTGCAGTTATCAACTTAGGCAAAACGCATTTTAGCAACAAAATAAATTTTGTTTAAAACTTATATAAGTAAATAAAAATAAAACAAAAATTATGTTGCTTGGTACATTTTGTATACTAAAAATACTTTTTTGTGTACAGAATGCAGAGTGATGCGAGCCCCCAGCACATATCATACCTTTCAGCCTTGTACATTTTGTGAGCAGATAAATAAATATGTCAAATAAATAAAAAAGAAATCCTTTTGTACACTATTTTGTAGGGTGTATGCAAAATGTATAGTAGGGTTGTTTGTTGTTGGTAATACGTTTTTTTGTTCTTGCCTGAAAGTTTATATTGTTACTAAAATATTTTGTCTCATAAATGTTTGTTTAATTCATCAAAATGTTTTGGTCACCTAAATGTACATTTTGTTAAACCACACAACCAATGAACCAATGACTAGATTGGCTATAAGATTGGGTTTTGGCTGTTCCATTAAAAAGAATTCATCACAGCAGCTAGCACTGCAACAAAGTGCTTAAAGCCAGTAGGATTCAATTGGAAGCATTTAGTGCATTAGAAGTTTTCACAGTGTTTTTTGAAACATAAATATGATTTTGTCGCCAAAACATGCTTTTTACAGAAATCTATGTTACATAGATTCTATCCTGCAAATATGATAAGGACCAGTTTATGTAGGTTTTTATATTTCCTTTCTTTTAATTAAAGGATACCAAAATCTATTCCATATAGACAGGACATTTTTTTCTCCACTGGCTGCAAAAGCACAGCATTTACTGAATTCCACTAGGTGGCAGTGTGTTATTATATCTGTATGTTTATGTAAAATCTGTGTCGAAAGTCAAGCAATATGGCAGTTCCTTTTCAAAATAAAACAAGGGAAATAGTTTTGAGTACAGAAAATGAATTACATTTGCATATTTTTCTCTAACCTTATAGTAGAATGATAATGATACATCCCACTCATTTTTTTCCTCATCTTTTCCCCCCGCTCTCCTCTTCCTTCATTCCATGCCCTTACCTCTCTCTTTAACTACTCCCTATCCACTGGAATTTTTCCCTCTATATTTTAACATGCCGTTGTATCCCCTATACCTATAATCCCCCCCTTGACCCATCTGCTCTTTCCAGCTACCGTCCTGTCTCCCTTCTCTTTTTTGCTTCCAAACTACTGGAAAGACATGTCTATGCTGACCTGGTCAGTCACTTGTTGCTAACTCTCTCTTTGACCACCTCCAGTCAGGCTTCCGTCCTAACCATTCCACGGAAACTGCCCTCACCAAAGTGACCAATGATTTACTTAGTGCGAAATCTAAAGGTTACTACTCTTTGCTCATTCTTCTTGATCTGTCCTCTGCTTTTGATACTGTTGATCACCCTCTACTTCTTCAGATTCTGGCCTCCTTAGGTATCCAGGACACTGCCCTTTCTTGGCTATCCTATCTCTCTGGTAGGACCTTTAGTGTTTTTCACTCTGAAATTAGGTCCCCCAAGGCTTGGTCCTCTTCTTTTCTCCATCTACACCCATGGCCTTGGACAACTCATTAGTTCATTTGGGTTCCAGTATCACCTGTATGCGTACGATACCTAACTCTGCCCTGGATCTCCCTACACTGACATCCCAGGTCCCCGACTGCTTTAGTGCCATCTCTGCCTTCATGTCCTCCCGATTCCTCAAACTAAACATGGACAAGACTGAACTTGTCCTTTTCCCACCCTCACAATCTGTTTCCCTCCCTAGCCTTACTATTAATATGAACAACACATCCATATCCCCATCTCCTCATGTCCACTGCCTGGGAATAATGCTAGATAATAATAATAATAATAATTTTTGGATAAACATTTAAAAAACTGCTATTTTGCCAAAAGTACATGTGTAGCTAGATTGTAAGATCTACAACACAACCTCTGTAAAGTCTATATACTTACACAATTATTTGTGCAATTTATTTTCTCCAAATTAGATTTATGAATGTAATATTGTGCAGTGCTGTTCCCCCAGGTAGTGCTTTATAAATAAATGTCTATATACATGCAACTGACCTACGAAAAAGTATGAGCATTCCAGTGTAGTTCTGTCTCTTTTCCACCAGGTGGAGTTGAAGTTTAGAAATACCTGTAGCCATTTAGCATGGTATTTCAGATATTCCACAACAAAGATATATTTAGAATGGATTGTTATACATTGCAGTATAACAAAGGAAGCCGGCGGGTGTTGGGTTTGTTCATGTGTTGTTATGCATTTTCACAAGTAAAGTGTATAATTGCACACATTTATTTTCGAAAACGTTCATTCCAGTTATCCAGGATGACTGGATGATACATCCATTTTGTACAACAATTTTACTAAATTACTAAATTTATAATTGAGTTGCCTGTTTTTTATGTTGTATAAGGTTCTTTAGTTTGGTCATTTGCATATATAAAGGAAACATCCTATGTGGTATCTGAATGCAGCAACTTTATACATAAATGCATTCCCGAATACAATGACATGCTTAAAGGGCAAGTCCATCCCTCAAATGAAAATTAGGATATAGGTAAATCAATAGTTAGAAAGCTGAAAGATACAAGACTAACCTAAAATGTTGCACAGTGTCCTGTTCTCCCTCTTTCTTCTAGTTAGCAGCTGTCAGTCCTGGATGTAACAGATAGCATCAATGCCAATGACTGAATGCTATTCCCCTAGCTGCCTCCTCTTAGCATGCTCAAGCTCATAACTAGCACACTTAATTGCAGATGGAGTGAACAAATATAGCTGTTAACATAGCAGGCATAAGCTAATAGTAGCAGAGGACAAAAGAAAATCTATAAACTATTAGGGACATTCTTTCTTACAGATGTAATTTTGTGGGTGGAGTTGACCTTTAACCCTCTATGTCACATTGTACTATATATTGATTATTTATACAGGATGGTGGGACATTATTGGTTAACAAATTAGCTGTGCATCAAATAACAATTCCTGGTGTTTTCTAGGTCACTAAACGACAGGTTGTTTATGGCCTGCACAGCAAACAATAAATGTTTTTTCTTGGTTAATGAATGTTTTGCACATGACAATAGCATGTAGGCTGAAATTAGCCACCTACAGCACATACTAGTGTTTTATTTTACACTTCTTCTCATGTTAAAATCCATCTTAAAAGTGTAAAAAAACCAAACAATTAGCATAATTCAGTTTTCTATATTCTGTAAAACAGTATTTTATACATACCAGCTATGATTTGTTCAAGGGGAAACATTGCTATTAAACATACAGTACGTACAAGTGTTCAGTGAATCTTGTACTTTTCTTAAAGGGTTGCTTTCTCTGTTTATACAATTCCCACATTTTAAAAGCAAAATGTGCTAATTCCAACAAGACAGAAATGGCTCATTAAGGGTTAAATTGAAAGCTAATTATTTCTTTATTACACTTTCAAGATGGACCCCAACATAGGAGGAAGAGTAAAATAAAACACTAGTATGTGCTGTAGGTGGCTAATTTGAGCCTACATGCTATTGTCATGTGCAAAACATTCATTAACCAAGAGAAACATTACACTTAAATCCATCACTAGCTCTTGATGAAACTCTTAGGAACCCAAGGGGGCCCAGAACCTTTGGTTGAGACACATTGATACAGAGATTAATGAACTCTTCAATTAAAAATATATTTATATTACTAATGGTACTGATGGAATGGCTGACAGTTTGTTTCACACCAGCTTGGGAAAAAGTCTGGTGACCACCACATTATGATCATTAGACCTGATTTCTTATGGTTTATAACAATATTTATACCAACAAGCACAACATCAATTATAGGTCTTGGACACAGTAACTGAATAGATGAGGAGAAACCAACTAAATAGATAGATCATTTAACTTAATGGATGGAGAAACAAACTGAATTAATGGAGAAAATCTATGAATAGGTGATGAAAACACACAAATGTATAGAGAAAACCCTTGAATAGAAAATAAGGTGAATGAATGGAAAAAACCCATTAATGGGTGGAGAAACGAACTGATTGGATAGAGAAAACCAATAAATGGATAGAGGGAAAAAATGGTTGGATGGAGAAACACCATGAATAAATGGAGAAACAAACTGATTGGATAGAGAAACAAACTGACTGGATGGAGAAACCCCATGAATGGATGAAGAAACAAACTGATCGGATGGAGAAAACCCATGAATAGATGGAGAAACAAACTAATTGGAAAGAGAAACAAACTGGTTGGGTGGAGAAAACCCATTACTGGATGGAGAAACAAACTGATTGGATAGAGAAACAAGCTGATTGGATGGAGAAAAGCTATGAATGGATGGAGAAACAAACTGATTGGATAGAGAAAAAAACAGATTGAAAGGAGAAATTAATTGAATGCATGGAGAAAACCAATAAATGGGTGAAGAAAACACAAAAATGGATAGAGAAAACCCATGAATATATGGATAAATAAGGTGAATAAATGGAGAAATCCCATTAATGGATGGAAAAAACAATCTTAATAGATTGAGAAATCCCATTAATGGATGGAAAACAAACTGATTGGATGGAGAAAACTCATGAATGGATGGAGAAACAAACTGATTGGATGGAGAAAACCAATGAATGGATGGAGAAACAAAATACTGATTGGATGGAGAAAACCCATGAATGGATGGAGAAACAAACTGATTGGATAGAGAAACAAACTGATTGGATGGAGAAAACCAATGAATGGATGGAGAAACAAACTGATTGGATGGAGAAAACCCATGAATGGATGGAGAAACAAACTGATTGGATAGAGAAACAAACTGATTGGATGGAGAAAACCATTAACGGATGGAGAAACAAACTGATTGGGTGGAAAAGACCCATGAATGGATGGAGAAACAAACTGATTGGATAGAGAAAACCCATGAATGGATGGAGAAACAAACTGATTGGATAGAGATACAAACTGATTGGATGGAGGAAACCCATGAATGGATGGAGAAACAAATTGATTGGATGGAGAAAACTCATGAATGGATGGTGAAACAAACTGATTGGATACAGATACACACTGATTGGATGGAGGAAACCCATGAATGGATGGAGAAACAAACTGATTGGATGGAGAAAACTCATGAATGGATGGTGAAACAAACCGATTGGATAGAGATACACACTGATTGGATGGAGGAAACCCATGAATGAATGGAGAAACAAAATGATTGGATAGAGAAACAAACTGATTGGATGGAGAAAACCCATGAATGGATGGAGAAACAAACTGATTGGATGGAGAAAACCCAAGAATGGATGGAGAAACAAACTGATTGGATGGAGAAAACCAACTGGGTTTTATTCGAACCCACATTACATCTCTAGCAATAATATCCCATCAGTCACATAGTTAATTGCTGTATTTCATTGGACACTGATTAAAGGGACAAAACCTAAAGCATGGGATTGCCACTGTATTAAAGCAGTGAGAATAACATTCAATGCAATAGTTCTTACATTCTTACAGCATGGCATTCAGTATTTGCAAATAGTGCACTATAATAAATTCACCCTCTAGATTAGGCTATTGTAGTGTCCTTGCATTGATCTGCCCTTTCGTTCTATATCCATGAGCCATTTCTGTCTTGCTGGAATTAGCAGTGGTTTGCTTTTAAAATGCTGAAACTGTTCTTTAAACAGAAAGCAAATCATGAGAGAATATTAAGGGGTCAATTGGCTAAAAAAACTATAAATATGTGTATGTAATTCTACAGGCAGATTGTCATTGTTTCTGGCAATGTGTGGAAATATCAGAAAGCAAAGTGTGGAACTGTGTCTCATATTTACCCTGTGCTGCAGAAATTCACTTTCCTGTCTGTATACAATTTCTAGTTATGTTAATACAGAAACACTGTACAAGTGTTAATGGTAATATGCTGGGAAAGTGCTGGCACTGAAATGATTAATAGGAAAGTCTGCTGACACTGAAGGGTTAATGGTAATTGTCTACTGGCACAGAAAGGGGCAATAGTAATACTCTTGGGAAGTCTATTGGCACTGAAGGGTTAATTACCTTCTATCCCTGGCATTTGAAGAAAGCCGGCCGCAGCCGCGTCCGTGATTGGATGCCCTCTCAGCCAATCGGGAAGCGCTGCCGGGCCTGCCCCCGGGTGTAGTGTCTTGCAAAGCAGAAGGCCGCGCCAAGCGTCGGAGGTGAGAGGGAAGGTAAGTAACCTCGGGCATTTCTTAATTTATTTGTATAGCAGTTGGGGCGGGGGAAGATCTATACTATGTTATGCCAAAAGTTATTTATAAGGGTGGACATGCCCGTAAGGATTATTTGATTGGGAATATGCCTAAACACTGATTCCAACCATGTATTCTAGATACTCTGTGATGTACAAATTGAACGGTTTAAGAATATTTTCCTCAGAACAACAAAAACAAAAAATGAATATCTTCTGGTAACCAGAGATTTCAAGTGGTGCAGAGCTTGAAAGATGGGACAGTGATAGACAAAACGCAAATTAAACAACGGTCTATAGAAAACATGATTTCTTTTCATTCTGCAATAATGTTAACAAACTTGACAAGCCAAATTGTAAAAGATAAACCATTGTGTTCTGGTAGAGCCCTAAACACTGTTCATATCTACAGGTCCTTTTATACTTTTTACAAGCCCCCAGGAGAGATTGTACAAGTTTAAATAAAATTGCTAAATGTGAACCCTTTTGGTAAACCTTTGGTTTTGGCATGCCAAGTAGGGATGGTTGTTTAGTTTTCGTTTAGAAAACCTGTTTCTGCTTTAAAACCGCGGTTTCGAACTTATAATTTTTGAGAAAACCCAAACTTTTTATAACTTTATAGCAGCACGAAATATTCCCTGTGTCGACCTTTTGAATTTCTATAACTACATTGAATTTAAATTCTCTATTAAATTAGAAACTAATAATGAAACATTGACTATTCTCTATCAAATTAGAAATTCTATAACGAAAATGTGAATATTCTATATCAAACCACGTATTCTATATGAAAATCTAATATTCATATCTAAATTAGAATCTTCTTACGTAACATTATTAAACTCAAATATTCTAAATGAACATCGACTATTCTTAAACGAACATGGCAGCAGCTGAAGTTAAGGTGGCCATACATGACAATGCTAACTTTATAGATTTTCCAATATGCACAACTGATTTTTCGTCTGGGAAACAAAGGTCACACTTGTCCAAGTAATGCCATTCGGGGTTTATTCATAAAGTTCTTTCGTTTTTTAAAATGGTGCAAATTTGCCCCACACCACATCAGATCTTATAACAAGCTTACACTCTGATTGGGTTGGGGCAAAATTACACCATTTTAAATAATAAGAACTTTATTGAATAACCCTGTTTGTATTTTGTTTGTATTAATTGTCATATTATCCTTCACACACACTTTTGATTTTTCTGTTGCCAATCAGATTGGGCTTTTAAGTCTAGTCCTTTTACCGTTATATGTTCATGGACTGAGCATATTTCTACTAACTATAAGGCTAGGCATTTTCAAATGGGAGGTGTCAGTGGCGGAGAATCTATATTACAGTAACTCAGTAATGTCACTGTGTGACTTCTGTATCTCCAATTCCCCTCCCTGTATTAGTCTTTATATATGAATCCAGTGTTTGTTGACAGACAATGTTCCGTCCTTCTGTTCATTGGAACGGTAATTAACTATTTATACACTAAACAGGGATTCCTATATAAATGACTGATACAGGGATGGGAGGGGAGACAGTAGGGTAGTGGAAAGTGTTTTTTTTTTGTCTGACCTTATGTATTGTAAAATAATACGCTACCTACAGTGTATATATGGATTACTCACCTATGAGTTCCATGCCCTGTTATAAAGCACTCGGCCTGCTGCCTCATGCTTCTGTATGGTCATGGAATTATATTCACGGTAGGTAGAGTATTATCCTTATATATTTTACAGATTTAAAAAAAAAAAAAAATTACTGGAAGAATTTGTTTTTTGTCTTAAGATACACCAAAAGAATCAGAGTAACAGTTCCTATTAAATGGTATGTCCATTCTCAAAAACATATTTTAAAATCCTATAGGAAACCGTGAACCGTGAAACTGTTTTACTAAAGACACCCTTATCAGTTCTAAAGGTAGATATCCAAAATGCTATACCGGCATTTGCAGACCTTATTCCTCTTGTCATGCCATGACTAGCGAGTCTGGGGGTTGCTGTCACAGTACCAGTGAAGCTCGGGAGAACACTGCGAAATCTCTCTGAGCTTTCACTGTGCTGATAACCGGTAGCTTGCCGATATGACCTTTGAGAAAAAAGTTCCTTTAGAAACTGATCTGGGGTCTTTAACTAAAATAAATGGTGTGTGGGGTTTGGGGAATTCTAAGGAATCTAAAGAATGTTTTTAGGGGGGATTTACCCTTTAAAGTAATCAACAATATTCAGATAAATGTAGTTAAGTGGAGCTCACATATTAATAGAAAACTCCTTTGAATGCATTTGTCTTGGTAAGTTACACATTTACCAGAGGCCTAAATAGAAATCATTTGGCACACTAACAAAACCATAATGGTTTGTCATTTTTTTTATTTTTTTGCAGGGATGGGGCCTTTTCATGTGGATGAGGTAACTAGAGATGTTCGAAATGTTGAGTTTCGTTTTCGAAATTTTCTAAATTTTCGGAAATTTTGAAGATTTGGATTTTTTGAAAATCGGCTTACTTTCGCATTTTCGAAAATCATCTATTTTTGATTTCGAAAATCGTTTCTCTTCGAAAATTCGAAAATTGGGTTCTGTGAAATTCAGGAGTTCTCAAAGTTTCGTCGGGACTTGCAAACCCTAGATTTGATTCGAAACTGGGATTCTAATCAAACCCACATACATCTCTAGGTTAACATTAGGGCCCCCACTGCTTGCTGATTTTTCCCTTCTGCATTTTCCCCTCCTTTTACACCTCTATTCATCTTTATAACATAAGAACACCTAGCAGAGTGCAGTGAAACATACATTTGTCACCTTACAAATACACATTTTCAGCAGTCCAATCTAAATATGTGCGTGTCTGGTTATAAAGAGCACATTCTGTACAGAGATGAAAAGATCTGAATTTAGACAGGAATTTCTAGGTCATTTTTTGAACCTGCAATAAAAGTCATTTTCCACTACTCTTAATAACTACTGTATGTGTATCCTTGGTTTCCAATGACACTAAACAATGTAAAATCTGCACTTTTTCCAACCTAATACTGTACAAGTTAAAAGGGTTATTGAAAGTTCCTTTATTTTTTTTAGTTTCCTAAGACTGCAACAGCATGAGGAAAACATTTAAAAGCAGGGAGGTCGTAATCTTTTCGCCTAAGCTTAGACAGTGAAATGAATAAACAAAGCAATTATTATACTGCAATGTTTTCTATCCAAACTTCACTGTCAGTGCAGGCTTTACTCATGTTGTTTATGTTCTCCGTTCATTAAGTGGGATCAGGTTAAGGTTTAAAACCTTTTGGTCAAAAACACGTTTTTAAATTAAAATAAATAACTTTAAAAAAAATATTTTGAAAATTATGTAAC
This sequence comes from Hymenochirus boettgeri, assembly GCA_019447015.1. Lineage (NCBI taxonomy): Eukaryota > Metazoa > Chordata > Amphibia > Anura > Pipidae > Hymenochirus > Hymenochirus boettgeri. The sequence continues at coordinate 278,329,769 of CM033470.1, forward strand.
AGTATTTGTAAAAATTCTACTAAGAAGTATGGGTAACTGTATAGAAATTTGGTTTGTTAAAGGGGTTGGGGGAAAGTCGGGGCCTTCAGAGAGGTGAAAAGAGATTTAAGTAGTGGAAATACTAGAGTATCAACTTAAACAGGGTCCGTAAGAGGTAACAGGCAAGTTTGAAGTGCTCCCCCTAATCGGTAATAACAGTATATATTCCCTGAGGAAGGAGTTGGACCCCCCGAAATGTGTGCGTACCTGGTTGTTTCAGCACCTAATAAATTATTAATGACTATATCCTTTTTGAGTGTGCCTCCCTTCAAATATATATACAGAAATACTAGTGTAATAAATGTAGTTTACATTTTTTTTGTGAACAAAAAATCAATGTTTGTAGCTTTAATACTACTTATAAAATTTGATTGCATAAACTTTGTTAAAGTGCATAAAAATGTTGTATACATTATGTCCGCCATTGAATACCACATTAAGGTGTGTGCTATAAGAAAAATTGTGGCAAGCACTGAAAAAGTCGTAGAACCACAGCATTAAACACAAGTATTAATTTGTTATGGTTGTTACGAAAAGTAATAACAAATATCCTCTCCCGAGGTTGAGTGTTGTTTGTAACACAAGTGTCTTAAGACTCTGTCTATTAATTTCTGAATCATTTTTGCAGATGTATGGATTGAAAGGTAAATCGTATTTATACGTCCTTTAAAATGAGGATTGGGAACTGGTGGATGGAGCAAGTTCCACTGACTACAGAACTATCACAGTCTAGCAGTCTAGTTTCTTTTCAGCTTCTTTGTGGTAGAGAAAGAAGAATTTGTTTTTGTCATGGTCAGGCACATTTATTTTTAAAATAGGGTCAAAGAATGTGTACACTAGAAAAGTGTTTTTTTATGGGGAGGGCTGACGTTAGTGTAAGGAATGCAGCGAGGGGTGAGAGGTAAACGTCTATAAAACATTAGACAAATAAGAAAGAGATGATCAAGCACATTCCCGGGCCCCACATCATCATAATATTTATGCAGTGCAAGCGTAAAAACATGGGGGTTTTAGTTACAATTTATTGCTAAAAGTGAAAGCCTTCAACCACGTCAAGGTAACCCCAGTAGGGAAGTCTCACTAACAGTGACCTTGGGTCATTTATCTGGGCTGACACTCCCCTGCTTGGTTGCATTTTCTTGGGAAGGTTGTCTCCTGACCTTGCATTGGATTAGTATTACAGGCTATCACTTCCCCCGCCTCTGTTTTTTACAAGGAGGGTATGCTTAGTATCTATAAAAACATACATTGGTACTGTGGCGTGTGCCTCAGGAATATTTTCTTGTCAACTTTAGAGTAGGAGGGTTTTCAGGATTTACGGTAAAAAAATAAAACAAACAAAACAAACAGAAGAAATGTCTTTCATATAAACATGGAAAACAAAAGAGGACTGGTGATCTCTAAATGAAGAAGAAACTAATGCTGGTCAAACATTTATCAGACATTGGATTACATTTAAGATCATGGCCATGTGTAGATGATGAGTCCTGAGAGAATTGATAAGTAGAGAGGACTGCAAGTTACTGATATTTCACAAACCACAAACTGTCTTTTAAAGTTGCCCTTGCTGCACCTCACATCCCTCACCATTTATATCTACAGTAACAACTGGGAAGCTGGGCCAGAATGTGCTGCGTATACAGCCGTAAAAACACACATGGACGCGGGCCAAAGGTTGCTCGTGGTGTACAGCAGTAAGAACAGCTGGGAAAGTGGGACAGGAAGCTTCCACCGGAAAATATGCCAAATTCGAGGAGTGAGAAGACACAAGCAGAGACACCAGTCAGGAAACCCTGAGATGCTATTGCCAGTTCTTAAGGCCTTAAGTGCACATTCAGGGGGACCAGTACTTAAGAACACCTCCCTACAATTAGGTCAACCTTTAAAATTTTTTTCAAAATGGTCAATCTGCAGCAGTACACGGATTACCAAAGTGTAAATAATGGGACAATCAAGAGAAGAAAAAGATAGAATCACAAACAATAGTCATGCATTTATCTTCCACAATGTTCTCTTGAATTGTAACAAATGAAAACTTATATTTTTCGATCTCATTTAATTCCATCTCATTCACCCCATCATTCCTACACACTGGGTGCAGGCATTGCAGTGTCCTGGGGGATGGTGAAGCTGAGCATTGGACATCAAGTTCTTTTAGTGATGATGCACTTGGTGATCCTTCAACCTGGGCAGTTATGAGGTGGTCTTGTTACAATAAGTGGGGGGATCAATTAAACATTGGCATTTATTAACAACTTTGCTATTTCATTCATCATCTGCTAGGTATGGTAATTAAAGGACTGAGGCAGTGCTTCTACTCTTTGTGAGTTGGATAGTTTTGGCCTAGGCAATGGGTCGGGTACTGGACCAAGATATAGGCCAAATTGACTTTTGGACCAACGAGATTAGTGAGCCAGGATGGGTGAGTTTTAGGAAATGAGAACATGGCTATACTATGTTAGATCCTGGTTAGACTTCACTGCTCATAATCAGTCAGGTAAACAAATCTAGTGACCGCCGCTTTATTATATCCCCTGACATGTAAGAGGCATCATTCCACTAGAAGAAAAACAAACAAACCAAAACAACACAAAATGCTTGAAGGGAGCTAGGAACATACATGGGCAAACATTCCAACATGAAAAGCAATAAAACAAAGTGAAAAAAAGAGAGGGAAAAAAAGCGCAAACACGTATGGGTATTTTGGCAGACATTTGTGTAAACTGTTTCCAGTGACATCAATTGATTTCTGGTCCAGACACAACCTCACTCGGCTCTAACCCCAGGTGACAGAAAGGATCACTTACTGACACTATCATGCCAGAGACAGAAAATGGCCTCTCTGTCTAGGTGGCAATAGAAGGTAGAAGTATACGCTTCAGTGCTATTGTGTTTTCAAGTTCTGTGCTCTGTTAATGTGTGTTAGAAACAGGAAGACATGTCTTTTTGTTTATGGATAAAACATAAGCACACGGATATTCCCCACCTAATAGTTTCAGAGGATCCAAAATAGATTGGTATTCTGCATATTTCGTTGAAAAAAAAGGAACAGCATACTTCTCTTTATAGCGCCCATGGTGTGTGGGATAATCAGATGTCTTTATTGGTACTTATCACCACAAGCTCACAAATCTTACTAACTGGATCCAGCTTTAAGGAACCTTTTCAGCCTTTATGTTTCTAAGCTATTTATTTCCAACTAAACCACTGCTACATCAAGGAAAAGAATTATTTACCTACCATTAACTAAATAGAAAGTTAAGTGGTTGCCCTTTAGTTATGGGAGGGAAAGGAAAAGTTAATTAAACCCAACCTTTTACAGGGAAGTCAGTGTTCCTTCTAAAAGTAGCTGGAGTGAATTTGGACAGTTTTAAGATGTTTGTATTAAATTGAAAAGGTCAGGGCCACTGTATTTACACCTGTTTCTCACCTGGCGGATGCCATTTCATATCTTAGTGTCCTCCATATTGAAAATGACTGATGAAAATGTCCTTTTTATTAATCGTTTTACTTTCATAATGCATCAATACTCAGATATAGACAATCAATTAATTATTATCTATAATCCCTCAGGGATATGTTTCATTGTAAGGATTGATCTATTAAGAGATCCTGGTACAGTCAATGGGAGCCAACATTTTGCATTTAAAATACTTATTTATTCATAATCCTTTTGAAAAGTATATACCCATTGCATAGGGAAATGATATAGGGTCCTGTACTAATGAACACTGGGGAGATGGCTGAATTTCTGTAAAGGTTCAGTAGTTCAAAATGGGGGGAAATAGTTTGGATAAAATAAAGATAAAATGACAATGGTAACTTACTGTACATGACTCTGGCACCTGGGAATGGTCTGGGGAACATTTCCATATCACCAAACTTGTTCAAATACTAACAATATAACCCTGATCAGGCTTTTGTCAAGTTCTGCATGCTACATTCGGGGTTGTGGCCAATTCTAGGGTAACTGAATGCTACATTGGAGGATTTGAATGATACATTCGATGGTTACCAAAATCGAACACTACATTCGAGGGTTACAATCAGGGTGTTTTTAGGCCTAAGCCACCTAGGCAAAGAGCTAGGCGCCTATGTTAAACCAGGGGTGCCCAGTGTTCTCCCTGTCAGTGTACATGCTGTGTTAGAACTGCTCTCCTTGTTGCTGCTGCGATTTGCAACATTGTTGGCAGGGGCGTAGCTAGAAAATCACTGGGCCCCAGAGCAAAATTTTAGATTGGGCCCCCCCAATTAAATACTAGTAGTATATTAACCCTCCTAGCCTCCTACCCATTACCAATATCCAACCCAAGTACCCAACATTAAATTTACCTCCTCCTGATGCTTGCAGAGTTGAGTTCTGTGCTGAGGTGAGGTGACTGACAGCCCTGACAGGGTGAGGTCACGGTGAGTGGAAACTGGAAGGAAGGCCAACCAATACTACTCCAACCGCCACTGGAAGTCTGGCACAGTGGCACTGCACGCAGTATGTAACAACTAAGCAAGTTCTTTGCTCAGTGTGGTGGGCTACCAGCCCGCACCGCCACAGCTGACACAAGTCCTATAGGTGTATTGGCGCCGGCACACGACAGGTTTGCCACACCAGCCCAACTTACCCAAGTGACGCAACTCCTCTTCTGAGCCCGCCTGACTGGTTCCACTGGTGGGGTTCCGAATCTTGCACTGTGCGCATGCGCATGAGCGCATGTTCCCGGCTTGCGCGCGAGTCCCAGAGCGGAAGCAGAAAGTAAAGGCACTATAGTAAGGTAGTAGTCCGTAAGTAAGGGGACAGGTGCAGTAGAATTTTGTCGTTACGCACCCACAGAGGGGGCCAGGGGCCCGCACCCCCCCAAAGCAAACACTGCCTCATGGCTTGCTCTGGTGGAGCGGGGCCCGGTTGACAGACACAAGCCTTCATTCCAATGTATTAAACGGGGGTAGCTGGCTGCCAGCCTTGCGCGGCCCCTCAGCAACTGCTATGGATGCTATGGTGACCTACGCCACTGATTGTAGTGAGTAGAGAGCTGAACTCAGCTCACCCTACTTTGAAACAATGTTACAAATGAACTGAAGGTGAAGGAAGGAGGAGGTAGGATGAGCTAAATGCCAATACAAATCATACATTAAAAACAGATACACTCGGGGCATCCACGAATCAACAGTAAAAATCAGTGATGGGAATCCCCTCCACAAGCTCACCAATATGTGCAGAGTCAAAGCGTCCTTGGACCTAAATCAATAAAAGTACATGCTAGGCAAGAGGATTTGCAGCCAGTAGAGTGCTGCTATACTCATCCCCGGTTTTATGTGTTACTGGACGGGACTTCCACACTGCTCGAGGCTCTCGTGCGCTTTCCTCTCTAGCTTTGTGTGCCGTCTCCACCCACTATAATTGGAAAGTCTGCTGGCACTGAAGGTGTTAATTGTAATACTCTTCTGGCATTGAAGTGTTAATGGCAATACTCTGGGGAAGTATTAGTGTTAGTGCCCATACTATTGGAGGGATAGGCCACACTACTGCACTTTTAAGCACAATGGGATTGCAATCTATCAGGGGCTAGGGCACCAAGATGGCTGAACGGCCCTGGTTACAAAACAATAAATTTGTGGGTTACAAAAATCGACTGAAACATTCAAGGGTTATTGATTGAAGGCTACGTTTGGGGTTACCAACGATACTCGGGTTTACCGAAATCGAGGCTAGGTCGAATGGCTCTTGAGGGTTCCGAAATCGAAGGCTACATTTGAGGGTTACCGAAATCGAGGGCTACATTTGGGGCTCCGAAATCGAAGGCTACTTTGTGGGTTCCGAATTGGGCTACTTAGGTTTGACGAGGTACATACGAGGTTACAAATTCGACGCTACATGAGGGGTTACCCAGAATTCGATATTATTGAATTTTTTTATCAAATTAGTCTGCGGAGAGAACATCTTGTCGTTGATAGTTCGAGTTCACACACAAAAAGTTCGACACTCGTCTCGGCGAGTTGGGTTCATCATATGGAGAGGTTTGTGAACAAAGGGTTTGTGAATGTATTGAAAACCAAAAAAAAAACACCAGTGCAATGGCTTAAAGTTGAGCTAAAATATATTTAATAAGGATTTGCACCACTTTTAACTCCACAATTTAAGACCAGCTGGTCTTAAAGTGGCATGGGGTAAAATCCCTTTGGGATTTACCACCAGGTGCAAACCAGTATTAAATGCCAGAAGCCACATTTGCCTGGGCAATTTGCACCTTGGGGAAACGAGGCCCTACGTGTTCAGAGTGAGCAGGCAGGTGGGTAAGTTTTGGATATGTGTGTATTTGAACTGGCCATACCTACCTATTGAAATAAGGATATACACTGGGATCACTTCAAGGGTGGATTATAATCTTATCTCCATTATAATGAAATAGGTCTATCCAGACCTATTTCAGTATAATGGAGAAGGCTGGTGGCAATGAATGCAGAAGTAGATATGTGTTACACACATAAAGAATGTGCCTTTGATCAGATTTTCCAGCGGTTTGATTTGTAGGCTGGTATTCATTTGGTGAAATACAGTTTATAGCAGGGGTTATTTATATACCGTACATGGCCAAAACAATAAAGTAAAATAAATACAGATTTAAAGGCCATATTATCAGATCTGAATCAGAATATTTATTTAATTTGAAATAAGAAGTGAAATGGCCAATATGTACAGATCCATAAAAGTACAAGTCTTAACATTTCCATTTCTTTTTGCTGGGAGATTTATGTCAAATTAAATATAGATCATACGGTAAGTCTCAAAAGTTGCAAACTTGATATATGTTACTGCTGGCATTTATCTACTGTATAATGGCTTCCCAGAACAGGGGAGTACTGGGAAATATGACGTTTCTGAATAACTGAGGCCATGCTGTGCATTATGGTAGCATTGTCTGCCAAAGCAGAGGATAGATAGAAAAATAACAGATTCTTGGCTACAGTCTCAATGGCATTAAGAGCCAGCAGAATATCAGACACCTTGAGTACATCTCAGTTTCTAATATCTCTAAAAAAAGGTCTTTACCTTTGATTCCCCCAGCAGGGGAGCGAGTTTCTCCATATTCCTTATGAACCCTAATATCTTCATACCATTAAATCTAGAAAGATTCAATGGAAAAGTCAGAATTCCTTCTGCAAGAAGTCATAACAAAATCTGTCTTCCTCTTCAAGGCACCTGAATGTCAGCTGAAGCTTTAAATAAATGGCTGGTTCAATAATGGCTCAGTGGGAGACTGGGGATCACCGTTTAGCAGAGGAGGCTTTAGGCTGCACAGCCATGAAATTAATAACACAGAAAATCAGACAATCTAACAGTATTGTACAGTAATTCTATAGGGCACTTTATAGTTCACTGTCACTATGGCCCCCCTAGCCTGAGCTGGAAACATTACACTCAAAGCTAGTGCAGTGATGTAGTTTCTGCCTACTGCCATACAACCCAGTTAGTAGTTGGTGCTATATATACAGATTAAAATATTTTATATATCTAATGCATGATATAAGCTACTTATTGGTATGTAAATTATAATATAAGCACAGGTGAAAAATTTTCGCTTGAATGTTATTATATGTGTCATCTCATTCATTTATCCGTGTTTTGTATGTGTGTGGGTATGCAAATCTGTAAAATGAGATTCAGGTACAATAAAAAAGACAAGGCACACATGGATATTTGATAAGATCTGGTTCTGCATTTGAAAGATGTTGAACATTTCAATGAGCACATGTACTGTGTGAGCTTGGGGCACAGACTGGGTTACCACATTCTCACCGCACTCGGCTCTTTCAACACGTCTCCATTGTAATATACTCGCCACAGATCTGCTGTGCACACCTGGAGGATGCGCGTCAGGTTATCAGATGAAAAGCCTCATGTGGCACATTGCAGCTGTTTGTGGTTCACTAAATGGTATTGAGACAGAAAAGAACAAGTTACATTGTGTAGAAGAGTAAAATGGACAATAAAAGAGAAACACACGGACATCAATGGAGATGAGATAATTCTAGACCAAGTTTCAATAACATTAATGTTAGTACCGTGTATCACCACTTTATCACCCCATCAGCACTATATTAATGTTAACGGGTTTGCATAGCAATGATTTTCGCCATGGCTATGGCTTATGCAGCACCCAGCATATTGTTTCATCATTAAAGGGGAGTGCGGGAGGTGAAACTTTTTATCTCTGGGTAAATGTCTTTAAGAAAAATAAGAATGTGTGAGAAAATTCTTATAATTCAGCATGCAAGTCTATTGAACAATATTTAGTACTTCCTGTGAGCACAAATGTGATTGGTCAGCTATCTGGAACTATAACAATGACCAGTTTTCCCTTTCCTAAGGAAATTGTACTGAGAAATCAAAATAAATGAAAAGAAAATAAAACAAGGATTTTGTAAAAAGGGTAATTTAAACGTATTCACATCACAAGTAGCTAGAAATGTTTCTAGTCTATGGGACACTATAGTCTCTAGATCATACATTCTGTAAACACGTTTAGGCTGCAGTTATCAACTTAGGCAAAACGCATTAGCAACAAAATAAATTTGTTTAAACTATATAAGTAAATAAAAATAAAACAAAAATTATGTTGCTTGGTACATGTATACTAAAAATACTTTTTTGTGTACAGAATGCAGAGTGATGCGAGCCCCCAGCACAATCATACCTTTCAGCCTTGTACATGTGGAGCAGATAAATAAATATGTCAAATAAATAAAAAAGAAATCCTTTTGTACACTATTTGTTTAGGGTGTATGCAAAATGTATAGTAGGGTTGTTTGTTTGGGTAATATGTTTTTTTGTTCTTGCCTGAAAGTTTATATTGTTACTAAAATATTTGTCTCATAAATGTTTGTTTAATTCATCAAAATGTTTTGGTCACCTAAATGTACATTTTGTAAAACCACACAACCAATGAACCAATGACTAGATGGCTATAAGATTGGGTTTTGGCTGTCCATTAAAAGAATCATCACAGAGCTAGCACTGCAACAAAGTGCTAAAGCCAGTAGGATCAATTGGAAGCATTAAGGGTGAGGCCACACTGCAACAACAGGAATCGCGCCAAAATCGCGACGATCTTGTGCGTTTCGCGACGCGTTCGGGTTGCGCCGTTTTCGCCTTTCGTTATGGACACGCATGCGTTAACGCACCAAATGGTGAACGATGCGTTACCAAACGCGAACGACGCCAATCGCATGCGCATTTTGCGTTTCCTTCGATCTTTACGAAAATGCGGGCGCAAACGCGACGCGCGAAACGCGTGGCAACGCGCGAAAAACGCGCTAGTGTGGCCTAGCCCTTAGTGCATTAGAAGGTTCACAGTGTTTTTTGAAACATAAATATGATTTTGTCGCCAAACATGCTTTTTACAAAATCTATGTACATAGATTCTATCCTGCAAATATGGAGGACCAGTTTATGTAGGTTTTTATATTTCCTTTCTTTTAATTAAAGGATACCCAAATCTATCCATAAGACAGGACATTTTTTTCTCCACTGGCTGCAAAGCACAGATTTACTGAATTCCACTAGGTGGCAGTGTGTTATTATATCTGTGTTATGTAAAATCGTGTCGAAAGTCAAGCAAATGGCAGTCCTTTTCAAAAAAACAAGGAAATAGTTTTGAGTACAGAAAATGAATTACATTGCATATTTTTCTCTAACCTTATAGTAGAATGATAATGATACATCCCACTCATTTTTTCCTCATTTTTCCCCCCGCTCTCCTCTATCTCCCTACCACTGGAATTTTCCCTCTATATTTTAACTGCCGTTGTATCCCCTATACTATAATCCCCCCCTTGACCATCTGCTCTTTCCAGCTACCGTCCTGTCTCCTTCTCTTTTTTGCTTCCAAACTACTGGAAAGACATGTCTATGCTGACCTGGTCAGTCACTTGTTGCTAACTCTTCTTTGACCACCTCCAGTCAGGCTTCCGTCCTAACCATTCCACGGAAACTGCCCTCACCAAAGTGACCAATGATGCGAAATCTAAAGGTTACTACTCTTGCTCATTCTTCTTGATCTGTCCTCTGCTTTTGATACTGTTGATCACCCTCTACTTCTTCAGATTCTGGCCTCCTTAGGTATCCAGGACACTGCCCTTTCTTGGCTATCCCATCTTTGGAGGACCTTTAGTGTTTTTACTCTGAAATTAGGTCCCCCAAGGCTTGGTCCTCTCTTTTCTCCATCTACACCCATGGCCTTGGACAACTCATTAGTTCATTGGGTTCCAGTATCACCTGTATGCGTACGATACCTAACTCTGCCTGGATCTCCCTACACTGACATCCCAGGTCCCCGACTGCTTAGTGCCATCTCTGCCTTCATGTCCTCCCGATTCTCAAACTAAACATGGACAAGACTGAACTTGTCTTTTCCACCCTCACAATCTGTTTCCCTCCCTAGCCTTACTATTAATTTGAACAACACATCCATAACCATCTCCTCATGTCCACTGCCTGGGAATAATGCTGATAAATAATAATAATATATTTTGGAAAAACATTAAAAAACTGCTATTTTGCCAAAAGTACATGTGTAGCTAGATTGTAAGATCTACAAACACAACCTCTGTAAAGTCTATATACTACACAATTATTGTGCAATTTATTTTCTCCAAATTAGATTTATGAATGTAATATTGTGCAGTGCTGTTCCCCCAGGTAGTGCTTTATAAATAAATGTCATATACATGAACTGACCTACGAAAAAGTATGAGCATTCCAGTGTAGTTCTGTCTCTTTTCCACCAGGTGGAGTTGAAGTTTAGAAATACCTGTAGCCATTTGTCGGTATTAAGTATTCACAACAAAGATATATTAGAATGGATTGTTATACATTGCAGTATAACAAAGGAAGCCGGCGGGTGTTGGGTTTGTATGTGTTGTTATGCATTTTCACAAGTAAAGTGATAATTGCACACATTTATTTCGAAAACGTTCATTCCAGTATCCAGGATGACTGGATGATACATCCATTTTGTACAACAATTTTACTAAATTACTAAATTTATAATTGGTTGCCTGTTTTTATGTTGTATAAGGTTCTTTAGTTTGGTCATTGATTATAAAGGAAACATCCTATGTGGTATCTGAATGCAGCAACTTTATACATAATGATTCCCGAATACAAGACATGTTAAAGGGCAAGTCATCCCTCAAATGAAAATTAGGATATAGGTAAATCAATAGTTAGAAAGCGAAAGATACAAGACTAACCTAAAATGTTGCACAGTGTCCTGTTCTCCCTCTTTCTTCTAGTTAGCAGCTGTCAGTCTGGATGTAACAGATGCATCAATGCCAATGACTGAATGCTATTCCCCTAGCTGCCTCCTCTTAGCATGCTCAAGCTCATAACTAGCACACTTAATTGCAGAAGGAGTGAACAAATTAGCTGTTAACATAGCAGGCATAGCTAATAGTAGCAGAGGACAAAAGAAATCTATAAAAATTAGGGACATTCTTTCTTAAAGATGTAATTTGTGGGTGGAGTTGACCCTTAACCCTCTATGTCACATTGTACTATATATTGATTATTTATACAGGATGGTGGGACATTATGGTTAACAAATTAAGTGTGCATCAAATAACAATTCCTGGTGTTTCCAGGTCACTAAACGACAGGTTGTTTATGGCCTGCCCAGCAAAAATAAATGTTCTCTTGGTTAATGAATGTTTTGCACATGACAATAGCATGTAGGCTAAATTAGCCACCACAGACACATACTAGTGTTTTATTTTACACTTCTTCTCATGTAAATCCATTTAAAAGTGTAAAAAAAAACAAACAATTAGCGTAACAGTTTTCTATATCTGTAAAACAGTATTTTATACATACCAGATATGATTTGTTCTAGGGGAAACATTGCTATTAAACATACAGTACGTACAAGTGTTCAGTGAATCTTGTACTTTCTTAAAGGGTTGCTTTCTCTGTTATACAATTCCCACATTTTAAAGCAAATGTGCTAATTCCAACAGACAGTGGGTCATTAAGGGTTAAATTGAAGCTAATTATTTCTTTATTACACTTCAAGATGGACCCCAACATAGGAGGAAGAGTAAAATAAAACACTAGATGTGCTGTAGGTGGCTAATTTGAGCCTACATGCTATTGTCATGTGCAAAACATTCATTAACGGAACATTCCCTATCCATCACTAGCTCTTGATGAACTCTTAGGAACCCAAGGGGGCCCAGAACTTGTTGGTGAGACAACACAGAGATTATATAGACTCTTCATTAAATAATTATTTATTACTAATGGTACTGATGGAATGCTGACAGTTTGTTCACCAGAGTTGGGAAAAAGTCTGGTGACCACCACATTATGTCATTAGACCTGATTTCTTATGGTTTATAACAATATTATACCAACAAGCACAACATCAATTATAGGTCTTGGACACAGTAAAGAATGATGAGGAGAAACCAACTAAATAGATAGATCATTTAACTTAATGGATGGAGAAACAAACTGAATAATGGAGAAATCTATGAATAGGTGATGAAAACACACAAATGTATAGAGAAAAACCTTGAATAGAAAATAAGGTGAATGAATGGAAAAAACCATTAATGGTGGAGAAACGAACTGATTGGATAGAGAAAACCAATAAATGGATAGAGGGAAAAAATGGTTGGATGGGAGAAACACCATGAATAAATGGAGAAACAAACTGATTGGATAGGAAACCACTGACTGGATGGAGAAACCCCATGAATGGATGAAGAAAACAAACTGATGGATGGAGAAAACCATGAATAGATGGAGAAACAAACTATTGGAAGAGAAACAAACTGGTTGGGGGGAGAAAAACCCAACTGGATGGAAAACAACTGATTGGATAGAGAAACAAGCTGATTGGATGGAGAAAAGCTATGAATGGATGGAGAAACAAACTGATTGGATAGAGAAAAAAACAGATTGAAAGGAGAAATTAATTGAATGCATGGAGAGAAACCCATAAATGGGTGGAAGAAAACACAAAAAGGATAGAGAAAACCCATGAATATATGGATAAATAAGGTGAATAAATGGAGAGAAATCCCCTTAATGGATGGAAAAAACAACTAATAGATTGAGAAATCCCTTAATGGATGGAAACAAACTGATTGGATGGAGAAAACTCATGAATGGAGGAGAAACAAACGATTGGATGGAGAAAACAGAATGGATGAGAAACAATGATTGGATGGAGAGAAAACCCATGAATGGATGGAGAAACAAACTGATTGGATAGAGAGAAACAAACGATTGGATGGAGAAAACCAATGAATGGATGGAGAAACAAAACTGATTGGATGGAGAAAAACCCATGAATGGATGGAGAAACAAACTGATTGGATAGAGAAACAAACTGATTGGATGGAGAAAACCAATGAATGGTGGAGAAACGATTGGATGGAGAAAACCCATGAATGGATGGAGAAACAAACTGATTGGATAGAGAAACAAACTGATTGGATGGAAAAAACCTTAACGGATGGAGAAACAAACTGATTGGGTGGAAAAGACCTGAATGGATGGAGAAACAAACTGATTGGATAGAGAAAACCCAGAATGGATGGAGAAACAAATGATTGGATAGAGATACAAAAATGATTGGATGGGGGAAACCCATGAATGGATGGAGAAACAAATTGATTGGATGAGAAAACCATGAATGGTGGTGAAACAAACTGATTGGATCAGATACACACTGATTGGATGGAGGAAACCCATGAATGGATGAGAGAAACAAACTGATGGATGGAGAAAACTCATGAATGGATGGTGAAACAAAACGATTTGATAGAGATACACACTGATTGGATGGAGGAAACCCATGATGAATGAGAAAACAAAATGATTGGATAGAGAAAAACAAATGATTGGATGGAGAAAAACCATGAATGGATGGAGAAACAAAACTGATTGGATGGAGAAAAACCCAAGATGGATGAGAGAAACAAACTGATTGGATGGAGGAAACCAACTGGGTTTTATTCGAACCCACATTACATCTCTAGCAATATATCATCCGTCACATAGTTAATTGCTGTTCATTGGACACTGATTAAAGGGACAAAACCTAAAGCATGGGATTGCCACTGTATTAAAGCAGTGAGAATAAAATTCAATGCAATAGTTCTTACATTTTACAGCATGGCATTCAGTTTTGCAAATAGTGCACTATAATAAATTCACCCTCTAGATTAGGCTATTGTAGTGTCCTGATTGATCTGCCCTTTCGTTCTATATCCATGAGCCATTTCTGTCTTGCTGGAATTAGCAGTGGTTTGCTTTTAAAATGCTGAAACTGTTCTTTAAACAGAAAGCAAATCATGAGAGAATATTAAGGGGTCAATTGGCTAAAAAACTAAAATATGTGTATGTAATTCTACAGGCAGATTGTCATTGTTTCTGGCAATGTGGAAATATCAGAAAGCAAAGTGTTCAAGGAACTGTGTCTCATATTTACCCTGTGTGCGAGAAATCACTTTCCTGTCTGTTACAATTTCTAGTTATGTTAATACAGAAAACATGTACAAAAGTTCTAAAAACGGCAAGTTAAAGCTGCTGCAGACTTATTACAGTGGCCCCTGTGACTAGCAGCCACTGCCTTTTTCTTCCTTCCACCCAACTCTTCAGTTAGAACTTAAAGTAGGTGAGGAGTGAACAATTCAAGGAGGAGACATGGAAAGCAGTTACATACTGTATATCATGTCAATGCGGGCCGGGAAGCTGAAAGAATTTAGGGTAATACTCTGCTGGCACTGCAAGTGTTAATGGCAATACTCTAGGAAAGTGCTGGCATTGAAGTGTTAATGTTAATATGCTGGGAAAGTGCTGGACACTGAAATGATTATAGGAAAGTCTGCTGACACTGAAGGGTTAATGGTATTGTCTACTGGCACAGAAGGGGCATAGTAATACTCTTGGGAAGTCTATTGGCACTGAAGGGTTAATGCCAATACTCTTGGAGGGCTAGGCAACACTAATGCGCTTTAAAGTGTGATGGGTTTCAGATCTGATCCCACTAGGGCACCAAGATGGCTAGAAATTGCCCTGCACATGACAGACCCATTCTGAGGAGCCTTGTGTGGCCCGCAGTTATAACAGCAGTCTGGGGTAGAGCAGAGTGTTTGTAGGCTGCACCAGTGTCCCCCCGCTCTGCCCAAAAATTTTGGAGGTATAAATAAATATTAAAGGGTATGTCCAGCAAAAATGTAAGTTTGTTTATAACTGATTTACTGAAGAACAGGAGGTAAATGCACTATCTCTTACCTCCCGTTCTTCAGTAAATTTTACAGTAGAGGAGGAGACACTTACCCCATTGTAGTTGAGTAGAACCTGAACTCAGCTCACTTCTACTTTGAAACAATGTTACAAATGAACTGAAGTGAAGGAAGAGGAGGGTAGGATGAGCTCAATGCCAATACAAATTACATACATTAAAAACAGATACACTGTTCGGGGCATCCACGAATCAACAGTTAAAATCAGTGATCGGGAATCCCCTCCCAACGCTCACCAATATGTGCAGAGTCAAAGCGTCCTTGGACCTAAATCAATAAAAGTACATGCTAGGCAAGAGGATTTCGAGCCAGTATGAGTTGCTGCTATACTCATATCCCCCGGTTTTTATGGCTGTACTGGACGGGACTTCCACACTGCTCGAGGCTCTCGTGCGCTTTCCTTTCCTCTAGCTTTGTGTGCCGTCTCCACCCACTATAATTAGGAAAGTCTGCTGGCACTGAAGGGTTAATTGTAATACTCTCTGGCATTGAAGTGTTAATGGCAATACTCTGGGAAGTATTGTGTTAGTGCCCATACTATTGGAGGGATAGGCCACACTACCTGCACTTTTAAGCACAATGGGATTGCAATCTTATCAGGGGCTAGGGCACCAAGATGGCTAAAACGCCCTGGTTCCAAAACAATACATTTGTGGTTACAAAATCGACTGAAACATTCAAGGGTTATTGAATTGAAGGCTACGTTTGAGGTTACCAAACGATACATTCAAGGGTTTACCGAATCGAAGGCTACATTTGAGGGTTACCGAAATCGAAGGCTACATTTGAGGTTACCGAAATCGAAGGCTACTTGAGGGTTACCGAAATCGAAGGCTAACATACTTGAGGGCTACCGAAATCGAGGCTACTTTTGAGGGTTACCGAAATTGAAGGCTACATTCGAGGGATATTGAAATCGAAGATACTACGAAGGTTAACAATTCGAACGCTACATTTGAGGGTTACCCAGAATCGATAATTATGAATTTTTAATATTACAAAAATTAGTCTGCGCGAGTTTGAAAACAAATCTTGTCGTAGATAGTTCGAGTTCACAACAACTTAAAAATTCGACACTCGTCTTCGGGTTCGAGTTTGGGTCCATCACTAATGGAGAGGTTTTGAACCAAAGGGTTTGTGAATGATATTGAAAACCAAAAAAAAAACCCAGTGCAATTGGGCTGAAAATTATATTTAAAAAGGATTTGCACCACTTTTAACTCCACAATTTAAGACCAGCTGGTCTTAAGTGGCACTGGGGTAAATCCCTTTTGGGATTTACCACCAGTGCAAACCCAGTATTAAATGCCAGAAGCCACATTTGCCTGGAGCAATTTGCACCCTGGGTAAACGAGGCCCTACTGTTCAGATTGTGAGCAGGCAGGTGGGTAAGTTTTGGATTGTGTGTATTTGAACTGGCCATACCTACCTATGTAAATAAGGATATACACTGGGATCTACTTCAAGGGTGGATTATATCTTATCTCCATTATAATGAAATAGGTCTATCCAGACCTATTTCAGTATAATGGAGATAGGCTGGTGGCAATTGAATGCAGAAGTAGATATTGTGTTACACACACTAAAGAAATGTGCCTTTGATTTCCAGATTTTCCAGCGGTTTGATTTGTAGGCTGTTTCATTTGGTGAAATACAGTTTATAGCAGGGTTTATTTATATACCGTACATGGCCAAAACAATAAAGTAAAATAAATACAGATTTAAAGGCCATATTATCAGATCTGAATCAGAATATTTATTTAATATTGAAATAAGAAGTTGAAATGGCAATATGTACAGATCCATAAATGTACAAGTCTTAACAATTTCCATTCTTTTTTGCTGGGAGATTTATGTCAATTAAATATAGATCATACGGTAAGTCCAAAAGTTGCAAACTTGATATATGTTACTCTGCTGGCATTATCTACTGTAATAAGGGCTTCCCAGAACAGGGAGTACTGGGAAAATTGACGGTTTCTGAATAACTGAGGCCATGCTGTGCATTATGGTAGCATTGTCTGCAAAGCAGCGGATAGAATAAAAATAACAGATTCTTGGCTACAGTCTCAATGGCATTAAGAGCCAGCAGAATATCAGACACCTCTGAGTACATCTCAGTTTCTTAATATCTCTAAAAAAAGGTCTTTTACCTTTGATATTCCCCCAGCAGGGGAGCGAGTTTCTCCATATTCCTTATGAACCAATAATATCTTCATACCATTAAATCTAGAATAAGATTCAATGGAAAAGTCAGAATTCCTTCTGCAAGAAGTCATAACAAAATCTGTCTTCCTCTTCAAGGGCACCTGAATGTCACTGAAGCTTTAAATAAATGGCTGGTTCAATAATGGCTCAGTGGGAGACTGGGGATCACCGTTTAGCAGCCAGGAGGCTTTAGGCTGCACAGCCATGAAATTAATACACAGAAAATCAGACAATCTAACAGTTATGTACAGTAATCTATAGGGCACTTTATAGTCTCACTGGTCACTATGGCCCCCCTAGCCTGAGCTGGACACATTACACTCAAAGCTACTGTGCGTGATGTAGTTTCTGCCTACTGCCATCAACCCAGTTAGTAGTTGGTGCTATATTAACAGATTAAAATATTTTATATATCTAACTGCAGTAATAAGCTACTTATTGGTTGATGCAAATTAATAGCACAGTGAAACATTTTCGCTCTGAATGTTATTATATGTGTCATCTCATTCATTTAATCCGTGTTTTGTATGTGTGTGGATATGCAAATCTGTAAAATGAGATTCAGGTACAATAAAACAACAAGGCACACATGGATATTTGATAAGATCTGGTTCTGCATTTGAAAGATGTCTGAACATTTCCAATGAGCACATGTACTGTGTGAGCTTGGGGCACAGACTGAGGTTACCACATTCTCACCGCACTCGGCTCTTTCACACACGTCTTCCATTGTAATATACTCGCCACAGATCTGCTGTGCACACCTGGAGGATGCGTAACAGGTTATCAGATGAGAAAGCCTCATGTTGGCACATTGCAGGCTGTTGTGGTTCACTAAATGGTATTGAGCAGAAAAGAACAAGTTACATTGTGTAGAAGAGTAAATGGACAATAAAAGAGAAACACACGGACATCAATGGAGATGAGATAATTCTAGACCAAGTTTCAATAACATTAATGTTAGTACAGTGTATCACCACTTTAATCACCCCATCAGCACTATATTAATGTTAACGGGTTTGCAGCCAATGATTTTCGCCATTGGCTATGGCTTTATAGCAGCACCCAGCATATTGTTTCATCATTAAAGGGGAGTGCGGAGGAAACTTTTTATCTTCTGGGTAAATGTCTTTAAGAAAATAAGAATGTGTGAGAAAATTCATTATAATTCAGCATGCAAGTCTATTGAACAATATTTAGTACTTCCTGTGAGCACAAATGTGATTGGTCAGCATATCGGAACTATAACAATGACCGTTTTCCCTTTCCTAAGGAAATTGTACTGAGAAACAAATAAAGAAAAGAAAATAAAACAAGGATTTTGTAAAAAGGTAATTTAAACGTATTCACATCACAAGTAGCTAGAAATGTTTCTAGTCTATGGACACTATAGTCTCTAGATCATACATTCTGTAAACACGTTTAGGCTGCAGTTATCAACTTAGGCAAAACGCATTTAGCAACAAAATAAATTTGTTTAAAACTTTATAGTAAATAAAAAAAAACAAAAATTATGTTGCTTGGTACATTTGTATACTAAAAATACTTTTTTGTGTACAGAATGCAGAGTGATGCGAGCCCCCAGCACATATCATACCTTTCAGCCTTGTACATTTTGTGAGCAGATAAATAAATATGTCAAAAAAATAAAAAGAAATCTTTTGTACACTATTTTGTAGGGTGTATGCAAAATGTATAGTAGGGTTGTTGTTGTTGGTAATAGTTTTTTGTTTCTTTTGCCTGAAAGTTTTATATTGTTTACTAAAATATTTTTGCTCATAAATGTTTGTTTAATTCACAAAATGTTTTTGGTCACCTAAATGTACATTTGTTAAAACCACACAACCAAATGAACCACTGACTAGATTGGCTATAAGATGGGTTTTGGCTGTTCCATTAAAAAGAATTCATCACAGCAGCTAGCACTGCAACAAAGTGCTTAAGCCATAGGATTCAATTGGAAGCATTTATTGGCATTAGAAGTTTCACAGTGTTTTTTGAAACATAAAATAGATTTTTTCCCAAAACATGCTTTTTACAGAAATCTATGTTACATAGATTCTATCCTGCAAATATGATAAGGACCAGTTTATGTAGGTTTTTATATTTCCTTTCTTTTAATTAAAGGATACCAAAATCTATTCCATATAGACAGGACATTTTTTTCTCCACTGGCTGCAAAGCACAGCATTTACTGAATTCCACTAGGTGGCAGTGTGTTATTATATCTGTATGTTATGTAAAATCTGTGTCGAAAGTCAAGCAATATGGCAGTTCCTTTTCAAAATAAAACAGAGATAGTTTTGAGTACAGAAAATGAATTAACTTTGCATATTTTTCTCTAACCTTATAGTAGAATGATAATGATACATCCCACTCATTTTTTCCTCATCTTTTCCCCCCGCTCTCCTCTCCATCATGCCCTACCTCTCATCCCTATCCATGGAATTTTTCCCTCTATATTTTAACATGCCGTTGTATCCCCTATACCTATAATCCCCCCCTTGACCCATCTGCTCTTTCCAGCTACCGTCCTGTCTCCCTTCTCTTTTTTGCTTCCAAACTACTGGAAAGACATGTCTATGCTGACCTGGTCAGTCACTTGTTGCTAACTCTCTCTTTACCACCTCCAGTCAGTTCCGTCCTAACCATTCCACGAAACTGCCCTCACCAAAGTGACCAATGATATGGCGAAATCTAAAGGTTACTACTCTTTGCTCATTCTTCTTGACTTGTCCTCTGCTTTTGATACTGTTGATCACCCTCTACTTCTTCAGATTCGGCCTCCTTAGGTATCCAGGACACTGCCCTTTCTTGGCTATCCTATCTCTCTGGTAGGACCTTTTGTTTTTCACTCTGAAATTAGGTCCCCCAAGGCTTGGTCCTCTTCTTTTCTCCATCTACACCCATGGCCTTGGACAACTCATTAGTTCATTTGGGTTCCAGTATCACCTGTATGCGTACGATACCTAACTCTGCCCTGGATCTCCCTACACTGACATCCCAGGTCCCGACTACTGCTTTAGTGCCATCTCTGCCTTCATGTCCTCCCGATTCCTCAAACTAAAAATGGACAAGACTGAACTTGTCCTTTTCCCCCCCCACATCTGTTTCCCTCCCTAGCCTTACTATTAATATAACAACACATCCATATCCCCATCTCCTCATGTCCACTGCCTGGGAATAATGCTAGATAATAATAATAATAATAATTTTTGGATAAACATTTAAAAAACTGCTATTTTGCCAAAAGTACAGTGTAGCTAGATTGTAAGATCTACAACACAACCTCTGTAAAGTCTATATACTTACACAATTATTTGTGCAATTTATTTTCTCCAAATAGATTTATGATGTAATATTGTGCAGTGCTGTTCCCCCAGGTAGGGCTTTATAAATAAATGTCTAATACATGCAACTGACCTACGAAAAAGTTGAGCATTCCAGTGTAGTTCTGTCTCTTTTCCACCGAGTGGAGTTGAAGTTTGAAAATACCTGTAGCCATTTACATGGTATTTCAGATATTCCACACAAAGATATATTAGAATGGATTGTTATACATTGCAGTATAACAAAGGAAGCCGGCGGGTGTTGGGTTTGTTCATGTGTTGTTATGCATTTTCACAAGTAAAGTGTATAATTGCACACATTATTTTCGAAAACGTCATTCCAGTATCCGGATGACTGGATATACATCCATTTTGTCAACATTTTACTAAATTACTAAATTTATAATTGAGTTGCCTGTTTTTTATGTTGTATAGGTTTCTTAGTTTGGTCATTGCATATATAAAGGAAACATCCTATGTGGTATCTGAATGCAGCAACTTTATACATAAATCATTCCGAATACAATGACATGCTTAAAGGGCAAGTCCATCCCTCAAATGAAAATTAGGATATAGGTAAATCAATAGTTAGAAAGCCTGAAAGATACAAGACTAACCTAAAATGTTGCACAGTGTCCTGTTCTCCCCTCTTTCTTCTAGTTAGCAGCTGCCAGTCCTGGATGTAACAGATAGCATCAATCCAATGACTGAATGCTATTCCCCTAGCTGCTCCCTCTTACATGCTCAAGCTCATAACTAGCACACTTAATTGCAGAGGAGTGAACAAATATAGCTGTTAACATAGCAGGCATAAGCTAATGTAGCAGAGGACAAAGAAAAATCTATAAACTATTAGGGACATTCTTTCTTACAGATGTAATTTTGTGGGTGGAGTTGACCTTTACCCTCTATGTCACATTGTACTATATATTGATTATTTATACAGGATGGTGGGACATTATGGTTAATAAATTGCTGTGCATCAAATAACAATTCCTGGTGTTTTCAGGTCACTAAACGACAGGTTGTTTATGGCCTGCACAGCAACAATAAATGTTTTTCTTGGTTAATGAATGTTTTGCACATGACAAAGCATGTAGGCTGAAATTAGCCACCTACACACATACTAGTGTTTTATTTTACACTTCTTCCATGTTAAAACCATCTTAAAAGTGTAAAAAAACCAAACAATTAGCATAATTCAGTTTTCTATATTCTGTAAAACAGTATTTTATACATACCAGCTATGATTTGTTAAGGGGAAACATTGCTATTAAACATACAGTACGTACAAGTGTTCAGTGAATCTTGTAACTTTTCTTAAAGGGTTGCTTTCTCTGTTTATACAATTCCCACATTTTAAAAGCAAAATGTGCTAATTCCAACAAGACAGAAATGGCTCATTAAGGGTTAAATGGAAAGCTAATTATTTCTTTATACACTTTCAAGATGGACCCCAACATAGGAGGAAGAGTAAAATAAAACACTAGTATGTGCTGTAGGTGGTTATTTGAGCCTACATGCTATTGTCATGTGCAAAACATTCATTAACCAAGAGAAACATTACACTTAAATCCATCACTAGCTCTTGATGAAACTCTTAGGAACCCAAGGGGGCCCAGAACCTTTGGTTGAGACACATTGATACAGAGATTAATGAACTCTTCAATTAAAAATATATTTATATTACTATGGAACTGATGGATGGCTGACAGTTGTTTCACACACCAGCTTGGGAAAAAGTCTGGTGACCACCACATTATGATCATTAGACCTGATTTCTTATGGTTTATAACAATATTTATACCAACAAGCACAACATCAATTATAGGTCTTGGACACAGTAACTGAATGGATAGGAGAAACCAACTAAATAGATAGATCATTTAACTTAATGGATGGAGAAACAAACTGAATTAATGGAGAAAATTCTATGAATAGGTGAAAAACACAAATGTATAGAAAAACCCTTGAATAGAAAATAAGGTGAATGAATGGAAAAAACCCATTAATGGGTGGAGAAACGAACTGATTGGATAGAGAAAACCAATAATGATAGAGGGAAAAAATGGTGGATGGAGAAACACCATGAATAAATGGAGAAACAAACTGAGTATGAGAAACAAACTGACTGGATAGAAACCCCATGAATGGATGAAGAAACAAACTGATCGATGGAGAAAACCCATGAATAGATGGAGAAACAAACTAATTGGAAAGAGAAACAAATGGTTGGGTGGAGAAAACCCATTACTGGATGGAGAAACAAACTGATTGGATAGAGAAACAAGCTGATTGGATGGAGAAAGCTAGAATGGATGGAGAAACAAACTGATTGGATAGAGAAAAAAACAGATTGAAAGGAGAATTAATTGAATCATGGAGAAAACCCATAAATGGGTGAAGAAAACACAAAATGGATAGAGAAAACCCATGAATATATGGATAAATAAGTGAATAAATGGAGAATCCCATTAATGGATGGAAAAAACAATCTTAATAGATTGAGAAATCCCATTAATGGATGGAAAACAAACTGATTGGATGGAGAAAACTCATGAATGGATGGAGAAACAAACTGATTGGATGGAAAACCAATGATGGATGGAGAACACTGATTGGATGGAGAAAACCCTAATGGATGAGAAACAAACTGATTATAGAGAAACAAACTGATGGATGGAGAAAACCCAATGAATGGATGGAGAAACAAACTGATTGAATGGGAAACCTGAATGGATGGAGAAACAAACTGATTGGATAGAGAAACAAACTGATTGGATGGAGAAAACCAATGAATGGGGAGAAACAAACTGATTGGATGGAGAAAACCCATGAATGGATGGAGAAACAAACTGATTGGATAGAGAACAAACTGATTGGATGGAAAAACCATTAACGGATGGAAAACAAACTGATTGGGTGGAAAAGACCCATGAATGGATGGAGAAACAAACTGATTGGATAGAGAAAACCCATGAATGGATGGAGAAACAAACTGATGGGATAGAGATACAAACTGATTGGATGGGGAAACCCATGAATGATGGAGAAACAAATTGATTGGATGAGAAAACTCATGAATGGATGGTGAAACAAACTGATTGGTTACAGATCCACACTGATTGGATGGAGGAAACCCATGATGGATGGAGAAACAACTGATTGGGAGAAAACTCATGAATGATGGTGAAACAAACCGATTGATAGAGATACACACTGATTGGATGGAGGAAACCCATGAATGAATGGAGAAACAAATGATGGATGAAAACAACTGATTGGATGGAGAAACCCATGAATGGATGAAACAAACTGATTGGATGGAGAAAACCCAAGAATGGATGAAGAAACAAACTGATTGGATGGAGGAAACCAACTGGGTTTTATTCGAACCCACATTACATCTCTAGCATAATATCCCATCATTCACATAGTTAATTGCTGTATTTCATTGGACACTGATTAAAGGGACAAAACCTAAAGCATGGGATTGCCACTGTATTAAAGCAGTGAGAAATAACATTCAATGCAATAGTTCTTACATTCTTACACATGGCATTCAGTATTGGCAAATAGTGCACTAAAAATAATACACCCTCTAGATTAGGCTATTGTAGTGTCCTTGCATTAATCTGCCCTTTCGTTCTATATCCATGAGCCATTTCTTCTTGCTGGAATTAGCAGTGGTTTGCTTTTAAATGCTGATAACGTTCTTTAAACAGAAAGCAATCATAGAGAAATTAAGGGGTCAATTGGCTAAAAAACTATAAATATGTGTATGTAATTCTACAGGCAGATTGTCATTGTTTCTGGCAATGTGTGGAAATATCAGAAAGCAAAGGTGTAACTGTGTCTCATATTTACCCTGTGCTGCAGAAATTCACTTTCCTGTCTGTGTACAATTTCTAGTTATGTTAATACAGAAACACTGTACAAAAGTTCTAAAACCGCAAGTTAAAGCTGCTGCAGACTTTATAACAGTGGCCCCTGTGACTAGCAGCCACTGCCTTTTTCTTCCTTCCACCCAACTCTTCAGTTAGAACTTAAAGTAGGTGAGGAGTGAACAATTCAATGGAGGAGACATGGAAAGCAGTTACATACTGTATATCATGTCAATGCAGGCCGGGAAGCTGAAAGAATTTAGGGTAATACTCTGCTGGCACTGCAAGTGTTAATGGCAATACTCTAGGAAAGTGCTGGCATTGAAGTGTTAATGGTAATATGCTGGGAAAGTGCTGGCACTGAAATGATTAATAGGAAAGTCTGCTGACACTGAAGGGTTAATGGTAATTGTCTACTGGCACAGAAAGTGGCAATAGTAATACTCTTGGGAAGTCTATTGGCACTGAAGGGTTAATGCCAATACTCTTGGAGGGCTAGGCAAAACTAATGCGCTTTAAAGTGTGATGGTTTCAGATCTGATCCCACTAGGCACCAAGATGGCTAGAAATGGCCCTGCACATGACAGACCCATTCTGAGGAGCCTTGTGTGGCCCGCAGTTATAACAGCAGTCTGGGGTAGAGCAGAGTGTTTGTAGGCTGCACCAGTGTCCCCCCGCTCTGCCCAAAAATTTTGGAGGTATAAATAAATATTAAAGGGTATGTCCAGCAAAAATGTAAGTTTGTTTATAACTGATTTACTGAAGAACAGGAGGTAAATGCACTATCTCTTACCTCCCGTTCTTCAGTAAATTTTACAGTAGAGGAGGAGACACTTACCCCGCTCCAATGCGAACTTCACTGACAATCTCCGGTAAGAGATAGTGCATTTACCTCCTGGTCTTCAGTAAATTAGTTAGAAACAAACATTTTTGCTGGACATACCCTTTAATTAGAATGAAAGTACCATTGTACACAGTCTAAGTGTGGGGCTCTATGCAAAGGTTCTATTGATGGATTACTCACTCACAATCGATAGTATTCTTCTCCGTTAGTGTTAGATGCCCACTTAAAAGAAACAGCTAGATGTAATGAAATATAATCGACAAAAGAAAAGTTATTGCTAATGCTGTGGATACTTACATGTATTTTGTACAAGATTATGCACACACTTATTGTATTGTATTTGTCTACTTTGTGAAGTTACTACTTTTTGATAACATTTTTAATAGATTCAATTAATATATGTTTTAAATTAGCCAGTTTTTCCTCTAGCTGTTTCTATCTTTATTAATATATATCTTTAGAGGTAGGCTCTTACCTTTTACTATTTATGAGGTTTTTGTTGTTTTTGACAATTCTGTGGTGCGGGCATATCATTTTGTATGCCATATGGGACCAGGCAATCAATGTTGGCACAGAGAAACACGTATACTCAATTTTCTATTATACCACGAAAAGTAAACTAATTATCCTGAGGTCTGATTAGCTATCATGTTGGATTCTAACCAGGAATGTACCAATGACCTCTTGATTGCACCTGGTGAGGAAACCAGCTAATATTGCTGGTACAAGGTGGTACATCAATGGCTAAAATGTGTTAGGAAAATGCACCCACGCAAATGGTGTATGGACCACTTTCATGCAAATTCAAAAGGCTTATATTCTGGGCTCAAGCTTTTGGAGTCAAACCTATTTTTGGTGCAGAGAGTTAAATTGGTAATGATCATAATTGTACCACATTTCTTTTATATGTGAGACATAATAATGTGTTATTGTATATAGTACTATAGTCCCATAGGGCACCAACTGCACAAACAATCTCTTTCCATAGCATGAATGGAACTGTCACTGTTTGTGGAATAGATTTTTTTTTATTATTATTTTATTTATTATTAAAATAATAGTTCTTATTAATATTATTTTTTAACTCAAATGCTATTTTTTTTTTTTTAATGTAACCCCCTTTCCTTTTTATCCCCTGTGAGCTGAAAAATAAATTTTATCTATTTTGTTGTGGTTTCTTTCCTTTCTGTATATTCTGTTTTCTACCATTGAGCACCTGATCTACTGATACATACAATACAAGGATTTACCTTGACGTGGTAGGAAGGCTTTTCATGTGGTCACAGTAATGTATACTAAAACCCCTTTGTTTATAAAGTATGCCAATGTGAAGGTAATATGATATTGTATGGGGCCTAGGAATGTGCATTGATTATATTTTCTATGTTTGATCTACTGATAGGTTGATTCTAAGCTGTATGTGTAATACTTAGAGCACCTTATTATATACTGATCAGGCCTATTTTTAGTGCTTATGTACCTACTCCCATGGTATTTGTATACAAAATGTAATATAAAATGTGCATATGTATGTGTATGTATGTATGTATAGTTTCTTTATTAAAGGGGAACTGTGGTCTCCAAACAAGTTAAGTTTAAATAAAAGGCCAGTTTCCTACCTTTAAAACGAGCCATCAACCACCTCTCTACATGCTCCACAGCCCAAGATATAAAGAAATGACTGAACAGAAAGTTAATGGGGGGGAGGCTGACATATAACATTCCTAAGGCTTCTCCTGCACAGTGCTACCAGCGAGCACAGCCTTAGACTCCCTCTGTGTGTGAGGGAGACAGGAAGTCCCTCCTCCTCTCTGCTGTGTGAAGTCCTGACAGAGTAGGTAAGGGAATATACAGCCCTTCTTTCCCACTCTGAAAACAGAGTTCTCACTCTGCCTGAAAATGCTGTTTCCACAGAGTTTTCTGTAGGGGTGGGGTCTGAGTGGCCCATGGCACCCACAAGAGGGCGGGGCTTATGCACCCATGAGTGGGCGAGGCTTAGGCATCCGCAGGTGGCGGGGCTTAGGTGTCCGCATGTGGGCAGGGCTTAAGCACTCATGAGTGGGTGGGGTCACGACACCCACGGGTGGGTGGGGCCCCATGGGGCTGTAAGAAAATGGGCCATCTCTTACCTGCAACTGGAGGGACCATGGGGTCCATGAGTGGGAGGGACCATGGGGGCTTCAAAGGGGAGGAGGAGACACAGGGCAGATTGACTGACGTGGAAGCAGGAAGTGCAGGAGACTGCACTATGGGTTATATTAATAAAGGTTTGTTAACTTTTTGCCGCTGTAATCGCTGTTGGCAACAGATTCTTGTACAAGTCACTCTGAATTGATAAAGAAACATCTTCAAGAACGTAACTTTAAGTCCAGTTGATCTAACTGAATACAACAGATAACTGGGGCACTAACATATATCCTACAAACCATGGTTCCTAGAGAACCCCAACTATGTATACTAGGTATACACAATCTCTTCTATGCTAGGAAAACTCAAGTAATGCAATGGATGACACCTCAGATGCTTGAACTTAAAGAGTCTGGAAGGATGTGGTTACAACCAATCTTGCCTGTATATGTATTATTTACAAGGGACGAGGGTCACCTAACAAATTCCAAAAAATTGTAGAACTCCTGGTATGAGTATATTGGCTCTCCCCCACCAGCAGTATAATTAAATTAAGCATATGTGATTTCATAATTAACGGTGTAATGTAGGTACCAATCTCACCACACTTAAAGGGCATGTCCACCCTAATAATTAACTTTTAGTATAAGGTAGGTATACCTACTCTTTACTTTCCTGGACTTTGAAAAGGCACTGCAGGAGAACCATAAGGAGCAGGGATGTAAGGTAGTTGTGGGGGTGGACATGCCCTTTAAAATCTACAAACCAAGACACACTACAAATTTTAGTAACTGAAAGATAAACATCCTAATGCTACCCCTTCCCTTCCCACTCTACCATGGTATATGTAATTTACATTTTGTAATTCTATCTATGGCATTAAGAATTGTATCAAATAATGTCATGAAAATGTTCTTTATTGTGATTTTGAAAAATGTGAGCTCAATACAACATGTTATTACCTTAAAGGGCATGTCCACCCCCAAAACTATAATCCCCCCAACTACTGGCCCCATTATGTAGTGTAGTGTAATCCTTACCTCACATCCCAGCTCCATAAGGTTCTCCTGTAGTCCCCCCCCCAAAGTCCCAAAAACTGCCCACCAGGAGGCTAGCAGAGTCCATATAGGACTCTGCCTCCTACCTGGCCTCCGGGAGAAGTTTGGCATGCGTACTGCAGCCCTTCTCCCCCTCCCTCTCCCGATTCCCTCCCCCTAGCTTAAAAGCCTAGGGGGAGGGACGCGGCTGCCGGAAGCTCACTTCGGCAGGGGGAAAGAGGGGAGGTAAGTAGAGTTTGGGGGGCTTTCTAAACATATAAATAGAGCGGTTGGGGCTGGGCAGGCATGGGGAATCTTATATCCAAAAATGTATTTTAGGGTGGACATACCCTTTAATAAACTTTCAGTTTAAAAAAAAAAAAAAAAAAAATTCCTCTACTCAGACACCAGAAGTTCGTCTTGTTTCACTTCCTTTTAAAAGGAGAAAAAACTAATAATTATAAAATAGCTATTTAGATCTGGAAGCGTCTGCATTTCCCAAACTATGGTTCAGGAAAAAAACAAAAAAAACAAGTCGAAGTATTTTAAAATTTAAGTTTTATTTGCCCCCACTCTGGCTGTGCGGTAGACTTTAAAGCTATCAATTCTTAAAGGTAATGTCTACCCTTTGGGGAAAGAGCAGTCAATCATTCGCTGTGATGTCAGCAGTTGGGGCACGCATTCATGTCTCCTCTCTATGTATCACCCCCTCCCAAAACTGAGGCAAAAATGGAGTGTGGACCATGTGCAGTGGAAGTGATCTGTGCCCCCCTACAGTCAATAGCATTCACCCAGTGATGTGTTATAGTGAAAGTAAAACTGCTTTGCTATGGGAAGGTAAGCAGCACTGGGAGCTGTAATCACTGCTTGAATCAAGTAGGATTTTCTTTTAGCTGTAGGAGTTTGAAGGTGTGTGTGTGTATTGGGGGGCTTTGTAATTGATTTCTTTAGATACAGTGCTACATTGGGACTTAACTAACATAGCAGCTAACTGCAGGATTGGGTTTATCTGCACAGAAAGAGCACAGAGCAACAGACAATGCTTTTTCCTTTTCCTGATCTCAATGCTGAATCAATTATCCATGCAGTGAAAGAGAAATAAGCTTTACTTTTATAGAATTGATAGTTTCTACATGTAGTGTGCCGGGGGGGGGGGCTGGGTGATTGACAGCTCTTAACTAGCTGTGCCCCGCCCTCTTTAAAAAGTGAAACTCCCAGGGCTAAAAAACAAAGGATATGAAGGTTAGAGAAAGAAAAAAAATCAAGATTTAAGATTGGTGGTAATTAATCCTAATTACTGTGTGATTAAAAAAATGATTTGCCCCAGTTTACATGTCCTTTAAAGAGGCCTTTCTTTCTAAAAGATAAAACTACAAGTTGCATTTCTTTTCTGGGCACAAACCGTGACGAGAACAAAACACAAGGGAGGGGGTCCCTGGAGATTATCTAGAGAGAAACAGTGCATCTAGGAAAGATGCCAAGAGATACGTTTTAGGACAAAAATATCTAATATTAGGTGCATCAGTCAAATTTAGCTGGCCATTGGCAGCTGTGCAGTTGTGAGTCCATTGAAGTCCATTGGATAATTAATGAATTGTGTTGTCATTGTCTATATCTGTTAGTACATAATGGCCCATTGTGGGCAAGGCTTGTTAAGCTGGGTACACACGATTAGATATTTCGGTCCGATCGACCGATAGTTCAGTGTATCGGTCGATCGGACCGAAATTATCGCATTCAAATGCTCCCATGTCCGACCGACCGTTCGTCCGAATCGGATGAAAGGACGATCGGACAGGGTGGAAAACCTCGTCCGATCGTGCGGTCCTCTATGGACTGCACGATCGGTCGCGGTGACTATCGGACGCGGCTGCTTTTGCCGCGACCAACAGTCCTTCCTCCTGGCTGACCGTTCGAAAGTATCGAACGGTCGGTCAGGAGGAAAAAATTGCTAGGTGTGTACCTAGCTTAACATGAAATTGTTGTGTGTCACTTGTCTTCACACTTGTG
Source organism: Hymenochirus boettgeri (assembly GCA_019447015.1). Taxonomy (NCBI): domain Eukaryota; kingdom Metazoa; phylum Chordata; class Amphibia; order Anura; family Pipidae; genus Hymenochirus; species Hymenochirus boettgeri. Next base: position 278,360,553 of record CM033470.1, read on the forward strand.
ATAAAGATCTTTTATCAATTCAAATTAGCATCAGAGTGATATTCCAGGGGGTACAAAAAAAGGGGTACCCACTTCCACCTAAATGGAAAAAAGTGTACACAACTCATCTAGCTGTCAAGCATCCAGCGTGCTGAATCTACATTTCCCTTTGGGTATTAGATTAAAAAAAACATAGCTTTATCACTGCATTTCCTCTTTTCTACAAAATGTTTTTAGAATTACCAAACCGTATGAAAACATTGTGCAAATAAACAGAGCACACTCATAAAGATACAAAAAGTTGTGTCTCACTTTTCCCTTTGCTGTGGCTACTATGTGAGAAATTGGCCTGTGGATAACTAGGGGTCAGGTCCAATATTCTACCTTAGCTGGGTGTCCACAAGCAAAATGTATGCTGCACACTTCAGAGGATGCTGTAGCCTTGCCCCCTAGAAGCTGACAGTCAATCATGTTACAGCTTAGAAATCCTGATATTCCCTGGCACAAAAAGGGATTTCTGTGAGCTTTACAATGCATGCTGGCGGGCTGAGGGTTGAACTGGCAACATCTCATCTCCTTTAAAAAAATACATCAGATATATGCATACCTTAAAGTCATATGTTGCATCAGGATTTTCATCACAAGCAATGACCTCTGGAGCCATCCAGTATGGGGTTCCAATAAAGGTATTTCGTCTGCCAACTGTTCTGTCTAGCTGGGCACTGACACCAAAATCAACTGAAAGAAACATGAGCATTAACTTCAGACCACAACTGATTGCTAAACAAACCTTAGCTATTGATTGATTGTAAGCCACAAATTTAGGATTAAAGTTTGAGGTATATCACCCGGATAGTTTTAAAATAACAATTACGCTTAAACAGCTTGGCCACCTCCATTGTAAAAATGTACCACATGATTTATGTCATAATGGAGCACTTACCCCATTCACTTTTTAAAACAACATCAGAAGCCTGCACAACCTTAGCAAATAGAGCGCACTCCTCTACAATAGTTTAAACCTTCCCCCAAGTTCTTTTGGGCTGGGGTGGCACATTTATGCATTGATAAAAAAAATGGTTCATGGACTGGATGTTATTGGAGCTTCCCCCATATGGATTTAAAGTTCTAAGTGGTGTGCTAAGGTCCTTGTGCCCAGAGCAATTGTCCAGTTTGCCCTGCTCAATCACCGGCCTGAGTAGCGGATTAAAATGAGATTTTTTTTCCTGGCAGTCATTATGGGCCCCTGTGCAGCTCAAGGCCCCCCAGAATCTGCCGGAAAATACCTCATTATAATCCACCACTGCTTGCAGTTGACAAGATCCACAGCTTAACTGCAAACAGTTTTTACAAATGTTATTAAATTCCTTAAATATCTATCAATGTTTTTTAATCCTTCAAGCCCATTTATTTAAAGGACTACAATTCTGTAAAATGAACATTTTAAAAAAGGTAAATACACGGGGCAGGGAGGTGGTTAATGCCCTGGGCATTCCTGTATTAAAGATTGTGCTGAAGCACTCAGGAAGATTGGCAGAATCAGTTTCTTCATGCTTACGCTCCTGATAGAAATTATATTGGGAGGTAGAGAGTACCAATCCTACCTCCCTGCCCCAGGTACTTTTCATTTTGACAGTTTTTGAAAAAAATGTGAAGGGGCACTTATATGAAAAAAATGACATGCGTTTATCCTCCTCTATTTTTAGTGCTGCTAGGAACTTGATCCCTTTTTTCTCTCAGTGCTCCCTGTCACTAGATCTCCTCATGTCCTGTTCAACTCACTCCTAGTTAGTATGCATGTCTTCTCTCTCTGTCCACCCCCTCCCAAAACTGAGGCATAGCTAGAGTGTTGAGAATGTGCAGTAGAGAGGATCTGTGCCCTCATATGGCAAATAGTATTCACCCAGCGATTATGTGTTATAGTGAAAGTAAAACTGTTTTGCTATGGGAAGGTAAGCAGCACTGGGAGCTGTAATGCTTGAATCAAGTAATATTTTCTTTTAACTGTAGGAGTTTAAAGGTGTGTGTGTGTGTGTTTCCAGAGGTAAAAAAACAAGGGATAGGAAGGTTAGAGAAGAATAAAAAAAAAAGAAATTTAAGATTGGTGGTAATTAATCCTAATTGAAAATGATTTGGCATAGTTTAAATGCTCTATAGTTCTTCTTTGATAGCATACCATGCTTTGCAAATAGACACATAAGGTTACAAGTGAAATTACTGTTGTGCAATGGTAATTAATAAAACTAGAGTAAGTCTTCCTCATTTGTGTCTTGTATGGAAAAGAACTGTTCTTTCAAATAATCTTGTTTAAAAAAAACTCTAAGGGCTAGGCCACACTGCAGCGTTTTTTCTGCGCTTGCGTTTTTTTCAGATCAGTGGCAACGCACATGAAAATGCGCTTCGCATGCGATTTGCATTCCACATTTTTAATCGCAATTGCATGCGTTTTCCTATACCTAATGAAGAAAACGCATGCGCAAACACAACAAAATCGCACATGAAATCGCATGCGATTCCATGTGTGATTGCGTTTGTGGCGCAGTGTGGCCGTGCACTAACTATGCAGTTATCAGGTGAACCATAAAACATGAAAACTCATGGGCAGAATATACGCAGTCTTTGTAAAATGATAAACACTCAATCCATATCAAACAAAGCTCTTGCCATCCATCCAACTTTAAAATTCTAACATTTCCTTACCTAGTTTAACTTCTGCATTTTCTGTCAGTAACACATTCTGCCCCTTAATATCTCGATGAATCACTTTGTGCTGGTGCAGATGACTCAGGCCCTGGAGAGATTGACGAGGAAACAGACTGTAATATGTCTCTCAAGGCAAAGGAAATAAGTTAAAGCAAAATTACCTATTTATCACCAGAAAATTGATTTTTAGACAGAAATCATAATAGTAATTTAGCCTTTGTGCCGATTTACAACCTCTTGCAGCACAAATGAGTGTAATTATCAGCTTACTGTGGAAACTCATAACCTGGCTTGCTATTTCCAGAATAAGCAGCTCAGCCTGAACTGCAGAATAATGGACATATGTCAAAAGACATTATAATGTAGACCGTTCTGCTATAGCAATTGATCTGTGACATCACAGAAAGGTAATACCTAGGTAACTTGTAATTACAAAATGACTTTCTGGTTATTCTGCGTTGGTACAGTTGTTTCAGAATAAAACAACCTGTGTTCTGTTTTTCATGCTATTTCACTATTTTATGTTTAGTCAGCGTCAGTACACAATCTACTCATCAGGAAGAATTCTAAACATAATAATTGACATTATATTGACCCAATGTAAAAAATAAACTACTAAAAACCAGGAAATTATCCATCACTGAGCAAATAAATCTTAAATTGTAATCTTTAATTGGATCCTTTGAATTTTTGTTTTATTTACAGTACTTGGACTGTTTTGAAGAAATTAGTGCATATAGCAATAATTCTGAACATTATTTTGTGTTTTGTTACTTTGTTCTTTATAATGCTTTATATGTGCACTTTATTAAAGATTGCTTATGCTTGGTAATAGGTAAGTGTCCACCATTCATTAATGTCGAGTTCCCACTGATAATTATTTACCCAATTAGAAGGCAGATGAGTGCCATATGAACTTTGTACCCCAAGTATCGGGCTGGTCTATCCCTTTTTTGGGGGGAGTTTGGTTTTTTTGTGGGTTGCAGTAATTAAACTGCAGTTCTTTACTGGAGATACTTCTGTTGCTTCAATAAAAGTAAAACATCTTGCGCCAACTTTCTATTGCTGTTTGTCTAGCCACCACCAGCTATATAAATCTAAAGCATCATGCTCTTTTGAAAGAACCACTATACCCTAGTAACATACATAGTTGGGAAGTCATACACTGCATGCATCAGAACATTAACAGGGAGATTCAATAAAAGTTCTTATCTTTTAAAATGGTGCTAATTTTGCCCAAACCAATCAGATGTTCGCTTTTAAATGTTAAATAAGATCCGATTGGTTGGGGCAAAATTAGCACCATTTTAAACGATAAGAACTTTTATTGAATCTCCCTGTAGGTCTTATCATATACTAACTAGCGATGCTGCAAGAGGAAAATCTGCATATTCACAAAAGTGTTTTCTAAATTGAATTAGGACTCTCTAGGTTAATATTTAAAAATACCACAAAGATAAAAAGAACACATTTTGATTCACTGGGTATATTTATTCCCACTTTTTATAACAGCTAAGAATACACAAATGTGTCAAGGATCAGGGAGATGTATTAATACAAAAAGGTGAGCTTCTTAAGGTGGCCAGCCACACTGCAGAGAATACAGGAGCCTGTGTGATGGTTGAGCCCCTTCAGCCACCATCCTTACCCAGATGGAAAATTATACTTGCAGCACTGTGGCCAAACTAGGGGGCCTGGAGCCATTCGAGGGCATATCCACTAATGTTCAGTTTCTTGCTTTCTTTTCTCACACAACCTCCATTTTTATAGAACGGACTAATGAGGTTTAAAAGAAAGTTCTTTCTTTCTGTGAGTTTCAGCATGCACCCTAACCCAAGATAAAAATGGACCATTTTCCATTTGCTTACATAATTGCAGAAGGGTTTTCTAGACATAATTTTTAAAACATTAGATAATCAAAGGGTTAATTATGTTAGAGCCTGGACTTTTATGGGTAATTAAATTCGTCCTACAATAAATCTGTAGCTCTTTGCAGAAGAAGCTGTGACACCCACATGGAACTTTTAATCCTTGTGAACAAATGGCAAATAGGCTGTTTTTATTTAGAATGATTTTGCATATTGTAGCTGTTTTAGATTTATATATGTTTTACATAACACTGCAGCAAGCATCCAACAATCTTCAATGGAACAGGATTTAAATCTGGAAAAAGATCATACATGAATCCATTAAAGATATGGCTGGTCTTCACCTAATTACAAGTCATGATTATGGTATTTTTTTTAAGTCATAAATAAGCAAATGTTTCTTACAGAGAATGTACTGCCAAGAACAGGCTCTTCTCACAGTAAGTAGTGAGATGCACATAGAGATGGCAATATTTGTAACTGTTGGAGAGGAAACACTAACAGATTGCATTTTATAATTAATAACATAGTTTAGGCTAAATTACACTATAGGTAATACTTCCATTTTTAAACTAGATTTTACCAACAAACAAACAATGGATAACTTAATAATAGTTATTTATGTATGTTTACAAATGTAAGAAGCCTGTATGAAAAAACGGGAGAATTGGAGATAATGGCTTTCACTGAAAAGTATGATGTAATGGATATTGCGGAACAAAGGTTAAATAATTCTCAATGCCTTGTATACCTCATGAATTTAACACTTATTAACAAACTTGTTCATCACAAAATGTACACATTTTGTCTGCCTTCCTATTGGTACATACATTTGTCTTCAAGGTCACTCAGAAAATTGAGACATTGAATGTTAAAGGATAAATGCACAGTAAAATCAAGTTATGTTGATTAGAAAGCTGCAGCTTTAAAAATAATGTTACCATATTTTTTTCTACCTATGCCCCTCCAGAGTCTACCTTTGTGCTTTGAAAGTTGCTGACATCTTGTTACTGGTTTGCTGAATGTTAAGCTCCCCCACTCCTGAGCTTTCTCTTGCTTAAGCCTCAAACGATAATGCCTGTGAGTTACGTGCATGTTTGAGGCTCAAGCAGGAGAGTGCAGGGAACTCACAGGCATTACTGTTTGAGGCTCAAGCAGAAGAGTGCACGGAACTCACAGGCATTACTGTTTGAGGCTCAAGCAGGACCCCCTCCCTCTCCCGATTCCCTCCCCCTAGCTTTAAACCATTAATGTATAAGATTCCCCCTGGTCTCCCAGCCCCAACCGCTCTATTTATATGTTTAGAAAGCTCCCCAAACTTTACTTACCTCTCCTCTTTCCTCCGCCAAAGTGAGCTGCCGGCAGCCGCGTCCGTGATTGGCTGCCGCTCAGCCAATCACAGACGCGGCTGCCCGTCTCGCCCCTCTGCTTGCAAGCAGAGGGCCGGGAGCGCGGCGGAGGAAAAAGGGGAAGTAAGTAGAGTTTGGGGGGCTTTCTAAACATATAAATGGAGTGGTTGGGCTGGGCAGGCATGGGGAATCTTATATCAAAAAATATATTTTAGGGTGGACATACCCTTTAAACTCCCTGCTTTGGGCTGTGCTGTTTCAGAAACTCCCACCCCCTAACTTTTTGATCAGTAGTTGATGGCTCATTTTAAAGGTAGGAACCTGGCCTTTCATTTAATATCAATTGTTTAGAGACCACAGTTCCCCTTTAAGATATTTATGAACTTATAAAACAATCAGGGAGATGTACATAGGTGTATTTTCCATAAGGCTTACTCAGCAGGCAACTTTAGCAGCAAGATAGAAGACAAGTAACTGTAAGTTATATGTACTGTGTGGGTGCTGAACATATTCTTGCCCATTTCTGTGTGCCAAGCATGTTGCCCATTTCTGTGTGCCAAGCATATTGCCCATTTCTGTGCCAAGCATATTGCCCATTTCTATGTGCCAAGCATGTTGCCCATTTCTGTGCCAAGCACATTGCACATTTCTGTGCCAAACATATTATTGCTCATTTCTGGGTGCCAAGCATATTGCCCATGTCTGTGTCAAGCACATTATTGTCCATTTCTGTGTGCCAAGCATATTGCCCATTTCTGTGTCAAGCATATTATTGCCCATTTCTGTGTGCCAAGCATATTGCTCATTAATGTGCCAAGCATATTATTGCACATTCCTAGGCCCCATAGAATATCATATTATCTGCACACTAGCATACTTTATAAACAGAGGGGTTTTAGCTTACATTACTGTGATCACATGAATGAAAAGCCTGTGATCACAGTAATGTATACTAAAACCCCTTTGTTTATAAAATATGCCAGGGGGCAGGATAATATGATATTGTATGGGCCTAGGAATGTGCATTGATTATCTTTTCTATGTTTGTATAAATGTTTGACCAGATCAGTAGCACTTCTGCTAAATGTAGTTGTAAATTAGCCTAATTGGAGTGCTTCCACAATCCTTGTATTGCAAGCATATTATTGCCAATTTCTGTGTGCCAAGCATATTGCCCATTTCTGTGTGCCAAGAATTTTGTGTAAAATATAAAATTTAAAACTAACACTTTGCGTTGTGTAAAATACAAAGTGGGTGTGACCTGGGGCGTGGAAAGGGGCATGGCCACGGAAGTGGAAAGGGGCGTGGCCTAGAAAACTTTTGCAATGATACTTCGTTAGCCTTCCCTATTCAGAAAGTTACCCTCTGCCCATGGAGATGTAATAACCTTTGACTGTGTTACTTATCTAAACAAGATCCTGCAGAGCAAGTTGTTAAACCTTTCTTAAAACTGCAGGGACACATGTATGAAAGCTGAAGCAAGATGCCAGCCCAGTAAGTGATCGAAACATGGCGGCGTGCTTGTTGGAGCAAGGGGGGATACATTTAGAAAACTTTTTCAATTTTACAAGAGGAGGAAACTGCCAGCCTAAGTGGAGTAATTTTAACAGGGGACATACAAAAAATTAGAAGTTGAATAACAATTCATTAAATGCACTAATTACATTAGGAGATTTACATCAAAGTCCGGTAAAGCAGCGCTGACGTGCATTGGGTTAACATTCTGATGCATAACTGTGTATTGCGTCATATTATACCATATATTATACCATTGTGTTTCTGTTTTGCTTTTACCTCAACCTTCTGCAGAATTTTGGGCTTCCCCACCCTCCAATAGTATAGATTAAACCTCTCTAACGGAGATCCCCTGCTCTGCATACTTCCTCCGAAATCTCCACTTGTATTCTAGGCCATCTGCCATCTCTTCAGGGGGTAGGAATGTGTTTCACTAATCTTTGTCACATTGATTCTTTTTCATTGAATGTTCCAGGTTTTTATTTTCCCAGGGAGAAACTGGCAAGAAAATGTTAAACACTAATAGAGGAGAAGTGTGCTGGATTAAGGGCCCAAAGGACATTGAGTTAAACATCAAGACAAGCCTAAAATGTATTTTTGACATGATCATGTTAACCTATATATCTATCTATCTATCTATACATCTATACATCTATATATCATCTATCTGTCTGTCTATTTATCTGTCTATCTGTTTGTCTGTTTTATTTATCTGTCAGTCTGTCTTTCTCTCTCTTTTTCTCTCTCCTACACCTATGTTCCATATACTGCCCAACTCATTTTGCAATTGAATATTGATTGCAAAAATTATTGGTCTAGGCAGGTTTGCTTACTGAAATGTCAGAAAGCAAATATCCTAATATATGGCAAAACATTAACTTACTAACCTAGGTAAATGTAACCTCGTGGTAACCTATTGATATAAGTGTATTTTCTGGGGACCAAAACCATACCTGTTTGTCTCATTTTTTGATACACTACATCCTGTTCTATGGAACTGTTAAAGTGTCTATTTAAAAGAGCTTTCTCATACCTAGGACAATGTCTCTAGCTTCTCTGGATCTTAAGTTGAAAACTTGTAAAGTTACAGCTTTTTGTCTACCCTGACTGTCTAAGTCTGAGAAAGCCACATAATGTGCTGTGTAAGCCTCAAACCCCCCAAAAGATTGATCTTTTCTAAAGATAGTTATAGACCCGCAACCATTCTCTGCCCTTTCCTCTCCCTATGGGCACCTTAAGAAGAAATAAAAACAATTTAAGTTTGTGGCTGTAACATCTACATGTTTAGTTAATACTGTTTCTTTAAGGCATAGAGGCAAGCTGGGAAAAAGGGGCAGTATCAGGAAGTAAGCTAGGGAATAGCATGGGATGAGAAAGTGTGATGTACCTGTTGCTCTGTGTGAATAAATCAAGTTCCCTCTACATTCCAAGTGTTTTCTTGCTCTTGAACAATACAACAAGGGAGACATAACAGTGGCTAGCTTTAAAAATAATTTCGAAGTTTGGGGTGGGGCTTATGATGCAGCTGATGATGCTTTGCCCCAGCAGTGAGCATGCTCAAGGCTGGGACTTGAAGGCAGAGCAGTAGTGCTGGTGATGTCACAGCTCACAGTACTAGCAGGAATAAAACACCATTTATACTGCTGTACCTTCGGATAGACTGCATCTAGTAGCATGATCCTGGAGTCATTGTAAAGGTAGGGGTGTGCTCTTTTTAATAAAGACAAATTTTGTGAAGACCACAGTTTCCCCTAAAAGGGATGGACAACCAAGTATACACACAGAGCAAACTTAATAGCTCAACCGTTTTCCTGGAAGCAGTCATATATAAAGACACAAGCAGGTATAGTTTTTATTCCCCCCCAGGGAATGGGGGAGGGGGGTATAATGTCTTTCGGTTGCGGCAAATTTGGCCGTGGACAAAAGCACGAATGATCAATCGGAATCGATCGATCGGAATTTACCAACACGTCCTGCTCCGGACGAACGAACAATCAAATGCCGTGAATCAGTCGGTCGCCTGAAAATAAAATCTGTTTTTGCCTTCTTTTTTTTTTTTCATTTGTGTTTATTAAATAATTATGCATGGTATACAGTTGTTTCATAACAATTCAGACATTATAGCAGTTTATAGATTATAATTTTACAGTAGTATATAGCATACCAATTTGGTAAAGGAGAGAAAGTGTTTTCCAAACAATTTAACTACAGTATTTACAAATACCACTCTTGTTATTGCTTGGCAATCTGTTGACATGTCAATAAAGCTTCATGCACAAGCCATCTTGTTGCATTGGCGTTATTTGGGTTAGTTAAGGGGAGAGGGAAAGGGTGGGCGGGTGGTGGTTACTGCTGCTAAAATTCCCATGCAGTAGTAGTTTAATACTTCTTAGGTGATAGTATCAAGACTTTCAGTCCATAGACTCTATATTTTGGTAAATTGTCTTGGGTATCCTCTTTTGTGATATAATATTTTAAGATATGGAAGTGTTTTGTTAATTAGGTCTTTCCAATGGTTTAGGGTCAGTGTATCTGGGGCCATCCATTTGAGAACTATTGATTTACGTGCATAAAATAATGTTTCATTTAGAAAGATTTTTTGGTATTTACTCTAGGAGACCAAGAATACATGTTTCTCCTTTGAATGGGATTGATATTGCATATAGTTGTGAGAGAAATACGTTTGCACGTCACCAGAATACTTATATGTTGGCAATTCCATATCAAATGCCAGAAGTCCGCTTGATCTTATGCACATTTTGGGCAGATGATATGCGGTCTGGATTGCGATATATGGTGCTGTCTTTTTGGAGTGAATTAAGTTTGATGCAGTACTGTATGTTATACTGGATTAGTCTATTGTTTGCTGAGGGTGAAATTGTGATGTGAGAATGTGCAAATTCATCCCATGAATCATCTGGTAATTGTGGAAGATAAACATTTTTAAAAGTGTTTCAATTTGGAGAGTTGCTTGCTGTAGTATTAGTTTAGTATATATGCTGGAGATCAGGCCTTGCGGTCCTTGAGTTCAGAGTATTCCAATAATGGGGTGATTTGAAAGTTCAATGGTTTGGCAATTGGGGAATTCTGTTGCTAGACAATGTTTTAGTTGCAAATATATGTGCAGTGCAATGAATCTGGTAAGTTAAATGTTTGTTGTAGCAGTTCAAATGGTGTTATTGTATTGTTTGTTAGAATATCAGCGAAGGTAAGGATTTTGTTATTTTTCCAGATTTTGCTTGACATAGCTGCCAGCTGTGGAAACATTTTATTGTTCCAAAGGGGAGCTTCTGGTGGAATACCTTTATAGTTGATGATGTTGTTTGTGTTTTCTCAAGTCTTATATGAGTTTATGTGTTACGGTGCCTCGTCCAATTAGGTGTTTTTGGGGGTGATGTAAGAATGCCAGCAGTGAGACTTTTTTCCCAAGCCCTCTAGTTCTATTTCGGTATTGACCCAGTTCTGTAGATGTTTGACTTTCCCGGCTAGGTAGTATAAACTGAAGTTCAGCATAGCGAGACCTCCATGTGACTTAGGGCATTGCAATGTGGATAGTTTTGTTCTTGCTCTGCCATTGCCCCACAAGAAGGATATTATCATACTATTTAGTTATTGGAAAAAGTATTTAGGGATCCTATAAAGTAGTTTGGGAAGGAGGTTTATCTTAATAAGCTTGATACGACCCATTAAATTCATCGGTAGTTTGTTTTCATGTGATTAATTTAGTTTGCGTGATGTCCAATAGGGGTTTAATGTTTAGTCTGTAGAAATATGCAGGGGAGTTGGTAATATATATTCCTAAATATTTAAAATGGTCTGCCACTTAGATAGGGCAGATTAGATTTAATATAGGGTTGTCCATTGGATATAACACTGATTTATTCCAGTTGATTTTGAGACCGGAATAGGGAGCGAAGGTTTCTAGCAGTTGAATCAGTGATTTAAGAGGGGTGTTTAAATTTTCTAGATAGAGGATAACATCATCAGCGTACAGTCCTATTGTTTCTCGATGTATTTCCTAAGGAGAATCCCTTAATGGAGGGGTCTGCTCTAATTTTTATTGCTATCACTTCCATAGCTAAGGCAAATAACAGCAGGGATAACAGGCATCCTTATCGAGTGCCGCGGTATAGTGGCAACATTTGCGAAGTATTTTGTGTAATTTGTGCTTTGGGGTCCGCATATAATAATAACCACCAAAGAAATCATTATTCGCTGGCTGGTATTGTCATAGTTTATTTGTGATTGTATGATAGTGCAATGGAGATTGATTGAAGTGGACTTGCCAGGTAGGAAACCTACTACTTTTTGTAGTCTGTTGGCTAAGACTTTTGTGAGGATTTTGTAGTCGCTGTTTATATATCCGCCTATATGAGCTTAGGCTGGTAGGATCTTTTCCCAGTTTGAGTAATACAATTATTGTTGCCGTGAGGGGGTAATTGGGAAGTCCTAAAGGAGGTATTTAATGTTTTGAGTAATTGAGGAGCTATATATTTTTTGTAGATCTCAGTAGGTAAGCCATCCTGTCCTGCTAGGGTAATATCAGTGTCAAGCTGGATATTTTGTTCTTGATTGAGCATGGAAAACTATAGGTAGTCGAATATATACCCGGTAAGGTAGAGTTGGATTGCGAAGTATATAATTCAGAGTAATAATTTGTGAAGGCTTGTAGTATCTCAGGCGTAGTGATTTCAGGGCCTTTAATAGGGTCCTGTATTCTTAGAATGCATTTGGAGGTTTGTTGTGTTTGTGCCATATATGTAAGTAACTTAGCTGATTGGTTTTCCTCAATGAATTTAGAGTTTTTGAAAAATGTTTTGCTTTCTCATTTTGGTAAATTTGAACTTGTCTTTGTATGGTTTGGAATTAAGCATATGTTTCTGGAGTGGGGGTTAGAATATATTGTTGTTCCATTATATCTAATTTTGTTAATATAGTTTCCTCTTCTATTTTTGTAGTCTTTTTGATGTTAGTTATGGAGGTATGAAAATGGCCTCTAGGGTATGCTTTGAAGCAGCCCCAGACCATAAGGCTCGGTGCATCCGTTTGGTTGATTACAAAGTATTCCATGTCTGTTGTTGTGTCGGTTTCCGGGAGGAGTGTTAACCAGAAGGGATTCAGCTTCCACAGTTTTCGAGTAATATTGTCGCTGTGGCCTAATTGGAGTAGTATGGGTGAGTGGTCTGATATCCCTCTAGGTAAATTATGTTTTCAGTATAAATTGCTGCTAATGCGTTTAGAAATACGTAGTCGATTCTCGACAAGGTATGGTGAGTTGCAGAGTGGCATATAAATTCGGATTTGTGGGGGTTGCGCTTGTGCCATGTCTATCCATCCAATTTCATTCATACAGTAATTGCATTTAGAGGGGTAAGATTGCTACCTGGATTGGACAGGGTTAGGTTGGTTCAATAGGGCCTGTTTTTGAAGTTTATCTTAGATTTTACCCATTAACATATTAAAATCTCCCATACATATTATTCTTGTGTGTGAATATGTGGTGACAAAGTCAATTAGTTTTTTGATAATTGTTAATTCAGACGGCGGTGGGTTGTACACTGCCAGAATTACATATTGTTTATGATTTAGCTCCAGGGCTGTACATATGAATTTGCCTTGGTCATCTGTTAGAGTTTTTAGTATTTGCTGTCTGGTCGTATTGCGGATTAGGAGAGACCCCCCCCTGGGAGTAGGAGGTATGACAGCTGTGAATTGCCCAGCCTATCCACTTCTTACACAGGAGTTTCAAGGTTGTTCGCGTTAGATGTGTTTCCTGAAGACATATAACGTCAGATAGGAGATAGGAGAAGATAGATGTGCGCTTTATCTTGTCATTGAGAACGCGCAAGTTCCATGTTAAAAAATGTATAATTTGATTCGTTGATCATTCTGGATTTCTGTTGAGAACAATAGCAGCTTAGAGATGGGGAAGGATGGGGGGTAGGGTAGTTTGCGTTAGTTGTAGATAGCATGTGTGAACACTTAACCAGCATGTTGAATTTAGACATTTCAGTAGTTGCAAGTGGTAACATATAACATTTGGAACATAAAAATAACAATAAACATATAATAATAAGTTCTGTTGTGTACCCATTTGTTAGGGTTTATGAGCTTGTGTTGTAAGCTATGGGTTGGTGTTTTAAGGGGTTGTACTGTTTAGAAGTAACATGGGACCGCAGGTCACGTGTCCTGAAAGTGATGTATATATCTGTTAATTTATATGTGTGACAGAGGTGAGTAAGTTCTGCCACTATGTATTGGTAGAATTTAGTGAGTTGGGTAAGTTAGTTGTTAGGAGAGGGAAGAAATTAATCTGCTCTAGAATGTTGTATATTCTTTGTTCATATGTGTGTTTGTTTTTATATTCAGATTGTGTTCAACAGTATGTGTAACAAGATGAAGCCTTGTGCCTAGCCTGCTAATGTAAGTGTTAATGTCTGGTTGGTGCCTGTGTGATCATTACGTGTATGGAAGTTCTTATACTGTCTTTAGTGTTGAGGCTCAGATTTTAATCTTGGGGTGTTAGACAACATCAGTCCACCGGTTCTGTATTAAGGCGTATCATCATTTGCCCATATTGTTTAGTACAGTATATTAAGGTTGGGTGTAGATTTGTAGTATTATTGGTTATATGACTAGACTAGAAAAAGTGTGCCTGTTGGTGCACAGTGGGAAATATGTGGGTGTATGTTTAGCTATATGTTGATACAGATGATATAAAATCTTTATATACACTACTATAAAATGTAGGGATTTGTACAAAAAATAAAGGCAAGATGTTAAAAATAAAAGAAATCCTATGAAATCTTGGTTCTATTAGTGTCACATCCCCTAAATGAATATTTTACACAATATACAGAGGCAGAAGGGAACCTATTGGGTGTACCCCAATAGGTATTAGAGGGGACATATATACACACATTTTTTAGATTGTACTGGAAGTGTCAGTGCTTTAGAAATACATGTTAAATATACATAAAGTGCAGCCTAACATCTAGATAGACAGACATTATCCATCTTATATTTGTTATATAACACTATCACATTTTTCTGTCTTGTTTATTGATTTGTTTTGATAAATCTATACAGGAAGATATTTAAATCCAGGATTTTGAGGGATGGGCGAAACTGCTTAAATCCGTTCCGCCTGTGGACCTGGAAAATGGTCTGGGAAAAACGTACATACATCCAGACGATCAAACTGTTTTTTGAGAATACACAATTTATTTTCGAGGGTCACCGAAATTTTAGAAAATTAGAATTTTAAAGGAATTTTCAAAAATTTGTAAAAATAATACAGTAACTTACTGTAAATGGCTCTGGGACCTGGGAAATGTACTAGAAACAGATAATCCGATTCTTTCAAATCAGAATTGGTTATAATCAGATTTTTTTAATAAAGTAACTGATTGGCATACTAACCAATCAGATTCTTTCTGAAAGAATCTAATTGTAACTAATTCTAATTGGAAAATAATCGGATTGGTAACTAACAAATCAGAATCTTTCTGAAAGAATCTAATGTAACAAAGTATGTTTAAAAAATAATCTGATTGGTTAGTTTACCAATCAGATACTTCCTGAAAGGATTCTGATTGTATGTAATAAGAATTGGTTACAATTAGAGATGTCCGAACTTCGCAAAATCCGGTCCGCGAATTTTCGGGAAAATTCAAAAATCCGCGAGTGGACCCATTAAAAGAAAAAATATCCTCGAAATTACGAGATTTCTCGTATTTTCGAAAATTTCGAAAATTTTCGAAAATACGAGAAAACTCATAATTTCGAAAATTTTTGAAAATATGTATTTTCGAAAATACGAGTAATCCTCGTAATTTCAAAAATTTTCGAAAATACGTATTTACGGAAATAAGAGAAATCCTTGAATTTTTGAAAATATGTATTTTCGAAAATTTTCGAAAATACAAGAAATCCGCGGTTCGGAAGTTCGGAAGGCGGAAAATCCGGAAAAATCCGCCGTTCGCGAACGGGATAAATCCGCGGCGGATCCGGGTTCGGATCCGCGAACCGGCCATGCCTAGTTACAATCAGATACTTTTAGAAATAATCTTATTGGTATGCTTTCTGGAAGAATCTGATTGTAACTAATTGTGATTGGAAAAGAATCTGATTGGTATACTTTCTTTATTAAAGAATCTCATTGTAACCAAATAATCTGATTGGTATACCAATCAGATTATTTCTAAAAAAAAAAGCTGATTGTAACCAATCAGAATTAGTTACAATCAGATTCTTTTAGAAATAATCTGATTGATATACTAACCAATCAGATTCTTTTCTAACCAGAATTGGTTACAATCAGATTCTTTCAGAAAGAATCTAATTGTCTTTTCCCCAGACCATTTTCCGGGTCCCAAAACTATTTACATTAAGTTACTGTATAATTTTTACAAAATGTAAAAAAATTCCTTGAATTTCGAATTTTCGAACGCATCTCTAAAAAACCTGCGAAGCAGAATTCCCGCGGAAATCCGTTTCCGCATGCTTTAACGCACCAAAAATGGTAATCACATGCATTACCAAAACGTGAACGGACGCACAATCTGCAAAACCAGAGGCCTGCACTACACTGATGATGGCTCAATAAAGCCGAAACTGGTCTGTAGTTGGCGCTTTGGTTTTGGCATTTAGCTTGTGGAATGCTGTAAAAGTCTTTTTAAAGACATTCGGGGAGATTCAATAAAAGTTCTTATCGTTAAAAATGGTGCTAATTTTGCCCCAACCAATCAGATGTTAGCTTTCAAATGTTAAATAAGATCTGATTGATTGGGGCAAAATTAGCACCATTTTTAACAAAAAGAACTTTTATTGAATAACCCTGATAGTGTTCCTAAGAGCTTCCATGGAAACATGATAAATTCCCAGAAGTCTTTGTTCCTTATTTGCATATTGCTGAAAAGGGAGTATCAAAGCCTGAATTCTCTCCCTACCGTATTTAATGTATTAGTGACGATTAGAGAGTTTTAGGGATCAGTAATTTGTAAACTCTTATGTCCTTGGAAGTCACAGGTGTTATTTGTTTTACCAACATCTTATATAATAAAGTAGTAGTCAAAGCCGGTTCCACCTCTGCAGTGTGATTTGATTGTATACAAGAGTAAATAAACCAAACTTATAAGGTCACAGAATTATCTCATAATACACTATATTTATACTTTATAGTTATACTGTGATGATGTGTCAAAGGGGTGACATCCCAAGAAACAGTGCAGATGGTAGGTAATTTAGCTTTAGAGCTTTGACCATATAGTTATAAGGGGTCTTTTGGTAGCAGGCACAATGCAATGGAGTAAAAAATTGGGGAAAGTATTTTTGGTAAATGGGGAAAATTGTAATAAAGTAAACAATTGGGTTGGGTTGGAGAAATGGTAGAACTCACGGTACGATGTACAGGTTGTGGATTGGTGTTATATTGGTCTAGGCTTGTTGGGTGCAGAGATTTGCACACTGACTGACGACTTAAGCAGCATTACCCGGTTGGTAGGTGCAGATCCATTTCATAACTGCATCTGGAGTGAGGAAGAAGCGTGTGGTGGAGCCATCAGCTATGCGTAGTTTAGCCGGGTAGATTATCGAGTATTTCAGGCCTTTAAGCTGTAGCTGCTTTTTGGCTTCCTGGAATAATGCACAACGTTTTGGAGGTCCGCAGAGAAGTTGGCAAATATATGGTTGGTAGTGTTTTCGTAGTCAAGGTTGCCCTTTAGGCGTGAAAGCAGTAGTATTAAGTCGTGGTCCCTTGCATTCAACAGATGTGCAATAAGAGGCCTTGGCCTTGATCCAGGCAGTGGTGCGGTAGTCAGTATCCTATGGGCCCTCTCAACAGCGAAGGTTGGGGTGTTTTCCACGTCTGGAAATTGTGAGCGTAGCAATTTTTCAACAAAGGCCTCAGGCGATTTACCTTCTGCTCCCTCCGAGACTCCTAGGAAATGCAGGTTTTGCCTTCTTAGCCGGTTTCCAAGTTGTCAGACTTGTTTTACCATACTTTGATTTGTTTCTGAAGTTGGGAGACATTAGTTTGAACTGGTGGTGAGAGATTTGTGAGATTCTCCCCTCCGTTTCTCAAACTCTGTGCCTCAGTCGATGCATATCTTGTAGGCCTGTGTCAATTTTGACTTCTTTGATCATAACAGCTAAGGAGGTTTTGTACTCCTGTACTGCAATAAGGAGCTGTATGTGATTTGTGCTAAAGTAAGTCCTTCAGTTGTTCCCCTGATGAAAGGGTTGGTACAGTATCCACGTTGTCAGCCCCATCTTGGGCAGCATGGTGCGCAAACTTTGCCCAAACCTTGCCAACTGATTTTTCATACTTGGAGAGTTTTCAGGTAAGTTCAGCAGGGATTCAGTGATGTTAGATGTTTTTAATTATCATCAGTTAATGCAGGACACGGGAGCTCTGCTACAATGCGTCTGTTCAGGAAGCCAGCTTAACTCCGCCCCGGTTCTTGCATTAATTTAAAGGGCATGTCCACCCCCAAAACTATAATCCCCCCAACTACTGGCCCCACCATGTAGTGTAGTTTAATCCTTACCTTACATCCCAACTCCATATGGTTTCCCTGTAGTCCCCCCCCAAAGTCCCAAAACAATGTCCACCAGGAGGAAGCAGAGTCCATATAGGACTCTGCCTCCTACCTGGCCCCGGGAGAAGTTGGCATGCGTACTGCAGCCCTTCTCCCCCTCCCTCCCCTCCCTCTCCCTCTCTCCCGATTCCCTCCCCCTAGTTAAACCCTTAATGTGAAAGATTCCCCCTGGTCTCCCAGCCTTAACCGCTATATTTATATTTTAGAAAGCTCCCCAAACTATACTTACCTCTCCTCTTTCCTCCGCCGAAGTGAGCTGCGGCAGCCGCGTCCGTGATGGCTGCCGCTAGCCAATCACAGACGCGGCTGCCGGTCCGCCCCTCTGCTTGCATTTTCTCGCAAGCAGAGGGCCGGGAACGCGGCGGAGGAAAGAGGAGGGAGGTAAGAAGAGTTTGGGGAGCTTTCTTAAAATATAAATATAGTGGTTGGGAGACCAGGGGGATCTTATATCAAAATTTTTTTTTTAGGGTGGACATACCCTTTAAGTGCCTGCATGTATACTAAACTCTTATACCTTCTTGGTAACATTATGTTGTAACAATACAACAATAAAAGGAATAATATTTTATTACATTGTCACGGAGAATAAAACCTATAAATTATTTTCTCATGAAGACCCAGGCCATTGACCTGAAGGCCCTTGACTGTTTGTTGTGATGCCTGTCATTTCCCACATAGAAAAAAAACACAAGATTTACCAAAAATGTAAAAGCTTTTAATGCAAAAGTTGTGTGCCCATGAATACTATATATGTTTAATGTCAGGGCAAAGAACCCCTAGATATATTTTGTATCAGTCCCAGTACCTGATGGAGGGTTTTTTAGCTGCATTGTCAAACAAATCTTCATTAGTGCTTGTTTAGCAAAAGCCAGATGTTATCATTGGATACTCTGTGGTGTCTTTTATCACTGGAAAACACATCAGGTGAGTTCTCAGACATAAAACACAACACTTGGCTCTAGACAATAGAAACTGTCTGCAAGTATTTGTTAGAAGGGATTTTGGGTCTTGGCTTTGCTGTACAAACTGCAGGTATATCAAAGTTTATCAAATCAAAGCACAGTCAAATAAAGCAGCCCAATTAATTCTATCCTGCTACGGGAATATGGGAACACAGTCTCCTTACTTAATTATATGGTACGGGTGTGAAGACAGACCCCAGACCCTTCGCTTCCCCAGTCTATGGCCCGCAATGCAGGTTTCCAATGTAAATACAATTCAGTACTCACCACTATCATGTGGTGGTCCGGGTGCAGCCTGCCCCGAACCCGTAGCCCAGTTCGTAAGTCCAAAATACAGAAATGAATGAGAGCTACCGGCACACACCAATCAAAATATGGAGTTCCATATTTATGTAGTCTAATTATCAGAGTGGTTATATATGAGAGGTTAACATTTTGTACTTACCTCGATTTGGGTGTACTGATTGAATACAGGTAATATACACTATTGTAATTCCATTTTTCCTAACAGCTTTCTGTAGTGAGAGACGGACACATTGCTGTTGTTTGGTACGCTGTATCGTTATTTAGAATACTTACACTGACGATTATTTCCTTCTGTGTCAATGTTGTATATATTGACACATATGTATTTAATTGTTTAACACTTTGTATAATTTGTAACTTGTTTGTGTCTGTGTTGGGGATGTCATCCCTTTAATTTAATTAAGGTTGTACCTATAAATAGTCTGTCTCCGTCATATCCGATAGCCTATGAGTAAGAGCCAGGTGTGGCTTGAAACGTGTAAGGCAGGCTTACTGATGGAGCAATCTGTGAGTGTTTAATAAAGAACCCTGTTTTTACTATCGGACTGGTGGAACTCCATATTTTGATTGGTGTGCGCCGGTAGCTCTCATTCATTTCTATATTATATCAAAGTTAACTTGCCAATTGGTCCTATTTTCAGAAGTATTAAAAAACATTAACTAATGCAGAGAACAATAAAATGTATACACTCTATACTTATATCAAGGATCATTGTGCAGTAGATATTGAACACATTTAATGCTCCTTTACTTACAATAATATAATCCTATGATTTTCATATAAAAAAGAAAAGTTTTCTTTGCTGTGTAATTCTTTGGTAGTATGGATGTAAAAAACAGAACATTAACATTTTGGTAAAAAAATGAATGTAAGTCTGGGGATTAGAACTGGCAACTTTGTGCACTCTGTCTTGGTAAAAGCAATGCTTTTACCCCTAAGCCAGCAGAGAGATGGTACCATATGGTACGCTGCTACAAGTAAAATCTTTATCTTTTTCTAGGAACATAATGAAAACAAGAAATTAAAGTAAGTCTGAGGGTTTTAACCTGTGACCTCTAATCAGGGACTTCCATATTGGTGTGAAGACATCTTTCTGCATAGAGACAGTGAATAGTGAGGTCAGGGGTGTGGACATCGGCACACATGCTCACAAGGATCTTTGAAGACTACATGGGCAGTGTGTTATACTGGCAACTACATGAAAGCCTTCTTAGTTCCAGGAACTTTCTCACATGTAGGTAAAAGCAACTTACTAGAGAGGAATCTTACAATGTATAGGTGTTCTAGGGAAAGCTTTCATATTAGAAAAAACATGTTTAGTTCTCCTGTGTCTAGGGCCACATTCTTTATGTGTATAATGAAAGTGTGACGTGCATGTTTACAAATAATTGACTTCTTTACCTTATCTCCACCTTCCTACTGTGGAGTCTTTAAAAAAAGTTTAATATTTTGTCCCAATCAATCACCCACCCTCTCATCTTTTGCTAGATTTTTTGTAGGCCTTTCATTCACAACCAAGAATTTACCATGGCATTTTAGAATAATCTAGGAGGTATATATTAATCATTTGTGCCTATTTATTTAAGCCAAATGACAGCCTCTTTTTGACACTCGGGAGTCAGAATTTGGCCAGAATTGATGCTGTTTATCAGCCCTTAAACTAATATGTGAGATTTCTTATTGAACTGAATGTTATCAACTGTTCGAGGCCAAAGAGGGCTCGAATTGTGACCCACCCTATCTACATTATTGTTCACCAAATCATATTTGCTGTCCTGTTAAAGTATATAATTCCGGTATATTTCTGTTTTATTCTTTCCTTGGCTTGGCTTGTCACAGATATAAAAATGTATTAATAATACTTTGGCCTTCTTCAAAGTGAATAGCCCAGCTGGGCGTTGAATAAATAGCTGCATTACTTCAGCATCTGTTCTATGTTGTCACGGTGAGCCAGTAAATGAATTAAGCAGCTGGGAGTATGGCTCACTTGGAAAGGACTATCTACGTGAGGATTTCTACCATCTCCAAATGTGCTTGTCTGTCAGTAAAGACTGCAGCATGCTCTAACAGGGATGGGATGATGGGTATCATGAAATATGGCAATCCATTTCATTTATCCACTACTCTGGATAGTGGATGACTTTATCCATAGGCAATCGCGGATCTCTGGTCAAGGAGAGTTAAATTGTACAATATGCTTATAGTACACATTAGTCTGTCAATTTAAATTGATTAGGATGTTTCTCCATATTAATTTAATTTAAGGAAAACTAAGACTAAAATCTAAACAATCCCACTAACAAATATATTGCTGCCAACCAGACAATTGTACATTCTCAGTGAGTTCTGTGTGCCCAAAAAAAACACCAAATACAAAGATTAATATTAAAATGTCGCTTCCTCCTCTGATTGCCAGGAGCACTCAGGGAAATTTGTATGCCAGAATAATCTGCTGGAATAATTTTGGACCTAATGATATCAAACCCAATGTACAATACAGAACCTATCTACTGTAAGAGTTACAGAGCTGTCAAAGGAATACCTAGGCCAACACAAAGTCTTGTTCTACTCATTCAGCTAACCGAGACCAATTCAGCACCATACTATCCGAGATAAGGACCTACATAGGACCTACACACTCCCCAGTGGCCCCAACCATAATCACATCAGAGAATATATTGTAATTGTTTTTCTCTTTTTATGGCTTTTTGACTATTGATGTTATTGGATAATCACTATAACCAGGAAGAGTAGCGCTCCAGATTCCCAAGTATTCCTTCAGCCCGGATACCCCAATCTACAACCACTATCTTCACCAATAGACAAGCCCCCGTTTGCAAGGAGGCTAGATGCGCCTCACCGAACACGGTTGCCCCCTGGACTTAGAGTGCAAGGTATCCAAGCTGAGGCCGGGAATACTGAAGAAGTCCGAAGTGAAACGAACAGGCAAGGCACAAGGAACAGGAGAAAATAGGTCACAGACCAAAATACGAGGTACAGACTAGGGGCCATATTTATAAACGCCTGATAATAGCG
Source organism: Hymenochirus boettgeri (assembly GCA_019447015.1). NCBI lineage: Eukaryota > Metazoa > Chordata > Amphibia > Anura > Pipidae > Hymenochirus > Hymenochirus boettgeri. The sequence goes on from CM033470.1 coordinate 278,382,873, forward strand.
CAGTGAAATTACCACAGCACACTGCTATCACCATATTTATAATGGCGAGTGGCATCGCAGCGAAAAGCTTTGCGGCCACAATGTGCGGCGGTAATTTGATCTATCTTCACGGCGATACTGCACTTAACGCAATGTGCTAAGTACAATACCGCTGCAAATCCCGAGACGGAGCAGGGGGTCTGGGAGGGGCTGCTGGAAAAGGGGTCACGGCAGGTGGTCGCATCCACCGCTACAGGTGGCGGGCGGGGTGTACGCACCTCCAGGCGGGGGCACTGAAAAGTGCCTTTTGGGGTTTAGGGGGTCCCGCAGCTTGAACCTGGACCCCCCCTCCCTGGCCCTATTAGTGCCCTTGCGGCCCTGAGAAGGGCCTTTGGGGCTTAAGGGGTCCCGCAGGCCGATGTTACCTGCAAGGGCCCTTACAAGGGCCGGGGAGGGGGGTCCTGGTTCGGGCTGCCCTGCACACCCCCTGTAGTGGTGGATGCAAACACCTGCCATGACCCTTCCCAGCAGCCCCTCCCAGACCCCCTGCTCCGTCTCAGGACTCACAACGTTATTGTACTTTGCGCATTGCACTAAGTGCAGTATCACTGCGAAGATAGATCAAATTACCGCCGCACATCGTGGCTGCGAAACTTTTTGCTGCGATGCCACTCGCCATTATAAATATGACAATATCGGTATTTTTTCCGTGGCGATGTGCGGCGGTAACTTCACTGCGCTACTATCGGCCGTTTATAAATATGGCCCTAGGAATAGGCAAGAGCAGAGTCAAAAATAGAGCATGAGGTCAAAAAACAGAAATCCGGCTGCCAGGCACGTTACAAAGGGTTGAGCAAGAACCATAGTCAGGAACAAGCAGAGGTCAGGGCAGGCAGATACGAATCAAGGTCCAAAAAAGAGGCAAGGGTCAATAACAGAGAATATACGAAGAGAACACACCACCAGCAAGATAGACAAACTAACCGCTATATCGGGCAAGGACCAATGGGCGCCCGTGAACGTTCGGGAAACAGGCATACATCAGATACCAAAAACAGTGCATACATGACAAGATGATATGTTGAAATGTAGTATAACACATTCAGGGAGATTCAATAAAAGTTCTTAACATTTAAAATGGTGCTAATTTTGCTCCAACCAATCAGATCTTATTTAACATTTGAAAACTAACATGTGATTGGTTTGGGCAAAATTAGCACCGTTTAAAACGATAAGAACTTTAATTTAATAACCCTGTAAATACGTTAAATACAAATTATATTACAGTATTATTTGAGTACAGTTATGAAGAAGTGTTTGCCATTTGTAGGCCAGATATAACATATTGTGCTATAACAAATGACAAGTATAAAAATTGAATCTCGTTTAGCTGTTTAATAGCCGTGAGCACATAAGCTCATAGGTAACATGTATATAATTGTATTCGTGTGTGAAATAAAAACATTCATATATATTACATTCACATAACATTTGATAATAATAAAAATTCAAATAAAAATGAACATCTGCTCCAGTATAATATGTACAGAATTAGAAAAAGTGCGACTTTCCTACAATGTGTTCAGACATGGTTATATAAATGCCTTTTGAATTGGGGGCTTTAAAGTCCCACAAAAGATAACAACTTATCACTTGGTCAGTGATTAACACATAGTGGAAACACCACACTAGTCATAGATATAAAATAAATTGTAAATAATTTGATATGAATGGCTCTGGTGTGTGGGAAACCTGGAAATCCATTCTATGTCACTAAACCATTTTGTAATGATTCCCGTCACCACAAAAGTCTCCTCTGGCAAGTACTTTTCACTTAAATTAACGTTGTTTCTCATGTAAATATACATTTGTTTGAACAGTGTATCTAGAAATAATGGGGCCATTCCCCGAGAGTATTGTATCAATTTGCACAAAAGCTATGCAGACAGCTTTGCACTTTTTTTGTTGTGGCAACATTGTGCCACTTGTGCTGACATTATTGTTTAAAACTATCCAATATCTGCTGCAAAGCCTTTTGTGAATAGGGGTTTTGGATAGGAACGATCTTAAAATTTGTGATTAGGACTCTCAGTGAATGACCCACAACATTCCTCATAACAGGACACAATGTGCTGGCTCAGAGTTAAGGAGGGTACACACACTAACAATAAACAGACTATACTGTTGGATCCAACGATATTGCCCCTCGTTAGTGTGTGTAGAGCATTTTGAGCACTCCCAATCTTTGCCTTGCGATTGTTCGGAAATGCCCCCGAAAATATCCCTTGGTCGCAGATGTCTCCCTGTACTTAAAGGGTAAGTATGTTTTAATACAAAGTTAAGTTTATGTGTATTAGTTTTAAAGCAACAGCTTTAAAAAAACTTTTTCCCTTTCTTTTTTTTTCTATGCCCCTCCTGAGCCTACCTTTCCTGCTGTAAAGTTGCTGACATCTTACATCTGTATTGTAGAGTGTTTAGCTCGGCCCCTCTGAGTTTTCCTAGATCTCCTTTATTCTTCGGCCACAAAATGTACTCTCTGTTGGGTCCATGAACGCGCGTGACGTCGTTGCGCATGAAACATGATGCCAGAGTGTGCAGGGACGTGTGTGCAGGTGATATCATCTCACCAGCCCATGCTGTGCACAAGCACGGCGTGGCAAGATTACATCACATGCACACACCTGGATTTCCCTTGGGGCTTCCTATTCTTATTATTTTACTCTCACTGATACACACTGGGTATGACAATGCTCAGTATTTTCTATTTTTGAGGGTGGTTACTAGAGATGGACTAGAACTCGAGCCGAACTATTCGAGTTCGAACGGACCCAGACTTCTCGAACTATCCCGGACCCGGACTTTCGATATTTTCCAGACTTTCAATAATTATCAAATGTTCGACCATTCGATGCTCACGGGTTCGAGAATTATCAAATTAAAAAAAAATTATGCCCACATGTCCAAAATCAACCAATGGCAGCTAATTTGAGTATTGCCAGTCCCCTGGGTATAAAAGGCAATGTGACCATCACCATTTTGTCAGTGTGTTGAAGTGTGTTTCGTGGAGACCTTACAGTGTAGGAGTTGGAGAGAGTTTTTTGAGCTTTCTGTGTGTGAATTTCAGTGTGGTGGTTTAGCACTTGTTGTTAACCGCCCCTGTATTCACACATCTTGAGACCCAACAACAGTCCTTTTAAGGTCTAACCCCCCCTATAATTCCTTTAAACAATTTTTGTGTTAGACCTTTTAGAGGTCTAGGTGTCCTGTTTTTTTGTTTGTTTCTGTATCTGTGTGTCAGTGTCTGTGTGTTTGTGTAACTGACAGTGCTGCATTTAGCAGCAATCAGCAGCTTTTGCTGTCTGATCTTCTGTTTGCTGTCAGTTGTGTCTGTGTCATATTTGTGCTTTTAGTGTTTAGTGTTACTGTGTGTTTTGTCTGTGTCGTGTTGTCACTTGGTCTTTTGTGTATTGTGTGTGTGTGTGTGTGTGTATATATATATATATATATATATATATACAATTCATTAAGAAAAAAACACACTATAATCTCCCTCTCAATGAATACCAAGCACTTAAAACACTCAAGGAGGATAACAACATTATAATTAGACCTGCAGATAAAGGAGGAGGCATTGCAATTTTAAACTATACATACTACAGAAATGAAGCACTGGGGCAGTTACAAGATGGAGATGTATATCATAAACTCAATAAAAATCCTACAATTGGAATACAGAAGCATATTAAAAATGTTGTTGACAATGCTTTAGCATGTGGTATAATAAATTTACAACTTAGCGATTTCCTTTTTCAGAAATTTCCTATCTGTCCGGTATTTTACACTTTGCCAAAGTTGCATAAGTCCCTTGAGGCACCGCCTGGGCGCCCAATAATTTCAGCAAGAGGAAGTTTGCTTGAACCATTAGGTAAATATCTGGACAGTAATTTGCAACCTATTGTACAAAAAACAAGCTCTTATGTTAAAGACACACCACACTTTATCACTAAAATTAAAGAGTTGGCAATCCCGGATGGTAAAGTTGTGCTTTTAGCCACTTTGGATGTGACTAGTTTATATACTAGCATCCCCCATCAGGAAGGAATTCAAGCCATTAAAGAGGCCTTTGAGGAAAACAATGTGGGTGTACAAACATGGCGTGACTTTAACTTAACCCTCCTAGAAATCACATTAAAAAAGAACTTTTTTCGATTTGAAGAGACATATTATATACAGAGCACAGGTACAGCCATGGGTGCGGCCATGGCACCGGCATATGCAAACTTATTTATGTCCAAATTTGAGAGAAAATACATTCTGGATACATATAAAAAACATCTTACCTTTTACTGTAGATTCATAGACGATGTGTTTATCGTTTGGAGCGGCTCTGAGGAACAATTCATCGGGATGGTTGATGATCTGAACAGGATGGATACAACAATCAAATTCACCCACAAGGTTAGTAAAACCAGTATAAATTTTCTGGATTTAAATTTAACACTTTCAGACCATAAACTGGAATACAGTCTCTTTCGTAAAACAACGGACAGAAATATTTTGCTTCATTACCATAGCCACCATCCCTTTTCACTTAAGAAGGCATTACCTATATCCCAATTTTGTAGGGTCATGAGAAACAACTCCAATTCAGATACAAGACAGAAGCAACTTAGAGAAATGAAAGGGAGATTTATAGAAAGGGGTTATCCAAGGAACATATTAAATCACGCCCTGACTAAAGCAGAACAGAAAATTAATAACAATAATAACAACATAGTGGATACAAAGGGAGACAAAAAATTTGTTTGCGCAACAACCTTCTACAATAGGGGAGGATATGAAAAATATTTTACATTCTAATTGGAATATTCTCAAATCAGATGAAAAACTAAAAGAACAACTACCTGACAGACCTACCATTGCCTTTAAGAGAGGAAGAAATCTGAGAGATATATTGGTCGAAACGGACCCTATAAATTAATACAAAAAAATCAACTGGCTAACAAACCCAACGGTTGTTTCAGCTGTCACAAATGCAAATCTTGTGCATCAATGATACCTAGCTCTACATTTTTACATCCCCATACAGGTAAACAGATGAAGATTAAACATCACATCACTTGCCGAACCACACATGTTATTTACATAATAATATGCCCATGCAATTTATATTACGTTGGAAAGACAGATATGACGCTGAGACTTCGCATTGACGGACATAGGTCGGCCATTAATACCACTTATAGAGATCTCAAGACCAGTAAACCTGTGGCCAATCATTATCTGGAAAAAGTACAAAATAAATGACCTTAAGTTTTTGGCCATTGACCATATACCTCCCCAAATAAGAGGTGGAAACAGAACTAATCTATTATTAAGAAAAGAAACTTTCTGGATTAAAACCTTGAAACCTTCACACACTTATGGACTGAATGAATTCTGTTCTTTCAAATACTTCATAGATGAACGATAACCTTTACTGCTTTTACCTTATCTGCTTATTTATTTATTCAACATTTATTGATAGAAGGATATTTAAGGAACTTATAACATAGCAGTCATGCAACGAATAGTGTATCCTGATGTACAATGTATATAAGATAGTGTCTCCATTTCATGCCCATATAATCCTTTTTAAGTCTTTTTAACTATTAACTATTAATTATAGCACTTTGAGCACTTTTATCAGCATAGATTTTATATTATATTTATATTCACACGAAAAATCATTGTACTGATCACTGGTACTAAGCACTGTCACTTTAAAGTTAATTGAATGTGAGAATATTGTTGTCATAGGGAGTGTCCTCCACTAATCACCTTAGGGTATTTAATCCCTCTTAGTTGCACAAGATTGTAAGCTTGATAAAGGCTACTAAACCAAGGCGAAACGTTGCTATTTTTTGCACTATGCATTCTTTTGAAAGTAATAGAAATTTGTAAATAAGACCTGTGGAGCGTTGGTTACGACTTATCTTTTCATTATATATATATAAGGAGGGATGGTTGCCACAAATGCCACGGATGTGTGGCTTGTAGTAGTGCCCTCACGGGAAGTGATTTCCCGCATCTCATACTGGCCAGCGAATCACAATTAAGGGCCGCTTCAACTGTCTAAGCAGGTTTGTGATATAATCATTACCTGCCCATGCGGTAATATTATGTGGGTAAAACCACCACCACTTTGTGAACGTTTAGCCAACCATAGACAGGCCATACGGGAAGGAGCCCAGGCCAATGGAACTACTAACGATACCAACACCGGGGAAAAATTTGGCGAACAATCGGTTGCTAGACATTTTAGACTTGCGAAGAAAAATTTGGCGAACAATCGGTTGCTAGACATTTTAGACTTGCGAAACACCCAATTGCTACGTTTAAGTGGATGGCTATTGACCATGAACCACCTAGGGAGGGCCGTGATCGTAAATGGGCCCTCCTACAGAGAGAAGTTAGGTGGATAAAAAGACTATGTACGTTGTCGCCTAGGGGACTGAACGAACAATATGCCCTCCACTGCTTTTTATAAGTCATCTTAATTGATTCCTTATTGTCCTGGATGAGTCCCTATTACTGGCCCTTGTTCTGTACCACCCTATTATGAATCTATTATTGCCTCCCCCCGGATTCCCGACCGCATTAAGGGGAATACCCCTTCATTGTATAGTTGAATATTTTTAGAACTTACCCCTAAGAATCAATGGATTGACTATGTGATTATTTTTATGTATTTTATTATAGTGTTTTTACGTATGGGCACTTACCTGGCACAAAGCACTTTGTTACACATGGGGCTTTCTTCCCCTGTATTATCCTTTTCACTATTTATTGTGGTACCGGTCTGATCGTTGATCACCTGGTTTTTATGGTCCTGGTAGGGTTCCCTATACTTCTGCTCTGGTTTCATGCTATTTTAGAATTTATTAGTCTCTCCTTTGCACTGTCACTTTAGATGGGTGATCCGTGGGTCGTAAGTTGTACTCATGTTTCATAGGCACTATTCCTATTGCTGCTTCGCTGTGGGGCTCTTTATTATGTATATTTGTAGGTCCCTTTGACTATCACGTAGTACAGTGCACTCGGGAGATCCCTCTCCTGACGTATCACATATACGTAGCCTTGTTTGCTCTTATCACGTGGGGGGCGGGGTGGGGGTGTGTGTTCTTGATGTGTTGTCTTTAAATGCCGTTGGACGCTATTGCTATGTAACCCTGATGACGGCCCATTGATACCGGGCTGAAACGCGTAGGTTGCTTTGGCCTACTTATTTTATTTAATAAACAGTTGATTAGACCGTGGAGTGCGCCTGCTATACTTTACTGTTAGATTTGTTATCCAGGCAGCACCCGGGCATTCTACTTAGTTACGGATTGCATCGGATCCTTACATTCCTATATTTATATATATAATAATATATACTAAAGATATATATATATAGATATCTATATAATTAACCGATTAGTCCAGTGCACACAAGGGAATTAGTGAACAAAAGCCACCTTTATTGGCATTACATAGCAGACAACGTTTCGGCCCTTAGTGTTGGGCCTTTCTCAAGCCTATAAAAAAGTGCTCACAGTGCAAATCTTAGGGACCTACTGGTCAGAAAAGACCCTGAACGTTCATATAACCCTAGTCCAACATGGTTACCGAAACGAAAAGGAGGATCTTATAGTTGTGGCAAATGTTTATCATGTCGTTTCATGACTCTCGGTCAGTCATTTGTACACCCACACACAGGAAAAAGAATTGAGATAAAAATGCCCATCACATGCACCACTACACATGTGGTCTATTTATTCACAAGCCCATGCGGTCTATCATATGTGGGTAAGACTGACTTAATGTTGAGATTGCGCATGGACGGACATAGATCGGCAATAAAGGTGGCATTTAGAGATGGGAAAACAATCAAACCGGTAGCCAAGCACTACTCAGAAAAGGGTCATAACTTGGCCTCCTTGAGATTTATTGGAATTGATCATGTACCCCAAAATCCCAGGGGAGGGGATAGATCTAAAGTACTCCTCCAAAGGGAGGCCTATTGGATCAAAACCTTGGATACAATTAGCCCCAAAGGCCTCAATGAACAAGTTTCGTTTAAATGCTTTTTGAATGAGCCACAGCTAAGTCCAGTGACCCATGACATTTTTTATATACAGATGAACTTCTGTTTTTTATATACAGATAAACTTCTATTTTTTACCCTCACTCAAAAAAAAGTTTTGGAATAAGTTTTTTTAATCAGCACAATAATTTTTTGAAAAATTTTATAACAAAATCATGTTCATATTGTTGATTCACACAGAAGTGGTAAAAGCACTAGCACTTTACTCATTAATTTATGCATGTATTTAAAAAATTTTTAGGAGTAAATGATGTGGTTAGTATCATGTATATTGAAACTGTTGTGCACAAAAATGTTAAAAGTTACACATAGGGGTAAGGAATTGTGTTTGTAAATGGGGGAATGAGCTTATATGATAACACAGGATGTGATGTCACTATTATGGAAGTATACAATTGTTTGCACTGTGAGCACTTTTTTATAGGCTTGAGAAAGGCCCAACTCTAAGGGCCCAAACGTTGTCTGCTATGTATTGCCAATAAAGGCGGCTTTTGTTCACTAACTCCCATGTGTGCACTGGACTAATATCTTTATTATATTGATTAACCAACTGGTAGCACCGGGGTCTTTATATTGAAAATTGAGAAACCAAATTGTGAGTGCCCTCCCTTTGGAAAATATATATAAAATATAAAATACATGAGGGATAGAAGCTAATAGGGTATGGGGTCTGTCCAGTGGGGCCAAGCCTGCCCGGCTCCGCAATAATGATGTCAAACTGCAGTGGGTCTACTGTTACTCAATGGTGCTGTTCCTACAAAGCGTATCCCTTCCTACTTTCCCTTGTATGAAGCATACTCTGAGGAGAGAAGCCATGGGGTATGGGGTCTGTCCGGTGGGCCAAGCCTGCCTGGCTCCGCAATAATGTTGTCAAACTGCAGTGGGCTGCTGTTACTCAATGGTGCTGTTCCTATGAAGCGTAACCCTTTCCCGTTTTCCCTTTTACGAAGCATACTCTGAGGGAGAGAATCCAATGGGTGTGGGGTCTGTCCAGTGGGGCCAAGCCTGCCCGGCTCCGCAATAATGATGTCAAACTGCAGTGGGTCTACTGTTACTCAATGGTGCTGTTCCTACAAAGCGTATCCCCTTCCCTACTTTCCCTTGTATGAAGCATACTCTGAGGGAGAGAAGCCAATGGGGTATGGGGTCTGTCCGGTGGGGCCAAGCCTGCCTGGCTCCGCAATAATGTTGTCAAACTGCAGTGGCATGCTGTTAATCAAAGGTGCTGTTCCTATGAAGCGTAACCCTTTCCCGTTTTCCCTTGTACGAAGCATACTCTGAGGGAGAGAAACCAATGGGGTGTGGGGTCTGTCCAGGGGGGCCAAGCTGCCTGGCTCCAATAATGTTGTCAAACTGCAGTGGGTCTTGTTACACAATAGTGCTGTTCCTATGAAGCGTAACCCTTTCCCGTTTCCCTTGTACGAAGCATACTCTGAGGGAGAGAAGCCAATGGGGTGTGGGGTCTGTCCAGTGGGGCCAAGCTGCCTGGCTCCACATAATGTTGTCAAACTGCATTGGGTCTGCTGTTACTCAATGGTGCTGTTCCTACAAGTGTACCCCTTCCCTACTTTCCCGGGTATGAAGCATACTCTGAGGGAGAGAAGCCAATGGGGTATGGGGTCTGTCCTGTGGGGCCAAGCCTGCCTGGCTTCGCAATAATGTTGTCAAACTGCAGTGAATATACTGCTACTCAATGGTGCTGTTCCTACAAAGTGTATCCCCTTCCCCGCTTTCCCTTGCATGAAGCATACTCTGAGGGAGAGAAGCCAATGGGGTGTGGGGTCTGTCCAGTAGGGCCAAGCCTGCCTGGCTCCACAATAATGTTGTCAAACTGCAGTGGGTCTACTGTTACACAATAGTGCTATTCCTACGAAGTGTAACCCTTTCCTGCTTTCCCTTGTACGGCATACTCTGAGGGAGAAGCCAATGGGGTGTGGGGTCTGTCCAGTGGGGCCAAGCCTGCCTGGCTCCGCAATAATGTTGTCAAACTGCAGTGGGTCTGCTATTACTCAATGGTGCTGTTCCTACGAAGTGTAACCCCTTCCCTGCTTTCCCTTATGAAGCATACTCTGAGGAGAGAAAGCCAATGGGGTGGGGTCTGTCCGTGGGGCCAGCCTGCCTGGCTCCGCAATAATGTTGTCAAACTGAGTTGGTCCTTCTGTTCTCATGGTGCTGTTCCTACGAAGCATTACCCCTTCCCCACTTTAGCATACTCTGAGGGAGAGAAGCCAATGGGGTATGGGGTCTGTCCGGTGGGGCTAAGCCTGCCTGGCTCCGTAATTATGTTGTTAAACTGCAGTGGGTCTGCTGTTACTCAATGGTGCTGTTCCTATGAAGCATAACCCCTTCCCCGCTTTCCCTTGTACGAAGAATACTCTGAGGGAGAGAAGCCAATGGGGTGTGGGGTCTGTCCAGTGGGGCCAAGACTGCCTGGCTCTCCAATAATGTTGTCAAACTGCAGTGGGTCTGCTGTAACTCAATGGTGCTGTTCCTATGAAGTGTAACCCCTTACCTACTTTCCCTTGTATGAAGCATACTCTGAGGGAGAGAAGCCAATGGGGTATGGGGTCTGTCCGGTGAGGCCAAGCCGGCCTGGCTCCGCAATAATATTAGCAAACTGCAGTAGGTCTACTGTTACTCAATGGTGCTATTACTACGAAGCGTATCCCCTTCCCCGCGTTCCCTTGCACAAAGCATACTCTGAGGGAGATTTTGCGCTGAATGTCTCTGTGCATGGCAATCATGAGCCTCTCCATCCTCTTCAGCCTCTCCACCATGTCATCCTGCCGGCACTGACGTGATGGTCCTGGTGCTGGTGCTGATGGTGGAGGGGAAGGGGAAACTGCAGGCCTTATTGGGCCTTGGTGGAGGCGTTGCAGGGCCTGCAGGTTGTGATCCACCCCCCTCACTGCCAGAAACAGATCCCTCATCTGCAAATTTATATATAAAAAAGTAAATAATAAACAATAATAAAATATTAATAAAAAATAATTTACTAACATTAACTAACAGTTACATTTACTAATACTAACACTAACTAACATTAACTAATATTAAAAAAATATACATTGAGTTGTTTAGGAAAAAAGAGCTTTCAAAATTTGTATTATATGTAAATATTGTAATTATTTTTCATGTGTACTTGTCCTTTAACTAACATCTACTAACATTAATTAACAGTTACATTAAAATTTACTAACACTAACTAACACTAACTAACATATGCACTTTGAGTCCTTTAGGAGAAAAGCACTAAAAGCCCCACAATCATTAGTGGCGGTTTGCAAGGCCCTATCGCCAATTACAAGTGCTATAAAAATAAGAAGAAAAATGCAGTAACTTTATATAGTGGTTATACATAGACAGAGCTTGTCAGGCCGAGTTCCCGCAGCAGAGTGGTGCAAAAGGTTGTATTTTATAGAACTCAAACACAATTACAATTTTATATATAAATGTGATACTTGCCTTGGATGTCCTGGACGTAGTTACGCTGCTGTCGCTTCAAGTCCTCTTTTGGAGTTGTGAGGTGGTCAGCTGTATTTGAAACTGCGTCAGCAGTTTCCTCTGTAAGTGGCGCATAATGCGCCTTTTGCGCTACTTCATATTGGGAGGTGCCAATAGGCATCCCGTCATACCCCTGCCAACTCTGCCATCCACTACCAAACTCTGCCATTTCATGCTGGCCATGTTGTCTGTAGGCTGACTAATATTGGAATAACACACACCCACTTTCGAGGCTCAATTTTAAGTCAATGCGAAGAGGGGATTATAGATGAAAAGCAAGAAAGGGGCACATCTATTCCCCCCGAAACGTTGTGAGATGTTTTGTGGTCACCAATAAAAGTTGTTGAATTGCATTGGATTGCAACCCTCGATCTTTGGTTTTCATCTGTATCTATAATCCACCAAGGGTTGGACACGGAGGAGTAAGCACCCACACTTGGATAGAGTGCAAAAAGGACTGTTTGTTATACAAGAAGAGAGGATTATAATTGAATGCAGAAAAATCGAATATGCGAGTAAAATGTCTAAATACTAATACGCGAGTAAATATCGAATAAACTAATATGCAAGTAAAATGCACGGAACTCACAGGCATTACTGTTTGAGGCTCAAGCAGGAGAGTGCACGGAACTCACGTCCTTTTTCTTACTCGAGGTCAACACGTTTGTTAGTCAATTTTCAGGTAAAATAGGTACCTCGGCTTATACTCTGGTCTACTTATATACTCGAGTAATATGGTTAATTGTGTTCTTCAAAAATAGAAATGACTTAAAGGGTAAAACTGTGTGGTCCCAAAATTTATTAGGTTAAGAATTAACTTGGATGAAAATTACTTAGGTTAATGACAGGGATACTTCCTAAACCATTTTGCAATTATTTTCAATAGCGATAGTTTCATACGTTTAATATTCATAGTTGTGAGATATGACATGCTTATGGATGGATATGAGATAGCTGCATCACAGATCCCTGCCATTCATGCTTCCGAATCTTGAAACACCATTGTGGCCAGTCCCTCACTGTGGGGAGGATGATTAAAAAAAAGCCCCAAATGTAAAACCGTTCCCCCACCCCCTACCTTAAAGGGACATGTCCACCCAAAAAACTATAATTCCCCCCAACACCTGGACCCCATGTATGTAGTGTAGGTTGTAATCCTTACCTCACATCCCAGCTCCATATGGTCTTCTGTGTCCGCCCCCCCCCCAAAAGTCCCAAAAAACTGCCACACAGGAGGATAGCATAGTCCAGTAGGACTCTGCATCCTACCTGGCCTCGGGAAAGTTGGCATGCAGTTACTGCAGCCCTTCTCCCCTCCCTCCCCCTCTCTCCGTTCCCTCCCCCTAGCTTTTAAACCATTAAATGTATTAAAGATTCCCCCTGGATCTCCCAGGCCCAACCGCTCTATTTATATGTTTAGAAAGCTCCCCAAACTTTAATACCATCCTCCTTTTCCTCCGCCAAAGTGAGCTGGCCGGCAGACGCGTCCGTGATTGGCTGCCGCTCAGCCAATCACAGCGCCGGCTGCCCGTCTCGCCCCTCTGCTTGCAAGCAGAGGGCCGGGAGCGCGGCGGAGGAAAAAAGGGAAGTAAGTAGAGTTGGGGGGCTTTTCTAAAAATATAAATGGGTAGTGGTTGGCTGGGCAGGCAGGGGGAACCTTTATCAAAAAAAATATATTTTAGGGGTGGACTATACTTTTAAACTCCTGCTTTGGGCTGTGCTGTTTCAGAAACTCACCACCCCTAACGTTTTGCTTTCAGTCGTTGATGCTCATTTTTAAAGGTAGAACGGCACTTCATTAATTATCAAGTTGTTTAGAGACCACAGTTCCCCTTTAAGAGATTATGAACTTATAAAAACAATCAGGGAGAGTACATAGGTGTATATTTTCCATAAGGCTTACTCAGCAGGCAACTTAGCCAGAAGATAGAAGACAAGTAACTGTAAGTTATAGTACTGGTGGGGCTGAACATATTTTGCCCATTCTTGTGCCAAGCAATTGTTGCCCATTTCTGTGTTGCCAAGGCATTTGTGCCACATTATCTTGCCCATTAGCATATGTGCCAATTTCATCAAGGTTGCCCATTTCTGTGCCAAGAACATTGCCAATTTCTGTGCCAAACACATATTATTGCTCATTCTGGGCAAGATGATGTCGGTGCAAGACATATTGCCATGTCTGGTGCAAGAATATGCCCATTTCTGTGTCCAAGCATAGTATTGCCCATTTCGGTGTGCAAGCATATTATGCATTTCGTGTGCCAAAGTAATGATATATGGCCAAGCATATATTGCCCACATTGCCTAGGCCCCAAGAATATCATATTATCTGACACACTAGCAACTTTATAAAACAGAGGGGTGTTAGCTTACATACTGTGATCAATGATGAAAAAAGCTGTGATACAAGTAAGGTATACTAAACCCCTTGTTATTAAAATATGCCAATGTGCAGATAATATGATATGTATGCGACTAGGAAGGGCATGATTATCTTTCTATGTTTGTATACACTGTTTGACCAGGATACGTAAGCACTTCTGTTCAAGGTAGTTGGTAAATGTGCCTAAATAGTGAGTGCTTACCACAATCCTTGTATTTGCAAGATATTGATGCAATTTCTGTGTTTAGGCCAAGCATATGCCCATTTCGGTGTGCAAAGAATTTGGTAAAATATAAAAATTTAAAAACTAAACCCTTTGCGTTGTGTAAAATACAAAGTGGGTTGGTGACCTGGGGCGTGGAAAGGGGCATGGCCACGGAAGTGGAAAGGGGCGTGCCTAGAAAACTTTGCAATGTGATACTTCGTAGCCTTCCTATTCAGAAAGTACCCTCTGCCATGGAGAGTGTATAAACCCTTGACTGTGTTACTTGATCTAAACAAGATCCTGGCAGAGCAAGTTGTAAACCTTTTAAAACTGCAGGGGACACATGTATTGAAAAGCTGATGAAGAAAGTGCCAGGCCCTAGTAAGTGAATCGAAACATGGCAGGCGTGCTGTGTGGAGCAGGGGGGATACATTAGAAAAACTTTTTCAATTTTTACAAGCGGAGGGAAACTGCCAGCTAATGGGATAAAGTAATTTTAACAGGGGGACATGACAAAAAAAATTAGAAGTTGAATAACAAATTCATAAATGCACTAATTTTTACATTAGGAGGATTTACATCAAAGTCCGTTGGTTAAAGCAGCGCGACGGGCATTGGGTTAAAAATTGATGCATAAGTGTATATTGCGTCATATCTACGACCATTATATTATAAATTGTGTTTCTGTTTGCTTTTACTCAACCTCTGCAGGAATTTGGGCTTCCCCACCCTCCCAATAGTATGAATTAAACCTCATCTAACGGAGATCACCTGCTCTGACATACTTCCTCCGAATCCCATGTATCTAGGCCATCTGCCATCTCTTCGTTAGGGGGTAGGAATGTGTTTCACTAATCTTGGTCACATTGATGCTTTTTCATTGAATGTTTCCAGGTTTTTATTCCCGAGGGAGAAGCAAACGGAACAAGAAAATGTAAACCACTAATAGAGGAGAAGAAGTGGCTGTTAAGGGCCCAAAGTGACATTGAGTAAACATCAGGACAGCCCTAAAATGTATTTTGGACATGATCATGTTAACTATAATTCTAACCTATAAGATTATCATTCTATCTATCTATTTATAATCTATACAGCTATAGATCTATCTATCTGGTTTCTGTCTATTTATCTGTCTACGTGTTTGGTCGGTTTTATTATATCTGTCAGCTGGTCTTCTCTCTCTTTTTCTCTCTCCTACACCTAGGTTCAATATTACGTGCCCAAATATTTGCAATTGGAATATTGATTGCAAAAATTATGTCTAGGCAGGTTTGCTACTGAAATGTCAGAAAGCAAATATCTAATAATGGCCCAAAACATTAAACTATAACTAGGTAAATGTTATAACCTCGTGGTAAACCTATTGGAATAAGTTGTATTTCGGGGGCCAAAACCATACCTGTTTGTCTCATTTTTGATTAACTACATCCTGTTCATATGGGAACTGTTAAGTTAGGTCTATTAAAAGAGCTTCTCATACCTAGGACAAGTCTCTAGCTTTCTGGGATCTTAAGTTGAAAAACTGTAACGTTACAGGCTTTTTGTTTTACCCTGACTGTCTAAAGTCTGAGAAAAGCAATAATGTTGCTGTGTAAGCCTCAAACCCCCCAAAAAGATTGATCTATTTCTAAGATTAGTTTAGACCCGCAACCATTCTCTGCCCTTCCTCTCCCCTTGGGCACCTAAGAAGAAATATAAAAACCAATTTTTAAGTTTGGGCAGCTTTAAAAATTATTTCGAAGTTTGGGGTGGGAGTTATTTGATGAAGCTGATTTGGGAGGCTTTTGCCCAGCAAGTGAGCATGTCAAGGCTGGGAACTGAAGGCAGAGCGTAGTGCTGGTGATGTCAAAGCTCACAGTAATGAGCAGGAATAAAAAACACCATTTACTACTTGCTGTACCTTAGGATGAGACGGCCATCTAGTAGCATGCTCCGGGAGTCAGTGTAAGGTAGGGGTGTGCTCTTTTTATAAAGACCAATTTTGGAAGGACCACAGTTTTTCCCTAAAAGGGTATGGACAACCAACGTATACACACAGAGCAAAAATTTAATAGCTCAAACCGTTTTCCTGGAAGCAGTCAATATATAAGGGACACAAGCGGTATATAGTTTGATCCCCCCAGGGAAGTGGGGAGGGGGGTGGGTTATAATGTCTTTCCCCGGTGCGGCAAATTTGGCAGTGGACAAAAGCCACGAATGATCAATCGGAATCGATGATCGGAATACAACACGTCCTGCTCCGGCCGAACGAAACAATCAAATGCCGTGAATCAAGTCGGGTCGCCTGAAAAGAAAATCTGTGTTTTGCACTATTTTTTTTTTTTGTAATTTGGGTTTATTAAATAATTATGCGTGGTATACAGTGTTTCATAACAATTCGACATTATAGAGTTATAGATTATAATTTTGACAAGTCGTATAGTAGCATACCAATTTGGTAAGGAAGAGAAGTGTTTTCCAAAACAATTTAACACAGTATTTACAAATACCACTCTTGTTATTGCTTGGCAATTGTTGACATGTCAAGTAAAGCTCATGCACAAGAGCCATCTTGTGCCATTGGCGTTATTTGGGTTAGTTAGGGGAGGGGAAAGGGTGGGCGGGGGGTGGTTACTGTGCTAAATGTCCATGCAAGTTGGAGTTATAACTTCTATAGGTGATTAGTATCAACGATTCAGTCCTGACTCTATATTTTGGAAATTGTCTGTGGGTTATCCTCTTTTGTGATATAAATATTTTAAGATATGGAAGTGTCTTTTAATGAGGTTTTTCCAATGTTAGGTCACGTGTATTCTTGGGGCAATCCATTGAGAAACTATTGAATTGTAACGTGCAATAAATTAAGGTTCATTTAGAAAGATTTGTGGTTAGTTACTCCAATGTTCTTCGTCTAGGAGACCAAGAATAACATGTTTCTCCTTTGAAGTGGATTGATATTGCATAAGTTGTGAGAGAGAAATACGTTTACACGTCACCAGAATACTATATTATGTGGCATTCAATTCCATATCAAATGCCAAGAAGTCCGCTGATCTTATGCACATTTGGGGGCAGATGATATGCGGTCTGGATGCGATATATGGGTGCTTGTCTTTTGGAGTGATTAAGTTGAGCAGTACGGTATGTTATTACGGATTAGTCTATTTGGTTGATGAGGGTGAATTGTTGATGTGTAGACTGTGCAAATTCATCCCATGAATATCTTGGTAATTGTGGGGAAGATAAACATTTTTAAAGTTGGTTTCAATTTGAGAGTTGCTTGCGTAGTTTATAGTTTTTAGTATATATGCTGGAGCTAGCGCATTGCGGTACTTGAGTTCAGAGTTTCCAATAACTGTAGGGTGATTTGAAAAGTTCAATGGTTTGGCAATTGGGGAATTCTGTTGCTAGACAAAAAAATTTTGTTTAGTTGCCAAATATATGTGGCAGTGCAATGAATCTGGTAAGTTAAATGTTTGTGTTGTACAGTTCAAATGGTGTTATGTATTGTTGTTAGAAAGATATCAGGAAGGGTAAGGATTTTGTTATTTTTCCAGATTTTGCTTGACATGAAGCGCGCACAGCTGTGGAAACATTTTATTGTTCCAAGGGAGTTCGTGGGAATACCTTATAGTTGATGAATGTTGTTTGTTTTCTCAAGTATTATATGAGTTTTTGTGTTACGGTGCCTTCCAATTAGGGGTTGTTTGGGGGATGAGTAAGTATTGCCAGCAGTGAGACTTTGTTCCCAAGCCCTCTAGTTCTATTTCGGTATTGGAACCAGTTCTGTAGATGTGTTGAGCTTTCCCGGCTAAGGTAGTATAAACTGAAGTCAGGCATAGCGGAAGACCTCCATGGACTTAGGGCATTGTTGCATGTGGATAGTTTTGTTCTTGCGCTGCCATTGCCCAACCAGAAGGATATTATCGATACTGATTTGTATTTGGAAAAAAGTATTTAGGGATCTATTAAAGTAGTTGGGAAGGAGGTTTATCTTAATAAGTTGATACGACCCATTAAATTCATCGGTTTGATTTGTTGTCATGTGATAATTTAGTTTGGTGATTGTCCAATAGGGTGTAATGTTTAGTCTGTAGAAATATGCAGGGGGGAGTTGAATATCATATTCTAATATTAAAATGGTCTCGCCACTTCGATAGGGCAGCATAGATTAATTTAATATAGGTTGGTCCATTGATATAACCACTGATTTTATTCCAGTTGATTTTGAGACCGAGATAGGGAGCGTAAGGTGTCTAGCAGTTGAATCAGTGTTTAAGAGGGGTGTTATTAAATTTTCTTAGATAGGAGGATAAATCATCAGCGTACAGTCCTATTGTTGTCTCGATGTATTTCTAAGGTAGAATCCTTAAGGAGGGGGTGTATGCTCTAATTTTTATTGCATCACTGCCATAGCTAAGGCAAATGAACAGCAGGGATAACAGGCATCCTTATCGAGTCGCGGTTTTTGGATAGTAGTGGCAAAACATTTAGCGTAGTATTTTGTGTTAATTGTGCGTTTGGGGTCCGCATATAAAATAACCACAAGAAACTACATTCATTCGCTGGCTGGTATTGTCACTAGGTTTATTGTTGTCTTGATAGTGCAAGGAGATTGATTGAGGGATTGCCAGTGGTAGGAAACCTATACTTTTGTAGTCTGTTGGCAAGACCTTTTTGTGAGGATTTAGAGTTGTTTATATATCCGGCCTATTGAGCTTAGGGCTGGTAGGATCTTTCCAGTTTGAGTAATTACAATTATTGTTGCCGTGAGGGGTTAATGGGGAAGTCCTTAAAGGAGGATTTAATGTTTTGAGTTAATTAGGAGGCTATATATTTTTTTGTAGATTCTCACGTAGGTAAGCCATCCTGGTCCTGCTAGGGTAAATATCAGTGTCAAGCTGGATATTTTTGTTCTGTGATTTGGCAGGGAAAAACTATAGGTAGCGAATATATACACCAGGTAAGGTAGAGTTGGATGCGCGAAGTATATAATTCAGCTAATAATATTGTGAAGGTTGTAGTATCTCAGGGCGAGTGATTTAGGGCCTTTAATAGGGTCCTGTATTCTTAGAATGATTGGAGGTTTGTTGTGTTTGTCCAATTATGTAAGAATCTGAGTGATGGTTTTCCTCAAGATTTAGAGAGTTTTTGAACAATGTTTTGCTTTCTCATTTTGGTTAAATTTGAACTTGTCTTGTATGGTTTGGGAATAAAGCAATGTTTTGGGTGGGGGGTTAGAATATATGTTGTTCCTTATATCTAATTTTGTTAATTATAGTTACCTCTTCTATTTTTTTGTAGGTTTTTTGATGTTAGTTATGGAGGTATATGAAAAGGCCTACTCAGGGTTATGCTTGAGAGAGCCCCAGGGACCATAAGGCTCGCGTGCATTCGTTTGTTTGATTACCAAAGTATTCCATGTCTGTGTGGTGTGTCGAGTTTTCCGGGGGAGGAGTGTTAACCAGAAGGGATTCAGCTTCCACAGTTTTCGAGAATATTGTCGCTGTGGTCCTATTGGAGTAGTATGGGTGAGTGGTCTGATATCCCTCTAGGTAAATTTGTTTTCATTATAAATTGCTGCTGCGTTAGAAATACGTAAGTCGAATTCTCGACAAAGGTATGGTTGAGTTGCAGAGGGCATTATAAATTCGGATTTGTGGGGGGTTTGCTTGATGCCATGTTCTAATCATCCAATATTCAGTTACGTAATTGCATTTAGAGGGGCAAGATGCTACCGGCGTTGGACAGGGGTTAAGGTTGGTTTCAATAGGGTCCTGTTTTTTGAGTTTATCTTGAGTTTTACCCATTAACCATATTAAAATCTCCCCATACATCATTATCTGTGTGTGAATATGTGGTGACAAAGGTCAATTAGTTTTTTGATAATTGTTAATGCAGACGGCGGGTGGTTGTACACTGCCAGAATTACATATTGTTTATGATTTAGCTCCAGGGCTGTACATATGAATTTGCCTTGGTCATTGTTAGAGTTTTAGTATTTGCTGTCTGGTCGTATGCGGAATAGGAGAGACACCCCCCTGGGAGTAGAGGTATGACAGCTGTGAATTGCCCAGCCTATCACTTCTTACAAGGAGTTCAAGGTTGTTCGCGTTAGATGTGTTTCCTGAGACATATAAAGTCAGATAGGAGATAGGAAAGATAGAGTGCGCTTTATTTGTCATTGAGAACGCGCAAGTTCCATGTAAAAAATGTATAATTTGATTCGTTGGTCATTCTGGATTTCTGTTGAGAACAATAGCAGCTTAGAGATGGGGAAGGATGGAGGGGGTAGGGTAATTTGCGTTAGTTGTAGATAGCATGTGTGAACCCTAACCAGCATGTGAATTTAGACATTCAGTAGTTGCAAGTGGTAACATTATAACATTTGGAACATAAAAATAACAATAAACATATAAAATAAGTTCTGTTGTGTACCCATTGTGTAGGGTTTATGAGCTTGTGTTGTAAGCTATGGGTTGGTGTTTACAGGGGTTGTACTGTTTAGAAGAAAATGGGACCGCAGGTCACGTGTCCTGAAAGTGATGTATAATCTGTTATTTATATGTGTGACAGAGGTGAGAAGTTCTGCCAAAGTATTGGTAGAATTTAGTGAGTTGGGTAAGTTAGTTGTTAGGAGGAGGGTAAGAAATAATCTGCTCTAGATGTTGTATATTTTTGTTCATATGTGTGTTTGTTTTATATTCAGATTGTGTTCAACAGTATGTGTAACAAGATGAAGCCTGTGCCTAGCTGCTAATGTAAGTGTTAATGTCTGGTTGGTCTGTGTGATCCTACGTGTATGGAAGAGTTCTTATACTGTCTTTATGTTGAGCTCAGATTTTAATCTTGGGGTGTTAGAAAAACATAGTCCACCGGTTCTGGATTAAGGCGTATCATCATTTGCCCATATTGTTTAGTACAGTATATTAAGGTTGGGCGTAGATTTGTAGTATTATTGGTTATATGAACTAGACTAGAAAAGTTGTGCCTGTTGGTGCACAGTGGGAAATTGTGGGTGTATGTTTAGCTATATGGTTGATCAGATGATATAAAATCTTATATACACTACTATATAATGTAGGATTTGTAAAAAAAATAAAGGCAAGATGTTTAAAATAAAAGAAACCTATGAAATCTTGGTTCTATTAGTGTCACATCCCCTAAATGAATATTTTACACAATATACAGAGGCAGAAGGGAACCTATTGGGTGACCCCAATAGGTATTAGAGGGGACAATATACACACATTTTTAGATTGTACTGGAAGTGTCAGTGCTTAGAAATACATGTTAAATATACATAAAGTGCAGCCTAACATCTAGATAAGACAGACATTATCCATCTTATATTTGTTAATTAACACTATCACATTTTTCGTCTTGTTTATTGATTTGTTTGATAACATCTATACAGGAAGTATTTAAATCCAGGATTTGAGGGATGGGCGAAACTGCTTAAATCCGTTCCGCCTGTGGACCTGGAAAAATGGGTCTGGGAAAAACGTACATACATCCAGACGATCAAACTGTTTTTGAGAATACACAATTTATTTTGAGGGTCACGAAATTTTAGAAAATTAGAATTTTAAGGAATTTTCAAAAATTTTGTAAAATAATACAGTAAACTTACGTAAATGGTTCTGGGACCTGGGAAATGTACTAGGAAACAGATAATCCGATTCTTTCAAATCAGAATTGGTTAATCAGATTTTTTTAATAAAGTAACTGATTGGCATACTAACCAGCAGCTTCTTTCTGAAAGAATCTAATTGTAATAATTATAATTGGAAAATAATCGGATTGGTATACTAACAAATCAGAATCTTTCTGAAAGAATCTAATGTAACAAAGTATGTTTAAAAAATAATTGATTGGTTAGTTTACAATCAGATACTTCCTGAAAGGATTCTGATTGTATGTAATATAGAATTGGTTACAATTAGAGATGTCCCGAACTCGCAAAATCCGGTCGCGAATTTCGGGAAAATTCAAAAATCCGCGAGTGGACCCATTTTAAAAGAAAAAATATCCAGAATTACGAGATTTTCTCGTATTTTTGAAAATTTCGAAAATTTTCGAAAAATACGAGAAAACCTAATTTCGAAAATTTTGAAAATATGTATTTTCGAAAATACGGAGTAATCCTCGTAATTTCAAAAATTTTCGAAAATAACGTATTTACGGAAATAAGAGAAATCCTTGAATTTTTGAAAATATGTATTTCGAAAATTTAGAAAATACAAGAAATCCGCGGTTCGGAAGTTCGGAAGGCGGAAAAAT
Organism: Hymenochirus boettgeri; assembly: GCA_019447015.1. NCBI lineage: Eukaryota > Metazoa > Chordata > Amphibia > Anura > Pipidae > Hymenochirus > Hymenochirus boettgeri. The sequence goes on from CM033470.1 coordinate 278,405,334, forward strand.
CCGGAAAAATCGCCGTGCGAACGGGATAAATCCGCGGCGGATCCGGTTCGGATCCGCGAACCGGCCATGCCTAGTTACATCAGATTACTTTTAGATAATCTTAGTGGTATGCTTCTGGAAGAATCTGATGTAAACTAATTGTGATTGGAAAAAGAATTGATGGTTATACTTTCTTTATTAAAGAATCTCATGTAACAAAAATTCTGATTGGTATACCAATCAGATTATTTCTAAAAAAAAAAGCTGATTGTAAACAATCAAATTAGTTACAATCAGATTCTTTTAGAAATTAATCTGATTGATTATACATAACCAATCGATTCTTTCTAACCAGAATTGGTGTACAATCAATTCTTTCAGAAAGAATCTAATTGTCTTTCCCCAGACCATTTTCGGGTCCCAAAACTATTTACATTAGTTACTGTATAATTTTTACAAAATGTAAAAAAATTCCTTGAATTTCGAATTTTCGAACGCATCTCTAAAAAACCTGCGAAAGCAGAATTCCCGCGGAAAATCCGTTTCCGCGTGCTTTAACGCACCAAAAATGGTAATCAACATGCATTACCAAAACGTGAACGGACGCACAATCTGCAAAACCGAGAGGCCTGCATACACTGATGATGGCTCAATAAAGCCGAAACTGGTCTGTGTAGTTGGCGCTTTGGTTTTGGCATTTAGCTGTGTGGAATGCTGTAAAAGTCTTTTTAAAGACATTCGGGGAGATTAATAAAAGTTCTTATCGTTAAAAATGGTGCTAATTTTGCCCCAACCAATCAGATGTTAGCTTCAAATGTTAAATAAGATCTGATTGTTGGGGCAAAATTAGCACCATTTTTAACAAAAAGAACTTTTATTGAATAACCTGATAGTGTTCTAAGAGCTTCCAGGAACATGATAAATTCCCATACGTCTGTTCCTATTTGCATATTGCTGAAAAGGGAGTATCAAAGCCTGAATCTCTCCCTACCGTATTTAATGTATTAGTGACGATTAGAGAGTTTAGGGATCAGTAATTGTAAACTCTTGTCCTTGGAAGTCACAGGTGTTATTGTTTTACCAACATCTATATAATAAAGTAGTAGTCAAAGCCGGTTCCACTCTGCAGTGTGATTGTGTATACAAGAGTAAATAAACCAAACTTATAAGGTCACAGAATTATCTCATAATACACTATATTATAATTATAGTTATCTGTGATGATGTGTTTCAAAGGGGTGACATCCCAAGAAACAGTGCAGATGGTAGGTAATTTAGCTTTAGAGCTTTGACCATATAGTTATAAGGGGTCTTTGGTAGCAGGACACAATGCAATGGAGTAAAAATTGGGGAAAGTATTTTTTGGTTAAATGGGGGAAAATTGTAATAAAGTAAAACAATTGGGTTGGGTTGGAGGACATGGTAGAACTCACGGTACGAGTGACAGGTTGTGGATTGGTGTTATATGGTCTAGCTTGTTGGGTGCAGAGATTTGCACACTGACTGACGACTAAGCAGCATAACCCGGTTGGTAGGTGCAGTCCATTTCATAACTGCATCTGGAGTGAGGAAGAAGGTTGTGTGGAGCCATCAGCTATGCGTAGTTAGCCGGGTAGATTATCGAGTATTTCAGGCCTTTAAGCTGTAGCTGCTTTTTGCTTCCTGGAATAATGAACACACGTTTTGGAGGTCCGCAGAGAAGTTGGCAAATATATGGTTGGTAGTGTTTTCGTAGTCAAGGTTGCCCTTTAGGCGTGAAAGCAGGAGTATTAAGTCGTGGTCCCTTGCATTCAACAGACTGTGCAATAAGAGGCTTGGCCTTGATCCAGGCAGTGGTTGCGGTAGTCAGTATCCTATGGGCCCTTCAACACGAAGGTTGGGGTTGTTTTTCACGTCTGGAAATTGTGGAGCGTAGCAATTTTTCAACAAAGGCCTCAGGCGATTTACCTTCTGCTCCCTCCGAGACTCCTAGGAAATGCAGGTTTGCCTTCTTAGCCGGTTTCAGTTGTCAGACTGTTTTACCATACTTTGATTTGTTGCTGAAGTTGGGAGACATTGAGTTTGAACTGGTTGGTGAGAGATTTGTGAGATTCTCCCCTCCGTTTCTCAACTCTGTGCCTCAGTCGAGCATATCTTGAGGCCTGTGTCAATTTTGAATTCTTTGATCATAACAGCTAAGGAGGTTTGTACTCTGTACTGCAATAAGGAGCTGTATAGTGATTTGTGCTAAAGTAGTCCTTCAGTTGTTCCCCTGATGAAAGGGTTGGTACAGTCATCCACGTTGTCAGCCCATCTGGGGCAGCATGGTGCGCAAACTGCCCAACTTGTGCTGCTTCTTTGGTTCGGTCGCTGCAGTTTCCGTTCCCTGGATTTTTTCATACTTGGGAGTTTATCAGGGTAAGTCAGAAGGTATTCAGTGATGTGTAGATGTTTTTTAATTATCATCAGTTAATGCAGGACACGGGAGCTCTGCTACAATGCCGTTCTGTTCAGGAAGCCAGCTTAACTCCGCCCCGGTTCTTGCATTAATTTAAGGGCATGTACACCCCAAAACTATAATCCCCCCAACTACTGGCCCCCACAGGTAGTGTAGTTTAATCCTTACCTTACATCCCAACTCCATAGGTTCTTCTGTAGTCCCCCCCCAAGTCCCCAAAAACTGCCACCAGGAGGATAGCAGAGTCCATATAGACTCTGCCTCCTACCTGGCCCACCGGGAGAAGTTTGGCATGCGTTCTGCAGGCCCTTCTCCCCCTCACCTCCCCCTCCTCTCCTCCCTTCCGATTCCCTCCCCCTAGCTTTAAACCCTTAATGTGAAAATTCCCCCTGGTTCCAGCCTTAACCGCTATATTTATATTTTAAGAAAGCTCCCCAACACTATACCTCTCCCTTTCTTCCGCCGAAGTGAGCTGCCGGCAGCCGCGTCGTGATTGGCTGCCGCTCAGCAATACAGACGCGGCTGCCGGTCCGCCCCTCTGCTTGCATTTTCTCGCAAGAGGGCCGGGAACGCGGCGGAGGAAAGAGGGGAGGTAAGAAGAGTTTGGGGGCTTTCTTAAATATAAATATAGGTTGGGAGAGGGGGAATCTTATATCAAAATTTTTTTTTAGGGTGGACATACCCTAAGTGCCTGCATGTATACTAAATCTTATACCTCTTGGTCACATATGTTGTAACAATACAACAATAAAAGGAATAATATTTTATTACTGTCACGGGAATAAAACCATAAATTATTTTCTCATGAAGACCCAGGCCATTGACCTGAAGGCCCTTGACTGTTGTTGTTGATTGCCTGTTCATTTCCCACATAGAAAAAAAACACAAGATTTACCAAAAAATGTAAAAGCTTTAATGCAAAAGGTGTGGCCCATGAATACTATATATGTAATGTCAGGGCAAAGAACCCCTAGATATATTTGTATTCAGTCCAGTACCTGATGGAGGGTTTTTTAGTGCATTGTCAAACAAATCTTCATTAGTGTTGTTTAGCAAAAGCAGATGTTATCATTGGATACTCTCGTGGTGTCCTTTTATCACTGGAAAAACACATCAGGTGAGTTCTCAGACATAAAACACAAACACTTGGCTCTAGACAATTAGAAACTGTCTGAAGTATTTGTAGAAGGGATTTTGGGTCTTGGCTTTGCTGTACACAACTGCAGGTATATCAAAGTTATCAAATCAAAGCACAGTCAAATAAAGCAGCCCAATTAATTCTATCCTGCTACGGGAATATGGGAACACAGTCTCCTTACTTAATATATGTACGGGTGTGAAGACAGACCCCAGACCCTTCGCTTCCCCAGTCATGGCCCGCAATGCAGGTTTCAATGTAAATACAATTCAGTACTCACCACATCATGTGGTGGTCCGGTTGCAGCCTGCCCCGAACACCGTAGCCCAGTTCGTAAGTCCAAAATACAGAAATGAATGAGAGCTACCGGCACACACCAATCAAATATGAGTTCCTATTTATGTAGTCTAATTATCAGAGTGGGTATATATGAGAGGTTAACATTTTGTACTTACCTCGATTGGGTGTACTGATTGAATACAGGTAATATACACTATTTTGTAATTCCATTTTTCCTAACAGCTTTCTGTAGTGAGAGACGGACACATTGCTGTTGTTTGGTACGCTGTATCGTTATTTAGAATACTTACACTGACGATTATTTCCTTCTGTGTCAATGTTGTATATATGACACATATGTATTTAATTGTTTAAAACTTGTATAATTTGTAACTGTTTGTGTCTGGTGGGATGTCATCCCTTTAATTTAATTAAGGTTGTACCTATAAATAGTCTGTCTCCGTCATATCCGATAGCCTATGAGTAAGAGCCAGGTGTGGCTTGAAACGTGTAAGGCAGGCTTACTGATGGAGCAATCTGTGAGTGTTAATAAAGAACCCTGTTTTTACTATCGGACTGGTGAACTCCATATTTTGATTGGTGTGCGCCGGTAGCTCTCATTCATTTCTATATTATATCAAAGTTAACTTGCCAATTGGTCCTATTTTCAGAAGTATTAAAAACATTAACTAATGCGAGAAACAATAAAATGATACACTCTAACTTATCAAGGATCATGGGCAGTAGATATTGAACAACATTTAATGCTCCTTTACTTACAATAATATAATCCTTGATTTTCATATAAAAAAGAAAAGTTTTCTTTGCTGTGTAATTTTTGGTAGTATGGATGTAAAAACAGAACATTAACATTTGGTAAAAAAATGAATGTAAGTCTGGGGATAGAACTGGCAACTTTGTGCACTCTGTCTTGGTAAAAGCAATGCTTTTACCCCTAAGCAGCAGAGAGAGAGATGGTACCATATGGTACGCTGCTACAAGTAAAATCTTTATCTTTTTCTAGGAACATAATGAAAACAGAAATTAAAGTAAGTCTGAGGGTTTAACCTGTGACCTCTAATCAGGGACTTCCATATTGGTGGTGAGACATCTTTCTGCATAGAGACAGTGAATAGTGAGGTCAGGGGTGTGGACATCGCGCACACATGCTCACAAGGATCTTGAAGACTAATGGGCAGTGTGTTATACTGGCAAATACATGAAAGCCTTCTTAGTTCCAGGAACTTTCTCACATGTAGGTAAAAGCAACTTACTAGAGAGAGACATTACAATGTATAGGGTTCTAGGGAAAGCTTTCATATTAGAAAAAACATGTTTAGTTCTCCTGTGTCTAGGGCCACATTCTTTATGTGTATAATTGAAAGTGTGACGTGCATGTTTACAAATAATTGACTTCTTTACCTTATCTCCACCTTCCTACTGTGGAGTCTTTAAAAAAGTTTAATATTTGTCCCAATCAAACACCCACCCTTCATCTTTTGCTAGATTTTTTGTAGGCCTTTCATTCACAACCAAGAATTTACCATGGATTTTAGAATAATCTAGGAGGTATATTTTAATCATTTGTGCCTATTTATTTAAGCCAAATGACAGCCTCTTTTTGACACTCGGGAGTCAGAATTTGGCCAGAATGATGCTGTTTATCAGCCCTTAAACTAATGTGAGATTTCTTATGAAATGAATGTTATCAACTGTTCGAGGCCAAAGAGGGCTCGAATTGTGACCCACCCTATCTACATTATTGTTCACCAAATCATATTGCTGTCCTGGTTAAAGTATATAATTCCGGTATATTCTGTTTTATTCTTTCCTTGGCTTGGCTTGTCCACAGATATAAAAATGTATTAATAATACTTTGGCCTTCTTCAAAGTGATAGCCCAGCTGGGCGGTTGAATAAATAGCTGCATTACTTCAGCAATCTGTTCTATGTTGTCACGGTGAGCCAGTAAATGAATTAAAGCAGCTGGGAGTATGGCTCACTTGGAAAGGACTATCTACGTGAGGATTTCTACCATCTCCAAATGTGCTTGTCTGTCAGTAAAGACTGCAGCATGCTCTAACAGGGATGGGATGATGGGATCATGAAATATGGCAATCCATTTCATTTATCCACTACTCTGGATAGTGGATGACTTTATCATAGGCAATCGCGGATCTCTGGTCAAGGAGAGTTAAATTGTACAATATGCTTATAGTACACATAGGTCTGTCAATTTAAATTGATTAGGGATGTTTCCCATATTAATTTAATTTAAGGAAAACTAGATAAATCTAAACAATCCCACTAACAAATATATTGCTGCCAACCAGACAATGTACATTCTCAGTGAGTCTGTGTGCCCAAAAAAAAAACACCAATACAAAGATTAATATTAAAATGTCGCTTCCTCCTCTGATTGCCAGGAGCACTCAGGGAAAATTGTATGCCAGAATAATCTGCTGAAATAATTTTGGACCTAATGATATCAAACCCAATGTACAATACAGAACCTATCTACTGTAAGAGTTACAGAGCTGTCAAAGGAATACCAGGCCAACACAAAGTCTTGTTCACTCATCAGCTAACCGAGACCAATTCAGCACCATACTATCCGAGATAAGGACCTACATAGGACCTACACACTCCCCAGTGGCCCCAACCATAATCACATCAGGAATATATTGTAATTGTTTTTTCTTTTTATGGCTTTTTGACTATTGATGTTATTGGATAATCACTAAACCAGGAAGAGGTAGCGCTCCAGATTCCCAAGTATTCCTTCAGCCCGGATACCCAATCTACAACCACTATCTTCACCAATAGACAAGCCCCGTTTGCAAGGAGGCTAGATGCGCCTCACCGAACACGGTTGCCCCCTGGACTTAGAGTGCAAGGTATCCAAGCTGAGGCCGGGAAACTGAAGAAGTCCGAAGTGAAACGAACAGGCAAGGCACAAGGAACAGGAGAAAATAGGTCACAGACCAAAATACGAGGTACAGACTAGGGGCCATATTTATAAACGCCTGATTATAGCGCAGTGAAATTACCACAGCACACTGCTATCACACCATATTATAATGGCGAGTGGCATCGCAGCGAAAAGCTTTGCGGCCACAATGTGCGGCGGTAATTTGATCTATCTTCACGGCGATACTGCACTTAACGCAATGTGCTAAGTACAATACCGCTGCAAATCCCGAGACGGAGCAGGGGGTCTGGGAGGGGCTCTGGAAAAGGGGTCACGGCAGGTGGTCGCATCCACCGCTACAGGTGGCGGGCGGGGTGTACGCACCTCCAGGCGGGGGGCACTGAAAAGTGCCTTTGGGGTTTAGGGGGTCCCGCAGCTTGAACCGGACCCCCCCTCCCTGGCCTATTAGTGCCCTTGCGGCCCTGAGAAGGGCCTTTGGGGCTTAAGGGGTCCCGCAGGCCGATGTTACCGCAAGGGCCCTTACAAGGGCCGGGGAGGGGGGTCCTGGTTCGGGCTGCCCTGCACACCCCCTGTAGTGGTGGATGCAAACACCTGCCATGACCCTTCCCAGCAGCCCCTCCCAGACCCCCTGCTCCGTTCAGGACTCACAACGTTATTGTACTTTGCGCATTGCACTAAGTGCAGTATCACTGCGAAGATAGATCAAATTACCGCCACACATCGTGGGCTGGAAACTTTTTGCTGCGATGCCACTCGCCATTATAAATATGACAATATCGGTATTTTTCCGTGGCGATGTGCGGCGGTAACTTCACTGCGCTACTATCGGCCGTTTATAAATATGGCCCTAGGAATAGGCAAGAGCAGAGTCAAAAATAGAAGCATGAGGTCAAAAACAGAAATCCGGCTGCCAGGCACGTTACAAAGGGTTGAGCAAGAACCATAGTCAGGAACAAGCAGAGGTCAGGGCAGGCAGATACGAATCAAGGTCAAAAAAAGAGGCAAGGGTCAATAAAAGAATATACGAAGAGAACACACCACAAGCAAGATAGACAAACTAACCGCTATATCGGGCAAGGACCAATGGGGCCCGTGAACGTTCGGGAAACAGGCATACATCAGATACCAAAAACAGTGCATACATGACAAGATGATATGTTGAAATGTAGTATAACACATTCAGGGAGATTCAATAAAAGTTCTTAACATTTAAATGGTGCTAATTTTGCTCCAACCAATCAGATCTTATTTAACATTTGAAAAAACTAACATGTGATTGGTTTGGGCAAAATTAGCACCGTTTAAAACGATAAGAACTTTAATTTAATAACCCTGTAAATACGTTAAATACAAATATATTACAGTATTATTTGAGTACAGTTATGAAGAAGTGTTTGCCATTTGTAGGCCAGATATAACATATTGTGCTATAACAAATGACAAGTATAAAAATTGAATCTCGTTTAGCTGTTTAATAGCCGTGAGCACATAAGCTCATAGGTAACATGTATATAATTGTATCGTTGTGTGAAATAAAAACATTCATATATATTACATATCACATAACTTTGATAATAATAAAAATTCAAATAAAAATGAACATCTGCTCCAGTATAATATGTACAGAATTAGAAAAAGTGCTACTTTCCTACAATGTGTTCAGACATGGTTATATAAATGCCTTTTGAATTGGGGGCTTTAAAGTCCCACAAAAGATAACAACTTATCACTTGGTCAGTGATTAACACATAGTGGAAACACACACTAGTCATAGATATAAAATAAATTGTAAATAATTTGATATGAATGGCTCTGGTGTGTGGGAAACCTGGAAATCCATTCTATGTCACTAAACCATTTGTAATGATTCCCGTCACCACAAAAGTCTCCTCTGGCAAGTACTTTTCACTTAAATTAACGTTGTTTCTCATGTAAATATACATTTGTTTGAACAGTGTATCTAGAAATAATGGGGCCATTCCCCGAGAGTATTGTATCAATTTGCACAAAAGCTATGCAGACAGCTTTGCACTTTTTTGTGTGGCAACATTGTGCCACTTGTGCTGACATTATGTTTAAAACTATCCAATATCTGCTGCAAAGCCTTTTGTGAATAGGGGTTTTGGATAGGAACGATCTTAAAAATTTGTGATTAGGACTCTCAGTGAATGACCCACACACATTCCTCATAACAGGACACAATGTGCTGGCTCAGAGTTAAGGAGGGTACACACACTAACAATAAACAGACTATACTGTTGGATCCAACGATATTGCCCCTCGTTAGTGTGTGTAGAGCATTTGAGCACTCCCAATCTTTGCCTTGCGATTGTTTGAAATGCCCCCGAAAATATCCCCTTGGTCGCAGATGTCTCCTGACTTAAAGGGTAAGTATGTTTTAATACAAAGTTAAGTTTATGTGTATTAGTTTTAAAGCAACAGCTTTAAAAAAACTTTTCCCTTTCTTTTTTTTTCTATGCCCCTCCTGAGCCTACTTTCCTGCTGTAAAGTTGCTGACATCTTACATCTGTATTGTAGAGTGTTTAGCTCGGCCCCTCTGAGTTTCCTAGATCTCCTTTATTCTTCGGCCACAAAATGTACTCTCTGTGGGTCCATGAACGCGCGTGACGTCGTTGCGCATGAAACATGATGCCAGAGTGTGCAGGGACGTGTGTGCATGTGATATCATCTCACCAGCCCATGCTGTGCACAAGCACGGCGTGGCAAGATTACATCACATGCACACACCTGGATTTCCCTTGGGCTTCCTATTCTTATTATTACTCTCACTGATACACACTGGGTATGACAATGCTCAGTATTTCTATTTTGAGGGTGTTACTAGAGATGGACTAGAACTCGAGCCGAACTATTCGAATTCGAACGGACCCGGACTTCTCGAACTTTCCCGGACCCGGACTTTCGATATTTTCCAGACTTTCAATAATTATCAAATGTTCGACCATTCGATGCTCACGGGTTCGAGAATTATCAAATTAAAAAAAAAATTATGCCCACATGTCCAAAATCAACCAATGGCAGCTAATTTGAGTATTGCCAGTCCCCTGGTATAAAAGGCAATGTGACATCACCATTTTGTCAGTGTGTTGAAGTGTGTTCGTGGAGACCTTACAGTGTAGGAGTTGGAGAGAGTTTTTTGAGCTTTCTGTGTGTGAATTTCAGTGTGGTGTTAGCACTTGTTGTTAACCGCCCCTGTATTCACACATCTTGAGACCCAACAACAGTCCTTTTAAGGTCTAACCCCCCCTATAAGTCCTTAAACAATTTTGTGTTAGACCTTTTAGAGGTCTAGGTGTCCGTTTTTTGGTTTGTTTCTGTATCTGTGTGGTCAGTGTCTGTGTGTTGTGTAACTGACAGTGCTGCATTTAGCAGCAATCAGCAGCTTTTGCTGTCTGATCTTCTGTTTGCTGTCAGTTGTGTCTGTGTCATTTGTGCTTTTAGTGTTTAGTGTTACTGTGTGTTTTGTCTGTGTCGTGTTGTCATTGGTCTTTTGTGTATTGGTGTGTGTGTGTGTGTGTATGTATATATATATATATATATATATATACAATTCATTAAGAAAAAAAACACACTATAATCTCCCTCTCAATGAATACCAAGCACTTAAAACACTCAAGGAGGATAACAAACATTATAATTAGACCTGCAGATAAAGGAGGAGGCATTGCAATTTTAAACTATACATACTACAGAAATGAAGCACTGGGGCAGTTACAAGATGGAGATGTATATCATAAACTCAATAAAAATCCTACAATTGGAATACAGAAGCATATTAAAATGTTTGTGACAATGCTTTAGCATGTGGTATAATAAATTTACAACTTAGCGATTTCCTTTTCAGAAATTTCCTATCTGTCCGGTATTTTACACTTGCCAAAGTTGCATAAGTCCCTTGAGGCACCGCCTGGGCGCCCAATATTTCAGCAAGAGGAAGTTTGCTTGAACCATTAGGTAATATCTGGACAGTAATTTGCAACCTATTGTACAAAAAACAAGCTCTTATGTTAAAGACACACCACACTTTATCACTAAAATTAAAGAGTTGGCAATCCGGATGGTAAAGTTGTGCTTTTAGCCACTTTGGATGTGACTAGTTTATATACTAGCATCCCCCATCAGGAAGGAATTCAAGCCATTAAAGAGGCCTTTGAGGAAAACAATGTGGGTGTACAAACATGGCGTGACTTTAACTTAAAACCTCCGAAATCACATTAAAAAAAACTTTTTCGATTTGAAGAGACATATTATATACAGAGCACAGGTACAGCCATGGGTGCGGCCATGGCACCGGCATATGCAAACTTATTTATGTCCAAATTTGAGAGAAAATACATTCTGGATACATATAAAAAACATCTTACCTTTTACTGTAGATTCATAGACGATGTGTTTATCATTTGGAGCGGCTCTGAGGAACAATTCATCGGGGTGATTGATGATCTGAACAAGATGGATACAACAATCAAATTCACCCACAAGGTTAGTAAAACCAGTATAAATTTTCTGGATTTAAATTTAACACTTTCAGACCATAAACTGGAATACAGTCTCTTTCATATAACAACGGACAGAAATACTTTGCTTCATTACCATAGCCACCATCCCTTTTCACTTAAGAAGGCATTACCTATATCCCAATTTTGTAGGGTCATGAGAAACAACTCCAATTTAGATACAAGACAGAAGCAACTTAGAGAAATGAAAGGGAGATTTATAGAAAGGGGTTATCCAAGGAACATATTAAATGACGCCCTGACTAAAGCAGAACAGAAAATTAATAACAATATAGTGGATACAAAGGGAGACAAAAAATTTGTTTGCGCAACAACCTATTCTACAATAGGGGAGGATATGAAAAATATTTTACATTCTAATTGGCATATTCTCAAATCAGATGAAAAACTAAAAGAACGACTACCTGACAGACCTACCATTGCCTTTAAGAGAGGAAGAAATCTGAGAGATATATTGGTCGAAACGGACCCTATAAATAAATACAAAAAAATCAACTGGCTAACAAATAAGCCCAACGGTTGTTTCAGCTATCACAAATGCAAATCTTGTGCATCAATGATACCTAGCTCTACATTTTTACATCCCCATACAGGTAAACAGATAAAGATTACACATCACTTGCCAAACCACACATGTTATTTACATAATAATATGTCCATGCAATTTATATTACGTTGGAAAGACAGATATGACGCTGAGACTTCGCATTGACGGACATAGGTCGGCCATTAATACCGCTTATAGAGATCTTAAGACCAGTAAACCTGTGGCCAATCATTATCTGGAAAAAGTACATAAAATAAATGACCTTAAGTTTTTGGCCATTGACCATATACCTCCCCAAATAAGAGGTGGAAACAGAACTAATCTATTATTAAGAAAAGAAACTTTCTGGATTAAAACCTTGAATACCTTCACACCTTATGGACTGAATGAATTCTGTTCTTTCAAATACTTCATAGATGAACGATAACCTTTACTGCTTTTACCTTATCTGCTTATTTATTTATTCAACTATTTATTGATAGAAGGATATTTAAGTAACTTATAACATAGCAGTCATGCAACGAATAGTGTATCCTGATGTACAATGTATATAAGATAGTGTCTCCATTTCATGCCCATTAATCCTTTTTTAAGTCTTTTTAACTATTAACTATTAATTATAGCACTTCTGAGCACTTTTATCAGCATAGATTTTTATATTATATTTATTATTCACACGAAAAATCATTGTACTGATCACTGGTACTAAGCACTGTCACTTTAAAGTTAATTGAATGTGAGAATATTGTTGTCATAGGGAGTGTCCTCCACTAATCACCTGTAGGGTATTTAATCCCTCTTAGTTGCACAAGATTGTAAGCTTGATAAAGGCTACTAAACCAAGGCCGAAACGTTGCTATTTTTTGCACCATGCATTCTTTTTGAAAGTAATAGAAATTTGTAAATAAGACCTGTGGAGCGTTGGTTACGACTTATCTTTTCATTATATATATATAATGAAGGGATGGTTGCCACAAATGCCACGGATGTGTGGCTTGTAGTAGTGCCCTCACGGGAAGTGATTTCCCGCATCCTCATACTGGCCAGCGAATCACAATTAAGGGCCGCTTCAACTGTCTAAGCAGGTTTGTGATATATATCATTACCTGCCCATGCGGTAAATATTATGTGGGTAAAACCACCACCACTTTACGTGAACGTTTAGCCAACCATAGACAGGCCATACGGGCAGGAGCCCAGGCCAATGGAACTACTAACGATACCAACACCGGGGAAAAATTTGGCGAACAATCGGTTGCTAGACATTTTAGACTTGCGAAACACCCAATTGCTACGTTTAAGTGGATGGCTATTGACCATGAACCACCTAGGGAGGGCCGTGATCGTAAATGGGCCCTCCTACAGAGAGAAGTTAGGTGGATAAAAAGACTATGTACGTTGTCGCCTAGGGGACTGAACGAACAATATGCCCTCCACTGCTTTTTAAGTCATCTTAATTGATTCCTTATTGTCCTGGATGGTCCCATTACTGGCCCTTGTTTGTACCACCCTATTATGAATCTATTATTGCCTTCCCCCGGATTCCCGACCGCATTAAGGGAATACCCCTTCATTGTATAGTTGAATATTTTTAGAACTTACCCCTAAGAATCAATGGATTGACTATGTGATTATTTTATGTATTTTATTATAGTGTTTTTACGTATGGGCACTTACCTGGCACAAAGCACTTTGTACACATGGGGCTTTCTTCCCCTGTATTATCCTTTTCACTATTTATTGTGGGTACCGGTCTGATCGTTGATCACCTGGTTTTTATGGTCCTGGTAGGGTTCCCTATACTTCTGCTCTGGTTTCATGCTATTTTAAATTTATTAGTCTCTCCTTTGCACTGTCACTTTAGATGGGTGATCCGTGGGTCGTAAGTTGTACTCATGTGTTCATAGGCACTATTCCTATTGCTGCTCGCTGTGGGGCTCTTTATTATGTATATTTGTAGGTCCCTTTGACATCACGTAGTACAGTGCACTCGGAGATCCCTCTCCTGACGTATCACTATACGTAGCCTTGTTTGCTCTTATCACGTGGGGGGCGGGGTGGGGGTGGTGTTCTTGATGTGTTGTCTTTAAATGCGTTGGACGCTATTGCTATGTAACCTGATGACGGCCCATTGATACCGGGCTGAAACGCGTAGGTTGCTTTGGCCTACTTATTTATTTAATAAAAGTTGATTAGACGTGGAGTGCGCCTGCTATACTTTACTGTTAGATTTGTTATCCAGGCAGCACCCGGGCATTCTACTTAGTTACGGATTGCATCGGATCCTTACATTCCTATATATATATATATATATATATATATATATATATATATATATATTATATATTAAAGATATTAGTCCAGTGCACACAAGGGAATTAGTGAACAAAAGCCACCTTTATTGGCATACATAGCAGACAACGTTTCGGCCCTTAGTGTTGGGCCTTTCTCAAGCCTATAAAAAGTGCTCACAGTGCAAATCTTAGGGACCTACTGGTCAGAAAAGACCCTGAACGTTCATATAACCCTAGTCCAACATGGTTACCGAAACGAAAAGGAGGATCTTATAGTTGTGGCAAATGTTTATCATGTCGTTCATGACTCTCGGTCAGTCATTTGTACACCCACACACAGGAAAAAGAATTGAGATAAAAATGCCCATCACATGCACCACTACACATGTGGTTCTATTATTCACAAGCCCATGCGGGTCTATCATATGTGGGTAAGACTGACTTAATGTTGAGATTGCGCATGGACGGACAATAGATCGGCAATAAAGGTGGCATTTAGAGATGGGAAAACAATCAAACCGGTAGCCAAGCACTACTCAGAAAAGGGTCATAACTTGGCCTCCTTGAGATTATTGGAATTGATCATGTACCCCAAAATCCCAGGGGAGGGGATAGATCTAAAGTACTCCTCCAAAGGGAGGCCTATTGGATCAAAACCTTGGATACAATTAGCCCCAAAGGCCTCAATGAACAAGTTTCGTTTAAATGCTTTTTGAATGAGCCACAGCTAAGTCCAGTGACCCTGACATTTTTTTATATACAGATGAACTTGTTTTTATATACAGATAAACTTCTATTTTTTACCCTCACTCAAAAAAAAGTTTTGGAATAAGTTTTTTAATCAGCACAATAATTTTTTGAAAAATTTATAACAAAATCATGTTCATATTGTTGATTCACACAGAAGTGGTAAAAGCACTAGCACTTTACTCATTAATTTATGCATGTATTTAAAAAATTTTAGGAGTAAATGATGTGGTTAGTATCATGTATATTGAAACTGTTGTGCACAAAAATGTTAAAAGTTACACATAGGGGTAAGGAATTGTGTTTGTAAATGGGGGAATGAGCTTATATATAACACAGGATGTGATGTCACTATTATGGAAGTATACAATTGTTTGCACTGTGAGCACTTTTTTATAGGCTTGAGAAAGGCCCAACTCTAAGGGCCCAAACGTTGTCTGCTATGTATTGCCAATAAAGGCGGCTTTTGTTCACTAACTCCCATGTGTGCACTGGACTAATATCTTTATTATATGATTAACCAACTGGTAGCACGGGGTCTTTATATTGAAAATTGAGAAACCAAATGTGAGTGCCCTCCCTTTGGAAATATATATTAAATATAAAATACATGAGGGATAGAAGCTAATAGGGTATGGGGTCTGTCCAGTGGGCCAAGCCTGCCGGCTCCGCAATAATGAGTCAAATGCAGGGGTCTACGTTACTCAATGGTGCGTTCCTACAAAGCGTATCCCTTCCTACTTCCCTTGTATGAAGCATACTCTGAGGAGAGAGCGGTTGGGGTCTGTCCGGTGGGCCAAGCCTGCCTGGCTCCGCAATAATGTTGTCAAACTGCAGTGGGCCTGCTGTTACTCAATGGTGCTGTTCCTATGAAGCGTAACCCTTTCCCGTTTCCCTTGTTACGAAGCATACTTGAGGGAGAGAACCAATGGGTGTGGGGTCTGTCCAGTGGGGCCAAGCCTGCCTGGCTCCACAATAATGTTGTCAAACTGCAGTGGGTCTACTGTTACCAATAGTGCTGTTCCTATGAAGCGTAACCCCTTCCCGTTTCCTTGTACGAAGCATACTCTGAGGGAGAGAAGCCAAGGGGTGTGGGGTCTGTCCAGTGGGGCCAAGCCTGCCTGGCTCCACAATAATGTTGTCAAACTGCATGGGTTGCTGTTACTCAATGTGCTGTTCCTACAAAGTGTAACCCCTTCCCTACTTTCCCTTGTACGAAGCACTCTGAGGGAGAGAAGCCAATGGGGTATGGGGTCTGTCCTGTGGGGCCAAGCTGCCTGGCTTCGCAATAATGTTGTCAAACTGCAGTGATTACTGCTATCAATAGTGCTGTGTTCCTACAAATGTATCCCCTTCCCCGCTTTCCCTCAGAAGCATACTCTGAGGGAGAGAGCCAAGGGGTGTGGGGGTCTGTCCAGTAGGGCCAAGCCTGCCTGGCTCCCAATAATGTGTCAAACTGCAGTGGGTCTGTTACCAATGGTGCTGTTCCTACAAAGTGGAACCCCTTCCCACTTTCCCTTTAGAAGCATACTCTGAGGGAGAGAAGCCAATGGAGTATGGGGTCTGTCCGGTGGGCCAAGCCTGCCTGGCAGTGGGTCTGCTGTTACTAATGGTGCTGTTCCTACGAAGCATTACCCTTCCCACTTAGCATACTCTGAGGGAGAGAAGCCAATGGGGTATGGGGTCTGTCCGGTGGGGCTAAGCCTGCCTGGCTCCTAATTATGTTGTTAAACTGCAGTGGGTCTGCTGTTACTCAATGGTGCTGTTCCTATGAAGCATAACCCCTTCCCCGCTTTCCCTTGTACGAAGAATACTCTGAGGGAGAGAAGCCAATGGGGTGTGGGGTCTGTCCAGTGGGGCCAAGACTGCCTGGCTCTCCAATAATGTTGTCAAACTGCAGTGGGTCTGCTGTAAATCAATGGTGCTGTTCCTATGAAGTGTAACCCCTTCCTACTTTCCCTTGTATGAAGCATACTCTGAGGGAGAGAAGCCAATGGGGTATGGGGTCTGTCCGGTGAGGCCAAGCCGGCCTGGCTCCGCAATAATATTAGCAAACTGCAGTAGGTCTACGTTACTCAATGGTGCTATTACTACGAAGCGTATCCCCTTCCCGCGTTCCCTTGCACAAAGCATACTCTGAGGGAGATTTTGCGCTGAATGTCTCTGTGCATGGCAATCATGAGCCTCTCCATCCTCTTCAGCCTCTCCACCATGTCATCCTGCCGGCACTGACGTGATGGTCCTGGTGCTGGTTCTGATGGTGGAGGGGGAAGGGGAAACTGCAGGCCTTATCTGGGCCCTTGGTGGAGGCGTTGCAGGGCCGCAGGTTGTGATCCACCCCTCACTGCCAGAAACAGATCCCTCATCTGCAAATTTATATATAAAAAGAAAAATAAACAATAATAAAATATAATAAAAAATAATTACTAACAAACTAAAAGTTACATTACAATACTAACACAACAACATAACTAATATAAAAAAATATACATTGAGTGTTTAGGAAAAAAGAGCTTTCAAAATTTGTATTATATGTAAATATTGTAATTTTTCATGTGTACTTGTCCTTTAACTAACATCTACTAACATTAATTAACAGTTACATTAAAATTTACTAACACTAACTAACACTAACTAACAATGCACTTGAGTCCTTAGGAGAAAAGCACTAAAAGCCCCACAATCATTAGTGGCGGTTTGCAAGGCCCTATTGCCAATTACAAGTGCTATAAAAATAAGAAAGAAAAATGCAGTAACTTATATAGTGGTTATACATAGACAGAGCTTGTCAGGCCGAGTTCCCGCAGCAGAGTGGTGCAAAAGGTTGTATTTTATAGAACTCAAACACATTACAATTTTATATATAATGTGATACTTGCCTTGGATGTCCTGGACGTAGTTACGCTGCTGCGCTTCAAGTCCTCTTTTGGAGTTGTGAGGTGGTCAGCTGTATTTGAAACTGGTCAGCAGTTTCCTCTGTAAGTGGCGCATAATGGCCTTTTGCGCACTTCATATTGGGGAGGTGCCAATAGGCATCCCGTCGTACCCTGCCAACTCTGCCATCCACTACCAAACTCTGCCATTTCATGCTGGCCATGTTGTCTGTAGGTGACTAATATTGGAATAACACACACCCACTTTCGAGGCTCGATTTTAAGTCAATGCGAAGAGGGGATTATAGATGAAAAGCAAGAAAGGGGCACATCTATTCCCCCGAAACGTTGTGAGATGGTTGTGGTCACCAATAAAAGTTGTTGAATTGCATTGGATTGCAACCCTCGATCTTTGGTTTTCATCTGTATCTATAATCCACCAAGGGTTGGACACGAGAGTAAGACACCACACTTGGATAGAGTGCAAAAAGGACTGTTGTGTTATACAGAAGAGAGGATTATAATTGAATGCAGAAAAATCGAATATGCAAGTAAAATGTCTAAATACTAATACGCGAGTAAATATCGAAAAACTAATATGCAAGTAAAATGCACGGAACTCACAGGCATTACGTTTGAGGCTCAAGCAGGAGAGTGCACGGAACTCACAGCAGTACTGTTTGAGGCTCAAGCAGGAGAGTGCACGGAACTCACAGGCATTACTGTTTGAGGCTCAAGCAGGAGAGTGCACGGAGCTCACAGGCATTACTGTTTGAGGCTCAAGCAGGAGAGTGCACGGAACTCACAGACATTACTGTTTGAGGCGCAAGCAGGAGAGTGCACAGAATTCACAGGTATTTCTGTTGAGGCTGAAGCAGGAGAGTGCACGGAAATCACAGGCATTATGTTTGAGGCTCAAGCAGGAGAGTGCACGGAACTCACAGGCATAACTGTTTGAGGCTCAAGCAGGAGAGTGCACGGAACTCACAGGCATTACCGTTTGAGGCTCAAGCAGGAGAAAGCAGAGGAAATCTCAGAGGGGCGGAGCTTAACTTCAGCAAACCAGTAACAAGATGTCAGCAACTTCCAAGGCACAAAGCTAGGCTCTGGAGGGGCATAGGGGAAAAAATATGGCAGCAGTATTTCTAGAGCTGCAGCTTCCAAATGAACATAACTTGATTTTACAGTGCACTTATCCTTAAAATTGTAAGTTTTGTTCTCCTTACCAAGTTTAAAGGGTAGGTCAGTGGAAGGGTTAATCACATTTTATTATTTTTTCTTTAATTTATATATTAAAAAAAAGGAACATTTAATAGAAATGAGATACCGTACTTATGATGTTTATTTTGGTTTTGGCCTTTAAATTTGCATTTTTAACATTTCTCCTACACAAGGCTACATTCTTTATTAGTCAGACCAGAGTCTTACAATATGAACCTTTAAATATCTTAATCTCCTCAAAAAAATGAAAAAAATAATAAAAATGTAACATATAAGTATGTTAACCTTGGATACAATATTAGACCTTTTTAATAGTCCGAATATGAGAGATTATGACAACTATTGTCTGTGCCCAAATAGACACATTTAACGATACATTCTTTCTGTCAAACTCAATTTTATATAATTTTATTTCACGTGATAAGATATAATTATGGGAGCCAAGGAAGTCCTTGATTTTCCGGATATGTCTGATAAGTGCCTGGATGCATCCTTTGGCGTGTTTGACATTAAGTCACAAAATATGCAAGAAGGGTTCTATTCTTAGTGATTATTTAGCAAGATGTGTTTCAAACCTTCTCAGGCTATATTATGAAAAAAGGATTTGGGTGAATAACTTATATTGTATCATCTTGGACTATTTCATGAAAAAAATGTTCCTGGTCATTTCCATTTTAACAGAATACTAATAGTTTGTACTGGTTAAATAATAGATGTGTAAATACGTATAGTTTGGTTATATGCTCTGTATGGAAAATGGGTGCGCACCATGTAAGATAGTGTAAAGCAGATTGTATCTGTTTTGGTATAGACTGTTGACTTATTATTAAATTATACAAGAAGAGAGGATTATAATTGAATGCAGAAAAATCGAATATGCGAGTAAAATGTCTAAATACTAATACGCGAGTAAATATCGAATAAACTAATATGCAAGTAAAATGCACGGAACTCACAGGCATTACTGTTTGAGGCTCAAGCAGGAGAGTGCACGGAACTCACAGGCATTACTGTTTGAGGCTCAAGCAGGAGAGTGCACGGAACTCACAGGCATTACTGTTTGAGGCTCAAGCAGGAGAGTGCACGGAGCTCACAGGCATTACTGTTTGAGGCTCAAGCAGGAGAGTGCACGGAACTCACAGACATTACTGTTTGAGGCGCAAGCAGGAGAGTGCACAGAATTCACAGGTATTTCTGTTTGAGGCTGAAGCAGGAGAGTGCACGGAAATCACAGGCATTACTGTTTGAGGCTCAAGCAGGAGAGTGCACGGAACTCACAGGCATAACTGTTTGAGGCTCAAGCAGGAGAGTGCACGGAACTCACAGGCATTACCGTTTGAGGCTCAAGCAGGAGAAAGCAGAGGAAATCTCAGAGGGGCGGAGCTTAACATTCAGCAAACCAGTAACAAGATGTCAGCAACTTCCAAGGCACAAAGCTAGGCTCTGGAGGGGCATAGGGGAAAAAAATATGGCAGCAGTATTTCTAGAGCTGCAGCTTCCAAATGAACATAACTTGATTTTACAGTGCACTTATCCTTTAAAATTGTAAGTTTTGTTCTCCTTTACAAAGTTTAAAGGGTAGGTCAGTGGAAGGGTTAATCACATTTTATTATTTTTTCTTTATATTTATATATTAAAAAAAGGAACATTTAATAGAAATAGAGATACCGTACTTATGATGTTTATTTTGGTTTTGGCCTTTAAATTTGCATTTTTAACATTTCTCCTACACAAGGCTACATTCTTTATTAGTCAGACCAGAGTCTTACAATATGAACCTTTAAAATATCTTAATCTCCTCAAAAAAATGAAAAAAATAAATAAAAATGTAACATATAATGTATGTTAACCTTGGATACAATATTAGACCTTTTTAATAGTCCGAATATGAGAGATTATGACAACTATTGTCTGTGCCCAAATAGACACATTTAACTGATACATTCTTTCTGTCAAACTCAATTTTTACTCATAATTTTATTTCACGTGATAAGATATAATTATGGGAGCCAAGGAAGTCCTTGATTTTCCGGATATGTCTGATAAGTGCCTGGATGCATCCTTTGGCGTGTTTGACATTATGTCACAAAATATGCAAGAAGGGTTCTATTCTTAGTGATTATTTAGCAAGATGTGTTTCAAACCTTCTCAGGCTATATTATGAAAAAAGGATTTGGGTGAATAACTTTATATTGTATCATCTTTGGACTATTTCATGAAAAAAAATGTTCCTGGTCATTTCCATTTTAACAGAATACTAATAGTTTGTACTGGTTAAATAATAGATGTGTAAATACGTATAGTTTGGTTATATGCTCTGTATGGAAAATGGGTGCGCACCATGTAAGATATGTTAAAGCAGATTGTATCTGTTTTGGTATAGACTGTTGACTTATTATTATTATTGTGGACTTATATAGCGCCAACATCTTCCGTATTGCTTTACAATTACATCAGCCCCGAAGAGCTTACAATCTAAGCACATTTATTTGACACATACAACCTATCAGTATGTCTTTATGATTGTGGGTGAAACCGGAGTGCCCGGAACATACAAACTCCTTGCAGATGTGTCCAAGGGTGGAATCGAACTAAGGACTTCAGCGCTGCAAGGCATCCGTGCTAACCACTGAGACTTCTACATGAGACTGAAAAGTAAATCCATCTATTCTAAAGTAGGCAGAGCTTCCATAAGTGGCAGAGAGGGAACCAGGGTCTGAAAAGGCTGGAAATCATTGTGATATCCAGACTCCCCTTTCCAGGCATGAATTAAAGCAGTATGGTACAGTAGCCCTGCCCAACTCACACTACTTTTATCTCTTTCTCTGTCTCTGTCTGTCTACCTGTCTGTTTGTGACCACACATATCCCAACGTTTCGGGGGGGAAAACAGTGCCTCCTTCCTCAGGGGGCACTGTTTTTTCTCCCTGAAACCTTGTGATATGATGTGTGGTCACAAATAAAACGTATTAATTATTGGAGTGCGACCCTCAACCTCGTTTGCTTCTGATGTACTTGATCCACTAAGGGTTGGATTTTCGAGGTGTAAGCAACCAACACTTGGACAGAGTGCAGAGGACTGTATACTTTCTGATTTCCCCAGCATTAAGCCTTCACTGAGCATGCTTCTCCCCCAGGGAAGAGGGGTGGGGCTGAGGTCAGGTGAGCCACTCAACCTACTGGAAGCAGGAAGATTGAACATTCACCCCAATGTAATTTCTCACAGGCGCCAGCCAGAGATGTGATTGTCGGCTCATTTTAAAGGAAATACTGCAGGTTTTTATTTAACCTTAACTTGTTTTGAGACCACTGTTTTCCTTTAATGATGAATAAAACAACAGAATCAACTAATCTCAATAGCATTGCATTGAACAGTGTACTTAAACACTCTACATAACTCTTCAAAACTAAAAGGACAATTCATCCTGTCCATACAATTAAAGGACAATTAGAATGACCTCTCCTATGCTCCACACCTATTAATAGTACCCTGGGTGAGGACCTAAACTGCTAAGTCTTTACCGCTGGGTACGCTTTCCCTCACTGCTCAAGTCCACTTTGCCCCTCTGAAGTGTGTTGTCCCATTGACTTCATTGCAGACTGCTAACAGAATCAGGAAGAGGACAAGAGGGGTGAGGTTAATTCATATAATTAGAGCTGATAGATGAAGAACCCAGGGGTGAGGAATCTAGAAGAACAAGCACTTGTCTATGCAATGTAAAATTACAGTAATGATGTGTTCAGTTTTAATCATAGCAATTAATTTTGTAATCATTAGGGGGAAAAATAAGAGGGAAAAAAAACATGAACAAATAATTTTACATTTTTGCTGCTCTCGTTAAGTTGACCAATTAGTGTGGAAATGGGCAAGTCAATGCCAAATATTATATCTAAATAAAAAGAAGTTCTCCTCAAATACCCCTAGACCTATACATTTTCTATGGAGGTGCTAGTGAACATTCTTATTCAACCAGGTGATGGTATTTCTGTGGTATTCAGTAAGTTCAACTGGAAGTTTAGTTCTTGAAGACCTTATATTAGTCATCCGACTGGATCTCTTAATTCTGAATGATTTGTAAAAGAATCTATTGGCAATAAATATTCTGGAATGTGCCCCAATCAGCATACAATTGAAAGGTTTTAAGGGCCTCCTGAATGCATGGTGTGGATTTCATTTTAGCTAAGAAGTGTTATCAAAACTGCCAAGGTTAAGGCGTCAAAACAGCATTGTACATAGCAGAGAGTTGGTGTAGAACCCCTCCTTCATTAAAGAACCTAGGTTCAGGTTTGCAATAGTTTGGCAGGTATACTTACCTAAAATTTCACCTGCAGAATCCTGCCCCCACTGTGAGTTCAAACCAAAGTATTGGCACACTAACACGCAGAGAACATCTTCCAATAGGCCAAGCCCCGGACAAAGCTAGGAGGCGGGGTGGACCAGACCCAGTGAGCGAGTATAGCTACCAATTTATTTCAAATCCATGGGTGAGGTTCAGGCCCTCACCCCAGGTACTTTAATGGAGGGAAATGGAGAAGGTGTAGGATTAATAGGCTGTTGGTGTCCTTAATATTACTTAAATACAAATTCCATTTTTATTACTAATAAAACAGCATATACATAAACTGTCAATCAGTAACCAGACTTACATTTATGAACCTAGCTTAGCGGTTTTAACAGTTCTTAAGTTCATTTTACAATAAATAGATTGAATATGTTCCAGTGCATCTTATTTTGGAGTTTCCAGCAAAACATATTGGGGTGACAGTGTTCCTTTAAATGAAAAATGAACATGTATTGTAAAATATTACATTTGAGATACTGCAGTAAACTTAACAATGTACAGGTTTTACTTGTGATAGTTTCCACATTACATAAACTACGTATATATATATATAATGTGCCCAAAGACTAACACAAAACAAGTTTTTCCACTGGGTTTTAGAATTATGTAAAAAGGCAGAATAAAGCCTGGATCCTCACCGGGAGGCCTATGGCTTACGTCACAGCAAGTAAACGGGTGTGGATGTCCATGGGGAGGGTGGCACTAAAACCGTGTTTCCAAAAAAGTAGGGATGAGAACATTCATCATCCAGTTATACATCATCTATATGAGGTAAATGAGCCACTGTTACTGTATTAGAGGTTTAAAACACTTTACAGAACCAAATGACTGCAACATATTTAAGCAATGAGTTTCCCACAAAGGATTAACTCCATGTCTTGGCTGCTCCTCTGTCTGGGGATTGTAGTACACTCATCACTTAAAACAGACTCCATAATGTGCCTACGGCTTTAAGTTTTGTCATTTTCAAGCGAAATAAACCAGTCTTTAAATTCCATTTGTCTTCTTTAGATCAAAAAGGCCCAGAGGGGAATTTTTTTTGATTATCCCCAGAGTTAAAGTAAAACTATGGTCTAAAACACATTTATTCTAACAAATAGCCCATAAACTGCTGGACCAATAATACCAATTACTCACTACAGCGATATTGCTGTTTCCTTACCTTTCACCTCCTTCGTCACCTTTAACAAGATAAACCAAAATGAGCATGTCTGTACCACTGGTAAAGATTTTAATGATTTCACACAGGTGTATCTGTGGTAAGGAGTTTGTTAAGGTTTGCCGACCCGCGACACACGATGTGTACGAACGGCCATTTCGTCCAATAATCAGCCTGTGTATGGGCACTTTATTGGCCGAAGTGGCCGTTCGTTTAGAGTTCCGCCCGGTGGATCGGGCAAAGATCCCTGAACGAATGGCCGCTTCGGCCAATAAAGTACCCATACACGGGCCGATTATTGTCCGAAACGGCCATTCGTACGCATTGTGCACTGTGGGTAGGCACCTGCGATCGCATGTGTGTACGAACCTTTAGAGAGGCAAGTGATATATCACATTATTATAGGCGGTATCTAGGCCATAAATCAGGATAAATACATTTTAGACAATTCTTCTCTTTTAAATAAAGGAGTAACAAAATACTACCATATGGGAGGATACAAAGCAAAAACTTTCTTTGTTGTAAGCCCATAGGCAAGGAGAAAGGTCAATGAATGAACCCCAAATGTCAGGCTTTAAAACCTGACCCCTGTCCCTGTGTCCCTCCATATGTTTATGAACTACAACTTCCAGCATTCTCTGGCTGCAGTATGCTAAGGGTTGTAGTTTGTAAACATCTGGAGGGTTTGACATATCTGCTTTATAACTGCACAATCACTTTCCATAATCTTCATCCTTTGTCTCGCACAGGGTACAGACTAAGGTCCTTCTCCCATACAATATGTACTCACATTGTTTTACTTAATAGCTGATTAATCCTTTTTGTTTTTTTATTTTAATCAATTCAGATTTTATTTTTATAATCAAATTTCTCAGTAAAAATAAATTCTTTTTTACTCTTAGAAATAATTTTCTCTTTAATTTGAAACATTCAGCTGCTGAGCATATTGAAATAATTGAATAGGCCTCCAAGTGAGACAAAGACGCAGTCTTGTAAACTCACGGGGGTTTATTGAGTCTAGTTGAAAGAAGTTTCTATATTTCTAGTACACTCCAATGTATTCACCAAAAACGTGTATTTACTTGCCTAAATGAAAATCATACTCACTGTTTTCTAGCAATAACTTATCAAGCTCCTCCCCTCCTTCATTAGCATATGTTCTTCAGTGTGAGATATAGGAAACTTGTCAGCGATAAGCCGTAAGTTAATGCATGCGTATAATTCTCCTTTTAAAACAAAGTCATATCATTTTACTATTTTGTGTTCTTTGTTATTTGATTCTATGTGATAATTCTATGTGATAGTTTGTATTTTATGGATCTGGATTTAATATTTTGCACAGCAAACACTTGCCTAGAGGTGCCTGCGGTTGCAGGGACAGCTGCCAATCTCTACTTCTGTTCCCCCACTTTTGCCACTTAAATTTGCTGCACATAAGGTTTTTTTAAACACATTTAACAACCCTTGAAGTAAGTTCATATTTTAAACAGGTTATGTTTTTTTGCAGTTTAGAAATACTGTATATGGGAATGGTTTTGATGTGGCCCATGTTTACAAATTTCAACACAAATAGCGGTACTTCCCTAGTTCTCAGCTTTTATTTTGATCTGGTTCTGATTTACTTTACAAAAAAAAAACTAACCCTAAGACTAGAAATAGTGTTTTGGGTAGATTTATTCTCTTTTTATTTTAAGTAAAATGGCATATAAAACTATTTTAAAAATTAAGGTTTCTTAACATACTCATACTTACACTAGCTTAAAGGGCAACTGTGGTCTTGGAATAAGTAAGGATTAAATGAAAGCCTGCAGTATTTCCTTTAAAATGTGCCAACAATCCCATCTCTGGCTGCAGCCCCGGGGGCAGAGTATGCCCAGTTAAAGCTTAATGCTGGAAAAAACAGGAAGTAAGTGAACCAAAATAAAAAAAAATTACAGTTGAGAAGGGGGGCCTAGTTATGCAGGCAGAGGCTGGTCACATGGCTACAAGCTGGTCACATGGCTGAAAACAGGAAGTAATCAAGCAGGAAGTGATATTGATGAACCTTTCCAGGAATAACTGGGTTCATTTTGAAGGTACGATGGAAGGATTTTTATATAACCCTAACAGTTTGGTAGAATTGGAGACCACAGTTGCCCTTTAAATTAAAGGGCATGTCCACCCTGAAATTTAACTTTTGATATGTGGTAGGGCATGCTCCCCCAGCCCCAACCGCATTAATATAATTGTTAGAAAGTCCCCCGATTCTTACTTACCTGCCCTCTCTCCTCCGCTGCAGTGTTCAGGCCCTCTGCTTGCATGGAATTGAAAGCAGGGGGCGGGACCGGCAGCCGCGTCCGTGATTGGCTGAGAGGCAGGGAGGGCTGCACTGAGCATGCCTCAACCTTGATGAGGTTGAGGAAGTCTCAGGCACAGCATGAGTTACACACTGCTCCTACACAGCAGTTTCCTGGACTTTGGAGGGGCACAGCAGGGGAACTATTTTGAGCAGGAATGTAAGGTAAGGATTGTTTTAAACTACTTAATGTGGCCAGTAAGGGGTTAAATTTTAGTTTTGGGGGTGGACATGCCCTTTTACAATCTTTTTTTGGGGGCGATAAAACTATTTTTTACATTTTGCCATAAATCCATTATAATACAGGCCCATAAAAGATCCCCCAACTATAACATAATATCCTTATAATCATGCTAGTATGTTTTAGCATACCGATGACAACCAGGAATTAAACAGCCCCAGGTAGACCTACCATCTCTCACTTACTGACTTGTGTCATATAATGCACTCACTTCCCCAACCCGCTCAGAAGATCAAATCAAAAAAAGAGAGCAGCCGCCAGGGGAGGAAGTGTTGACTGGGGAGCCCTCTGTAAAGTGAAGTAAAGTAGTCTACTCGTGCAAGTGTTGAAAACGCTTTACACATTGGTACCCATAGACAAAGCTCTCTTGATGACTTCTTAAAGGACAACTCCACCCTCATAAGAACATCTTTTAGAAAGAATGGCCTCTTTAAAACATGTTGATATATCATACTTTGTCCTATGAATTCATTACTATATGCCTGCTATGCTTCTGGAGGCCTCATGGAAACTGAGCAATTTAGAAACCTGTACTGAGCCTGGGCATGCTCAGAAGAGACAGGCAGGGAATTAACATTCAGTCTTTGGTTGTGATGTCAACTGACAAATCCATAACTGACAGTTGCTAACTAGAAGAACCAGGAAGCAGAAACAGGGGAAACAGGACATTGTGCAGGATTTCAGGTTAGACTTATATATTTCAGATTTCAAACTATTACCATTTAGTGTTTTGGAGGTGATTTACCTGTATATAAGTTTTCATTTTAGGGCTGGACTTTAAGCCATACAGAAATGATAAAATTTTTCTTAAAGAATGTAATGTTCAGAGAGCAATAGAACAATTCAAAGTATTAAACAAAACAATGCTGTTTTTATGGTTTATTTATACTGGGCCTGCACGTTACACTGCTGTATAAAAAAAGGGGAATAAAGAGAATAAACAGTGAAAAAATATCCAAAACAAATTCTCAGAGGGCCCTGCTTGTCAGAACTCAAAATCTAGAGAAAAACATTTGCAATCATGACGTAGAATAATCAAGCCGAGTCCAGTCTGCATCTGTAGATTTCCCAAGCCTGCAGCCTGGCTGTAGATTAATTCCAGACATCAGCTACCCAGTAACTGACTGTGGTTTTGCTATTTTTTTTTTCTTAAGAAGCAATTCGAAGTAATCTTTCCACACCATTACCAGCAGAGGATTAACACTTTGTTATAGAAAACTATGGTGATCAAAATGTTTGGTCCTGCTAGCCAGAACAATTTCTTCTTTACCATAGTAATACCTAGGACAACTTGATGCAATTTGAATAACGTGGGATAACTAAAATTGAGAATTGGACTGGGTTTTTTTCTAGCCCATCTTGAAATATTTTTCACCTGTTATAATCTCTTCTCCTGACACATTCTGATTACGTACCAGTAATTACTCCCCCTCTCTCTTCTCTCTATATACTCTTTAAGTGTTTTCTCAGCCTTCATGGGTGACTTGAGTTTTCTCTACCTGATGGTTGACTTGAAAGACCACAAATGCATAGGCCCACTGTGTTTCCCTGGTGGCTAGGCTTTCTCATGCACTTGCAATCATGTTTTGCAATCCAAGCACATGAGAAACTCATGTCCAAACTCATGCATGTGCAATGTGGGTGGCCACATTGCATGCATTGCAATCGGTTTTTGGAGCATTTTTTTCGTGGATCGCATGTGCTCCAATTCTAAAAGCACACGCTGTTCACACACGCACGCTGTTCACAAGCATTACAATCTGAGAGAGTGTGGCCGCAGCCGCAGACGTTTCGCTAGTCATCCGACTGGCTTTCTCAATTCAGAATGACTTGTACAAGAATCTGTGGCAATTATGTACCCTGGAAAATCCCAATTAGCATATCACAGCCAGGTGTTAAGGGCGTGATTGCATAGTGGCTAAGAGGTGTTATAGGAACGCCCAGAGTAAGGTGTCAGGGAGGGACTGTTAAATAAGAGGAGAAGAGCAAATTTATGAAGTTTCCTTCTGTTCAGACCTATCAATACACATTGCCAATATTCAGGGAATCCTTTTGGAACCAATGGGAATGTGTATAACAGCCTTTACTGTCTGCATGGGAAGCTGAGCCTCTCTGTCTTAATTAAACAACGTATCAGATGTGTTTATTGATTTGCTGGTGTATATGGACAATAGAGATTCAGCTGTGGCATTGAAATAATGTTTCAAAACCTCACTTACTAATACATACATATTAATATCTGGGTTATTTTTTATAAAAAGGGTGGCTTCTTCTGTATATACAAAATTGATACATAAAAGCCAATCTTTGTAAGAAATTAATATTATTAATATAACCGTGAACAGTGTCAACAATGTTATTTTTATGCTTATTAATAATAACACAGCTCAATCAGGCTTACAGGTATTGGTGGGCATTGTTCTTATTCCTTGGTGCTCTGTAACTGATTGACAGGTAAAGGGGAGGGCCTGGTTGTCGGTTTTAAAACAATATTTTATTTATCTTCTTAAATGAATTTATGACACAGCTCTTTACATTGAAATTTCTACAGTTTTAGTTCAGCAGTAGTTTCAACTGTCCAAAGATCAGATCCAAAAGTGGTAGTTCTGCCCCCAAACCAGGTTTCAGACTTAACAACCGCACGTCTCTAGCTATAAGTGCCAGGAGTTCCAGTAGGGAATCTTGCCTAGGACACCAAAATGGCTACAAACATCCCTGTTGCTCATGAATATGTATTTGCTAATCATGCTGGGTTACCGACATCTGCAATGAAATCTACAACCAATCTGCTATTTGTGTATCCCAACTTACCGTATATTAGATATATCTCACGTAAAAAGATACGAATCCTCAATCCAGGTTTATTTACAACCGAGACTAAAATTTTGTAGGAGAGATATAGGATATAGGGCTTCCTCTCTTCAGAAATGTTAATACGTTCGTACCTATATAAATAATTTAGATGTGTTGCTAGTCACCTCTGCTGAGTTGGCACAGTGGCCTGATGAAGTCATGGTTAAAATGATTAAACAGAGAACTTTACGATAAACTCTCCAGATACCTATTAATTAAAACATTTGCTGGAGGCCATAATGTACGTCTACAACTTCAGCAAAGCTTATTCGCTTATTCCATACCTAATGCTGACCTAGTTACAGCTTTCCATAAACCTTAAAATACCCTAACAACCAGCCAGTTGTAAAGAGACACATATTATAGGGGTATCGATTATTTTCACAAACTGGAAGAATTCTGCCCTGTCCCTTTTGCTCTTGCATAGGAAGCAATGTAAAGAACAAGCCAACCTCCCATGCAGGATGTAGCTCAATAGACCTTTTCTAACTGACTTTGTTTCCCATGTGGAATATTGCAGACGGTTTTAAAGCCTAAGGGTGCTGCAGAAAATAGCAAGAACCTTCTTTTTTTTCTTAGTTTGAACCAATCAAATAGTAGCAAGGTGAAGAGGTTAAAACTAAGGAAAGAAAGCAAAACCCCAAACTATACTAAAA
Source organism: Hymenochirus boettgeri (assembly GCA_019447015.1). Lineage (NCBI taxonomy): Eukaryota > Metazoa > Chordata > Amphibia > Anura > Pipidae > Hymenochirus > Hymenochirus boettgeri. Next base: position 278,435,904 of record CM033470.1, read on the forward strand.
ACAAAATAGAGGGGATTGTTTTCACTGTGTTTGAAGTTCATCAGTTGGGAAAAAGAGGGGTGTTATTTAACCCTTTTGCTACCAAAGAAAGCTATGACACATTGCCCTCTGGCAAAGCTAAGTTTAACAAGAGCTGCTTCTTCTATTTCCCTACACAATAGGCCTCTTCTTTCATCATATTTGTTGTCCACATGTGCTGGTGGGAGCTGTTGATGACTAAAAATAAATAAAGCTGTGTCAGGACAAATCCTGATCTAGTCTGATGTTTAGATGTTTATGTTAAAGGTGTACAGAGAAGTGGGTTAATAAAGCACAATCAATATACCTGGAAGCATTGGTTACTATGCAGTAAATGTTGATATTTTGCAGCTCTAATCCCCCCCAAATCTTCATTGAAAACTCAATCTTTCCTTCACAATTTCTACCATTCTGGGACTTTATATTTTTAATGGTCGAAGTAATTAGAATCCCTACTATAACCTTCATCTAATTATGAAAACGATGGCTGTGATCAGCCCCAGTTTCTGGGCAAGTGTTGGGAGGTTTGTTAGCCTGCAGTCTGTAGATCACATGTTCTGCATTGCAAATATGTGACTGGCCGAGGGTTGCCAGACGTCTCTATTTGGGTGGACACCCCCGGAGTCCCCTCTGATCACGGCCTCGCCCCTAACCCCATCTATGCCCCTGTACTTCCTACTATAGCGTCACCGCCCCCTCCTGTTCAGAGGCAGCAGTAATCTGGCAACCCTGATCTGGTCTTACATTAACATTGAAATACATGTCTGTATTAAGTGGTTGCTGGTATTTGTAACTGTAAAACTGTAACAATATAGACAATGTTTAGCATCAAAGAGTTGCCAATCACATATTTCACTATTTGCATTCTAGAGCCTTTAGTGGAGTTAATAGAGATTTAAAGTTGTAGCAGTCACAAAAATATTGACTCATAAAAAGCTGCTAGTACAGTAGATTGCAGTTTCTAAATGAACATACACAATGTATAGACATCATATAGACAATCACTGTCTGCAACGTAAATGACTTTCTAAGAAATTCACAGCCAGAGGGGTTGGTATTTCATGACGTCCTGCAATAAAGGTTAATGGGGAAAACAAATGAGTCTGATTTCAGACTTTGTCCTTTACACCCAGAAAGGACAAGGGAAGGTTTAACATCAATTCCTCGGTGACGCAGTTATTTTACATCATCTATTTCACTAATCTATAGGTTTATCACAGTACAGTCAGTATGCAAAGTCAAACGTATTCATTTGTTGCCAAACCATGACAGAACACTAGAAACCATTGATCTACGCTGTACAACGGTTGGTCAGACAAATAAGCCATAGATTTCTATTTAGAACCAAGCACGCAGATCTGTGCACTTGGGAAATGACGTGTTTAATGAAGGGACATTGTTTTTATTGTTGGGTATACTGTATCTCCATAAAACACAGATGCCCTTGAAATACCTAAAATCACATTTCACATACAAATAAGCCTGAAATCATCAAATCCTGTCATTGTTCCCCATTTAACTTAGCTTGAATATTTTCAGGCATTATTAGCTGTTTAATAGGATTAATAATTACAATATGGCTTTTATCTGTTGTATTCAATTAGATCATGATTATCTGTTGTATTCAATTAGATCATGATATACCATGACCTGGATGAATGAGAACCTTTTACAAGCAATATGGCTTTTGTTTGACACTAGGATCAAAACATTACCATTGTCCTAACATTACCATTGCCCTTACATTACCATTGCCATAACATTACCATTGCCCTTACATTACCATTGCCCTTACATTACCATTGCCATAACATTACCATTGCCACAACATTACCATTGCCACAACATTACCATTGCCATAACATTACCATTTTCATTACATTACCATTGCCCTTACATTACCATTGCCATAACATTACCATTGCCATTACAGTACCATTGCCCTTACATTACCATTGCCCTTACATTACCTCTGCCCTTACATTACCATTGCCATAACATTACCATTGCCCTTACATTACCATTGCCATAACATTACCATTGCCCTTACATTACCATTGCCCTTACATTACTATTGCCATTACATTACCATTTGCCAATGCATTACCATTGCCATAACATTACCATTGCCCTTACATTACCATTGCCATTGCATTACCATTGCCATAACATTACCATTGCCATTACATTACCATTGCCATTGCATTTCCATTGCCATAACATTACCATTGCCATTACATCATTATTGCCATTACATTACCATTGCCACGTACACACTCTCTTGCTTTGCTCTGCAGGATGTATTTGCATGCAGGAACATTTCAATGGATTTTGGGATGACAAATGTACAGGAAATGTATCTGGAGAGTTTATCATAGTTTAATTTCTTGGCATTTTTCTTTGCATTTTTTCTCCCTATTGGGCTTGTGGCCTTAGGTAATATAGAACACAGAGAAGAGACCTGGACTGGTATAGAAACACATGGTAGCCGGGAGCTGCCAAAGAAAGGGTTACAGTTAGGGTGGGCAATTAAGAAAAACTTTGAATGTCTTAAAGTGCCATGAATAGGTTCACCTCAATTCTCACTTTTACATAAAAAATGTGTAATATTTTAGATCCATTACAGGTCTAGTAGCAGGGGGCCAGTTAGGGGCAGCCTATAGGCCACGTAGGGCCCCTTACTCTGCCCAGGCCTGGGTTACAGCCCTTCCAAATTACATGTGTAATTGTAATTACATGTCAGTGTTGTTTATTGATCCAGCAGGATGAATCACAAACAACGATATTGAAAGCCAACACACACATAAAATCCACAATTCCTCTTTAATCATTTGAAAATCCCGGCAGGTATTCTCCCTAAACTTGACCTAGGCTTATGGCACTCAGTACAATTCCTCCTCCAGGACTCCTACATTTATTTGTCTATTTTAATGTTTGAAAAAAGAGAAATGAATGGCAGTCTGTTTTGTGTTTCATATCTGTTTCTAATAATGAGAAGAATGCTAAGAGTCATATTCTCAGCTTGTATGTAATCAAAGCAAACACTACATTAACATTTCAGATGTTCAGCTCAGACCCGCAGATTCACAAAAACTCTCACAAAAACCTCTGGTGAGTAAATAATTCTAAATATTAATAGAGAGTTTGAATAAAACATCTCCCCTGGCATACATAAACACACACACTGGACACACAGTCATTGAGCAGTCATTAAACACCTCACCTGTTAGTGTAGAGGGAATGTCCACCCGTAAAATAAAAAAAAGTGTCAGGTTTCTGCCTGCAACCCCAACTTCTATTTTTACCTGCATATCACATGCATTTGTAACCATATTAATATATAAGTTTTCTTCTGTTCTGGCAAAGGTATCTGCTTTCTCTGCTCAATGAACTTTTTATAAGCTTGAGCACATGTAGAGGAGGCAGCAGGGGAAACAGCAGCCAATCATTGATCAGCACGCACAGCCTTGAATATATCAGTTGGGGACAGGTAACTGACCATTTTTCTTGTTTTACGGGTAGAGATGCCCTTTAACAAAGGACATTTGGTTATAAGCAGAAACATCCACATATTATGAAATTAATCAGATAAAGCCATACTGATAGGTTTCAAATACTTTTGCTTCGGGCCATACTGTTTTGTCACCTGCTTTCCTACGTCACATCACTGTAATTTTCATTTTCACTTAAAGCTGTAGGAGCAGTATAGGCTGCAGAAGAGGGAGCACTGGAAGTAGCCAAGTACTTGGCTGTGATGTTACCATCATGGCTGTGACTGACAGCTGTCACCCAAAAGGAACAGGAAGAAGATTGTAAAGACTGGTGGAGAGACGTTGGGGAAAAAGGTATGTATTGTTGGTGGGTTGTTTACCTAAATACCAATTGTATGTGTGCTAGTTTCTGTTTCAGCACAACTATGAAACATGTACTACATGTACATATTAACTACCCTATTTATCTAGTATCTACTATATACTGTAGCTTTAGCACAAGATTTACCTTATGGCTATATCCCTTAACATACTCATAACCCTTCAAATCTAAATTGCTGCATAATTACACAGATCTGATCCCATGTTCATGGAATATGTAAACGTGTTACCAGGCAAATGGTGAAAATGAACTGAACCTGAGATTTTGGAAATATTTACATCATCCAATCAACATTATGTAAACATGGCATTACATGTATAAATCCCATCAATTACTTATCACACACTCACATCATGAGTTTGATTATTTACATCTACCGATAGGACCATCAAGAATCCATGTTATGTTGGGTTGTATTAACAAGACTGACTTCAGAAATGTAAACCCTGACATTAATGTCAAATGTCTCAATATGAAAGCTTGGGGTCCGGAACTGGATTAGAATGTAGAACCTCTTTTTTACTTTTTACAGTCTACTCCTTATTCTGTTGTCTCGCTCCCTCTGTTCTGACTGTTGGTGTAGCACAAGCAGACCAAGCATGTCAGTACCAGTGGTACAATGGTGAGTCGAACAAGTATTAGCAGGGAAACCAGTAGTGAGATCTTTTTAGGTTCAGGATCAAATAGAAAGACATGGGACACATTATTCTATTTGTCAAGTTCTGGGATATTAGTCAGACAAACACGTTCAACCTAAGCCTCTACTTTAAAGTAATAAACGAAAATACAGATCCTGATTTAGGGGAAAAAATGTCTTTAGCTAGAAATTTTGCTTGAAATCTTTTTCTCTGACTTATTTTTTCTATTTAAAACTGTTCAGCAATACAGTAAAGCTATAAGTGACAATTAGCACACTATTTATCCATTCGGACTTCATGTTCTCCATCTATTTTCACTTTTGCAGCATTGTACCAATTTACGTTGGATTTCAGCCAATGTTTAAACAAATAAACAGCGGATAATAGCCATTGGTTTTCCAGCGCATGCATGGAAAGTCTAGCAGGCACGGCCCAGACAATGCCATTCCAATGGAGCCCGATTGTCCCAAGCTGCAAGTATTTTGTTGGGATTCCCTCTCACTGATATTTTTATTTTACATTCTTCCTCCTGCATAGCATTTCCAAGTAATAATACCCCCCAGAAAAAAGTGCGCGCTTGCCACAAATACTTAAGGCAAACAGGCAGTTTTATGGCTACATATTGACCTGAGCTGTGATGATAATTATTATGATAGTCTGCTGGATGTAGGACTATATTGTTGAGGCTGTTTAGTGATTGCAGCTGTTTCAGACATCTGTACAATGTCTCCAGTAAGCCTTTTTTTCCTTAGATCACTAGAAAAGCACGGTACTGTATCTGGACAGTTTAAAGTTGCTCTGACTTGCATCACAAATAATGTTAGAAGGACTAACCAAAATTGTCCAGCTCAGTCATTTATAATCATTTACCTATTGAGTACACACATGGCCATAGTAACAGGATAGAACATTTATCCTGTATAATGATGTTTAACTAGTCACTAGGTAAATCATTGCCCTGGCAGATATTGCATCCTCATAGATGTAGGAAATACACATTTAAATGGGCAACATATATACATGTTGGATTCCTAATACTTATATCAAATGTATTTATGTTTGCCCACAGCTAAAAGGAGGCATCTTTATGCAGGAAGGACCTATCATAGTGAACAGGATGGCCACTGGAGTTTCATATGTCAGGACCGAAACATCCTGGTTTTGCTAAGAGTGTTGGCAACTCCTGTGAGATCAGAAACCTAGATAAAGGGAATAGGGACAGGCTCAATGGAATTCTGGGACAGGCTCAATGGAATTCTCCTAGTTTACTAGAGAAAACTATTTGGGACAGGCTCAATGGAATTCTCCTAATTTACTAGAGAAACCTATTTGATAGCTCAAAAGAGCTTGGGAATTAATTCCCAGGGTCCTTTTTGTATAGCTAATACCATGTTTGTTTAAAGTTACATTGTTCAAAAATGCATAAAGGACAACAATACCACACAAACCCACCTCCACCCATGACTAGTACCCAGGGTGAGAACCTAAGCCAATGTCTAGAAATGGCCAGAAGAAAGATGTGATCAGGCCATTTTGCTCCTTTCCCATTTAGCCCAAGACTGAGGTGGGGGTGGAGCAATGTGTCCCATCGATAACTTTCAGCAGCTCAGTTTTAGACATTGAAAGTAAACCCAGGGGTAAGGACCTAATGGTGCTAGGTTAATATTAATGGTATATGATAGCTTGGGGGTTCATTTTTTTATATTGCTGTCCTTTAATAGCGTTACATAAAACTAACCTGAGCTTTATTCGCCCTTTTTTCTATGCAAGAAAAGATAAAAAACAACCTTAATACAACATGACAGAGCACCTGTAATACTACATTCTAACTAAAAAGAGCTGGCAACATTCCATACTCAATTACCCAGGAACTTCAACACTTTCTAACCTTTGGTGTAGATTTATTTAACATTCAAATTCATTAACATTTTGCAAAATGCACATCCCGTCAAAGGGCCGGGCTTCTAAAGCAACATCTTTTCATCAGCAAGGATTGCTTTGAATGCAGAGAACTCTGTTCTAGACATGCAGTTGCTGTGAGACGTAATACATTAACATGTCCTGTAAACAGGATAAGCTTTGTTCTTTTTAACAACATTGTTAACACTAAAGAAATGTTTTTGAAGGGAAACACACATGGGTTGATTTAATTTTCGGGAAAACTATAGCTAGATCTTTACATAAAAAAATGTTCTGCAACTTTTCTAAATATTTAAAGATCTGTAAAATATCAGTGTGCCCAACGTGGCAAATTTAAGGTTAAGTTAACATAACTATATAGTTGCAAAGGTTGAATAAAGACACACGTCTTTGAGTTCAACCCTTCTATTCCACCAGAGATGCTAACATATCCAAAAGTTGGGGGATCCTTCACCAGAAACATGTTAATAATTTGGGCTACTATCTTAGACAGAAGGGGAAATGTTGACTTTTGCATAAATTCTATTTCATTTATCCATCAAACATTCCCATTACAAACTATCGGGTCTAGAAGGATCTTTTTTTCTCAACATAGGGTTTCCAGATCATCTGTGGATTGTCGGATGCACTTAATAAATGTAGGGCTGCATTGATCACAAACTGATTGCATTTAAAGGGACAATTCAGTGGAAATTATCAATATTTGTTTAATTGTTAGTTTGTGTAATGCCTTCTTAGTTATTCTACATATTCTCTCTATTTTGAAAAATCAGTTGATTTCATACCCTTTGCTGTTCCCTGCTGTTGACATTAGTGAGCTGCCATTTAAGGTTCTAACGGTCCTTCTTCTTCTCAGGATGCACCACATACTTGGAATGTTCCAAACAGTAATTTCAGGAAGTCAGTATTTAGGTTGCATTTATTTATACACAGACAAAATGATGAATTGGCAGATTAAGGTCATTGGGATGAAAAAATACTGCTCTTTTTTCTGAAAATATATGTATTTGCACAGAACTTCCCCTTTTAAGGATACTGTAGGTTCACTCATAAAATTAACCTATCTTTTTTTGCATTAATTGAAGTATGGAATGTTAAGGAACCATGCCTTAACCGCTGTTCTTCAATTAATCTAACAGGAGCCAGGAGCAAAGATGCAGAACTTACCTGTGAGTGTGATCAACCGTTGGCTCCTTTGACAGGTTCCGACAGTTTCCAGCTTTACTTAACTATCGCACCCATGTATGCGAATGCACACTATGTCCTATACAGTCTCTCTTGTCTCTATACAGTATGATAGCACTATACTGTACACAACCCTACTAGCTCAAGCTGAAAAGGAACACATACAACACAACACCCAATTTGTGTGGCTACAGGCTCAAAGATTATACAACAATATGATAACAGAAAAAGCCAACCGTAAGCAATTCTTTTTGAAACAAAATTTCCTTTTAGAACGGAGGGCACTCAGCTAAGCTAATGACTTTAGCTAATGACTAAGCTAATGACTTAATGCCATTCAAACCCCACAAGATACTCAAGCACACACCACACCACAAATACTAGAGACCTTTGCTCAATTTTACGAAAACTTATATAAGTCTAGATTAACCTATACCCAACCAGAAATCCATGAATACCTCAGCGGCATGGAACTCCAAACACTAAAAGCAGACCAGAGATCGGCTCTAGAGGCCCCAATAACACTGAATAAGAGGCGATATACGCCATGCCCAACAAGAAAACCCCTGGTCCTGACAGACTACCAATAGAAATTAATAAAAGATACCAAACACAATTATTAAACCCCCTCCTGGACATGTTTAACTACTCACACCATAATGGCTACCTTCCTCCTTTGTATAATGCGACAATTGTGGTACTCCCCAAGTCTGGCAAAAACCCTTTAGAATGCGGCTCCTATCGCCCCATATCTTTACTGACATCAGATTACAAAATTCTAGCTAAAATCCTCACATATAAAAAATGTAATATTATCTGTTATACACCCGGATCAAACTGGCTTCATGCTGGGCAAATCCACATCCATAAACCTCCGCCGAACTGTAATTCAATCACAGTTAGATCACGATAACTCTGGCAAAAGAATAATGCTATCCCTTGATGCCAATAAAGCATTCGAGTCGAATGGCCATTCCTCATGAACGTTATGAATCTTTTTTGCTTTGGCGATAATTACATCAAATGGGTCCAACTCCTATTTACCTCTCCTCTAGCCCAGATCCAAATTAATGGAAGTCTCTCCCCACCTTTCCAACTACATAGAGGCACTCGCCAGGGCTTTCCCTTATCACCTTACTTATTCGCGCTTGCAATTGAGCCTCTGGCCACAGCGCTCCTCATGGACAATCGAATTAGAGGTTTCCAACTGGACCAATAAGAGGAACGCTTGGGCCTCTATGCTGATGACATTATTATGTTTCTAGAAAACCCCCATAGATCATTAATCGCAACCTTCAGTCTAATAAACACTTTTGAGTCTATTGCGGCTTGACCATCAACTGGAACAAGTCAGCAATATATCTAATGGATAATCCCAACCTAAACAACTTAAACCTGCATTCTCAAATCCCCATAGTTTCCCACTTCAAGTACCTAGGTATTATGATAACAAAGCTTCCTCAGCAGTTTTATTCATTAAACATCACCCTGCTACTGGATTTTACTTGCAACAAAATTTACTCGTGGAAACATGTACCCCGTAACCTTTGGGCAAAGATTCAGCTGGTTAAGATTTTCCTTTTCCCCAAGCTACTTTACACCAGGCATTCCATGAATTACATACCTCAGTCCTTCTTCAAAAAACTTAACTCATTATAACATCCTTCATCTGGAATAACAAAAGACCCAGAATCAATCTTAACAACCTCAAGGCCCCTAAATCTATGGGCGGCCTAGCTCTACCAAATCTACAACTATATTATTGGGCCTCACAACTCAAATATCCAGTGCTGGACCTCCCACACCCATCAACCAACTGCCTCCAACTATATGCAGCCGAAATATATATCTGGCCCCTATATGGCGTATCTTGATGTGCCAAAACAACACATGATAGGTAAAGGGACAGTGCTACACAAACAGGCGCACAAAATATGGTGTTTGTCCAATAAAACCTTAGGATTAAACAGACTGTACGAACATACCCCCCTCTGGAAAAACAAACTCTTATCAGAACTACAGGGATTGCCTGGAGCCACCCTCTGGGAGAGGTATGGCATAAACACACTGGGGCACATAATACAAAACAACTCCCTAATTTCATTTCCCAACCTGTAAAACACCTATAAATTACCCAATACAATGCACTATAGATATCTGCAACTAAGCCACGCGTTTAGAATGCCTACCGTCCCGCTAACACACCCATCAATAAACATCCAGTGATTGGAATTATCCGTATACAAAATCACAACCCAATTTCACTCATATCAAGGCCAAATGGTCTGCATGCCTGGGAGATACAAATATCAATGAAGAACAATGGCAAGAGATAACTGCATCCCATACATCGGCCTCACCAGCAGTCAATAACAAATTGATCCAACTCAAAATACTACACCAGGCATACTACTCTCCCAGACAAATTTTACATTTCAGATTTGGTGTGCTGGATGAGGATATTTGGTCCACTCATGAATCTCAATTCCTGCAGGCAGCACCATTTTATGCCAGGAAGACTATCGTACCAAAATGGCTCTCTCATAAGAGACCTAAAACTTGGACCTGGATTAGACTGGTTAACAATGATCTCCTTCTACTCAAATTAATATATAAACATAGAAGTTGGGAGAAAAAATTCAAGAAAATATGGGCAGCATGGATCGACTCCCCCAACACTGTCCATCCTTAAACATAATACATATTTGCGCCTTAAGTACAACTGGACGCTGTGGAGTCCGAGGTGCAACCGGGAATGGAAAGTATTAGACTATGTATAACACTTGTACATAAAAACTCGTAAATAAAACAGACCACATGTTAATGTTGTTACAAATTTTTATTTTATTGAAATTCTCTGATGCCCCATACATTTAATTATATACCCTACTCTTTTTATATTGTGATTCGGTATTCTAATACCTAATTGTGTATAATCTGTGCATCGGACAACAAATAAAACAAATTTTAAAAAAAGTGTCATTAATGGAAAAATAGGATACAAAAGACTACCTTAGTTTTACAATAAGCCGTCTATTTAATAAAATGACACGCCATATACATTATTGAAAGACCTAACATAAAATACACAAGTGATTGTCTAATAGTCCAAGCATGGAATATGTAGCACTGGTAGCCTTACCAACAGGGGAATACATTTTTCACTGTTGGACTTAAGTAAAACAAATACTGTGTTGCTAGCCCACAGATAATCTATGATTTACAACATAGCTAAATCCTGGTAACATTTTTGATGTATTTTCAAAAAGTGGGTATTGAGAGCAAGGTATCTGTGTTTGCTGATGTGCAATGTGCACTAAACAATCTGCTGAAAACAGACCTAGATAGATTATCATAATGGGCAACAGAATGGCAGTTGGGATTCAATGTTGATAAATGTAAGGTGATGCATTTGGGGTTTAACAATTCTTGTGCCTCTTACACCTAAATAATTCTATGCTAAGTGAATTTATAATGGAAAAAGGTTTGGAGGTTCTGGTAGATAACAGACTTAGCTGTAACAAACAACGCCAGACAGCCACGGCTAGAGCTAGCAAGATATTGCAAGATATAAAGAGGGGAATAGATTAAAGGGAGAAAAATATTATTATTTCGTTTTTTAAAAGCACTGGTAATGCTTCATTTGGAAAATGAGGTGTATTTTGGAACCCCGTACTGTAAATAAAGTGACATAATGGAAATTCAAACAGTTTAGAGGACCAAATTATTAAAGGGCATGTCCACCCCCAAAACTATAATTCCCCCCACCACTGGCCCCACTCTGTAGTAAATAATCCTCCTTACCTCACATCCCAGCTCCAAATGGTTCTCCTGTAGTCCCCCCCCAAAGTCCCAAAAACTGCCCACCAGGAGGATAGCAGAGTGCACATAGGACTCTGCCTCCTGTCTCACCCCGGGAGAAGTTTGGCATGCGCACTGCAGCCATTCTCCCTCTCCCTCCCTCTCACTCCCGTTTTGGACTCCCACCCCCTAGCTCAAAATCCATGCTATACAGTGTTAAGCTTAGGGGCATATTTATAAACGTTTGTTAACTTTTCGCGGCCGTTATTCCCAACAGTTTCGCAAAAATCACGTTTTCCGCAATTTATTAATGTGCAGAAAATGGCAGCGAAAGTTAACGAGTTGTTAACTTTTTGCGCCTATCGAAACAGTTACCGCCTCTTCTATTTATAAAGTGGCGGTAACTGTTACGCATCACTAAATCTCAACCGTTTTACCGTTTCCCCCTGGATCCCACCTGTTGCCAGCTGCTTCTTTCTTCTTTCTTCAGCCATCTACTGCGATGGCATCTGAGGTCCGCGGCGGAGTGCACCTGTTTATATAGGTTTGCAGAAAACCCTAATCTGTTTCTGATTGTCAATTTTTTAATGCTTGGTTTACATGCTTTACATTAACCAATCAAATTTTCCGAAAATCTGTCATCAACTGTTCGGTAGTGTGCATGAGTAGGCTTAACAGGAAGATTAAATACTGTAAATGGATGTATGTCTTTAATTAACCTCCAGTACTATGTTTGTAACCTCCCCCTTCATGATGAAGTAGGAAGCCCCCCCCCAAAAACATTGTGTTGATGTTGTGTAATAAAACCACTTGCACTTGTATACTTTACACGTCTGCACACTTTGTGTATACTATACATTGTATTGCATACACTATCCCAACATGTGCTAGGTAAGTATCACTTTCTGTAAAATGAAGAAATTAAACTTTGACAGAATTGTGCATTCTTTTATTAATTCTGGAATATTGTGGGCAGCTCTCCATTCTATTTAAGGGGCATATAAAGGTTAAAAAAAACAAAACAGTTAACATTTTTATATCTCGTTTCACCAGAAAAGACACCATCATATTCAAGAGGGGTTTATGATTGGAAAAAAGTAATTAATTCACAATTGTATTGTAGCAATAACTTTATATGTTTATAATTGTTTTTCTTTAGGCAACAAAGGGAGAATGTTTTATTGCATCATCAGAGTGAGCAGACAACATTGCAGGTTATAGAATGTAATACTTTATTGCTTTTCTTAAGCCTCTGGGCCTAAAATATAGACAGCCCTATGTATGTCTGGCCACAGCGCAGGGAACAAGGGTTAAATTTGTGCTAACACATTCACTGCCAGGTTGCCGCGACTTTAACACCTTACTTGTGGCGGCTGTGCGCAAAAGATACCTAAACCAGGAATGTTCAACTTGCAGCCCTACAGATGTTTAAAAAATGACAAATCCCATTGGAAGTTTTAGTTTTCAAACATCTGGAGTGCGGCAAGTTTGACATCCCTGTCCTAAACCATGTTACATTGTTTGTGCTGCATAGACCTTTGACGCATGTTACTAAAATTACTAAATCAAAGCCTAATATATAACCATATTCAGCTATATGAGAGGTTCACAAATATCTAACTTTCTGCATATGTAATTTTCTATATGAAATGTCAAGGTTTAGAAATGCCTGTAAATAGAAATATGTAACAAAATATAACCAAATTGACCATAGTTATCCTTTAATTTGTCCACAGACTGAGAAAAAAAAGTTAAAGGAAACCGAATGAAGATGTTGAATCAGTGCAGGGAAAATAAAGCTAATAAAGCGAAGAATCAACAGGTCTCAGCCAAGAATCACAAGTTTTACGAGTTAAACCTCCTCAGATGGTGCATACTGAATTGGTAACATTTTTGTAACACATTTCTAACATTTGACTCATAACATCTTGAAAAGCTGCAGAGATAGAGCTGGTAAGCAGTCAGCCCGAACATTCCTTTTTGTATTAACCCTTGCTCAGATAAGATCAAAGTCAGAATTTCCCATGTGCATAAGGGCTAGGCCACACTGCCGTGTTTTAACACGCAATCCAATCACAATTCACTAATGTTAGGAAATTGCTGTGTCCACACTAGGTGTGCTGCCATGCGTAACCGGCGTGCATGGGTTCTGCGTCTTTTTTCATTTGACCAAAATACCTCAAATATCGTTTGGTCAGTTCCAAATATCACCTCATGTGCACCGCCTAAAGGTACTTATTGCACCATTAGTTATATGTAGGGAGAGCAGTGTGGTAAAAGAAATAGAGGTTTTGCCTTTTTGGGAAGTAAAAGGTGTTGTGTCAAAAATAAACTATGAGGAGAAAACAAAAGAAAACACCTTTATTGCGCAGATATGATACTTAGCTTAGTAGCTCACTCAAACTAACAGTAACAGCTGTCACTATCAAAAAGAGTTTAAGGTACTTACCTGTTCGCCCAGACCAGCAAGGATCCGCGGGGCGGCACTTCAGGGTTGGTGACGTGGACGCTTGTTTGCTTGTTTGTCACCCTGTAACTGCGCCGGCCAGTGCAACGATCCAAATAGCTCCTCCTTCCTTGCTCTGGTGCCCGTTTGTCATTTGTTTTGGCATCTTGGGTTCCTCTTTTCTTGTCTAGTGAGCTCCTGTCTTCAGTTCTCCATTGTTCCAGTATCCAGCTCCTACAATGTTCCAGTATCCAACTCCTGCACTGGTCCAGTATCCAGCTCCTGCATTGTTCCAGTATCCAGCTCATCCATTGTTCCAGTATCCAGCTCCTGCATTGTTCCAGTATCCAGCTCCTGCATTGTTCCCAGTATCCAGCTCCTCCATTGTTCCAGTATCCAGCTCCTCCATTGTTCATGTATCCAGCTCCTGCATTGTTCCAGTATCCAGCTCCTGCATTGTTTCCAGTATCCAGCTCCTGCATTGTTTCCAGTATCCTACTGCTTCCTCCTTCATCCGACTAAAAAGTTAGTCTCCCTGGTACTCTATTCCTGTAGGGCCACGGCAGCATTACAATTACAAAGAAAGACAGAATTATAGATCGGGAGGCCTTTTTAGGTCTTATATGCACGAATAATATATTACACAATGAGATAATATATTACCTTACATCAGTGAATAAGGGAGGGTAAAAGGAATACATATTCATAAGAAAACTATAACCCATTACATTTTTACTATACGTCAGCATACATGCAACTCCATGATTCTGGAACACCCAGAATCTTCCTTGGGTCCCAATTAAGACTTTCCAAAGTAACCATTGACTTCCTCAGATCCCAATCCTTGGCTGATCCCAATCCCCAACAATAAGAACTAGGCCTCTGCTAAAAATACATAAAGGCTCAGGACATAACTTAGCTGATGTCAGAATGCTATTGACCCTTAACCCAATAGAAAACCACCTGCATCCTTTCCAGTTTGTTTCTCACAGCTTCATTAAAGGGCATGTCCACACCCAAAACTAAAATTGAACCATGCTGGCCCCACTGTGTAGTGTAAAAAAATCCTAAACTTACATCTCTGCTCCAAATGGTTCTCCTGCAGTGCTTGTCCAAAGTCCAGGAAACTGAAGTGTAGGAGCCTGTCTGCATGTAAAAAGGTTTATGCCTCTTCTCTGTCCTCTGAGGACTCAAGCATGCATTATGGAGCCGATCTCCCCCCCCCCCTCCTCCCTCCATCAAAATCAATCGGCGCTGTACTTTTAGTTTTACATGTAATCCTTTTTCTGTAGTGTAGCTTCCCCCCTACAATAGGGTCCTGCAAACAGGAAGTCAGTATTTCGGTTGCATTTATTTATACACAGACAAAATGCTGAATGGGCAGGTTAAGATCATTAGGATGAAAAAATACTGCCCTTTTTTATGGAAAGTACAGTATTTGCACTGAACTTCCCCTTTAAGGCTGTGTAAATAACATGCAATTGCATAGCTTTTCGGCGACCAAAGGCCAACCGTTCATTTGTCCAAATTGGGGGAATGAGAGATCAGATGTGTCTGAAAGCCTTGGCCACTCGTGCGCACTTTAACGCAAACGTCCGTCCTTGTACTCGCCAACCTGTTGGAAGTGAGGAACGGTCGATCGAGACCAAGGATCTAATGGTGTGTAACAGGTTTAAATGTCACATACACTGGTTCTATCCTGTCTGTTTTTATCTTTTGTGTGAAAATATATCTAAACAGGAGTCCCCGAATGTACATCCAAGGGGTATATTTATAAAGGGGCACTATTTTCGTTATTTGACTATTGCAGGACATTGCAATGGCAAAGATCCTTATTTTTGCCTTATATAGAAAGCCGATAGTTCTGTACATTTCCCTACAGTCTATAAACCTTGACAAGGCATTATGTATTGTAGCCATTTTTAGTGTTCCTTCAACAGGGTTTATACATGTAAAATAGTCATGTTCCTAGAAAAGAAAATGAAAATACATTAATAATGCGATAATAATAGTCACTGTGGTGCCTTTAGGCCTTGAAAACATCTTTTTAAAACCAAAGTGAACCTTCAAGTTGACAACAAAACAAATGTAGAGCATAGCACATTTTTTGCGTATTCTAGTTATTTTGCATATAGGGGCACAAAAAAAAAATGCCTGAACTGGATTAAACCTTTACACTTCCTTGTAGCTAAATAGGTAACTGAATGATGTTGAATGATAAGACTAAACCAAAAATCGGTTGGAGGGAATGCTAACAAGGCAAGAGACAAGGGGCTAAATTAAAAACCCACGGCATTGAAACATTTATTGTAAAATTGACCATGGTTGTACAAAAGACCCAATCCGGATTTTGGGACTTCGGAAGACATGGTCTTGATTGTATTTTCGATATTTTCGAACGTTCGAGGCTTTTTTTGAAAATTCATTTGGTTTCGGATTTTGGATCTTCGGTATTTTCCCGAGATCCAGGAATCTGAAAACGGAACAAAACTAGTGAGTTTCAGCCATCTCTATTTTTAAAACCACACACGACTCAGGTACACACACCTACTGATAAACCCATTAACAACCCCAGCACAGATAAAAAACATCTTCCAAAATGCAGATTTTTAAGCCAAATCAATGTTTAAATTCAACTATGTCTTTCTAGTTTGAATACTCTAATTACATCAGCTTTTTTCCAATCCAATTTCCGGATTTAAGAGGAATCTGAGAAAATAAGACACAATGGCCTGGATAAAATGAAGATAGTTCCATAAGGCTGGGTACACACGGAGGGAGCCCGACTGAGGCTAAAGGCCTGAACGGTCGGTCAGCCAAAAATATTGGCTGGTGTGTGACCCAGCCTAAGGACCAGGATGTATTTATCCGGTCCAGGAGCTTTATTGAAATTAACCTTATTTAGTTGTATTGATCCATATCATCAGTTTCTGTATCTTTTATACCATTATTGCTAATACTCTATGCTATCTGTATATGGAAGTTCTGTAGTATATACCGGGGCAAAAGTCCTCTGTAACTATCTTATCCCAATTATTATGGCCCCACATTTTCACTCCCCATTTTCTTAATTAATATACATAACAAATTGTTTAGGGTTAAGGTGCCCATACACATGCCCCCCCCCCCCGGTAGATAGGAGGCCAGACACTGACCCACCCTCCTCCATAATCAGCTGTTTTTAAACAGCTGATCGTGCATACGGAACATGCGCACGATCAGCTGTTAAAGACTGTACCCGAACTTCCGGGGCTGGAAGTTTGGGTCCGGTCTTTAACAGCTGATCGCACATATGTTTCCCCAGATCACCATGGCCGCTTGCACCAAATGAATCCCCTCCCAATGCTGCTATTGGACAGGAAGAACACTCCCAAATCTTTTAATGCTCCCCTCTCTGCTCCTTGTTCTTTTTTTTCCTGGCTGGGCTTATATGTTGGCTTACATACCGCAGGCCCCTTTGAAGTTAATTTGCAAAATTGCAAAACAGCAAATGGGCTTCAGCAAAGACCTTTATTAGGCACTATAGTTGGAGTTATTGATGAAATCAAGACACGATATTTGGCAGAAAAGTTTTACAGTCTGTAGTGTCAGATTTGATAAAATAAAAAAATGTGTGTGTTTGAACATTCCCACCCAAAAGTGTTGCTTTGGTATAATCCATTTGGTGACATTGCTGCCATGGTGATCTGGGGAAAACAAGAAATCAAATCCTACTTACCGAGATTTCTGTTTCCCAGTCACTTCCATGGCAGCAGTCACCAAAACCCTCCCAAAATGTTTTACTTAATTGGAGCTTTGGAAGGAGCAGAGGAGAAGCAATTTAAAGATTTGGGATTGTTCTTCCTGTCCAATAGCCACCATTGGGAAGGGATTCATTTGGTGACTGCTGCCATGGAAGTGACTGGGAAACAGAAATCTCGGTAAGTAGGATTGATTTCTGTGTTTCTTTTCATTCGCGCAATCAGCTTTTTTAAACATTAGGTTGTGGACTTGTGGTGGATGCTGCCCCCCAGGCCCCCCCCCCGCCCCCCGCGGTACCAAATATCAGCAATGTGTATAAGCACCTTTAGTCTTGCTTTGTTCAGCTTTCCTTACTTCATTATTTGTTTTAGCTAGCTTAAAGGGCAGTCCACCCCAAAACCAAATTTCCCCCACTGTGTGTGTTTTAAAAATCCTCCTTACTTCTCTGCTCCAAATGGTTCTCTGTAATGTCTGCCCAAAGTCCTAGAAAGTAAAGAGTAGAGGCCGACTGGAGGGAAAACATTTTTGCTGCAGTTTCATGAAAGCAGGAGGCCGTGTCTAAACACCGCAGGAAAGAGGCTGTGTAAGTAAAGTTTGGGAAAGATTTTTCACAAGAAAATATAGCAGTTGGGGGTGGGAGAAGGAACCCTACACTAAGAAAATGTTCTAAAAAGAAGTGGACACACCCTTTAATTGCTTTCTTACAATCCTTTTTACACTTTTTATAATTCCTAAAGGCCACTCAATTTAAATGCCATTTTCATCCTTCCATTTCTCTATTTACATCAGAATTCAGCCACATGGGTAAAATTTTGATTTAAAATGGTAGATTCTGCTTCCAGAACCTCAGAGCGAGAGAGTCAAAGAGACTAAAAACCAAATTAGCACAATAAAAGACATGGTAGCCCCATTCACAGCAAATTGGCGACCACTGTAACTTAATAGAAGACATACAACTAAAACAAGATGACTTGGAAAACAGACATCGCGAAACAATCTTAGGTTCGTGGGGACTGCCAGAAAATCTGAAGGCACGAGCCCACCAGAATTTCTGGAAAAACTGCTAACCCAAACATTCGACAGAGAAATGTTCTCCGGCTTTTACAGTGGAACAAGTTTACTGTATACTAGTAAAGTAAACTTCTATCTCTAAGGCTAAATAAACATATAAAGACAATAATCACGCAGACCAAACGGAATTTATCCCAGGAAAGAATACCTCACTTAAACACCCGCAGACTCTATATGAACAGGAAACAAATCATGACAAAATGGGCTCAAGATGCGTAATAACATTTGATACAGCCAGGGCTTTTGACTCAGTGGAGTGGCCTCTTTTTCATAACCAGAGGCACCCGTCAAGAGTGCCCATTATCACCCCTCCTTACGCCATAGTAGTGGAACCTCTTGCAGCCCAACTTTGTAATCACCCGTACATCCGTGGCCTTAAAAATATGATCTAACAGAGACCGTAAGTCTCTATGCGGATGATATGCTGCTTTACCTGGATGACCAGAGCATATCCTCAACACATTGTTGAAGTAATTACAAACTACAAAAAATGTTCTGGTCTTTCAATAAATTGGATAATCCCAAATACTCCCACTTGACAGCTTCCCACCAGAAGCTCCATTGGCTCCATCACCCCTATCCAGGACAACCAAAATCAAATATCTAGATGTAAATATCTCAAGATGGCGGTGGACTATGCGGCCCTCAATGTTGAACCACTCATAACACTAGTGAAAAACAATGCATTTGGTCCAAATTACCCCTAGGTGTCATGGGTCGAACCAATTTAACAAAATGTATTATTACCTAAATTCTATTCCCCTTTGGCACCCCACCCTCCTACTGCTAAAACACTTCAAGATTCTGGAAGCAATCCTTAAATCCTTTGTATGGGGTACAGGCGTCACAAACTAAACTGGAACATCTTTAAAAACCCCTAAGATTTAGGTGGCCTGGCAATACAGACCTGAGAACCTACTATGTGGCGGCACAGCTTCTCATATATGCCATTGGTCCTTAGAAGAAAGAGACAGACTCCACACCCTGTTAAAAATACCAACATTAATACTAACCTGGTATACTAGAATCCATTGCTAGAGGCTACAAGAACCCAACTCACCAGCAACATCCTCTCTCATCCAAGCATGAAAAATGGGATCTGGCACATAACAAACTGTTGCCCGAGTTCATCTCTATTCCACAGGTGGGGAATTGGGTTGAATATGAAATAACCGGATTTAACACCTCACAAATAACAACACACTCAAGACCTCAAACAGTTAAAACACAAATTTGAACAACATGCTTTTCAGATACCTCCCGGTGAGAAACCTATTCTATGCAAAGAAGCTAATTGCTCAAACCTGGATCCAACCAACCCTCCCTTCACTGCTAAGATGGACATCTTCTATCAATGCAAACTCTCCCTTTTAAAAAACTAATCTACACACCACCGGGGCTGCCCCACTAAATATGATCAAAATTTGGACTAGATGGGAAACATCCTCCCACACATGCAATGACTGAATACCCAAATCAAGATAAAGAACGGCAATGGCTAAATGCTTACTTCAGTTTTATTCTTTAAAGTAACAAATAACTCATGAGGCAGAATGGTTTTTTTTTTATGTTATAAATGTTATTGAAAACAGTGCATGTTGAAAACAGAACAGTGACATAAATAATCATATGCTGTTTAATGGCTATAATTGAACATTGTGCAAAAATATCAAGCATTACTATTTCTGCAAATATCCGATACCTATGTTCTGTATATGTATTCTTTTTATTACATTATTAATAAAATTCCTCCATTAAGAGGGATTTTTAAAAAATGGTAGATTCTAGCATAGTAGTGGATACACTACCTAGATTTTGCGAAAGCTTTTGATACTGTGCCACATAAATGAATAAGATAAATTAGGATAGTTGGCCTAGAAAAAAAATTTGTACATGATAGAAAATTGGTTGTCGAATTGCAAACAGAGAGTAGTGGTCAATGGAGCTACATCCATGTGGGCTTAAGTTCTGAGTGGAGTGTCTCAGAGCTCTGTTCCGGGACCACCTCTTTTTAATTGTTTATAAATGACTTAGAAGGGGGCATTGAGAGTCTGTGTCTTTGCTGATACTAAACTATTCAGAAACTTAAAACGATGTGCAATTGCTGTAAGAAGACCTAGATAGATTATCAAAATGGGCAGCAGAATGGCAGATAAGCTTCAATGTTGATAAATGTAAGGTGATGCATTTGGGGTTTTAACAATCCTTGTGCCACCTACACCATAAATAACTCTGCACAGTGAATCGCTATGGAAAAAAGATTGGGGGTTTTAGTAGATAACAGATTAGCTGTAGCAAACAATGCCAGGTAGCAACGGGTAGAGCTAACAAGACATGTCTTGTATAAAGAGGGGAATAGATTCAAGAGAGAAAGATATTATTCTCCCTCTTACAAGGCACTGGTAAGGCCTCATTTGGAATATGCAGTGCAGTTTGGAATCCCTATACAAAAAAGGTCATCTTGAAATGGAAGCAGTTCCGAGAAGGGCAACTAAAATAATAAAGGAATGTAGGGACTTAACTATGCAGGCAGATTAGACAAGTTAGGGCTGTTTCATTGGAGAAGGCATTTGAGTGGGGATATATTCACTTATACAAATAAGTTAATAAACCATATAATGAACTCTCTGGTGCATTGTTAACTATATATATAATAATAATATGATATAATATATCATATCTGAGGACTCATGGTGGATCCTGGACAAGATGAAAATTTCATCTTCAGGTTAGGAAAGGTTTCTTTACAGTGAGAATGATAAAACTGTGGAACTGTCTTCCAGCAGAGGTGGTAATGGCAAGTTCATTGAATATCTTAAAGTGGCCTAGATAATTTTCAAAACTAAAGAATATTGTGAATACTGGTAATAATTAATACATATAATTTACATTGAAAAGATCAAAAAAATACATCCATTGGCTTGTATGAAACGACCTTTCCTAAAAGCATTTTTATTCTATACTCATTCATGTAGAATGCATAGTACAGGGTGGAGACTTTAATTATATTTATTTTACAATTTATTTTGCATTGTTCTACTTCAATGACTGGAAAATATTCAGGATTATATCATTGAGGCAAATTGTAAAAATGTGAGCAAGATTACAAAGATTATTAGGCTAGGACAAAATGAGGTTTGGAACACCAAGGACATTTTCTGTTATATCCGTGTGTAAATGGTGTTAAAAGCACTAAATATTCCAGTCTGTTTAGGCTGAGGTCCTGTTAGTACTCAGAGGGCCAAGAACAATGACTTTAAGGAGTGTTTTACCACAGCTTTAGGGAGTACATAGCCACAAACCTCATGGAATGTTTTACCACTGTTTCAGGGAGTGTTGGACAATAGCTATTGGGTGAAAATTTGCACATATTTGGCGATATTGAATTAGTGAAATCAGAGGTGGATAAAGGTTATGTAAGTAAAAAACAGGGGGTTAGAAAACAAAATTGGCATAGGACAAGAATGTCTGCATGTTAAACTGTTCTAAAGACTTTACTTAAGGTCTCAAAACAGTTGATTTTAAATTAAAGGCCAGGTTCCTACCTTTAAAATGAGCCATCAACCACATCTCTACGGGCTGCACAGCCACAGAGTAGGAAGAAATCACTGATCAGAAAGTTAGGTGGTGGGAGGTTCTGGTTTTTGGTCACAATACTATTTCCTCCTTGTAATCTGTGGGTTGCACATGCTTAGGGCAGGAGAAAGCAGAAGAAACCAGAAAGAGAGGGGCATGGGGGTCCACGAGAAGGAGGATACACAGGTAAGAGGATTGTCACAGGGTTTCAGAGCAGGAAGCAGGAAGTATGGTGATGCTGCTACCATATCACAAAATGTAAACATCAATAAATAATGAAAGTAAATTGCAAAATACTCAGGAAAGCAATTCCTGTCAATTTACTTAAAGTCATTTTTGGATCACAATTACGAAAGTGACTAAACAGATTTAACAACAGTTTTACAGGTTTTTTCAGCATTACCTCTCAACTATTCTGGTTTTCCAAACTACCACTTTTGAGGGTATTGTTCTGTGGTCATGGATGGCAAGCTTTGTCCCGTGATGGGTGGAACTTAAGAGTCTGCCGTGGAGCAGAGATATAAAGTTTGGGGGCAGAGCTCAGCAGTGAGTGTTTTAAAGGGGAAGTTCAGTGCTAACTCATATGCTTTTAAGAAAAAAGAGCAGTATTTTTCCATCACTGTGACCTTAACCTGCCCATTCAGCATTTTGTCTGTGTATAAATAAATGCTTCCGAAATACTGACTTCCTGTTTGCAGGACCCCTAGGAGAGACTGTTATGGCCTTGCCCTTGACCCAGCCTGGGTTAATTCAGTTGCTCAGTAAAAATTTGAGCACGTTTGACCCATCCAACAACCAATCAGTAGAAATCACTGTTAGGAACATCCAAGGATGTGGGCATTTGGGAAGAACGAGGAATGTTAAACCTGAAATGTCAGCTCACTAACGTCAACAGTAGGGAATAGCAAAGGGTATGAAATCAACTGATTTTTAAAAAAAATGGAGAGTATATGTAGAATAACTAAGTATGCATAATACACAAACCAAGAATTAAAAAATAATGATATTTTCCACTGAACTTTCCCTTTAAGTTCCACATTTAGTAGCACTGTCCAAGACTTATGCAGTTTTTCTAATCACTCCCTATCCAGTGGCAAGCACAGGATTTTCAAGGGGGGATTCCTAAATGGGTTACCACTGAACAAGCCCAGAAGGGGTATGGCAGATTACATTCATGTGTTCTGTTATAATGGATCATATAATAATATAAATATTCTCTAATTGCCATGATTATCATCACATTTGGCCAATATAATATTCCTTACTTGTTATAAAGTTATAATTTATAAGGGGGTACACACAAACTAACAGATATTTCCGTGTAGTGTTTGGTCGGGTAAACGCTTTGGTCCACAGGAGACATTTGCTGTGGCTGACCACTATATAGCTGCGAAAGGTCGGGACGGAAACAGTCTATGGGCAACAGGAGAAGATGAACAGCAGACAGCACTGAGCAGAGAAAGGGGGATTCCAGACAACTAGTAATCCCCCTAAACACACCACTGTACCCCAGCACTTTTAGGGAGGGCAGTACTTATGTAAATGTGAACAGGGCATTTTCTAGGGCAAAACTGGGTAAAGGAAGAGCAAATCATTAGTAAAGTTAAAGCATTGGCTGGTGAACTGGGAAAACTGACTAACAGTGTATGCTGAACTGGAGGGCTGGAGGGGACACGCACTGCGGAAGATGTAGGGACAGTTTTTAAAAGTTTGGCTCGGTGCCAAAAGGTCTGTGAAAGCAATTTCTTGAGAGCTTCAGAAATGGGAAGACATGGGATGTATTTGATTACCAATGGTAGAGACATTTTAAGAAGGGACTAGAGAGTGAGCAGGTTACATATACACTACACAAGGGATTCAATATTGCCTTTGCTGGCATTGAGTGCTGGGCATTGTAGTGCTGGGCATTGTAGTGTGGTGTTTGAAAAAATGGGAGATAGACTATGCTGTTGGGATTTTAATTTTTAAGGGCAGAGTTTAGACTCTGCGATGCATGAGGACTTACGATAATAAACTAAGCAACTTGACCTATAAAAAGAGCTACGGTGCCCACATATGTAACAAATACACATTTTTGGACACTACCGTATATACTCGAGTATAAGTCGATCCGAGTAGTAAGTCAGGTACCTATTTTTACCTGAAAAATTGTAAAAACTGATTGAATCGAGTATAAGTCGAGGGTAGAAATTATCACTACTACTGCCTTCTGATTCTGTGTTGTTTTAGGCTTTAGTGCCCTTTAAATGGACAGCAGGATTCCCATACATGAATCCCATACAGTAATAGCCAAATCTAGTACACAGTAACCTCCAATTCCTTGGTACTCCAGATATGAAAACTACAACTCCCAGCATGCTTTGTTGCTGGGAGTTTCAGTTTCTAAACAGTGTGAGTGGGAAGGTTCAGTAACTTTTAATTAAACATACCATCATTTACAATTTCCTGACCCCCATATAGTAAAGGGCCCTCGAACCCCATATAGTAAAGGGAACTCTGACCCCCATATAGTAAAGGGCCCTCTGACCCATAGTAAAGGGCCCTCTGACCCCCTATAGTAAAGGATTCTTTGACCCCATATAGTTTAAAATGTCACCTGAGAGTTGTAGTTTCAAGCTGTCATTTGCACTGTACTAGCAGCTGTTTTTGCCAGAAAGAAACCATCAGATTTACAGCATAAGATGAGCAGTGACAGTGCTGAGTGAGTAGCAGCCAGACTACAGGAAGCAGGAAGTGTAAAGGCAGATCAGCTCTGTACTTTCTATGCAGGTTAACACACGCGCCACCTACTGGTTACTATCTGCAATTGCAGAATTTGGATCTAAATTTCGACTTGACCCGAGTATAAGTCGAGGTTAGGCTTTCAGGCTAATTTTAAAGCCTGAAAAATTCGACTTATACTCGAGTTATATGGTAGGTAAATTTGTAAATAATGGTATGATAAAGGATTGCTGAAGAGAACCTTATAGTATGTAAAGAGTTACAAGTAAAACTATATTAAAGGGTATGCCCACCCTAAAATTCCCATCTTTCTGTAGTGTAACCACATGGTGTATTGTAAAAAAAAAGTCCCCAGAAACTTTTGGTTGAATGGAGTTGCATTTGGGCTTGGCCGCCGGCCGCCTCTGTGATTGGCTGAGAATCAGCCAATCACAGACGCAGCTGCCAGCTATTGATTTAGCCAGGGAACCTGGTCTGGTAAGTAAGTTTTTTTCTGACTTTTCTACAAATACACCAAGTGGTTAGGGTTGCGATTTTAGTTTTACATGTAATCCTTTTTCTGTAGTGTAGCTTCCCCCCATCGCAACCCTAACCACTTGGTGTATTTGTAAGAAAAGTCAGAAAAAAACTTACTTACCAGACCAGGTTCCCGTGGCTAAATCAATAGCTGGCAGCTGCATCTGTGATTGGCTGATTCTCAGCCAATCACAGAGGCGGCCGGCGGCCAAGCCCCTAATGCAACTCCATTCAACCGAAGAAAGTTTCTGGGGACTTTTTTTTTACAAATACACCATGTGGTTACACTACAGAAAGATGGGAATTTTAGGGTGGGCATACCCTTTAATATAGTTTTACTTGTAACTTTTTACATACTATAAGGTTCTCTTCAGCAATCCTTTATCATACACATTATTTACAAATTTACCTACCATATATACTCGAGTATAAGTCGAATTTTTCAGGCTTTAAAATTAGCCTGAAAGCCTAACCTCGACTTATACTCGGGTCAAGTCGAAATTTAGATCCAAATTCTGCAATTGCAGATAGTAACCAGTAGGTGGCAATGTGTTAACCTGCATAGAAAGTAACAGGAGCTGATCTGCCTTTACACTGCCTGCTTCCTGTAGTCTGGCTGCTGGACTCACTCAGCACTGTCACTGCTCATCTTATGCTGTAAATCTGATGGGTTTCTTCTGGCAAAAAACAGCTGCTAGTCAGTGCAAATGACAGCTTGAAAACTACAACTCTCAGGTGACATTTTAACTATATGGGGTAAAGAATCCTTTACTATATGGGGTCAGAGGGCCCTTTACTATATGGGGTCAGAGGGCCCTTTACTATATGGGGGTCAGAGTTCCCTTTACTATATGGGGTTCAGAGGGCCCTTTACTATATGGGGTTCAGGAGAATTGTAAATGATGGTATGTTTAATTAAAAGTTTACTGAACCTTGCCACTCCACATGTTTAGAAACTGAAACTCCCAGCAACAAAGCATGCTGGGAGTTG
This sequence comes from Hymenochirus boettgeri, assembly GCA_019447015.1. Taxonomy (NCBI): domain Eukaryota; kingdom Metazoa; phylum Chordata; class Amphibia; order Anura; family Pipidae; genus Hymenochirus; species Hymenochirus boettgeri. The sequence continues at coordinate 278,462,401 of CM033470.1, forward strand.
TAGTTTTCAAATATCTGGAGTACCAAGGAATTGGAGGTTACTGGTACTAGATTTGGCTATTACTGTATGGGATTCATGTATGGGAATCCTGCTGTCCATTTAAAGGGCAACTAAAGCCTAAAAACAACACAGAATCAGAAGGCAGTAGTAGTGATAATTTCTACCCTCGACTTATACTCGATTCAATCAGTTTTTACGATTTTTTCAGGTAAAAATAGGTACCTTGACTTATACTCGGATCGACTTATACTCGAGTATATACGGTAGTGTCCAAAAATGTGTATTTGTTACATATGTGTGGGCACCGTAGCATCTTTTTATAGGTCAAGTTGCTTAGTTTATTATCGTAAAGTCCTCTTAGCATCGCAGAGTCTAAACTCTGCCCTTACAAAATTAAAATCCCAACAGCATAGTCTATCTCCCAATTTTCAAACACCAGCACTACAATGCCCAGCACTACAATGCCCAGCACTACAATGCCAGCAAAGCGCAATATTGAATCCCTTGTGTTAGTGTATATGTAATACCTGCTCACTCTCTAGTCCCTTCTTAAAATGTCTCTACCATTGGTAAGTCAAATACATCCCATGTCTTCCCATTTCTGAAGCTCTCAAGAAATTGCTTTCACAGACCTTTTGGCACCGAGCCAAACTTTTAAAAACTGTCCCTACATCTTCCTGCAGTGCGTGTCCCCTCCAGCCCTCCAGTTCAGCATACACTGTTAGATCAGTTCTCCAGTTCACCAGCCAATGCTTTAACTTTACTAATGATTTGCTCTTCCTTTACCCAGTTTTGCCCTAAGAAAATGCCCTGTTCACATTTACATAAGTACTGCCCTCCCTAAAAGTGCTGTGGGTACAGTGGTGTGTTTAGGGGGGATTACTAGTGTCTGGAATCCCCCCTTTCTGCCTGCTCAGTGCTGTCTGCTGTTCATCTTCTCCTGTTGCCCATAGACTGTTTCCGTCCCGACCTTTCGCAGCTATATAGTGGTCAGCCACAGCAAATGTCTCCTGTGGACCAAAGCGTTTACCCGACCAAACACTACACGGAAATATCTGTTAGTTTGTGTGTACCCAGCCTTAATAATTATATACTTTATAACAAAAGTAAAGGAATATATATATTGGCCAAATGTGATGATAATCATGGCAATTAGAGAATATTTATATTATTATATGATCCATATATAACAGAACACATGAATGTAATCTGCCATGAACCTCCTTCTGGGCTTGTTCAGTGGTAACCCATTTAGGAATCCCCCCTTGAAAATCCTGTGCTTGCCACTGGGATAGGGAGTGATTAGAAGAAACTGCATAAAGTCTTGGACAGTGCTACTAAATGTGGAACTTAAAGGGAAAGTTCAGTGGAAAATATCATTATTTTTTAAATTCTTGGTTTGTGTATTATGCATACTTAGTTATTCTACATATACTCTCCAATTTTTTAAAAATCAGTTGATTTCATACCCTTTGCTATTCCCTACTGTTGACGTTAGTGAGCTGACATTTCAGGTTCTAACAGTCCTCGTTCTTCCCAGAATGCACCACATCCTTGGAATGTTCCTAACAGTGATTTCTACTGATTGGCTGTTGGATGGGTCAAACGTGCTCAAATTTTTACTGAGCAACTGAATTAACCCAGGGGCTGGGTCAAGGGCAAGGCCATAACAGTCTCTACTAGGGGTCCTGCAAACAGGAAGTCAGTATTTCGGAAGCATTTATTTATACACAGACAAAATGCTGAATGGGCAGGTTAAGGTCACAGTGATGGAAAAATACTGCTCTTTTTTCTTAAAAGCATATGAGTTAGCACTGAACTTCCCCTTTAAACACTCACTGCTGAGCTCTGCCCCCAAACTTTATATCTCTGCTCCACGGCAGACTCTTAAGTTCCACCCATCACGGGACAAAGCTTGCCAGTCCATGACCACAGAACAATAACCTCAAAATAGTGGTAGTTTGGAAAACCAGAATAGTTGAGAGGTAATGCTGAAAAAACCTGTAAAACTGTTGTTAAATCTGTTTAGTCACTTTCGTAATTGTGATCCAAAAATGACTTTAAGTAAATTGACAGGAATTGCTTTCCTGAGTATTTTTGCAATTTACTTTCATTATTTTATTGATGTTTACATTTTGTGATATGGTAGCAGCATCACCATACTTCCTGCTTCCTGCTCTGAAACCCTGTGACAATCCCTCTTACCTGTGTATCCTCCTTCTCGTGGACCCCCATGCCCCTCTCTTTCTGGTTTCTTCTGCTTTCTCCTGCACTAAGCATGTGCAACCCACAGATTACAAGGAGGAAATAGTATTGTGACCGCAAAACCAGAACCTCCCACCACCTAACTTTCTGATCAGTGATTTCTTCCTACCTTGGGCTGTGCAGCCCGTAGAGATGTGGTTGATGGCTCATTTTAAAGGTAGGAACCTGGCCTTTAATTTAAAATCAACTTGTTTTGAGACCTTTAAGTAAAGTCTTTAGAACAGTTTAACATGCTAGACATTCTTGTCCTATGTCAATTTTGTTTTCTAACCCCCTTGTTTTTTACTTACATAACCTTTATCCACCTCTGATTTTCACTAATTCAATATCTGCCAAGAATATGTGCAAAATTTCACCCAATAGCTATTGTCCAACACTCCCTGAAACAGTGGTAAAACATTCCATGAGGTTGTGGCTATGTACTCCCTAAAGCTGTGGTAAAACACTCCTTAAAAGCCATTGTTCTTGGCCCTCTGAGTACTAACAGGACCTCAGCCTAAACAGACTGGAATATTTAGTGCTTTTAACACCATTTACAACGGATATAACAGAAAATGTCCTTGGTGTTCCAAACCTCATTTTGTCCTAGCCTAAATAATCTTTGTAATCTTGCTCACATTTTTACAATTTGCCTCAATGATATAATCCTGAATATTTTCCAGTCAATGAAGTAGAACAATGCAAAATAAATTGTAAAATAAATATGATTAAAGTCTCCACCCTGTACATATGCATTCTACATGAATGAGTATAGAATAAAAATGCTTTTAGGAAAGGTCGTTTCATACAAGCCAATGGATTGTATTTTTTTGATCTTTTCAATGGTAAATTATATGTATTAATTATTACCAGTAATTCACAATATTCTTTAGTTTTAGAAAATTATCTAGGCCACTTTTAAAGATATTCAATGAACTTGCCATTACCACATCTGCTGGAAGACAGTTCCACAGTTTTATCATTCTCACTGTAAAGAAACCTTTCCTAACCTGAAGATGAAATTTTCATCTTGTCCAGGATCTCCATGAGTCCTCAGATATGATATATTATATCATATTATTATTATTATATTATATATTAGTTAACAATGCACCAGAGAGTTCATTATATGGTTTATTAACTTATTTGTATAAAGTGATCATATCCCCACTCAAATGCCTTCTCCAATGAAAACAGCCCTAACTTGTCTAATCTGCCTGCATAGTTAAGTCCCTACATTCCATTTATTATTTTAGTTGCCCTTCTCTGAACTGCTTCCATTTCCAAGATGACCTTTTTTGTATATGGGATTCCAAAACTGCACTGCATATTCCAAATGAGGCCTTACCAGTGCCTTGTAAAGAGGGAGAATAATATCTTTCTCTCTTGAATCTATTCCCCCTCTTTATACAAGACAGTGTCTTGTTAGCTCTACCCGTTGCTACCTGGCATTGTTTGCTACAGCTAAGTCTGTTATCTACTAAAACCCCCAAATCTTTTTTCCATTAGCGATTCACTGTGCAGAGTTATTTATGGTGTAGGTGGCACAAGGATTGTTAAACCCCAAATGCATCACCTTACATTTATCAACATTGAAGCTTATCTGCCATTCTGCTGCCCATTTTGATAATCTATCTAGGTCTTCTTACAGCAATTGCACATCGTTTTAAGTTTCTGAATAGTTTAGTATCAGCAAAGACACAGACTCTCAATGCCCCCTTCTAAGTCATTTATAAACAGATTAAAAAGAGGTGGTCCCCGGAACAGAGCTCTGAGACACTCCACTCAGAACTTAAGCCCACATGGATGTAGCTCCATTGACCACTACTCTCTGTTTGCAATTCGACAACCAATTTTCTATACATGTACAAATTTTTTTTCTAGGCCAACTATCCTTAATTTATACATTATTCATTTATGTGGCACAGTATCAAAAGCTTTCGCAAAATCTAGGTATGTAGTATCCACTACTATGCTAGAATCTACCATTTTTTAAAAATCCCCTCGTAATGGAGGAATTTTATTAATAATGTAATAAAAAAGGAATACATATACAGAACATAGGTATCGGATGATTTGCAGAAATAGTAATGCTTGATATTTTATGCACAATGTTCAATTATAGCCATTAAACAGCATATGATTATTTATGTCACTGTTCTGTTTCAACATGCACTGTTTTCAATAACATTTATAAACATAAAAAAAAAACCATTCTGCCTCATGAGTTATTTGTTACTTTAAAGAATAAAACTGAAGAGTAAGCATTTAGCCATTGCCGTTCTTTATCTTGATTTGGGTATTCAGTCATTGCATGTGTGGGAGGATGTTTCCCATCTAGTCCAAATTTGATCATATTTAGTGGGGCAGCCCCGGTGGGTGTAGATTAGTTTTTTAAAAGGGAGAGTTGCATTGATAGAAGATGTCCATCTTAGCAGTGAAGGGAGGGTTGGTTGGATCCAGGTTTGAGCAATTAGCTTCTTTGCATAGAATAGGGTTTCTCACCTGGAGGTATCTGAAAAGCATGTTGTTCAAATTTGTGTTTTAACTGTTTGAAGGTCTTGAGTGTGTTGTTATTTGTGAGGTGTTAAATCCGAGTTATTTCATATTCAACCCAATTCCCCACCTGTGGAATAGAGATGAACTCTGGCAACAGTTTGTTATGTGCCAGATCCCATATTTTCAATGCTTGGATGAGGAGAGGATGTTGCTGGTGAGTTGGGTTCCTTTGTAGCCTCTAGCAATGGATTCTAGTATACCAGGGTTAGTATTAATGTTTGGTATTTTTAACAGGGTGTGGAGTCTGTCTCTTTCTTCTAAGGACCAATGGCATATATGAGAGAGCTGTGCCGCCACATAGTAGGTTCTCAGGTCTGGTATTGCCAGGCCACCTAAATCTTAGGGGTTTTTAAAGATGTTCCAGTTTAGTTTGTGATGACCTGTACCCCATACAAAGGATTTAAGGATTGCTTCCAGAATCTTGAAGTGTTTTAGCAGTAGGAGGGTGGGGGAGTGCCAAAGGGGGAATAGAATTTTAGGTAATAATATCATTTTGATTAAATTGGTTCGACCCATGACACCTAGGGGTAATTTGGACCAAATTTGCATTGTTTTTCACTGGTGTTATGAGTGGTTCAACATTGAGGGCCGCATAGTCCACCGCACATCTTGAGATATTTACATCTAGATATTTGATTGTGGTTGTCCTGGATAGGGGTGATGGAGCCAATGGAGCTTCTGGTGGGAAGCTGTCAAGTGGGAGTATTTGGGATTAAGTCCAATTTATTGAAAGACCAGAAAATTTTTTGTAGTTTGTAATTACTTCTAACAATGTGTTGAAGGATATGCTCTGGTCATCCAGGTAAAGCAGCATATCATCCGCATAGAGACTTACGGTCTCTGTTAGATCATATTTTTTAAGGCCACGGATGTACGGGTGATTACAAAGTTGGGCTGCAAGAGGTTCCACTACTATGGCGTAAAGGAGAGGTGATAATGGGCACCCTTGACGGGTGCCTCTGGTTAATGAAAAAAGAGTCCACTCCACTGAGTCAAAAGCCCTGGCTGTATCAAATGTTATTACGCATCTTGAGCCCATTTTGTCATGATTTGTTTCCATGTTCATATAGAGTCTGCGGGTGTTAAGTGAGGTATTCTTTCCTGGGATAAATTCCGTTTGGTCTGCGTGTATTATTGTCTTTATATGTTTATTTAGCCTTAGAGATAGAAGTTTACTTTACTAGTATACAGTAAACTTGTTCCACTGTAAAGGAGCCGGAGAACATTTCTCTGTCGAATGTTTGGGTTAGCAGTTTTTCCAGAAATTCTGGTGGGCTCGTGCCTTCAGATTTTTCTGGCAGTCCCACGAACCTAAGATTGTTTCGGCGATGTCTGTTTTCCAAGTCATCTTGTTTTAGTTGTATGTCTTCTATTAAGTTACAGTGGTCGCCAATTTGCTGTGATAATGGGGCTACCATGTCTTTTATTGTGCTAATTTGGTTTTTAGTCTCTTTGACTCTCTCGCTCTGAGGTTCTGGAAGCAGAATCTACCATTTTAAATCAAAATTTTTACCCATGTGGCTGAATTCTGATGTAAATAGAGAAATGGAAAGGATGAAAATGGCATAATGCCTTTAGGAATTATAAAAAGTGTAACAAGGATTGTAAGAAAGCAATTAAAGGGTGTGTCCACTTCTTTTTAGAACATTTTCTGTAGTGTAGGGTTCCTTCTCCCACCCCCAACTGCTATATTTTCTTGTGAAAAATCTTTCCCAAACTTTACTTACACAGCCTCTTTCCTGCGGTGTTTAGACACGGCCCTCTGCTTTCATGAAACTGCAGGCAAAAATGTTTTCCCTCCAGTCAGGCTCCTACTCTTTACTTTCTAGGACTTTGGGCAGACATTACAGGAGAACCATTTGGAGCAGAGAAGTAAGGTAAGGATTTTTAAACAACACACAGTGGGGGATAATTTGGTTTTGGGGTGGACATGCCCTTTAAGCTAGCTAAAACAAATAATGAAGTAAGGAAAGCTGAACAAAGCAAGACTAAAGGTGCTTATACACATTGCTGATATTTGGTACCGCGGGGGGGGGGGGGGGGGGTGGGGGGCAGCAGGGTCCACCACAAGTCCACAACCTAATGTTTAAAAACAGCTGATTGCGCGAATGAAAAGAAAACAAGAAATCAAATCCTACTTACCGAGATTTCTGTTTCCCAGTCACTTCCATGGCAGCAGTCACCAAATGAATCCCTTCCCAATGGTGGCTATTGGACAGGAAGAACAATCCCAAATCTTTAAATTGCTTCTCCTCTGCTCCTTCCAAAGCTCCAAAGCTTTAAGTAAAACATTTTAGGGGAGGGTTTTGGTGACTGCTGCCATGGAAGTGACTGGGAAACAGAAATCTCGGTAAGTAGGATTTGATTTCTTGTTTTCCCCAGATCACCATGGCAGCAATGTCACCAAATGGATTATACCAAAGCAACACTTTTGGGTGGGAATGTTCAAACACCAACATTTTTTTATTTTATCAAATCTGACACTACAGACTGTAAAACTTTTCTGCCAAATATCGTGTCTTGATTCATCAATAACTCCAACTTATAGTGCCTAATAAAGGTCTTTGCTGAAGCCCATTTTGCTGTTTTGCAAATTTTGCAAATTAACTTCAAAGGGGCCTGCTGGTATGTAAGCCAACATATAAGCCAGCAGACAGGAAAAAAAAGAACAAGGAGCAGAGGAGGGAGGAGCAATTAAAAGATTTGGGAGTGTTCTTCCTGTCCAATAGCCAGCATTGGGAGGGGATTCATTTGGTGACTAGCTGCCATGGTGATCTGGGGAAACATATGTGCGATCAGCTGTATAAAGACCGGACCCAAACTTCCAGCCCCGGAAGTTCGGGTACAGTCTTTTAAACAGCTGATCGTGCGCATGTTCCGTATGCACGATCAGCTGTTTAAAAACAGCTGATTATGGAGGAGGGTGGGTCAGTGGTCTGGCCTCCTATCTAACGGGGGGGGGGGGGGGGGGGCATGTGTATGGGCACCTTAACCCTAAACAATTTGTTATGTATATTATTAAGAAAATGGGGAGTGAAAATGTGGGGCCATTAAATAATTGGGATAAGATAGTTACAGAGGATCTTTTGCCCCGGTATATACTACAGAACATCCAAGTACAGATAGCATAGAGTATAGTAGCAATAATGGTATAAAAGATACAGAAACTGATGATATGGATCAGATACAACTAAATAAGGTTAATTTCAATAAAGCTCCTGGACCGGATAAAATACATCCTCGGGTCCTTAGGCTGGGTACACACCAGCCAATATTTTTGGCTGACCGACCGATTCAGGGCACTTTAGCGCTCAGTCGGGACAAAAAGTCCCTCCGTGTGTACCCAGCCTTATGGAACTATCTTCAGTTTTATCCAGGCCATTGTGTCTTATTTTCTCAGATTCCCTTAAATCCGGAAATTGGATTGGAAAAAAGCTGATGTAATTAGAGTATTCAAACTAGAAAGACATAGTTGAAATTTAAACATTGAATTTGGCTTAAAAATCTGCATTTTGGAAGATGTTTTTATCTGTGCTGGGGTTGTTAATGGGGTTTATCAGTAGGTGTGTGTACCTGAGTCTGTGTGGTTTTAAAAATAGAGATGGCTGAAACTCACTAGTTTAGTTCCGTTTTCAGATTCCTGGATCTCGGGAAAATACCGAAGATCCGAAAATCCGAAACCAGAATGAATTTTCAAAAAAAGCCTCGAACGTTCGAAAATTATCGAAAATACAATCAAAGACCATGTCTTCCGAAGTCCCAAAATCCGGATTGCGGTCTTAATTGTACAACCATGGTCATAATTTTACAATAAATGTTTCAATGCCGTGGGTTTTTTAATTTAGCCCCTTGTCTCTTGGCCTTGTTAGCATTCCCTCCATACCGATTTCATTGGTTTAGTCTTTATCATTCAACATCATTCAGTTACCTATTTAGCTACAAGGAAGTGTAAAGGTTTAATCCAGTTCAGGCATTTTTTTTTTGTGCCCCTATATGCAAAATAACTAGAATACGCAAAAAAATGTGCTATGCTCTACATTTGTTTTGTTTGTCAACTTGAAGGTTCACTTTGGTTTTAAAAAGATGTTTTCAAGGCCTAAAGGCACATCACAGTGACTATTATTATCGCATTATTAATGTATTTTCATTTTCTTTTCTAGGAACATGACTATTTTACATGTATAACCCTGTTGAAGGAACACTAAAAATGGCTACAATACATAATGCCTTGTCAAGGTTATAGACTGTAGGGAAATGTACAGAACTATCGGCTTTCTATATAAGGCAAAAATAAGGATCTTTGCCATTGCAATGTCCTGCAATAGTCAAATAACGAAAATAGTGCCCCTTTATAAATATACCCCTTGGATGTACATTCGGGGACTCCTGTTTAGATAAATATTTTCACACAAAAAGATAAAAACAGACAGGATAGAACCAGTGTATGTGACATTTAAACCTGTTACACACCATTAGATCCTTGGTCTCGATCGACCGTTCCTCACTTCCAAGCAGGTTGGCGAGTACGAAGGACTGACGTTTGCGTTAAAGTAGCGCACGAGTGGCCAAGGCTTTCAGACACATCTGATCTCTCATTCCCCCAATTTGGACAAATGAACGGTTGGCCTTTGGTCGCCGAAAAGCTATGCAATTGCATGTTATTTACACAGCCTTAAAGGGGAAGTTCAGTGCAAATACATGTACTTTCCATAAAAAAGGGCAGTATTTTTTCATCCTAATGATCTTAACCTGCCCATTCAGCATTTTGTCTGTGTATAAATAAATGCAACCGAAATACTGACTTCCTGTTTGCAGGACCCTATTTAGAGACCGTTATGGTCTTGCCCTTGACCCACGCCTGGGTTGATTCAGTTGCTCAGTAGAGATCTGAGCATCTTTGACCCATCCAACAGCCAATCAGTAGAAATACTGTTTGGAACATTCCAAGGAAGTGGTGATCCTGGAGAAGAAGGACCGTATCAGACCTGAAATGTCAGCTTGCTAATGTCAACAGCAGGGAACAGCAAAGGGAATGAAATCATTGATTTTCAAAATGAGAGAATATGTAGAATAACTAAGGAGGCATTACACAAACTAACAATTTAACAATATTGATAATTTCCACTGAACTGTCCCTTTAATGTAATTAGAATTCTCACTTTTGGCATGCCTTCTTTTAAGGGCTAGGCCACACTAGTGCGTTTTCAAGCGCGTTCTGATCACAATTTAAAAAGCTGGGCGTCTGCTCTGCCATTCATTCATTGGAGCACATACGATCTGCATTTCTTCCTCTGATTGCGCAATCACTCAGACGAGCTCTAGTGTGGCCTCAGCCTTAAAGTATATATAATAGTTAAATCTGAAATTGCATTTTTATAACGAGTCCACAATAGAAATACAATGGTGACCACCTGTGCTTTGGTACTAAGAACCCCAATATGCCATAATGACAAAAGTTTGCATTTCATTTTCATTAGTATAATTATCATCAACAAACGTTAATGATGTTGTAACATCTACACTCATTAATCAGCATTAAGGGCTAGGCCACACCGGTCCGAGATCGCGATTGTGATCTGACTGCGTGTGTTGGCGTTTGTTCTGGCCACACTAGGTGCAGTACGCTGAGTAGCGCATGCGATCACCTTTTTTTTTTGCAGATCTGCATGCTCTCCAATAATGCAGGATTAGCGGATCGCAAGCCCTCCGGAACTGCGCACACGTGATTTGGTGGGATGCAGTGTGGTCTCAGCCTTAGAGGAAACTTACACTTTGTGGGCTAGACGCACGCATTTTGCGCACACGATTTTTGCTAAAATGGAAATTGCATGAATTCCTGCGATTTCCGTTCATGTTTTGGTAACATGCGTTCACCATTTTTGGTGCGTTAATGCATGCGTTTCCATAACGGAAAATGGCAAAATCGCATGGGCAGATACAGCAACTTGAGAAAAATGGTTGTGCGGGAGAGTTGTTATAAGCCTATTACACGGGAAGTTTTTTTTTTAAAGGTCCCATAATATGGTTTAAACCAGTGATAAGAACCTGTGATAAGCGAAATCTCTGCAGCTGCTTACACTTTGGCTTTCAGTGAAAATGTCTACCATAGTTGTAAATTCAGTTTATGGATTAAAATGGGCAAAATATTAGGCAGTAGTTGGGACTCAATTAAGATTGCCTCACATGAGATAATAAGAACCAGATACGCAGCAGGGAAAATAGGATAATAAGAACCAGATACATGTGAACAATGTTCAACTTTAGTACCCTATAAAGAAGAAGTGTTATGATGGATACTGACTGGAGGCCCTAACCTGCATTACTGTTCTATGAATACCTGGAAATACACAACATGCACATATGCTCTAATGCACAATGAGAGCTACATTAGATTGGAGTCTGACAAATCAAAGCTGAAGGATTTACTCTGCTTTGGAAAGATAATTATGGGATTTGTTGATTGACTAAAGGCCATGTTGCCTTCTCAAGTTTTATTAACAGCCTGTTAAGTTATATTACAGTATTACTTTTGAGTACATAGGGTTTTTGGATAGAGATTAAAAAAAAGCAAACCTATAAAACATTAGTAAAAGACTGACAATAAATGTTACATACATATAATAAAAGGCTAAACTTAACATTAGGTGAGTTTATTCCTGAACTTAAACTAAAGCTTCATTAAAGGGAATGTCCACCCTGAAATCTATCTTTTGAAAATAGGTAGGTAGCAGCTGCCCACCCCCAACCGCCATAATATATTTTTTAAAATATGCCCAGATGTCTCCTATCCAGCTCCCTGCTTGTGGAAGTTGCTGGTCCGCCATTCGCGTCTGTGACGTGGCCAATCACAGATGTGGCTGACGTCATCGAAGCATTTAAAAATAAAAATATTATGGTGTTTAGGGTTGGGCAGCGGTTACTTACCTTATCTGAAGAGGATTTCACGCTAGGTGCCATGGCCACAGAGGACGGATCCAAATGATGGGGGGGGCTCCCCTGCACATGCCTCAGACCTTGATGAGCTTGAGGCTGAGACAGGCACCAGATGAGTCACTGACAGCTTCTACACTGCTGTTTCCAGGACTTAAAAAAGAAGGCACAGCAGGAGAACCATTTGGAGCAGAGATGGCAGGTAAGGATTTTTTTAAACTACAGAATGTGTCCAGTATGGAGTAAATTTCAGTTTTGGGGTCCTTAATTAAATTAAGGACCCCCAAACCCTAGGATCATAATAATTAACTTCTCCCCCCATAGTCACTGCATTTCTCCTGATCTTTATTTGCACACCCTCCTTCCCAGTAGCAGTCATCAGCCCCAACACACATAAGCCTTACTTAAGATGTCTGTATGCTGTGCAGTTCTGTCTGTGCATTTAGTGCGTTACATGTTATGTAATGATGTACACATGATACATACAAGTACGCACTGCAGATACTGAAAGACAGTAAGCGCAGGTAGCAGACTTGAATTGATGCAGGCCAAGGCAAGCAACATTCAGCAGCATATTGTATGTGCCTAGTGGGGTGTTTTGGAAGGGTGCTAGGCACAAGTAACATATCTGGCACAGGGTGCTAATTATCCTAAGGGCGGGCCTGTATAGAGAACTGACTATGTGATCAGGACATTGAGATCTTTCTATTCCCTAAACTAATCATAAATACAATGTATAAAATAAAATGGTAATGATAGAAAACAGAAACTGTTTAATTACAGAACTGAGAAACATTGAGTTTTAACTATGACCAATGGAAACCATTACTGATAATCATGTTTTGCTCTTACTACAAGGGACATACTGATTAATTAATCTATAAATTAGATTTTTTGTTCCTAAACAGCAACATTTGGGAGAAAATATGTCACATCCATGTTTAATACAGTTTCATAAACCACTATGACCATGTGACAACATCTGGTTCAAGTTAACATTATCACAGAGAACGGATTTATTTTTTGTTCTTTTACTCTTTTAACTTTTGTGCTGTTGGGCTAAAAGTTACTCCAAATTCCTTTTGTAATGTATTCAGTCATTTCGCATGGAAACAGGGAGGGCTAATCTGTAATTAAAGCAAATGAAAAGTAGGAGGATGGCATGGTCGGCAGTAAAATCAATACCGGAATATTTGCTTAGATGTTTTTGTTTCTTTAGGAAGGAACTTGCATTTCATATACCATTTTTACTGTAACTATAGGATTAATATCACCCACCATGCCTCTGATGCCCAGAAATAACTAAACCTACTATTAAATGAAAACTATACCCACCCCCCTTACATTAAAAGGATCCACGGTGAGGACCTAAATCACTAAGCACTTACCCCTGGGTTACATAGAAACAGTTCAGAGAAGGGCAGCAAATTAATAAGGGGAATGGAAGAAACCATGGTTTCGAATGGGAACAGTCAGTGTCTGATGGATTTTTCTAAATTTTCCAAAATCAAATATTAGAAAATCTAAAATTTGAAAAGTAGGTCAAAAAAGTGTTTCAAAAATAGAAGATTCAACCCAAAATTTTGTGTTTGAAAATTGCAAAAGAGAACTCTACTTCAATAGGTTCCGCAAAACCACTGTCGGAAAGCAACTGGCCAGTTTTGTTCATCTCTAAAAAGCTGTATAATAAACTGGTCTGGTGCATTGCTCACCAATAGATATTCTTTAGATTAGAAAAAAAAGTGTCACTGGTTTAGGAAATGTTTCTTTACAGTGAGAACGGTGAAACTGTCTTCCAGCAGATATGGTAATAGAAGTTCATTGAATAGCTTTAAAGGGTAACTGTGGTCCAAAAATGACTTAAGGTAAATTGAAAGTAGTGATGGACCCAAACCCGAGTTTGGGCTGAACTTTATGAGTTTGGACGAGCTTGAACTATTCAAACTAGTTTGGATTTTCCGAACTCACGGCTGTTCTTTCAATAATTATTGAACATTCTCTAATTATTGAATTTATGAGCCTAATCCTAGAATGTAATGTTTCTTTTCAGTAACCCTCGAAAGTATTGTTTCGATAACCCTTGAATGTATAGCTCTATTTTCGGTAACCCTCGAATGTAGCTTTCCGTAACCCTTGAATTGGCCGGAACCCTCAAATTTTTTTTTTGGTGACAGGTGCACATTCTCCAGACCATTTCCCAGGTGCCACAGCCATTTACAGTAAGTTACCATTGTTAGTTTATCTGTAAATCATCCGAACTTTTCGAAATATTAGCTCCCCATTGACTATAATGGGTTTGTTTCCGAACTTCCGAACTTTTACTGAAGTTCGAGAGTTCGGGAAATGAACCAAACTTCAATAAGTTCGGCCATCTTTAATTGACAGTAATTACTCTCCTGAGCATTTTTGCAATTTACTTTCATTGTTTTTTTTACATAGTTTAAAAATATTTTTTATATGTGTAGGGTAAGTGTCTGCTCTGACACCATGTGACAGTCCCTCTTCCCTGTGTCTCCTCCTCCTCGTGGGCCCCCATGGCCCCTCCCCTTGCAGTCCCCTCCCCTTGCAGTCCCATTGAAACCCCCTGTGGCCCCTCCCTCTCCTCCTTCAGTCACTGTAATTCAATCTCTTTCTCCTGCACTGAGCATGTGCCAACCGCAGATTAGAAGGAGAAACTAGTATTTGTGACCATATATTCAGAACCTCCCACCCCCTAACTTTCTGATTTCTTTATATCTTGGGCTGTACAGCTAGTGTTGGCCAATTGGTCTAGCCACACTAGCTGCACTGCTGTCCATTGCGCTGTGATCCGCTTTTCGAATTGCATGCAATCAATATTCTTTTTGCGCATTCACATGTGCTGTAATTGCGCAACATTTCAGAATAGCAGCGCATGACTATGCGCACTAACGCACCTGAAATGTGCATGCAATCACGCATGATTGCAGTGTGGCAGTAGCTATATGACTAATGTTTAAGATCCAAAATTAAACTCCAGTTTCAGCTATAGCACCAGGGAGCTGATTGTGGCTCTCTGTACATCACAGAAATTATTTGAAGGGGTGATAATGATAAAGCCATAAATGGTTGAACATTCCATAAAATATTTGTGTTTTTTTCTTAATAATAAAAGTAAAAGGCGTTAATTATCTGGCTGCATTAAATATATCTCTGTTTTATGGAACCAGCCCACCACAAAAAGATTTTAAAATTTGCTGGTCTTGCAATTATGAAACAAAACACACCATAATTGATGATAATTTCTTTACCGTTCTAACTCATTCCTGATCCGACTATTTTTCATAAAATGTGCATGATTGTTAATACAATCAAACGGAAATCAATATTTTAAATAACTGATATTGTTTCGCTATCTAAATGATCTTTTAAAAACATTTTGTCCAGAAATATAAAGGACACACAAACCTGGCCCAGTGGATCTGCAAAAATGTCTCAATCTTTGCCGTGAAATTTCAACCATCAAAACCAAATTCTGCAACAAAGCCACAAAATTTTGATGCCAAGACTAAGTTTGAACAGATAAGATTTTGTTAGTTCCTCATTGAAATTTCATCAGCAATTTTGCAAAACTTTGGGTTTGAGTTTTACCTACTTGCATAGACAAGCATTCCAAGTTCCAGTCATAGTCCCTGAGTACTAATGGGACAAAATAATGGAAAGTCATGATCCTTACAGACATTTCACCTTCCATTGAAACCACCGGGAAAAGGAACCAATCGTTTTTGTCCATCTGTAATTAGATTATGTTTTTCTCATTATGTACAGTTAGGCTACTGTCAGGTTTTTTTACCGCAGTGGATGATTGCGCTAGTGATTTAGTACAATGTTTTGCTGCGTTAACTCAGAGCGGCGGACATTATTTTCAATGGTACCTCTGTGTTAACGCACAAATCTGCTGCATAAACAATCTTTGCAGAGTGTTTTGGTGCAATGTTCCCACAGGAAATTGCACTAAAACACTTAACAGTGTGAACGAAGCCTTAGCGATGGGTTTTTGTATCTTGATTCCCTTTTTAGGGGCACTGATTTGTACATAGATGTCCATGCTCAGAGGCCTCCGTTACTGTGCTGTTTATATTAGAACAGCTTTTATTACTATTTATTTTTCTCTTGGCAGCTATAAAAATAACATGCTGTGTGCACACCCATTTGTTTTGGTATTGGTTGTAAAGTGGTTTGTGTATTGTCCTAATAAACTGTTACAGTTTAAACACTAGATATAATATTCCTATGGGCCTTGTTTTATTTTTGTAAATTTGATTGTGTGACTGTTAAATTTTATAAGATGTGATCATTGGTTATTGAGTTGTACCAAATACAGATGAAGAATTTCAAAAAAATGATTCAGTCAGACCTGTTTGGATCTCTCTGCGTAATGGGCAAATTACTGTTGGTCACTATTGGATGGCCACTTTAGGGACAATAGTCGTAGTAATGTATAGAACCCAATCATCATAAATAGCCAGCAATGAAATTTGCGATGTATTTTGTAACTAAAGCCGCATGTATATAAGGTGCTTTAATTCCTTTTGTCTTGCCTACTATTTTTCTGTAAAAAGCTTCATAAATCCTCTAAGAGCTGGTACACACTATTAATATTTTATTTATTATGAATTAATTATTAATTATCTAATATGAGATTGTCCGGGTGGGGTGGGGGGCAGAGATGAAGTTCGGGTTGGAATAGTACTCGGTTCCAACTCGGAACTTCCCATTCTGAAGTTCTGACGGAACCGTAAAGAACTTTCAGATCTCAGATTTTCCGTATCCTAGATAACTTATTAAAAATACAGAGCTGCTTTCAAGGGTTACTGAAACTAGCCTTGTAAGTATTTTACAATGTATAGGTGTTCTTGAGAAAAGCTTGAGAAAAGCTTTCACATTAAGGCTGGGTTCACATGGAGGGACTATTTGTCTACTACAAGTGCTCAGCCAGGACAAATGTCTGTCGATCGCGGCAAATTCAGCCATGGCCGAATTTGCGAATGATTGATCATGTGATCCCATAGGGAACCACACAATTGATCAGAATTTACCGACACGTCCGATCGTTTGTTCATCCGATCCAGATGAACTGACGATCGAGGTCGCCCCACACCAACAGATATTTTCGGGTGACCGTCCGAAAGTGCCATGAATCGGTCGGTCGCCGAAAATATCTGCTGGTGTGTACCCAGCCTAAGGGTTAAAAAAAAGTTTAGTTCTCCTTTAAGCCTTGCTTAATATTTGAACGTCAAAGCGGCTGAAAATTTTACCAGATAATTTAGATAATTGTATTTCTAAATTGTGTATTAAGGACAATGTAATTTGCATTTGTTCCATCGTATTTCCATTGAACAAGCTGCATTACTGCCTTTTAATGATCGGTAAAAATAAAAAGTAGCTAGTTCTACAAAATATCATGCTCTTTTCAACTGACAGACCTAGGTTTGTGCTTTGTAAATTATACATTGTCTCCCTGGCTTTAAACACTTTCCCCTAACGAGCCCCTGGCTAAGGGTGGAGTACAAAGATCCACACTTAGTCAAACCTCCAAAATAGCACACAATATAAAATAAAATGAGGATCTGAAAATTCACAGTCCATGTAGTGCAAATGATTAGAAATTATATTAAAAAACAAAAAAGAATTTGCTGATAACTATTTATTCATACAGACATAGGTGTTGGGGGATTAGACATTTCTTACTTACAGCCAAGCAGGTCTCTAGAATTAAAAGATATTTATTTACAAAAGAACTGACTCTATATTCATCTATGCAGTTGCAAACACTGCATTTGTTCTTATTATTACGTTCAAAGTTTTCCTTTGTTCCCCCTGTTTATTACACTTGTGGTTGCTTCTCTTATTTTTCACTTTACCACTTTAATAGACCTCAGCTGCTACAGGTGCTCAGTCTTATTGCTGATAAAGATCAGAAAACTAAGTGTAGGGGGTGGGAATTAACCCTTCCCTATACTCAGGTCTTGTCTCCAGTGTTTAATGTGTTATTTGGGATATTTATTGATTAATGAGAAACTAAGAATAGGCAGACTTGGGTTCTTAATTTAGCCTAATTAACCACAGACTGATACAGTATTTGGTTGATCAGGAAGAAATATCTGGTGGGATTTCTGTGTTGACTATTTTTACCAGAATAATCAAAATTCCTTCAAAATCCTATATTAGAAACTTATGCCTGATTGTGCAGCATTTTATAGGCCACTCAGTCACTGGGATCAATTGGTTGTTTGCTACTTTTATAATTCCCAATCAACATATGCACTCATATGTGTTACAACCACCCGCAATGTTATTTGTGTCTCAGTGTATGTTCTGTATGCCGAAACAATGTAATTACCAAATTTATAGGATTTATAGGCAGGAAACTTGCTTTTTCTAAATGAGGCACCAAAATGGGAAAAATATTTTTGGAGCTATTTTTGACATCAATGAATTATCATATTTAAAAATCTGGTGTTAAGTGGCAATAATGCATTTAAAGGAGACTTTTCTCGGTTGGGAATTCCTTTTTAATCAAAATTTGTTTAAAGGGCATGTCAATCCCCAATTTCAATTTTCATATCTATACACAACACCCCACAAAATGAGGAAACTGTTATTCTCACAAATGGCAGAACCCTTTCTACAAGAAGATACCTTGGCTGAACGCACCTCCCCTGGGACAGCCAATTACTGCAGCATAGTCTCTGACCTTTTATTCCAGAAAGCTCATTGAGCCTGCGTGAAAGCTTTGAGGTTGTGAATTGACAAACGATCTGGCAGTATCTGCATTTTACATCAATGTTGTAAATGTTCATCCGCAGATGAAAAATGCAGCCTTCTTTAAAGATGTGGTATCGCAAAACATTGATACAGTGCCCCTTTGTGCCTAAATATGAAATTTGATATAGGGGATGAAATTTAAAAGTTCTTATGATGTGTTTTCCTATCAACATAGTTTTAAAAAGTGTTCTATGGGTTTAAGAATATTTTTCATATTTTTAAGGGTATCTCCACTTCCAAACAAAAATTAATAAAGTGTAAGTCACCCCCCCAACCCTAAACGCTAGCTTTAAAAGTGCTAAAACAGATTCTAAATGTACTTACCCTCCTTTGTTTCTTCGGTCATGGCCTCTTCTGCCTACTTCCATGCACAGAAGAGCAGAGGGGGCTGGACCGGCAGCCACATCAGTCTAAGCCAATCATAGACGTGGCTGCTGGTCCAGCCTCCTCTGCTCTTCTGTGCATGGAAGGACAGCAAAGGGAGCCTAGGGAACAAGGTTGAGTAAGTACATTTATGGGCTGTTTTAGCACTTTTAAATTGGGGGGCTTGCCTTACTTATAGGTATAATTTGTTTTAAAAAAGTTCCATGCAGCTGTTGAAGGATCCGAGCTCCACTGTGCATGCCTTTGAAGAGCAGGAAGTTATAGGCACGGATTACATACAGACCGTCTCCTACTCTTCATTATTTTGGATTTCATCAGGCCCTGCAGGACAACCATAAGGAGCAGAAGAGAAAGATAAGGATCTTTTTTAAAGGCAATTTAGAGGTGTTAGACCATTTTTACAAGATTTTTCAACTTTACCTTAGATTTTCTGACAAAAAAATCCTATATATAATTATAAACCTGTGAAAATAATTAACAGGGATGAAATTCAATGTTTTATAAATATGTTAAAAAAATTCTAAACTTTTTGCAGCAATGTCTGGCATTTGAAAAATGGAAGTAACAATGCTCCTTTATAAATAAGGCGCTAAGTGGAACATAAAGGTTTATTTATAAGCTGCTCTGACCTATTACCTAAATATTGGAACTACTACATATCAAGTGCATTACTTATTAATGAAATTCTAGCAATCATTGTGTGCTAACTTCCACTGATTAAAGAGATATCGTACAATCAAAGTATGGTACGGTCACTGTGGTACATACGTGGTATGTTACAGTCCTGGTATGCTCACTTTATTGTATGCTTGGTATTGACGTGGTAAAATATTTCTAATAACAATTGTAGCGTGTATGGGCCCCATTATATACACTGTAGATAGAAATATGTTAGAAATGCAAAGAGGTAATTCAATGAGTTTCTGTGAACAATTTTCTGCACATTATTGTCTTTAATTAAATGCAGTTATTTAAAATGTTGCTTTATGTATGTTCCCTTCACTGGGGTTTATCCTTTATCCATGCTTATAATTAAAGGGAAACCTTAGGGATATTATACATGTTCATTTACTTAATTGTTCATAGAATAAAGGCATCCTTGAGTGTGCATAGTTTTTTAGTATTACTCAGTGCTGATTATAATTAAAGTTTTTTGCTTAATTCCTCCTGTTCTGATTCAAGTTCACAAATCTTCTATTTTTGGCCAGATCCCAAAATGTCATCATAGTTTGCCAGTGTAGCAAGTCCACACTGTCCCTTACCATTGTATTCTGGTAGGATCTTCAAGCTTGCAAGATATCAAGAGAGTCCAGGAAAAGGATAAGGAATTAAGGAAACTGAGAAATGAACAATGGAGAAGACAAAGCAGGAATTTCAAACACAATTGGAACATTTTCAGAAAAGCAAACCAGTCTTTGAAATAGAAATATTTTATGTAAACTTACAATACTTCATGTAAACAAATGCTATCTAAATATTTTAATGAAAGCTTTCAAGGTTACTAAATGAGGGTACACACTCTAACGATAACGTGACGATAACGTTGGTATGGTCCCTTAATTGTTAGAGTGAGTAGCGCAGTTCTGATCCCTTCCAGGGCCGACAGTTAAAGTTCCAACCGTTCGGAAATTTCCCCCGGTTACATCTGGCTCCCTGTACTTAAATTATAGGGAGTCAGCTGTGGCTTAGGGAAACATGCAGTCCCAAGCATTCTCCCTGTACTTTACATAGGGACAATCGGGACATAGGGGCATCTTTAAAAAAATTACAAACAGAATATCTGTTGTATCCAAAAACTTAAGTTTTTAAAGACGTTTCACTAGTCATCCAATTGGCTTTCTTAATTCAGAATGGAAATGCCTTCAAGAACTAACAGGGTTAGTCAATACAAGTTCTTATTGTTTAAAATGGTGCTTATTTCGCTCCAACCAATCAAATATTAGCTTTCAAATGTTAAATAAGATCTGATTGGTTAAGGCAAAATTAGCCCCATTTTTAACAATAAGAACTTTTAGTTATCTCCCTGTAAATTTCAAGTCCAGTTGATCTAATTGAATACAACAGATATACCATGACCTGGATGAATGAGAACCTTCACATCTTTGTCATCTTTCAAAGATCTTTGATGTATGTACCCAGCTTTAGGGGGTGATGGGTCACTAGTGTAAATCCCATGCTACCTAATGCATTATCTCATTGGTGTGGGGATTACACTCATTTTGTAATGCTTGCGCCATTTCCAAAACTTTTTGTAAATAGCCCAAAACAGGCTATGTAATATAGGCAAAGTTAAGTTTTCCATGCTCAGTCCAACGTTGTATCTAATCGTTTTTTTATCTGCTTTCACCTACTTTTCTCTCTTCCCTAACATGTTTCCTGTCTTTCAAAAAACATTAAAGTTCCAAGCTGGGGTTGGTGTTTATATTTGAAAGCTCTTTGCTGACAGTATAAGAGCTTTTTACATTCTGGATTAGTATGGTATTGTACAGTATAATATAGTACAGTATAGTATAGGATTATATATTACAGTATAATATAGCATAGTACAGTATAGTATAATAAAGTATAGTACAGTATAATATAGTATAGTATAATATAGTATAGTACAGTATAGTATAGTACAGTATATAATTCTACCGTATAATATAGTAAAGTACAGTATAATATATATAGTATAGTACAGTATAGTATACTACAATATAATATTGTATAGTATAGTACAGTATATTATAGTACAGTATAGTATGGTATAATATTGTACAGTATAATATAGTATAGCACAGTTTAGTATAATATAATATAGTATAGTACAGTATATTATAGTAGAGTATAGTATAGTATGGTATAATATTGTACAGTATAATATTGTTTAGCACAGTATAGTATAATATAGAATAGTACAGTATAATATAGTATAGTACAGTATAATAGTATAGTACAGTATAGTATAATATAGTATACTACAGTAAATTATAGTACTGTATAGTATAGTACAATATAATATTGTACAGTATAATATAGTATAGTACTGTATAATAGTACTGTATAATATAGTATAGTACAGTATAGTATAATATAGTATAGTACAGTATAGTATAACATGGTATAGTACAGTATATTATAGTACAGTATAGTATTGCACAGTATAATATAGTATAGTATAGTATAATATAGTATAGTACAGTATATTATAGTACAGTATAGTATTTCACAGTATAATATTGTATGGTACAGTACAGTATATTATAGTACAGTACATTAGAGTACTGACAGAGTTAATAAGAAAGGAGGAGGTGTATGTATGTATGTTAAACAGGAATTGAAGCCAAATTTAAAAGATGGAATAGATGGGGACATAAACGATACGGCAGAAACAATATGGGTGGAACTGTGTACAGGAAGCAAGAAGGTGGGTAAATTAATTGTTGGGGTATGTTATAAGCCGCCAAATGCCGGGGGGGAGGTGGAAATGAATCTCCATATGCAGATGGCGAAGGCTGCTGGCATGGGGCATGTTCTGGTTATGGGGGATTTTAACTAACCTGACATAGATTGGAGTAAGGGAACTGCCAGCACCTCAAAGGTATAAAGTTCTTAAATTTCCTATATGAGCATTTTCTTTCACAGATGGTAGAAGTTCCTACTACACCGGATGCGTTGTTGGATCTGGTGATATCTAATAACCCTGAGCTCATTTTGGAGATGAAGGTAATGGGAAGCTTAGGGAATAGTGACCATGATATAGTGTCATTTAATATAGGTTGCAAAAAACTAAAGTGCACTGGGTTAACAAAAACTTTAATCTTTAGGAAAGCTAATTTTATGCTGTTAAAGGAATCGCTCCTGCTCATAGACTGGGGGGAATTGTTTCTAGGTAAAGATATAGAGCAGATGTGGACCACTTTTAAAGGGATATTAAACTATTACATTTCTAAATTTGTACCTTTAGGGAACAAGTGTAAAAAGATTAGGTCCACTCCTACATGGCTTAATGCTCAGGTAAAAAGGGAAATGGAAAAAAAGAAAAAGGCTTTTAAAATTTTGAAAACAGAGGGAACCGAACAGGCTTACAGGGAGTACAAAAGCTGTAATAAAGAGTGCAAGAAAGCAATTAAACTAGCTAAAATAGAAAATGAAATACGGATTGCTAAACAAAGCAAGTCCAACCCCAAAATGTTTTTTAAGTATATAAATGGTAAAAAGATGAGGACTGAGAATGTGGGACCATTAAATAATGGGGCTGAGGTGGTTGTAGAGGATGCCGAAAAGGCTAATCTGCTAAACCGTTTTTTTACATCGGTTTTTACTGTTGAGAATCCTTGTCCTTACAGCAGGGATTGTAATAATATACAGGGAAGAAATGAAGAGTATTCACACTGGCTAACAGAGGATATGGTACGGAAACAATTAGACAAAGTTAATATCAATAAAGCCCCAGGACCAGATGGATTGCATCCTCGGATTTTAAAAGAGCTTAGTTCAGTTCTATCTAGACCACTGTTTCTCATCTTTTCAGATTCACTTTGGTCTGGGGATGTGCCGCTGGAATGGAAAAAAGCCAATGTAATACTAATATTCAAAAAAGGTAGTCGTTCACAGCCTGGTAACTATAGACCTGTAAGCCTAACATCATTGGTAGGGAAGTTGCTGGAAACTTTGTTACGGGATCATATCCTTGACTTTGTCTCCATAGATCATCTTATTAGTAGTAGTCAGCATGGATTTATGAGAAATAGATCATGCCAGACAAATTTAATTGGTTTCTATGAAGAAGTGAGTAAGAAGTTAGATTCAGGCACAGCAGTGGATGTGGTATATTTGGATTTTGCAAAAGCTTTTGATACTGTGCCACATAGGCGACTAATGTTTAAACTGAGGACTGTTGGCCTTGAAGAAAACATTTGTTCATGGATAGAGAACTGGTTATTGGATCGCAAACAGAGAGTGGTGGTCAATGGAGCTACATCTATGTGGGCTAAAGTTCTAAGCGGATTGCCTCAGGGTTCTGTACTGGGGCCGCTTCTGTTTAATCTGTTTATAAATGACTTAGAAGGGGGCATTGAGAGCAAGGTCTCAGTGTTTGCTGATGACACTAAACTGTGCAGAGCTTTGGAAACTTCAAATGATGTGCAAGTGCTGCAAGCAGACCTAGATAGATTATCAAAATGGGCAGCAGAATGGCAGATGAGATTCAATGTTGATAAATGTAAGGTGATGCATTTGGGATTTAATAATCCCTGTGCCACCTACACCATAAATAACTCTCTGTTAAGTGCATCTGTAATGGAAAAAGATTTGGGGGTTGTGGTAGATAACAGACTTAGCTATAGCAAACAATGCCATGTAGCAACGGCTAGAGCTAGCAAGATATTGTCTTGTATAAAGAGAGGAATAGATTCAAGAGAGAAAAATATTATTCTCCCTCTTTACAAGGCACTGGTAAGGCCTCATTTGGAATATGCGGTGCAGTTTTGGAATCCCATATACAAAAGGGACATCTTGGAAATTGAGGCAGTTCAGAGAAGGGCAACTAAATAATAAGGGGAATGGAGAGGCTTGAATATGCTGGCAGATTAGACAAGTTAGGGCTGTTTACATTGGAAAAGCGACATTTGTATGGTGACATGATAACCTTACACAAATATATTAATGGGCCATACAATGAACTCTTTGGTGCATTGTTTACTAATAGGTCATATCAGAGGACTCGTGGACATCCTTTAAGGTTGGAAGAAAAGATGTTTCAACTTCAGGTTAGGAAAGGTTTATTTACAGTGAGAATGGTGAAACTGAGGAACTGTCTTCCAGCAGATGTGGTAATGGCAAGTTCATTGAATAGCTTTAAAAAAGGACTGGATAAGTTTCTAAAACTAAAAAATATTGAAAATTACTGGTATTAATGAATATAGATCTGGTTGATCCAGGGATACTTTCCGATTGCCGTTTGGAGTCAGGAAGGAATTTCCCCCCCCTTTTTAGCTGGGTTTTTTTGCCTTCCCCTGGATCAACTGTTAGGTAGGGTTAAAAAAAAAAAAAAGAGGGTGAATAGGTTGGACTTGATGGACGTATGTCTATATTCAACCTTAATTACTATGTTACTATGTTACTCTGTTCTCTATCTCTTGCTGGATAGTGCACCGCCGCCTTAAACTCAATCTATCTATATAACAGAATTAATAACCCCCCCTAAAACTGGGACCTAGTTCAACTTTCTCCATCTCTATTGACAATATGGCCATTAACCCAGTTGAATCTGCATGCTGCCTTGGAGTTATTTTTGACTCCTCTCTTTCCTTCCATCATCACATTAACAATGTGACTAGGACCTGTCCTTTTCTCTCTCTTTCCACTACTAAAATGCTCATCCATGCCCTTATAATCTCCCATCTTGACTTCTGTAACATTCTACTGCTTGGACTCCTGGCCTCTCAACTCTCCCCTCTCCAGTCTATCTTAAACTCAGCAGCTTGGATCATCTCGCTCTCCTCCAAAAGAGAACAACAACTCTGATACTTCAGTCCATAGGGTGGCTTCCCATCAAACAAAGAATCATATTTAATATCCTTCTTTTAACCTTTAAATCCCTTCGCTCTACTGCACCTCCCTACTTATCTTCTCTCTTGGTCCCTTATGTTCCAGGCCGTGCCCTCCATTCCTCGCAAGGAAATCTTCTCCACAAACCCCCAACAAACACTGCTGCCTCCTGCCTTAAACCATTCTCTCTTGCTGCTCCCTACCTTTGGAACTCTCTCCCTCTCTAGCTTTGCCTGGTGACATCCATTAATGCTTTCGAATCTAGACTGTTATCCTACCTTTCTGAGCATCAGCACAACAAATTATTTTTAACCCTTTTAAGCACTTTGTACCCATCCCCCCTACTTGACCTGTATGTTGTCCCCCCCACATAGATTGTAAGCTCTTTGGGGCAGGGATCTTATTCCTAATGTGTCGAGGCTTGTTGCACTTATATCCATTTATACATAATTTATATATATGCTTTCTTAACCGATGTATGAAATTGTATTTCATTTAATTTTTATCTATCTGTATAATGGCTTGCACTTATCCCCCTGTTTGCGTACCCAAGTGGCGCTTTATAAATAAAATTATACATACATACATACATACATACAGTATAGTATAGTACAGTATAATATAGTACAGTATATTATGGTACAGTATAGCACAGTATAATATAGTATAGTACAGTACAGTATAATATAATACGGTAAAGTATAGTATAGTATAATATTGAACAGTACAGTATAGTATAGTACATTGTAATATAATATAGTTCAGTAGTATTCGAATTTGTATTACAAGAAAAACAAGAAAATTGTAATAAAAAGCTTTTGTTGTAATATATTGTGGAAAATGAAGACTATAAACTGGTGAGCAAACTAAAAACCAGATTTACTGGGATCAGAAGTAACTTGCAAAAAGAATGTTTGTTTTTAGTATCAATCGCTAATTATGGGGCAATACCTTACCACAGATATGGTGGATAACTTCGATGTAATAATTTTTGTTTTGAGATTTATGCACCACTTCACTGGAATTAGAGGGAATTCACTCAATATAAAGAAGACT
Organism: Hymenochirus boettgeri; assembly: GCA_019447015.1. Taxonomy (NCBI): domain Eukaryota; kingdom Metazoa; phylum Chordata; class Amphibia; order Anura; family Pipidae; genus Hymenochirus; species Hymenochirus boettgeri. The sequence goes on from CM033470.1 coordinate 278,488,894, forward strand.
TATAAGAGTGTACAAGAAAGATCATTGAGGATTTATTTTATTGGAGGAAGCTGACATTCCATAAGGCTTATTTATCCACTGGCTCGCTGGATAAGTGTAAAATTGACAGTCATGTATAGAGGTGAAACAGAACTTACATTAATACTTTTAAATCATTTAAAGACTTGAAGCACATGGCCTCTGTGACTATCTGGGTCATCATTGATGTTTGCACACAATACCCAAGATGTATATAATTTCATGGCAAATGCTACGCCTATAGATCTACAGGGAAATTAGTGGGTGTTTGTTTGAATGTAACTTTTTTCACTGGAGAGGGCTTAAGCTATCAGACATTCTTTTCTCCTTTGAAGCTTTTCAAACCAAATTGGAATGCGATTCTAATAAATAGAATTTTACAGTAATTACAATCAGTAAAATAAGCAAATCTAATAATGCTGTGATTGCTATGGCATTCAATGTTAAACTTGATTATCTTCTATCCTTGTGGTTGAGTTTTAAAGCATAAAAACTAACAGTTTATTTCTGTATTTCCCAGATGATGAAACTTGAGATTGAAAGTTGAGAGCAGAGAATAAGAAAGAAGTGGGATAAAAGCGAATGAAGTGGAAACTACAAGAATGGATGAGAGGATAGGAAGACGCAGTGTGGCCACCCCATCCCTTTACTGTTTATGATGACTACTGTGCAGATTCATGTCTGCCAATAAGGAAATTATTATTTATTCTTACCTCTGTGCAGTGTGGGCGGTGTGTTCCCAGATGCTACATACGTGGTAGTTTCTGTTTTTGTAAATTATTTTTGTGCCTATCTCACAGAACACATGTAGTAAATATGAATTAAAAATAAGGCATAGACATCAGAAAAGAAAAAAAAACATCACCTGCCACTCATCTGTGGTGTGGGTTGAAGAGAGATCCACCATCAGCACTTCACTCACCAAAACTGTGCTCCACCATTGGAAAGTACCCAGGGTGAGGACCTAAATCGCACTGTCCTCACCCCTGAGGACAGTGCGGTTTAGGTCTGGGTACTACAGATGGCACGGGTGGCAGGAGCGGGGTCTAGGTGAGTATAATTGTCCTTTAATGAACAAGATCAGACTTGAATTAGTCCACCCAACAAACCCACTCAGTATGTCAGCCAATGTGTTTTAAAGGAAAACTAAACTGTTTTTAATCTTAATGAGAGTTTTTCTCCCCAGAACACCTTTAAATTGTAAGATTCTTCTCTAGTAAGTTGCATTTGTGTACATGTGAGAAATAGATTCTGTAACTAAGAAAGTTTCCATGTCTTTGCCAGTACAACTCCCAGACCATGTAGTCTTCAAAGAGCCTTGTAAGCATGTGCACATATTGGCCATGCCCCATGACTCCAGTTTTTGCTATCTTAATGCACGTTTTTTTATGTCTCCACACCAAAAGAAAAGTACCTTTGAAAGCTGCTTGGTAGCTGCAGTTTATCTTCCAGCCTGCATGCATTGCAGACAGCATCTTAAGAACAATACCAAAAAAATGATTTTAATTACTTTTTCTTGCTTTTGTTTCTAGCAAAAGATAACGTTTCTAAATGTACCATTTTTCTTTGTAGTAGCTCTGGTGGCTAAACATACAAATTCTGTTTTAAGAAACATAAAGCACACAGCTTAAGGAGTTACGGGTTTAAATCCCCAGGCTTATTATGTTTCTAGGAAAATATAAAGTTTCTGTTTGGATAGTGGTATAGTAATCAGCTTTTATCAAGACAGCGTACATCAGGTTGATGGTTTGATTCCCCAGACTTTTTTTTTTAACTGAAATTTTAATATTTGGTTTCTTACATCCATGCTAGCTAAAAATACACTACTAAGATTACTTTTCTTTTTTGTAAGAAAAGCAAAGGAACATATCGTTGTAAGGGACAGGAGCAATAGAATATGTTCAGACAAAACTGAAATCCCTGTTCAGTGTCAGAGAGAGGAATATGGCCAATCAGCATTAGGAGGGCAAATCTAAATGAAGTATGGTTCAATTGGCTTTGGTTTTTGGTAAACATGGTCATTTTCTTTACTTTACTGTAGATGTCAAACTGGCTGTATTATTAGATAATATTTTTCTTTTAAATGAATGTCTTTTACCAATTATAACATGGGTATCCTATCATAGCCTAGATGCAGTTTCACCATTGTTACTGTAAAGAATCCATTCACTGCCTGAAAATAAAACCTCTTGCCTTGGGATCTTAATGGAGGAACCCATAATGCAATGTTCAAAAAGTGACCAAATCCCTGCCATATAAATGTTTATTCCCCATTGCCTCTTACACAACAAATAATTAACATAATACAAATTGCTTCTCATTCCATTATGTGGCCATGATTTAGGATAAATCTTAAAGGACAATAAAAATAAAACATAAATGAGCCTGAATGGATTCTATATTCTCTAAAACCAATAGCATTGCAAATCAATCAATGGATGTCCATGCAGCCTATAAATGTACCCCTCCCCCCTCGCTAGCCACTATTGGCTGACCCCCTTCTTCCCTAGCTGAGCAGCGAAAAAAATAATTAGCATCTTGCAGAAGAGAGAGAGACTTATGGAAGCTACAGGAATATGGATGTACAGTGGTTTCTACCCAAACCTGGTTTTGAGTCAAACTACCCGTTTCTTTGTATAAATTTAATTACTTTGAACTGTCAGAGCAACTCATCAAAACTGAGTTTCCACAATTAAAATTTGTAGATTTGATGCAGAATTTAGGTTATGATGGTTGAAATTTTGCATTAAAAATATTTTTCCACAGGAAAATGATCCCCAGTGGGGTTGTGCATTTCTATTCAGGAATAAACAGAGCAGGATTATCCACAAGGTCACCCTAGGCACTTGCCTAGGGCCCAGGAAATTTCTGGGGGCCCAGCTTCAGAAGCAGTAACAAAAAACAGTATATACAATATATGTAGCAAAAAAGGGGGCCCTAAATGATGGCACTGCCTTGGGCCCCATGTGATCTTAATCCATCTCTGGGAATAAAAAGGGAAATCGCAATTACTGTTACGAGGTAACCAGAGAAATTAAAGAATCAGGATCACTTATATTTAAAGTTTTTTTCTCTCTTTTTTTTGTATTTCAGTTCACAGCACACTCTGCTAAACCACTGTCAAAAAGAAATAGAAACCACAAAGTTAACTTGTTCTTCCTTTCCATATTTAAGAAAATGGTACATGGTTTACACAGTTATACTGTAGCCCTAGCGATATCTGTAGCATGAAAACAGAACTTTACAATGTTTGCTTTGCATAAAGTGGTTTGCAGTTCTGCCATCGTCTTTTATTTTCACTGGACATCTTAGTAGATCTCTTGTAGCAAAAGGGTTAAGGTCAAGTAAAAGCATTTCCTTCTATTGTCAATTCAACAGAGCCATAGATCCCTCCCGTAATGGTCCCTCCCTGCCCTCCCTCCCCTTTCTTCCTCTCTCACTCTCTGTTCTTCTGCTTGATATTCTCACTCTCTCCGACTGCATTGAGGATCTTGTGATGTTACAAACAGACTGCCTTGCACACCAACATCCCCTTACAATGGTTTCCATACTATAGAAGCTGTATTCATAAACAAGGCACCGGTGAGTCTACCCTTTACATTCTTTAGATGTCCTGTAACATATCTCTTCTATCGTTGAGTGCCATGAATTCTCCCTATTGGTTCCTTCCCAGTTCTTTCTATCTGAGCCAAAAAAAATCTTGTACGCAAGCCAAGAGGCAGAATCTTGAACAATTAATAAAGTGCAGAATATTACTTTATGCCATGCACATAACTTAAGCATATTGTGTTCCTCATCCATGAGTGGCAGAACTGCTCTTCTGTACTAGTGTGTAGCTGTGAGAGGAAAGGTTCATTAAGTTAATTGCTTTTCTGCAAGGCATTTGTTGATCTTGTAGGACTATATATTCCTGTTTATTTTAACTTAATGGGCAGCTGCTTTCTAGGGAATTCAGTCTGGAATCTAGTAACTTTGTTTGACCTTCTGATCTTTACAAAATGTAAAATGTTAGAATCTTTTAGAAGAGCATTCCATATTCTAATCAAATAACAAGTCATCATTCTTCCCCTGATGTGGGTTAGTAATTATTTATTGTTGTATCCTTTAATGTGTTTAATGGAAATTTTTAAGTCTAGAAATTCATTCAAATCCACTTTTGTTGACAGGAATTATGTGTAAAAAGAATCTACAGCTTCTTCAGCAATTAATGTGATGGTTACTAATGGACTAATGACTTTCTTACTGATCACTGTCTAATTGTCCAGGCATAGTGAAGGGGCTGTGAAATGGATGTCATCTGAACCAATTTAAGGGCACTAACATGTACATTTAAGTATGACCTCACAGATGTCAGAGGTTATTGAACTTTCCAGGTGCCAGGGGCTAAACTGACACAAGAGTAGCCTCATTGACAGCAGGGTCACTGTGGCCAAAATGCCTCTTGGCTGGATTAAGCAGAATTTTGCATTTAAAATCACTTCATATTTTATAGCAATGACAGTATAATTTTAAACACATTGTAGTAAAATAAAATGTACTGTTTTTTGATTAATTGCTGTATTAAAAAAATGGTAAGACATCACCAACAGAATAATAGAACCCATTGGAGTCATTAAGGATACTGATACACTGTCACCAACTTCTGACAGTAAGAAACCACCATCCATAGAAAAACTGTTATTGAGAAATGTTCACACTTGGACAACTGAATGAAATTGACATGAACATCTGCAAACAGTGTTTACTGTAAAAAAAAAATCCACAAGTGTAGTAGTGAGTGATTGTGCTGCAAGTACAAAATTAAACTAAATATAGAGTTTTGTCAACCAAAACAGAGGACCAAAGACTGCTTTGGCTGATGATCTAATGAGTGTCCACCCATCAAAAGAATTAGTTAAGCAGTTCATTTAGCTAGATTTTTAATGATATAAAGAAGTGATGGACATTTTTCTACCCTGCTGCAGGAGATCTCCTGACCACTTCCTTTCCTATAGTATAGAACAGACTGCTCGCCTTCTGCCAATTAGGAATTAACCATAGTTTTGATACGCCAGGTCCACTGTCGAAATTTGTCAGTCAAAACTACCAACAAAATTTTAATATAGAACTGCTGAAATTTGCCCATTAAAAACCAGCAGGGAGATTTAATAAAAGATCTTATCGTTAAAAATGGTGCTAATTTTGCCCCAACCAATCAGATATTATTTAACATTTGAAAGCTAACATGTGATTGGTTGGGGCAAAATTAGCACCATTTTTATAATTTAAGAACTTTTATTGAATAACCCTGCAGGTTTTTACATCGAAATCTTGAAGTTTCCATGTGGAATTTCAGGTTCAACCATTGAAATTCTGCATCAAAATCCCAAGAGTGCTTATCGTGTCTCTGTCTGTCACTTTGTAAAGATGTTGTGATACCCACAGTCCCGAGTGTTCCCCCTATGTAAAGCATATGGAGAACACTCAGGGCTGCAGTTATATTTTAACTACAGGGGCGACCTAAGGTAATTTTCAGGTATTTCCCAATGACTGTGATTTTCGGAAAATGCGCTACACACACTAATAATAAAGCATAGATACTGTTGGATCTGTCGGTATCATTATTGTGTGTACCCAATATTTTACCCAATATACCCAATGTAATATTTAGGTGACACTTGTCTCATTTTATTTTGTAATAAATTACAAAATCTGTTTATCTGCACAACAGGCTCCCAGAATTCTCCCAGATGCAAACATGATACTGTTGGCACAGCAGATATAATGTTGTCTAATAAAAAGGGTGGCCATTGTCAATGAGTTTTTGTTGACTTCAAGTCTCCTACACAATGGGAGAGATACTAATAAAATTCCCTATAGCAAATTACCTGCACTCATTCCACAATGCATTATTCACTTTGCAACCGTTAACCATTGGGGGACAGCATGCTGTAAGTTGTGATTTTTTTTGCAAGGACTTAAAAAGTTGTTCATTTTTGTACTAAAAATAGCACAGTGCTAAATTTATTGTGCAAAATCAGTGCAAAACCCTCCATAACCATAGTTTACACTTATTTTGGGGATAGCTCAGTATATTGTATCTCCCCCAATGTGAATAAAATGAGAAACTCCCTGCTCTGGATAATGCACACACAGTCACAAACCATTTGTAGGTGACTAGAAGGTATACGAACCAGTGCTATGTATTGCAATGTTTGTCTATAAGTTTTTTTTGTATTTGCAGTAGTTGCAGTGGAGCTCTCCTCTTCCCTCCTTTACCCCTCTAGATCCCTCAGTGCTGCATCTAGATTAAAAAAAAAACCAAAACCTTCAAATAATGTAGGGGACCCCCCAACCCTAAAGGCCAGCATGTAAACTTTAAAATCGATACTGAAATGTACTTACCCGACTTTGTTCCTTCGGCTCCCTCTGCTAACATGGCTGCTGGTCTGGCCCCTTCTGAACTTCCGTTCCCGGAAGTAGCAGAGGAGGCAGAGGGAACAAAAGTGGTTGGGAATTTAGGGTTGGGGTAATACCCTACATTATATGATTTTGTGGATTGGGGGGTAGAGATACCATTTAAAGGGACAGTTCAGTAGAAATGATGAATATTTGTTAAATTGTTAGTTTGTGTAATGCCTTCTTAGTTATTCTACATATTCTCTCCCATTTTGAAAAATCAGTTGATTTCATATCTTTTGCGATTCCCTGCTTTTGACATTAGTAAGCTGACATTTCAGTTTCTAATGGTCCTTCTTCTTCCCAGGATGCACCACATCCTTGGAATGTTCCTAACAGTAATTTCTACTGATTGGCTGTTGGATGGGTCAAACATGCTCAGATCTCTACTGAGCAACTGAATCAACCCAGGCACTGGGTTAAGGGCAAAACCATAACGGTCTCTACTAGGGGTCCTGCAAACAGGAAGTCAGTATTTCGGTTGCATTTATTTATACACAGACAAAATGCTGAATGGGCAGATTAAGTTCATTGGGATGGAAAAATACTGCTCTTTTTTCTGAAAAGCATATGTATTTGCACTGAACTTCCCCTTTTAGTCACCCTTTAATTTTGGCAATTTCTTGGTTGCAGCCCTGGTCTGATAATGGGCAACATTATAGTGCAATATCTCTTTTCACCGCGATACTGGACTTAACGCAATAATTAAGGCGATGTTGTTGTCGTACATTGCCTATACTACTGTCACAGCAAAAATGATTGACTATATAATTATGGCGAAAATAATGCTATTTGTTATTGCAATGTCCTGCGCTAGCATAATAGCGATATTAGCAATTGTTTATAAATATGCCCCTTTGGACTTCCGTTTGTGAGTCTCAGTGGCAAGTTATGGTTTCCTGAAAACATTAAATGAATTGCAGCCCTTGCCTGGACAGGCCAGCTGATGAATTTTTGCTTTGTGTTGGATTCCCACTGGCATCAAAGGAGTCACATACAGTAGTAATATCCCATTAACCTGCTTAACAGATCTTAACATCTGACTCAGTTCTGCAGAGGAAGCACAAAATTGATGTCTGTTAGGAGTAGACTGCAATAAAAACACTTAGAAAATCCACGGTGTTTGGTCTTTTTAAAGAAGGAATTAAAGGACCATGACCTATGTGTCTACTGTTGTTGTAGTCTCAAAGAAAACAATGCAAAAAATCTCATACAGGAAAGTAAATTGTTCATGGGAAAAAAACACTTAGACACAGATACTTCTCTGTTCAGGTTTGTGATAATTATTGGCTTGTAGTCAAAGTGGTGGATAACAGTCATCCTTCATTAAAAACACACCATTAGACAGAGGGTTGTGTTAGAGCCAGCAACCTCCCAGACTTACTACAGAAAGCAACATACACTTACATTTAATTAATGTACTGTACAGCACAAGAAAGGTAGTCATTTAGGTCCACTGGGTTAAGTTAAAGGCAATCATAGTATTAAAACATGTCTATAGCCAGTTATTTATTTTATTACATGTGCCCCTTGTACGGCACCATGAAATAAGTTATCACAATGATAGGAAGGATAACTAGGGGACTCTCTGCCAAGACCTCTCACGTGATAAGGGAATCCTCTGCAAATGTCATTATGCCCTTTGTAGCTGGTTCCTTACTGGACCGAATCAATCAGAGCTATGTACCAAGAGCCGCTATAGTTCTTTATGGCCCTCTTTAGGCAATGCACTGAGCCAATAGTGTCTCTCAGTGCATAGCGAACTGGGTTTAACTTTTCTGATTCCTTAATGCCAGCTGTCTGCTGGCATTTAAGATTCTATCCTAAAGAGCCATTATCGGCTAGGTACATTGGTTGTGGCAGTTGTGCAACACACTTTTTACGAACCGGCGCAAACACCGTTAGTTGTGTCTTAAAGTCCCGTTAACCCACAGAACATCGTTAACGTGACTTTAAGGCACAAATAGCCAATAAAGCCTCTCGGTACATAGCCCTGAATGACTTTTCCTGGCAAAGTGGCTTTTTGAAGATTAGCAATTAGCCTTGTACAAGTGAGAGCTGCAACTGGCCATTGATTGTCATCCTATGCAATGTAGCCCTTTGTAGCTTCTGTCAGTTGTTCCACAGAACCTGTTGAAGTTCCGAAAATCTGCTTCCAACCCAGTTCTATCAAACTTTTTCAAACAACAATGTTCCATCTAAGTTCCGACCATTAGTGCAGCTATAGAAAAATACATAGAGTATCATTAATACAAAATTGTATATTAAAAAATGGGTCTTTTACTCCGCACTTTACCACCACCAATGAAGATGTCTCACACTAGCAATTATCAACTTCTGCCCTCAGCTCCAGCTGTTAGAAGTTGTAATTGAGAAACAGTGCAGGGCAGTGTGTCTATCCCTCTTCTAACTACTCGTCTGCAATATGATTATGTGGGCCTCATTTCTATGTTTTGGGACACAAAACACTTTGAATTTGTGCAAAGGGATTTTGACAAGGGGTTTATTATGCAGACATCTGTGACCTAAATCCTACCCTCTGATTTGTTTATGTAATAAATCATGGAATTGTTTTGCCCAAGGGAAGATGTTTCTGTGTGCACAATTTATTCAGTTAAATTGATGTTATAATTAAAAATAAGAGAGCCAAGTTGTATATTCCACTGGTGTAAACTCCAGCTAAAAAGTCTTTATGGATTTGTGGATTAAAACAATATCATCCGGTTTGCCATTCATATCTTTACTGAAGTCGAGTGAATTTAAATGGAAACCAGATGATACTGGGAACAGCAAGTAACACTGCAAGGGGCCATAGATTACCTCTAGGATACACTGTGTGCTCTGCCTAATATTTATTCGCTAAGCTATTTATCAAATCGGGAACTCGCATTTCCTTTCATTATTATTACTAATATCTTCCAATGATGGGAAACTGATCATACACCACTCAAAACGTCTATCCACTCAGGATCCTGGAAACTGTAGTGCGCAAAATTCTCAACAGCAGTTATTCAAATTCTACTGATTTAATGCCACACAGCTTGCCCTGACTGGTTCTTTTTCTATACAACTTACTAAAATAACATAGTTATTGCACTCCTGCAATTCAGATTCAAATATCAACAGAAGGAATGTTCTATTTTGCCTTTAAAGAAAATAAAGGAAATATTCTGGTACGTTTGTCCATGATGATCCTGTATATACGATCGGTCCTAATATCACGATTATTGTTATTTAACTGCCAGGAAATGTGCAATGGAGGCACACAGCTTGTATGTCTCTACAGGATGCTCCTTGTATGAAGTAGAAAGCATTCTGGAACACTGACCTTAGGGCAAGGGAGCACATGTGAAATCAGAGAGTGCACCCGGATTGGTTACTGAATTGGTTAGAAGTGCTCGTCCCATGTGGACATAATCCATAATTTCTGCTAGCTGTGTAAACAGTTAAATTATATGCAAATACATTGCGCCTGATGTGCTCTCGTTGCTTTTTCTTTTTGTCTAAAGCACAGAGTGATTTTCCATGTAATTTCCCTGCTTCTCTCTACAACTTTATTGGAAGCAATTTTGTTTAAAAATAGTGTAAATTGTTTTTTAATTAATAATTACTTGGTCAATGTGTCAGAGTATCAGGACACCACGTCCATGAAGCAGGGTGAAAATCCTACTCATGGCACAGTGGTCATGTACAATAGAAGGGGAGCAGCGTCATAGGAAATCTGCTCATGGCGTGGCTCCCCCTAGCAGTGCTACTGCAGAGTATGGCAACTATTGGAAAGGTACCCATGATGCCGTTAGCGGGACAAAGATTATGGGGCTCATTCAGTAAGAGGTTCAAAAGTTTCCCTGTGCTTTTAATTTGCAGCAACCAATGAAATGTAATTAAATGTCTAACGGTTGTAGACCTGTATCATCTGATTGGTTGCTGCAAATTAACAGAACATGCAAAACTTTTGTACCTTTTATTAAATAATTCCCTATTTATTTTAAAAGACAACAATTCCAGTGATTCCCAGTGAGGTTTTATTTTCTATATAGCCCTTATAGAGCTTATTTGCAACTAAGGTTTTCTTTCCCTATATTAGGCATATGGGTTGTATGTATGTATCCTGACTGGTTCTCCTATACGAAAAGCAGCTTTTTTTAATGACTTTCAAAGCCAGTTTGTGATGTTAAAAACAGAACAACTGTTAAATCCAATTAACTGTAATGTAACTATAGTATAGTATATTAAGTAAAGGCTGTAGAGTAATATTGTTTCATCCATGCACTAAAACCTGTCTACAATTCATACTTACCCTTTGCACCAATTTACAGTGCAAAGCTGGGTACAAACATTACCGATAAAGGGCCAATCCCATTAGCCCTTTATATATTTGTGTAGCCACATCTTTCAAAGATGACAATTCTATTCTGTCTGCCATTTTTGAAAGATTGGTACTATGTGTACCCAGTTTAAAGCTAGGTACACACAGTATCAATCTTTGACAGATGCCCAGCAGAATCTGTTAGAGTGCCATATACCATTGATGATTGATACAGTGCACAGTTGAGTTTGTGCAAACACGGACTGAAGCAGCAGCAACAGAAGCATATTTGTACATTCTATGCCTAGATTGGTTTTATATTAGAGGTCAACTGAAATCTAGACATTTAGATCTGGACCCCAGGGCACATCCTGCCCTCATTGCCTGCTTGATAGTAATTCTGCATAGAATCACAGTGGAAAGTGAAATACTAGTGCAGCCATTGATTTCTGGAAAACTTACGTCCCAATGCCCTGAGAGCCGTTGTCGGCAACCCAGTGCAAACACACCAACAATGCTATATGCCGTTAGCTGCTCTCAATGCTTCGCTAAGTGCCGGTATCTATTTCGGCACTTTTAACACCAGCTATCAAATGGCGTTTAAAGTGCCACAATAGAATGCCGCTTTCGGCATATAACATTGCTTGCTGCAGCGGCTGCACGGTTAACTTCCCAGTTAGCCATGCAACCCCTACAATGAAGGAGTTTAAGTCACACTAACCAATATAACAGCGATAGCGTGACTTAAACTCCATAACAGGAGTGGTGTGCCTTATTCTCTTTTCCTTTGTATTGGCCACTTGGTACCGATCATTGTAACTGGTCAGACATTCTTCCTCTCTCTCTATTTCAATTTAGATTAATGGATTTCTCTGCTTAGCATGTGGCATTTAGGAATATTATTTAAAAAAATGCAAATCCCTGGGAAACTTCGGAAAAAATAGAAAACAAACAGAACTAAAGAGAAAAGCAGGGGACTTGCAGTCCTGGTGGTTGTGCTGTGGCTTTAGATTATCCAGCTGTTTCCAGAGGTTTAATTTTGTGCAGCTGGGGTGACCTCACCACTCATGAAATCCCCGGAGGGCTAGAAAACCATAATCTACCAACACAGAGCCAACAGTTCAAAATGCGTAAATGAAACATTTTAAAACGTACACAGATTTCCAACCTACAGTACACACACACACACACAAGCTCCCTCTAAAAATCTTCATTATGAGTATCACGGTTGATTAAACTCTTCATTTAACTCACACAGAACTAACACAGACGCAGGGAAAGTCAGTAGGAATCTATCTCCAGCTGCTGGTATCCACAGTACAATGCTATGGGGCCCTTTATTTATAATTGTAACATTGCTGGTTTCAGTTGTTTACTATACAGTCGTCTTTGTACCTTAGGTCCAGTGGATCCAAATGTCTTAACTTTCATATTTGTATCTGGTGTTATAAAATCTTAACCAGTTGCCCTCTAAGATGAAAAAAAATGTTGTAATAGGAAGCATCTCGTTTTAAATACCGGTATTGATTGTCCTTGAATGACAATAACTTTTATAGACCTGTTTTCAAAATCTAGCCTGCAACTATGTAAATGCATGTCTGGTGATTTATTTTATGTCTATTATGATTAAATAATCATAGTATTTGTGCTTGGACATTGGCAATTGGGGATGTGTCTGCTTTCCTATTGGTTTCCTATAAATTTAGGGATTTATTCTACGTTCTACATTCTCAGAGGACTTTGGGAAAAGGGATCATAAATAAATAGTTTTAATGTTCCTAAACATAAAAATAGCTTCAAGTCTTTCTTATAAGGGGGTCTCCTGAACTGAAGATTTCACAACCATCAATCTTGGCCAATCAAAGATAAACCCTAGGAGTAAGGACCTTACATTTAAGGTCCTCAGCTTGGGTACTTTAAAAGAGGGAAGTGGGGGGGATTTGTTGACCTTTAATTAATGTGACCGTATCCTGTGAAGCCATGATAGTTCTCTCTGGGCTAGGCCACACTGGCATGATTCATATCGTGTTTTGTGATCTGATGTTGCTGTAAAAGGCAAAGCTAGTCAACTTACTGACCAATGAACAGCTATATACGACCTAGATGCTATATTACCTTCACTTTTCATGTGTGTATGTAAAGGGGAAACAACCAGACCTCTGTTTTCAATGGTAGTCCATGGACAGAAAATAGTTTTTGAACTAAATTACAGGTAATAATTTAAAATAACTAAAAGCTAAAGTGTCTGGTACACAATGATGTTATCATTGGGTATTATGGGGAATACCTAATCAGTAGGTGGAAGCAGTGACATACATAGGGATGCACTGTGTAGACAATAAATCACATTTGCATTTTATATAAATATAAACCTTATTACCTGACAACATAATTTCCTTAAAAGGAAATTAAAGGGCATGTCCACTCTTAAAACAAAAAAACTGTGACTTGTTAGTTATCTGCCTTCAACCCCAACTGCTATTTTTATCCCAGTTTATTACATGCATTTGTCACCAGATATTTAATGTTAAGTTGTATTCCTTTCTGGCAAAGGTATCTGCCTCCTCCCTCTGCCCAAAGAGCTTTTTATATGCTTGAGCATGTGCAGAGGAGGCAGCAACATTAATAATCTTTAAATATCTAGTTAGTAATGCAGGTAGTGCAAAATATAACAGATGGAGTTGGAGGCAAGTAACTGAACTTTTTTGCACATAGATGGACATTGATGGACGTGTCTCAGGCACAATCAACACCTTCCTCTTGATTGCATCAGCTTTGAGAGACATACTTAGCGCTGATTAGCTGCCACTTTCACCTGTGAGAGTCATACTCAGCGCTGATTAGCTGCCACTTTCCCCTGTGAGAGACCTACTCAGCGCTAATTAGCTGCCTTTTGATTTGATTCACCTGTGGGCAGATTATTAGCTGCCTCTTGATTGCGTTCAGGTGTGAGCATCCTAATCACTGAAAACATGTGCAGATTTAGAACTTACAGCACACAAAGACACACACATTAGTCGAGCTTTGTGCAGCCTTTCAACCCAAATTCAGGTTTTTGCACTAAACCTTTCCCTTTCTAGTTAAGGATTGGTAAATAGAGATGGACTAGAACTCAAACCTGAGTTCGAGCCAAACTATTCGAGTTCGAACAGACTCGGACTTCTCGAACTATCCCGGACCCGGATTTCTCAGACTTTCGATAATTATCAAATGTCCGTTTGAGGCACGCGAATATGCGAGTATATTGTATATTATTCCAATACGCAAGAAAATATCGAATTAACGAATATGTGAGTAAAATGTCTATTATACCAATACGCAAGTAAATATCGAATTAACGAATATGCAAGTAAAATGTCTATTATACCAACACGTGAGTAAATATTGAATTATTGAATCTGCGAGTCGTTTATGGTATAATTATCGAATGCTCGAACACGAGAGCCCGAAAGTAGCGCGCATGAGAGTAAAATGGAACGTGTTCCCCAGACCATTTCCCAGGTCCCACAGCCATTTAGAGTAAGTTACCATTGATATTTAAATTGTATGTCATTAGAACTTTTCGAACTATTTGACTCCCATTGACTTTAATGGGTCTGTTTTCAAACTTTCGAACTTTCCATGTAGTTCGAAAGTTCGAAAACAGACCGAACTTTCGAAAGTAGGGAGAATGCTTGGGACTGTGTGCATGCAGATCTTTGAAAAATGACAGACAGAATCTGCAAGATCCTGTCTGTCATTTTTCACAAATCTTCCCAGTGTGTACCCAGCTTTAAGTAATAATAAACACAAAATACAAAACTGTTGGGTTTATGTGTATCCTTAGATACAAATGATTCTTGTTATATTGGCTTGAGGTTCTGTCACAAAGCTGTTGAGTTCCTTGCCATAGTTCCCTCCAGTGCATGCGTCCAACTCTGCTCATATCTGGGAACTTGCCCATGTTTATGTCACCTTTACACTTTTCTATTCAAAGTAATGACAAGTGAGAAAGAAAGATTAATGAGGTCCTTAGACTTTGTGGCTATATGGAATTTTAATTCCAAAGCAAAATAGTGGTTAGAGGGAAAGGATAAAAAAACGTATTATTGTAGAATTATTGTATTATTATTTCCGTAAAAAAAGTAAAGCTAGCTTAACACGATTTTTATTTTTGATCAATCAGTGAATTTGAATCTTTAAAGCGCATTTAACATAAATTGTGCATTAGATCAACCAAAAGTGATGAATATCGACTGTAAAATTGATTGAAATTTGATTGGTCAGGATGGAAAATTTCCATCAATTGTACAACTATAAAACATGTTTTGCATTAACAAGAGTGGACACTTGTTGGAAAATCAATTATAAATCAAAAATATGAATCACAAATCAGTTAAAGAATTGTATTAATAAATTATCATGTTTATAAAAGAAAAGAATTAATAAAAAAATCACCTCCATAAAGAAAAAGCATTAATAATTACCGTCATAAAAGAATAACATTAATTAAGGAATCAAATTTGCTTTAATTGCAAGAAATTGCATTACTGATTGCATTACATTTTATTCTAATAAACTGATTGAAATGCAAAACAATCTAACACAAATTGACTCATGTATGGCAAGCCTCAAAGAGCATGTCCACCCTAAAAAAAAAAAATTATATGTTGTAGAGCACCCCTGCCCACCCCCAACCGCTATGTCAGATTACTAAAAATAACAATCAGAACTTACAGCCCTTCTCTCCTACAGCACTCTGATCCTGCCCTCTGTTTGCTGGAACTTGCAAACAGGGGCTAGACCAGCAGCCGCATCTGTGATTGGCTGAGAGTAGAGTTCTGACATTGGGGATTTGCAGGGGTAGTAGTCTACACTACAGGAAAAAAAAATTTAAGCAAGGTGGAAGGGCATCCAAGGAGAAATCCGGAGGGTAGAATGGAAGAAGGGAAAGGGCTCCGCTGCTCATGTCACACTACCTCCTGGAGGCTAGATTAGAGGCAGAAACCTTTAGACAGGAAGACAGCTCCTACTCTTCAATTTCCTGGACTTTGGAATAGCACTGCAGGAGAACCACAAGGAGCAGAGCTGTAAGGTAACATTTTTTTAAACTTCACAAAGGGGCCAGTAGTGGGTTAAATTTTTTGTCTTGGGGGTCGACATGCGCTTTAAAGCACAGCCCCCCAGTAGTAAATTCAATTAAGCTACAGTAGTTTAGCAATATCTGGAGGACTGCAGGCCGGATATGAGAATCATGTCAGTGACCCAGCAGCCACCTTTAATATGCACAGACGCAACAAAAGGAAAAATTTACATAGTGCATAGTAGTGGAGACTGAATAAAGACAAAGTTTCACATTTTTGTTTTGCATAATTGAAATGAAAATGCATATATAACAGATCAAAATGTATGCAGCATTGTGTTGTAATGAATTTAATTTGAAATAACACTTCTCCTTGCTTTTCTTAAAATGCATGCACTCAAAACACATCCCCAAATATGCGCATAGTGTGAACGGGCCCTATATGAGAACTTTGCAAGAGTATTATCTGTCTAAGTAGAACGGAGGTGCTCCTGGTAATAAATTTGTATAACAGAATGAACATCAAGATAAAGAACCAGTCATTCAACTATAATATGAGCTGATATGAACAATCCCTTTGTGCAACACTGGGAATAACAAAAGTGCAATACTGTGCTATTAAAAACATTTAAAACCATACAAAAAAAATATGGATTCCAATTGGTAAAATAGGTCCATTAGTAAATATAGTATAACCCCTTGCCTAAGGAAATAGTATCCCAAAGCTCCATATACTCATCTGTCAGGTAGTCAACAGTCACTTTCACCAGTCACCATAGGGGAAACATATAGAGTATCCAATGGGAGTCACATTGAGCAAATTACAGTTGAGGACGCTGAACGTGTTTCGCTGCACCAGCTTTCTCAGCAGTGTGTACGTGTGTTCTACCGACGGCCATTTAAACCATGTGGTCATCTCTTAGTAGTAATGTCATATGCTGGCGACGCAACATGCACCAGCAGCGTCCTGATGTGACCGTACCTAGCGGCGTCTAACCTATCAAGGGCTAAGCCATGCTGGGTGTGGGGCGGAGTTATCCATGAAAATGATAGCTCATGTGATAAAGCCATGTGTATCACTGCATAAGGCCGAATCTAGCCAAACAGTGATCAGTGAATTTTGCCTAAAAAACAGTTGAAAGCGATTGGACGTATAGGTAATTATGGATGATATTTTGGCCAAATCAACTAACATGGCTGCTGTGGATTGTGGTAGACTAAAATATCCACACTTACTAGCAAGAGGTAGGCATGGAATAGATACACATATGGGAAATATGTTTATATCATTGTTAATATTGGTAAAAATCAATGGGATAAATATGCAAATATTTCATCTTTTTTATTTAATTGCACTGGCAATTAGTATATTTATTTTATACCGTCCAAGCTGCTCTCTACATTTTAACATTACATGCAAGAAAAATATTTTCTCTACCAACCAAGGTCCAAATGTATTTTCTTAAACCCTGTTCACCTTAAACAATTAGGTTTCTTGTGGACTGAACCTGAGCAGAGGAAATGGCTGCCATCTGATTGTGATCTCATGCCATAATAGTTGCTCTATGGATGTTCTTGTCTAATGTATGGGCCTGAAGCAATATCCTAATGCAAACAGAATTCTGGGACACCCAACCCCAAAGGAGGGGGGTAAAAGAATCAAGAAGGAGCCTTGATTAGATTCTTGCTGTTATTAATGCCCTTCCCATCCTCTGGAGTTTGGGTTTTAAAATATCCATTTCTGTTGTTGTGGTAGAGGCCAAAGATCATGCTGCACTTGTTTCCTTGTTCTTTTATGGTTGTTAGTCTTAGTTTCCCTGGAAACTGCTAAATATCCCAATTAAAGCTTTAGAGATGCACAAACCTGCCGGGTTTCATTCTGTAGGTGCGTTAGCGTAACAAAGAGAAGTTTCGATGTGGATTTTTAGCAGTCAAAGCTGAAATCCCAAGTCAACACATTACAAAGGAATCAAGTAAGATATTGAGATTTAAGGCTAGAGTGGCTCATATTCAAATAGGGAAGGAAAAACTTCTAGGTAGTTTTTATTTTACCATGTGGTATTGTAGCCTTTATATCTTATATTAACATCAGATGTTAATATTGAAATATTGATGCCAAAACTCACGTAAGTTTAACCCAGTGGAAATTTGGCAACAAACCGGTACTTTCATTATGAAACCAGGTTTAGGAAGAATCTACAGTATATCCCTATTCTGCTAGAAAAATATAATTGACAGGTTCCTGGTATTTTACTTTTACCACATGCCAGTGGTAAAAGGTTATTGCTTCTTGGTGGGTCTGCGCAATGCAACAATGTCTGAATGGGCAACTATAATGAAAAAATCCCAATGACCTTACCCTTCCCATTTAGCCTTTTGTCTGTGTATAAAAAATTGATTTAAAATACTAATTTCCTGTTTGCAGGACCCCTAATAGAGACGATTATGGTCTTGCCCTTGACCCAGCACCTGGGTTGATTTAATTGCTCAGTAGAGATCTGAGCATGTTTGACCCATCCAACAGCCAATCAGTAGAAATTACTGTTAGGAACATTTCTAAGGATGTGGCGCATTCTGGGAAAAAGAAAGACTGTTAGAACCTGAATTGCAACTCACTAATGTTAACAGCAGGTAAGAGCAGGGGTTGTAAATTCAACTGATTTTTAAAAAAGAGAATATGTAGAATAACTAGAAATGTATAATATATACTAAGAATTTGACAAATGATGTTTTCCATGGAACTTTCCCTTTAAGTAAGTATTGCAGGTCTTCTGTAAAGTATCCAGAGCATTTTAGGTCCTCACCCTGGGTACTTTGCAGGTAGAGATGTAATGTGGGTTTGAATAGAACCTGATTTTGAATCGAATCTGAGGGTTTTGAAGTCCCGACGAAACTTTCAGAACTCCCAGATTTCACGGAACCTGGATTTTTCGAATTTACGATTTTTATTGAAAACCGAAAGTAGATGATTATTGAAAATCGTAAGTAGATGAATATCGAAAATCAAAAGTAGACGATAGATTGCTGAAGCTCAAAAACAGCGTGATAAGTTTTGGTTATATTTACAGGTTCCCCAGACCATTCCCCAGGTTTCTGTGTCATAACTAGATTGTAAGCTCTACAGGGCAAAGCTCTAGCAATTCTATTTATATCATTTATATATTTATGTACTGAACTACCTATGTATTTGTTCCCCTTGTATGACATTATTGACATTATGACATTATTGTATTTCATTACTGTACAGCACTGCGTCCCCAAGTGGTGCTTTATAAATAAACTATAAACTATAAATAAACTATACATACATACATTTACACCTACTATTACCATTTGTCCCTCAAAATGGACAGAAACTTTACATTTTTTTCTTCCATAGACTATAGGTCCGTTTTCGAATCTTTGAATTTTCCGGAAAATTCGAAAATTCAAAAATGGAACGAAACTCAACAGTTTCGAACATCTCTATTTGCAGGATTGAGGAAGAGGAACGAGGGGTATGAGGGGTAGGTGAGTATAATTGTTCTTTAATCTTTTCATTACAACTGTACATGTAAGTAGCCCTTACTCTCATGTGTGTGTGTTGCTGCATGCCTTTAATCCAGTATTTGGTTTACTCAGGCTTAGTATTTCCCCTTCCACTTTTAATCGACAACCTCCATCTGATCAGACTTTGTATGAGGGAAAACATGCTCATTAATCACTTTGTGGCATCATTGGAAGAGGGAATTTTCAATCTTGCAATTCACACATACTGAATGTCACCATTCCAGCAACAGCAGACGTGCACACAGCAGAAGAATTTATAACAATAAGGCAATTAATTGACATCTGAAATGTAAGATGGGATATCAAAATAAATATTGGGCAGATCAACTAACAGTGATAGTTTGGAAGAATGATTGCAGTAATTTAAAAAAAATATATATTTGTTTTCAGTATAGATGGCCTGTAAAAGAAAACTAAAAGCTAAAATATAAAGGACCCTATAACGGCTTAATAATAAACAGATAGCTGTATTTCTTGTTTCTGATATCTGTAGCATTTTGAAGAAATCAACTATTAGATTTTGCAGGCTTCTGCCTTTTCCAAAGAGAATCATGGACTACGGTTCCATTCGCTTCTACTTCCATAAATCACTGGTAACGTGCATAAATTGTATTTTTCGGTAAATCTATTTTCTAGTCAAAAGCTTTGGTGCTGCCAAAGCAGATTTTTAAGCATTCAGTGCAAACCACATAAAACAGATTTGCTCTTAACAGAGTTTGTTAGTGGGAAGACATTTATGTTTTGTTTTTATTCCTAACAACGTAGGAAGCATTTAGGGCTCAAGAAAACTTATTATTAACTGATGTTGCTGATTCATTTCTGTTTATATGCAGACTAGCAAGTCTAAAACGATAAATGTTACATTTTTGAGCATTTACCAGGGAATATTCCAATAATTTTACAGCTTTATGAGTCTATGAAAAAACAAATGGCTGCAGAGAAGCCAATTTATAACCAATACAGACATTTTTAGATCAAGTTTCCCAAATCATATTAATACATGCATAGTTGCGTACCCTCTGAAATTTTTTGAGAAAAGGGCACTGGCATGCCCCATGCCCCACCCAACCTCACCTGTCAACCACAAGGCCCCGCTCCAGGATTGCGGTACAGGCTCTTAGGAATGGGACTGTCCCTCAGACATTGGGATGGTTCGGATTTATGAATTTGGCCTGTACTTAACTAGTAACTTTCTCAAACACAATCTTAACTTTAATGACTACACAAGCAAAAAATATGCATCTTATTACAGGATAGATATTTTTAAAATACGACTCTTCTCTAACTTTTGCTATGACAGATACAGACACATACATGGATATTATACTTTTGTTATGGCCAAGGGATTACTAGTTACGCCACTGGAATGATCTTAAAATTTCTTCCATTAGCAGCAGTAAGTGGCATAACTAGGAATCACTGGGACCCCCAGCAATACTATGATGGTACCCCTATCCATGCCTCATACGCAGGGGTGTTCTGGGAGGAGGCTATTTCTGACATAGGAAAACCGCAGCCCCCCTGCGGTTGCTCCCCATCCCCATGTAATTACGCCCCTGGCAGTGTACTGAAATTATTATCACCAAAGCAGCTTTGAGCTAGAGATTTATGGTACATGAAACATCATAGTGAGTCTATCTACATGTGTGTGAAATAAGGGGCACAAAACAGGGGCATGTTTAAAGAGAATCCATGTAAAGTGTTATAGTACCAGTGATTTATGGAGCATGGGTTACTGCACTTGAAATGGTAAGTTACAATGTCAAAGTCAATGAACACTTTAAACACATAAACAAGTGTTGTATGTAGTGGGTTTACGGTAAGTCCCGGTAATGTTGCACAGTGGATGTTGCAGGTAAAGTCAAAAACAATCTATCAGAGAAAGTAGAATAGATAAGAGAAAAGAGGTTTTTCCATCTAACGAATGGAAGAAGCCAGAGATTACACAACGAGGAACCACAATAACAAACATGATTTATGGTTTATAAAATGTCTCCTTTTAGTAGGGTGTTCTATTAATATGTTATTATTGCACCACTCATTATACAAAGCACACATTAAAAAAAACAAAATATGGTAATAATATAACAAGTTCATACATTCCCCGGGATTCTTAGGACACTGGTTCCCAGCTATTTTGGGCGTACAGACTTCCTGACATGCTATGCTCACAATAACTCAGCGTAGCCACAGACCACATTTAACAAAACATCATATAGTACATAAAAAATGTATTTTTTCTATGATCCCTTACAGAAACTTTTTGTAAGTCCAACGGCCCACAAACCTCATGCTGGGAACTAATGTATTTGGAGGACTATGATTAAACCTGCTACGGGACAAATCATTGTTGTGGTATAGATTGAATTTTGGTTTGATATAATGATAATATATTACGTAAATGTTGATGGACCTGCGTACTCACTCACAAGGAATCATTTAAAAAATCCTAAGAATGTTATTTTGTTATCAAAATTCTTAGTGGTCTACTGAGCAATTTAGGTTTTACATGCAAGTGTGACCAAGCAATTACTACTTGACCTCGGTATAGTTATGTTCAACCTATCCAGTGCCTTACTTATCAACTGATCTTCCACCAAATACCCTCCCAATACCCGCGTCCCTGTTTTCATGTAAATATTTGCTTGTACAGCATAAAGGGAGATTTTTGCACAAAAAAGAAACACCAGAATATACGAAGTATGTAGGAAATGACGCCCTATAGCTAATTTACTAGGCATCTATAACCATCAACCACTAATAATTCACAGAGTTCCCAATCCTCCCCATTAAGTGGCAAATTATTTCTGGGTTTACGTACCAAGGCATCATTACTTCCATGTTGAGGGATTCTGGCTCTGTTTTTAGGATGAGAATGACCCTTTAAGCCTTAATGTTGATCCTTTCATTTACTCCATCTGTATAATAAGCTTTAATCATGGGACATAACGATATATCCCTCCATTACTTTTAAATGCCTTGTTCATTTTAAACAATGCATTACTGTCAATATCTTTCCAGTCAAGCAAACTATCTAACCAAGCACCATATTGCTCATCTATCTACAAATTCAGGTTTCTTTCATTGGCAGTCATATAATTTCTTTCATTATCTTCATTATCATCATATACTTAAAGGAAAATTATAGAGCATATGCATTTTTAAAAAAAAAGAGTTCAAATGAAAAGTACCTAGGTCAGGATGGTAGGGTTGGTAATTACTACCTCCCAAAATATCTGTTGTATTCAATTAGATCAACTGGACTTGAAATGTAGTTCTTGAAGACGTTTCGCTAGTCATCCGACTGGCTTTCTCAATTCAGAAAGACTTGTACAAGAATCTGTGGCAAGACAGGAGGAAGAACATGGTCATCCCATATGTAGCAGGGGTCTCCGAGAAATTAAGAAGAATTTCAAAAAACATTGTATCCCTGTCTGCTTTAAAACCGAACAACACACTGAGGCAGCAATTGGTACATCCGAAAGACCCAATACCAAAACACAAGAAAAGCGACATCATATGCAGTGCAGTGCAGTGAAGAATGCTCTGATTTGTATGTGGGGGAGACCAAACAGCATCAACGTATGGCCCAGCACAGAGAGCCAATTCCTCGGGTCAGGACTCAGCCGTGTATCTCACTTAAGGATAAAGGACATACCTTTGAAGATTGTAATGTTAACATACTGGCGAAGGAACGTGACTGGTTCAAGAGAGGTGTTAAGGAGGCCATTTATGTGAAAATAAGAAACCACCTAAATAGAGGTGGGGGGTTCGACACCAACTGTCTGCCATGTACAATGCTGTTTTAAACACTTACTCTGGCGTTCCTATAACACCTCTTAGCCACTATCTAATCACACCCTTAACACCTGGCTGTGATATGCTAATTGGATTTCATCAGGGTACATATTGCCACAGATTCTTGTACAAATCATTCTGAATTGAGAAAGCCAGTCGGATGACTAGCGAAACGTCTTCAAGAACTACATTTCAAGTCCAGTTGATCTAATTGAATACAACAGATATACCATGACCTGGATGAATGAGAACCTTCACAAGCATACCTCCCAAAATCATTCTGCGAGGAGCACGAGTATGAAGAAAAGTGCTTCTGCCAGGAGAACGAGTATGAAGAAAAGTGCTTCTGCCGGGCTTCCTTAGTGCTTCAGCACTATCTTTAATACAGGAAGGCCCAGGATACTAACCTGGCAGATGAAAACTGAACATGCTTGTGCTCCTCAACAAAACATTACCATTCCTACCTCCCTGCCCCAGGTTTTTAAAAAGTAATTTTCCCATGTCCTATGTGTTTAACCTAGCAAATTTGCAACGGATTTTGTTTATTATCCATTGTGGGTTTTTTTGTTGACCCACAAATACATTGCAACAATCTGCTTTCTATACTCTATATATGTGTATAATGACCTTGATACTGACAGTGGGTTTTTGACAAAAATTTGGGTCAGTCATTTTCATGCCATGCACATGGACGATATCCCAATCCCAAACTCCATCTATAATGTGTATGACTACCTTATAAGGCTTACCACTAGCTCTTTGAGCAAGTGGCTGATTTTTTGAGGAACATGTCAGACTAGTCTCCTAAGTACACTAATTTGAGCTATTAAGAGACTTAAAGTATTTTTAAGATAATATTTCTGCTATTCCATCCTTGGTTTTGGAGCAGACAGTAATTCTCCTTAATTGTGTCCAACTAAATGACTATACAGGAGCTGGGCATTTTTTATAAAGCCTACAGTAACTGCATGCCAAAGAAGAGGACCATACAGCGCAGAGTTCTTCTGTGTTTGGTTCAGGCGTACTACTAGGTAGTTCTAAAATGTTTGTCTACAGGAGAGAGGCTGGAATGTTTGGAGGCCAAATAATTATAATTTATACATACAGAAGGTTGTTGGAAACATTCACATCAGACCCTGTCCCAAAGAGCTTACAATCTAAGCAAGAAAATTTGATTACAAAGTGATGCAGTGAAAGGTGCAAAGACCAATGTTATATCAGTAAGCACAACTTTAACTTCTTTAATGTGCCGCTTGCGTGGCTAACACGGAAGTTAACTATGCAGCCGATGTCATACATGTTATATACCAATAGCAGCTATTACTAGCTAATGGCTGGCATGAAAAGTGGTGCAATGGTTAAAGGCAATTAGCGATTTAACCATTGCATATAACATTGCCAAAGCAACCCTTTTTGGTCTGGTAATTCCAGACCAACTGGTTTAATAATCAGCCTACTGATATGGACATGGTTTTCATTTCACATTGCTCAGCTTGAACTCAGAAGAGTTGCTGAATTAAAAATAGCCCAATAGATGGTCAAAGGAGAAAAAAAAACCAATAATTTCAGTGAAAGGTATGGAAATATGGCAACTGCTATTTCAGATGACAGAGATTACTTGGAATATTATTCCACCCACCAGTAAAAGGCCACAATTTGTCAAACCATATAATCTGTGGTGATATCAATTTATTTTATCTCTGAACAGTGAATCTCGGTTTTAGTCATTTGCTTCTAATTTTAACTAGGATTCCTGTGTGAAAACTCCTCCCACCTATCTCAGGGTATAGAAATTAAACAAACTGATCCTTCCATCAGGATAAGTTTAAAGGGCATGTTCACTCCTCCAAACAAAATGTTAACCCTATACTTAACACAAAACAAATCTCTTTTGCGCAATACTTACCTTTTTCCCCAGCATTCCTTACATCTGATATCTTACCTTTAAATCCGACAGTCCTTTGCCACACACCTCAAACATCTGTCTTAATGGCTGCTGTCACAACCCCTCAGTCCGGTCTGTCTGTCTACTTATCAGTTATCAGAAAACGCACTCCAATTAACTGAAAAGTCAAACAAACTCGAATGGAGGAAGAGGGGTAGTCAACATAAATACATGCATTGCTAACATATATTTAATACTTATACGATAGGCTGCCACCATATTCCGTAGCAGCGGAATGACCTGCTAAATATGTCTATAACAATCCTGCAAGAAAAGGGTTATCCACACCTATAGGAAAATAAACAAAAGCTGAGGGTCGCACTCCAAATCAACGTTTTCTTTATTTAAGTGACCAACATCAAAACACACAACTTTTCGGGGGGTGTTAGGTGCCGCCTTCGTCAGGTGACCTAACCTCTCCCCAAACGTTGTGTTTTTGAAGTTGGTCACTTAAATAAAGAAAACGTTGATTTGGAGTGCGACCCTCAGCTTTTTGTTTATTTTCCTATTGAACTATTATCCTTGGAGGTAGGATACCAAGAGGAGCAAGCACCCATAGGTTGGAGAGAGTGCATACACATATTATTATACAGTATCATAATACATAAGGCTAGGCTTTTTCAATGGGGAGGTGCAGTAGCGAGAATCTATATTACAGTCACTCAGTGATGTCACTGATTCCCATACTCCTCCCCCTGCCTCTCCCCCTCCCTGTATTAGTCATTTATTTAGGAAGCCCTGTTTATTGTTGACAGATGATGTTCGGTCTTTCTTTTTTCAATAGAAACGGTAATTAACTATTCATACACTAATCAGGGATTCTGTTGTATTCAATTAGATCAACTGGATTTGACATTTCGTTAGTCATCCGACTGGCTTTCTCATTTCAGAATGACTTGTACAAGACATTTCAGAATGACTTGTACAAGAATCTGTGGCAATTATGTACCCTGGAAAATTCCAATTAGCATATCACATCCAGTGTTAAGGGCGTGATTGGATAGTGGCTAAGAGGTGTTATAGAATGCCCAGAGTAAGGTGTCAAAACAGCATTGTACATGCAGAAGACCGTGTCGAACCCCCCCCCCTCTATTTAGGCTTGGTTTCTTATTTTCACCATAAATGACCTCCTAACACTCCTCTTGAACCAGTCTGTTCCTTTGCCATATGTTAACATTACCAATCTTCAAAGGTATGTCCTTTAAACCTTAAGATGCAGGTACATGGCTAGTCCTGACCCAGTATTGGCTCTAAGTGCTGGGCCATACGTTGAGCAATTGCTGTTTGGTCTCCCCCACATACAAATCAGAGCATTCTTCACTGCACGCACTGCGTATATGATTTCGCTTTTCTTGTATTTCGGTATTGGGTTCTCTCGGATGTACCAATTGCTGCCTCAGTGTGTTTTGTTCGGTTTAAAGCAGACAGATACCTTAATACTCGAGTATAAACCGAGGTTTTCAGGCTTAAAAAAAGCCTGAAAATCTTACCTCGGATTATACTCGAGTCAATGTTTCTCCTACCTTGTCTGGCGGCCGCACGTCCCATCCTCGCTCCACGCCTCTGCGCATCCGGATGATGTCACTACCCGGCGCCGCAAAGTGAGGCGCCGGGTAGTGACATCATCCGGATGCGCAGAGGCTGTGGAGCGAGGATGCGGATTGTGCGGCCGCCGGACAAAGTAGGAGAAACATTGACTTGCACAGGGACACAAGGACCAAAATCTTAAGTGCCAAATACATACAAATACGAGTAAAACCTTCTTTATTTGTGCATACTGTATGCACAATAAAGGAGGATTTACCCCTATTTGCAAGTATTTGCCACTTAAGATGTTTGAAAACTACAACTCCCAGCATGCTTTATTGCTGGGAGTTGTAGTTTTCACATCTTAAGTGGCAAATACTTGCAAATAGGGGTAAATCCTCCTATATTTGTGCATACAGTATGCACAAATAAAGAAGGTTTTACACTTATTTGTAAGTATTTGCAACTTAAGATGTTTGAAAACTACACTCCCAGCATAAAGCATGCTGGAGTTGTAGTTTCCAAATATCTTTAGTGGCAAATACTACCCCCATCCTTTATATCTCGAGTCAATGTGGTTTTCCTCCTTTTTTACCTAAAACTAGGTACCTCGGTTGATACTCGGGACGGTTTATACTTGAGTATATACGGTACGTTTTTTTGAAAATTCTTCTTAATTTCTCGGAGACCTCTGCTACATATGGGATGACCATGTTCTTTTTCCTGTCTTGCTTTCCCCTTCACTGTTGGTATTCGTATTCTTTTCTTTCCTTCTACTTCTTTTGACAAAGGCCCAGTCTGTATTCCACAAGTTTTAAGGGCTCCTCTGAGATGTTTCATTTCTTTAGCCTTTGCCTCTATGGTAGTGAGGATGTTCTTCAGCTCTGTGTTGCAGGGTTCTGATGACACCCAGCTTGTGATCTAAAGGGTGTGGGAGTGAAACAATCAAATACTGATCTTGTGTGTTGGTTTTCTGTAAACCTCTACTTCCAGTTTAACCTTTTTGCTGAACGCTACCAAGCAGTCCAAGAAAGCCAGTTTGTTGTTTTGTACCTCTTCCCTTGTAAATTTGATGTTTTGGTCTACCCCATTAATGTGTTCTGTGAAAGCTTGTACTACCTTCTGGTGGATTTTAACCCAGGTATCATCCACATATCTGAACCAGTGGCTGGGTGCTATGCCCTTAAAGGTATTAAGCGCCTGTTTTTCTACCTCCTCCATGTAAAGGTTGGCCACAATGGGTGAAACTGGAGATCCCATAGCACATCCTGTTTTTGCTTATAGAACCTGTATTTGAAATAGGTGGTATTCAGGCACAAGTCCAGTAAGGAACACACCTGTTTTGGGTTGAGATCAGTTCTGCTGGTAAGAGTGCTGTCTTGGCCTAGCCGTTGGCATTTCATAGGTCAGTAGAAACTCTGTAGATGTAGGCTTTTCTACCGAAGGGATTGGCCCTATATTGCTAATGTGTGTTCAGCCGTAATGACCGTTTCTGATGCTGACGAACGTTTGGCTTCGGCATTGGAAATGGTAGTTTTGACTGTCATCTTTGACAGTTTGCTACTGTGTGTACCCACCTTAAAGAATTTATTCGGAATTGATGAGTAAATGAAAAAAACTTTGAATTTTTAGTAGCCATTAATGTTGAGTGGATATTTGCTTATGATACATTTGGGAAAATATACTGTTAAATTTGGATCAAGTGGATCTGGTTAAAATGTTTGTTTGCCCTTATATTATGTTAAACCCATTGGAATATTCTATGCTGACAAAATGGTACAGCTTTAAAAACTACTAAAGTATGTGTCTCAGTTCTTTGTTTATGCAGAATTCCTATTTATGTTTTGAACACACAGAAATCAATTACTGATGTTGATAACGCATCATTGGCTTTCAGTCAAACGGCATCACGTGCCAAAATTTCATATTTTATGCATTTTAATGGGGATAAATCTAAGGAAGGAATCTTTTGTGATTTCTCCAGCTGGATTTTATCCAGTGACTGAGAGATTTGGACAGTCTCTGTTCGCAGGGCATCTAAGGGCCAAAATTTTTTTCATTCTATGAGAAGAGATACAGTTCTGCAAAAATACAGAGCTTTGCATAGTTAGTGAATAGGGGACCAAACCCTTTACATTGCCCTCATGAAGCCTGGCAGAAGCAGGATTCCTTTGTGCTGCCACTTCTCATAGAAATGATATGGGGAGGTAGAAAGTACAAGTCCTACCTACCTACCTCATTTTAACTATTTTGGAAGAAACCTTTAATTCACTTTTGATAATACATTATCTTCCATTCTGACAAAGGTATCTGCCTCCTTCTTCTGCTTAATGGGTTTATTATATGCTTGAACATGTGCAGAGGAGGTAGCAGGGGAAACAGCAGTCAATCATTGGTTGTGATGTTAGTTCCCACAACCTTGATTGACTGCATGAAAGAAGGGGCCAGCTTGCTCCATAATGTGGACAATAATTATCCCTAAATAAAATATCTGGTTAGTAATGGAGGTAATAAAGTATAAAGTGCAGAATATACCAGTTGGGTTTGGGGGCAGGTAACCGACAATTTTGGGTGTGCATTCCCTTTAATAAATAAATAAATAATGTGTATATATTATATAGATATTTTTATATCTTCATAGGAGATTGCATTGTTTTTAAGGACCTACCAATGTGGTGTGGGGTATAGGATATTACATATAGGAAAGGTGTATATGTATGTGTGTATTATCTCACTATTACCATTTAAATGAGCATCAGTAGATGTATATAAAAAATAGCACTGACTTATATTAGCTACAACACAAAATACATAAACTTACTTACAGAGCTGAGATCCCTCTTTCAACATGGAATGGTTAAATGGCAGCTTAAACCGCACCCCTGTGTCTGCTCCATGTGAAAGGAAGTGTAATCAGTGGCGTATCTACGTTAAAACATGAGATAACAGATAAGTGTACACCAACTTACAAGGACACACAATATACAGGCCTGGTCAGTATTCAAAGTGGTGCACCATAGACAAGGAAACCCCTGATTGCTGCACATGTTATGTGGGGAACCTGTTTATGTGCACTGTCTGCTTTGTGCCAGACCACCAGAGTAACCCACTGTGTGCAATGCTACCCATAATCATTCCATAAAGCAGTGACCTGGTAAAAATTGGTGGCAGCGGTGCTGGTAATATAATTTATTCTCCCTGTTTTCTCTGTATATTTGTTCTCTGTATTAAGCTATGGAGTCTGCTACTGATAGAATTGATTTAAATCTTCCTGTCTTTGTACCTGCAGATGAAATGCCACAATTAGACTCAGTAGCTCTACCAGGCCCAATTGCCAAACCTATTTTTAAACCTGATCCATTTGATAGGGTAACTAGGTAGTGGACTGATTGGTTAGAAAAATGTGAATTGGCAGCCACTATTAATGGTTGGGATTTAGGTGCTCGCTTGCAAGTCCTTAGCCTTTTGCTTAGTGGTAAAGCCAGGCAGGTATACCAAGTATTTACTGTAATACTAAAATAAGAAGCAGCTATCAGTTATTAAAAATTGCTCTGAAGCTATTTTTTTCAATTAGATCTGTATAAAAGAGTGTATAAATGATAAATCTATTTCTTTAGGTAAACTGGGAATGAGAAATATTTGTTTATACGTTAGATTATCAGGGCAATGCTATTATAATAGCATGATGTTGTGAGGTACCTTCTGTTATAAAATATGAGGTACCCTCACCCCTTGTCGTGGTGAATACTAGTAAGTATTAGCCTAGCATGTTTAGTTTCAACCACACAGTGTGGCAGGATTGCTTTGGTCTACTCTCAGGTCTGCAGGATTATCCTATTTGGTTCCTCTGGAAGCTGGTGACTGTCTGAGTAACAGTTTAAAATATGCCTGTGTAAAGATTCTATATCCACTATAACCACACAGAGCAAAACATACACACACACACATAATTTCCATTGTGTACCAACGGGCACACCTTTGCTAGTGTATATATATATATATATTATATATATATAATATATATATATATATATATTTATATTCCAAGCTGGATACTTGCCCGGGTGCCACCCGCTAATATAGTATAACAAAGGTAGAGATTTAAGGTGCATCCAGGGTCTTGTAGCAAACGTATATTTTATTCACACATATCACGGCAACGTTTCGGCCTTTGTCTTAGCCTTATCAAGCCTTGATAAAGGCCTAAGACAAAAGGCCGAAACGTTGCTGTGATATGTGTGAATAAAAACATAGTTTGCTACAAGACCCTGGAGTGCACCTAAATCTCTACCTGTATAATATATATATATATATATTATATAATATATAATATATATATTAATAATATTATATATATTATTAATTATATATATATATACATAAATAACAATTTTTCAGTGTAGGATATATACATAAATAACAATTTATTCAGTAAGTAGGATCATATCACCTGCGTGTTTCAGCCATTAACAAACAGGCCATCATCAGAACCCTGTTTGTTAATGTCCTAAACGTGTAGGTGATATGATCCTACTTACTGAATAAATTGTTCTTGTTTAAATCCTCGGAGTGGTCTGGAACTATGTCTGTATATACACTTAAAGGGCATGTCCACCCCCAAAACTATATCCCCCCAACTACTGGCCCCACCATGTAGTGTAGTTTAATCCTTACCTCACATCCCAGCTCCATAGGGTGCTCCTGTAAACCCCCCCCCCAAAGTCCCAAAACTAAACACCAGGAGGATAGCAGGGCTCTGCCTGCTATTGCCTCCGGTAGATATTTTCCATGCGCACTGAGCCTTCTCCCCCCTCCCTCCCCCTCCCTCTCCCTCCCGTTCTACTATCCCTCCCCCTAGCGTCAATCCCTCTTAATATGCTGCTCCCCCATGTCCCCCAGCCCCAACCGCATATTTTTTTCTTCAAAAAGCTCCCCAAACTCTTACTTACCTCTCCGCTTTCCTCCGCGCACTGAATGACCGGCAGCCGCGTCCGTGATTGGCTGCCGCTCAGCCAATCACAGACGCGACTGCCGGTCCCGCCCCTCTGCTTGCATTCTCGCAAGCAGAGGGCCAGCAGTGCGGCGGAGAACGAGGGAGGTAAGTAAGAGTTTGGGGGTCTTTCTGAAAAATATTTATGCGGTTGGGGCTAGGGTACATAGGGAGCAGCATATTAAAAATAAGTTTATGGGGTGGACATACCCTTTAAGGTAGTACCCAGGTTTATGAGTGTGAACAGAGTGGGGAGGATCTGACATTGTATATATATATATATATATATATCCCTTATATTATATAAATAAATGTATAATTTCATGAGGAATACATTGGATTTTTCGGAGGTACTATGTTGGTGGGGTTGGGTAAAAGTAATATACATAGGGACAGTGTTAATGTGTTGTTTAAGCACTAAATAAATAATTATATCAATATTAACAAATATATAGTAATGACATTGAAGTATATAGAAATGTAAATAAGGAAAAATCTGTAAATAAATAAAATTACTTGCACAGTCCCCACTCCTGTTTTGAATGGAATCTTCAAAATGGACTGTTAAGCCACACCCCAGGAAGTTTTACAGGGAGGCATGGAAGCTTACAAGGAACATATTTCTCACTTCCTTTGAGTGTTGTATCCAATGGTGTGCTTAATATTAGACTGACAGCAGTGTTAGCGAATCAAAACATTTTCTGAGTATTAGTAGAAAGTAGGAAGTGTTAGAAAGAAGTTGCAAGACTTATATGTCACTTCCTTGTAAAACATGTGACAGTCTCTCATCTCACCCCACCCCTCCCCTCTCAACAAAGGAGAGCTGCTATTTGATGGACAGTAAGAGATATCTATAGATCAGGCATAGGCAACCAGTAGATCTCCATATGATTTGGAAACTACAACTCCCAGAATTCCCTAACTACAGGGTGCTTGTAGAGTAATGCTGGGAGTTGTAGTTTAAATTCCCTAACTACAGAGTGTTTGTAGAGGAATGCTGGGAGTTGTAGTTTTAAGTCCCTAACTACAGAGTGCTTTTAGAGGATTGCTGGGAGTTGTAGTTTTAATTCCCTAACTACAGAGTGCTTGTAGAGGAATGCTGGGAGTTGTAGTTTTCAAACATCTAGAGATCTACAGGTTGCTTATCCCTTTCAGAACCCCTTATATATGATAGGGGGACTGAAAGGAAAACATCTCCATGCCCATTTCTCTGAGACAATGAAGTGAGTTTGTTAATGGGTTATTACATTATTTAAGCAATAGACTCCATAGAAGCCATGAACCTGTGTCCTGAGCTGATAAATGTAATAAGATTGAAACATGACAGGATAGTCTGGGTTCTTTATAGGACCTCACATTCACCAATAGTGATCACTCTCTATCACATTTACCAATAGTGATCCCTCTCTAACACATTTACCAATAGTGATCCCTCTCTATCACATTGACCAATAGTGATCCCTCTCTAAACATCGACCAATAGTGATCCCTCTCTATCACATTTACCAATAGTGATCCTCTCTAACACATTTACCAATAGTGATCCCTCTCTAACACAATGACCAATAGTGATCCCTCTCTAACACATTTACCAATAGTGGACCCTCTCTAACATATTAACCAATAGTGATCCCTATCTAACACATTTACCAATAGTGATCCCTCTCTAACACATTGACCAATAGTGATCCCCTCTTACACATTGACCAATAGTGATCCCCCTCTAACACATTGACAAATAGTGATCCCTCTCTAACACATTGACCAATAGTGATCCCTCTCTAACACATTTACCAATAGTGATCCCTCTCTAACACATTGACCAATAGTGATCCCTCTCTAACACATTTACCAATAGTGATCCCTCTCTAACGGAACCCCTGGTGACAGCTGTGAGTTAGGGCTAGGCCAAACTAGTGCATTTTTTTTTCGCGATTGCACACACATTCTTGATCGCGATTGCGTCCGTGATTTTCCCTAAAATGGAAATCGCAGGAACGCGAAAATTCCCTCGATTTCTGATGAGCATGCGATTGTGTGTCCGTTCGCATTTTGGTAATGCACACGTTCACCATTTTTGTTGTGGTACAGAATGCGTTTCCGTAATGGAAAATGGCAAAATCGCATGTGCAAAACGCAAGCGGAAACGCAAAATGCACAAGAATCATGCACAAAATCATGTGCAATTATGCTCGTGATTGTGTGCACCATTTGGTGTGTTGTGGTGTAGCCTCAGTCTTAATGGGGAGGGTGAGTATTGAAAGACAGATTGATAACTTTAATTATGGAATGATCCAATGGATCTCCTATTGATCTATTATTGGTTGGAAATTTAAGGGGAAAGATTGTTTTGCACAACAATTGTATTTCACTGTGGTGTTTCTACTGAACTATAACACTATATAATGTTACAATAAATAGATCAAGAATAGAGATGGACCGGTACACTGATCTGAACCCAGTTCCACAACAGTTTCCGTGATTCACGGATTTTGCGGGAATTCTGCATTCGAAAATTCAAAGAAAATTTCAAGGAATTTTTGAAAATTTTGTAAAAATTATACAGTAACTTACTGTAAATAGTTTTGGGACCTGGAAAATGGTCTGGGGAAAAGACAATTAGATTCTTTCTGAAAGAATCTGATTGTAACCAATTCTGATTAGAAAATAATCTAATTGGTTAGTATACCAATCAGATTATTTCTAAAAGAATCTGATTATAACTAATTGTGATTGGTTACAATTAGATTCTTCCAGAAAGCATACCAATCAATTACTTTCTGAAAGAATCTGACTGTAACCAATTCTAATTGGTTATAATCAGCTTCTTTTTTTTTTTAAAAAAAAGAATCTTATTGGTATACCAATCAGATTATTTTTCAATTAGAATTGGTTACAATGAGATTCAGATAGAATCTAATTGGATAGTATACCAATCACATTCTTTCCCAATCACAATTAGTTACAATTGGTGACCCTTGAAAATGGAATGTGTAATCTCAAAAACCAGTTCAATCGTGTGGAAAGTAATTATTTTACACTTCTGGATGTATATACGTTTTTCCCAGACCATTTTCCAGGTCCACAGGCGGAACGGATTTAAGCAGTTTCGCCCATCTCTCAAAACCCTGGATTTAAATATCTTCCTGTATAGATTTATCAAAACAAATCGATAAACAAACAGAAAAATGTGATAGTGTTATATAACAAATATAAGATGGATAATGTCTGTCTTATCTAGATGTTAGGCTGCACTCTGGATGTGACACTAATAGAACCAAGATTTCGTAGGATTTCTTTTATTTTTAACATCTTGCCTTTAATTTTTTTTTGTACAAATCCCTACATTTTGTAGTAGTGTATATAAAGATTTTATAACATCTGTATCCACATATAGCTAAACATACACCCACATATTTCCCACTGTGCACCAACAGGCACACTTTTGCTAGTATATATATATATATATATATTTATATATAGACAAAAATGAAAAAGTTTTCAGTGCACACAAAAGACTTTTCAAATAAAAGTGCTTTATTTTACAAACGCATACTGGCAAGTAGGGATGGAACTTTCTGAGTTCAGACGAACTCGAACTATTCTAACTAGTTCGGGTTCGAACTAGTTTGATTTTCCGGACTCGTGGGACTATTTTCAATAATCCTTGAACATTCGAGAATTCTCAAACGTTCGAGGATTTCCGAACGTTCGGCAGGCCTCGAACGGCCGTTTCCTAAAATCCCTCAATGGCTGGAGATTTCCGAAATCGACCGCAAAGGCACTTATAAGTGCAGGGGAGGGGGGTCCTGGTTCGAGCTGCAGGACTCCTTAAGCCCCAAAGGGCCCTTGACAGGGCCACAAAGGCACTTATAAGTGCTGAAAGGACCCTAATAGGGCCGGGGAGGGGGGTCCGGGTTCAAGCTGCGGGATCCCTTAAGCCCCAAAGGGCCCTTGTTTTGGGCCACAAGGGCACTTATAAGTGTCGGGGAGAGAGGTCCCGGTTCGAGCTGCGGAACCCCTTAAGCCCCAAAGGGCCCTTGTCAGGACCACAAAAGTCCTTGTAAGGACCCAGGAGTGGGTCCCGGTTTCAAGCTGTGGGACCCCCGAACGTCCGGCTGGGTTGTCGGCCGTTTGGCAATCCTGGAACGTCCGATCTCGGGAATCTCCGGCCGTTTGAATTTTGCCAAACGTTTGAAAATCCTTGAACGTTCGAGGATTATCAAAAGCCCCATACGGAACCGGAAGTAGCGCGCATGTGCATTACGTCTGGATTTTATGCTGTTCCCTGCGCACGGACGTGTTTCCCAGATCATCTCCCAGGTCCCAGGGGCCTGTAAGGTAAGTTTACACTGCAATATGAACTTTCCAAACTATTTACCCCCAACAATTAAAAACTATCTATTTACTGTCTGTTTTCAGACTTTCAACTTTCGAACCTTTTTAGAAACCTGTAGCAAAGCATTTTTTTAAAAGCAGGACATGATATATCAACATTCAAATTCATTGGTGTTGACCATGTAACAGCTTTAAAATGAGGAGGAGATAGATCCAAGATTCTGCTACAGCGTGAAGTGTATTGGATTAAATCTCTTAATACAATTAGCCCCAATGGACTTAATGAGTACTGTTCTTTCAAGTGTTTCTTGGAAGAAAGATAGGAAGGACACATATTGAATAACAGAGAACTGGAAGTTATTATATTTAGATCGGCATAGGTCATTACAACACCCAATTACATGACGGGATGGACGGTTCATTCAGTAACACACTCCCCATAATTTGCCTGGTAGAGTGGATAATAAGTTTCAGGCAATGAAAATAGGAATTTATATGATATATGTTATGACAAGCAGTGGCAATATATTAGTATATGTTATGATAAGTATTGGTAGTATATTATTGTATTTATTAAATTTATTGTATTTATGTGATAAACTTTAATCACTGAAACACACATATGGATAGAGGGTGTTATAAACTATTGGTACTGTATTTGTCACAAAGACGAATTCTCAGTGTAAGGTATTTGTGGCCACATATACAAATCTTAGGTATACTATAGGGGACTGAAATTAATAAGAATTGTTTTTAATATGAGAATTTTATGTCACTATATGCACTTTAACTCACAAGTTAGAGTTTTATAATATTATAATGTTATTATTGTACACTTGGAATAATCTTTATATGTAAATCGAATGCACTTTATATTTATGGAAAGGCGCTTTGTTATTCCCCTAAGAGGGTGGTTTTGACCAAGTTCACATGATTTCATTTGGATTGATTGCACATGCTATATAAATGTTATAATGAACGCTATTGCACTAGTGTGGCTTGAGAAAGGTCCTAGACGCTGGACTGAAACGTTGCCAGTATGTGTGAAATAAAGCACTTTCATTTGAAAAGTCCTTTTGGGTTCGCTCCAAATTTTTTCTATTTTGTCTATCTTATTGGATTATTAGGAGCACCAGGGCAAGTAAGGAAGGAGCTGGAATGCCTGCTGTTTATAAAGTTAGTATATATATATATATATACACATGATCACGTGCTTGTGATCGAACCCTGGGGGGTGGAGCCTGGTATCATCTGGATATCAGGTTTGGAATGTCGCCATTAGGGTAATTTGGCTATGGAACGATGTCGGTTACCCTCATCTATTAGGCTTTGGATATATTGAGTCGACTAGAGCTGAAGGTGTATTCAAGTCCTCTCAAAGTTACCTTTTATATATATATATATATATATATATTTGTTTTATGAGTTTTGTACTCTGCTATACACGGGTGGAAGTGATGACACGGGGGGTGGTGCTATGTATGTATTTTAAAGGGTGATGGTACGTTCAT
Source organism: Hymenochirus boettgeri (assembly GCA_019447015.1). Classification (NCBI taxonomy): domain Eukaryota; kingdom Metazoa; phylum Chordata; class Amphibia; order Anura; family Pipidae; genus Hymenochirus; species Hymenochirus boettgeri. Next base: position 278,526,379 of record CM033470.1, read on the forward strand.
TCTGATGACGGCTCCTGTGTGAGCGGAAATGCGTAAACTTTTGTAATAAAGACGACTTGGATGAGAAGTCCCATGAGTGTGTTCCTATTTTTATGGATTGTATTGGCATTAAACTGCACCCGGGAGGATGAGTAGTTAAGCTGGAGTGCCTTCCTTTGGATTGTTTTTGTCTATGGCCTGAAAGTGCACCCGCAAAGAATGTTTTGATTTATACAGACAGGCAACACAGCTTACCCGTTGTCAATCATGGAGGATACAATGAGCAATGAGCCATATGTTTGATGTGGATACAGAGCGACAGTTCTTCTATTCACAAGAGGATGTGGCAAGAATACTACTAACTGAACCATTATCCAGGGGAGATTCCTCAAATAAAGACACATATTTTAAAATGTTAAACTTGAAGAAAAAGGAGGTGGACTATCACCTGCATGCGATATATCTATCCGAATATTATAGAGCCAAAAACATCCCAAAAGGGTTCCGGGTAAGAAATACGCCCACAATTGGAAGATTGGATAAAGAGTTTTGCACCCGTTGGTGCGGAATCCTTAATAAATGTTCATTCGATTTAATGCTTCTAGTAATCGAACAGTCTAATAAAGAAACTACACAAGTGAAAAAGGAATTGAATGAATTGGAACTTCAATCATTGGAGACGCTACGAATGGATACAGAACAAGATTGGCTGAACAAGTGGATAGATATAGGAATGAACATTTAAGAATAATAAGTTTAGATGAGTCGAGACCAGCTATAAAGACAAGCGGGTCTATGGTTGGCTGCTTGGACAAAGGGAGACTGGACGTCAGAGAAAACCTTTCAGAGCAAGGAACAAGAGATTCTTACAAACAGTGGATAGTTCAGGTGATTCATCGGGGTCTGAGGGAGATAAAGGCAGGGGCCCCCCAAGTCAGGCCATGGATGAAGAACCTCTTTTTCGAGGGATCACAACAATAGCCGGTACCGTCGTAGGAAGAGGAACCACATCAGCAGGGGGTGGTACAATAGGAAAAGGAAAACCTCCTTGAGGTCCCCGGAGAATCTTAGCCAACATTCATTAACAGAGGGAGAGATTGGCGTATTAAATAAGGGACTGTCGGTTTGTACCATCCCCTACCTTTGATGCATTTGAGACTGAAGTAGACCTATTCAAACTATAATGGAATCTGAAGCTTAAAGATTTTTTCAAAAATAAATCACAACAGAAACTATTTAAGAAAGGTTCCAGGAAGGATTTACCCAATACACCACCATCCATCAAGGTTTTCCAAAACTTTGTATACTAGGACATCTCAAGCAAAGTAAAAAAACATATTCTAATCTATCTGTGAAAGAAAGAGATGGGATTAGATTATTGAGAAGTGATACTAACCTTGTTATTCGTCCGGCAGATAAGGGGGGTGGGATTGTATTGTTGGACAAGCAATACTATCAGGAGGAACTCTGGGGACAATTAAGAGACACAAATACCTATGAACAATTGAATGGGGATCCTACCTTAAAGTATAAGGAGATATTGGATGTAAAATTCGGAGGGGCTTTGAATGCTGGGTGGATTACTAAGGAAGAACATGAATTTTGACAACAGAGAAGCCAAGATGCCCACATATAAAGTCCACAAATCCCTGAGTTCACCACCTGGCCGTCGCATTATGACAGCAGTGGGCTCTCTGTTCAGTCCCATTTCTAAGTTTATTGATTTCTTTTTACAGGGGTGTGTTAAGAATAGGAAATCCTTTATAAGGGATAGTGGTCACCTCCGGGAGAAATTAAAAACTGTAACAATGGAGGCGAACTACACTCTTATGACATGTGACGTAGGTAGCCTCTACACCGTCATTCCCCAAATGGAGGGTGTGGCAGCATGTAGAGAGAGCTTGTTAAGGGGGGACCATGTTGGCCCTCCGATTGAATTTCTTGTAGACCTTTTGACTCTGACACTTACCCATAATTATTTCCAGTTTGAGGGGATCTTTTTTAGACAGCTCTCAGGGACAGCGATGGGGTCCAATGTGGTCCCATCATTTGCCAATCTTTTCATGAAAAAATTTGAGCTAGAGCATATTTTGATCCCTTATGGTAAATCAATCGTACTATACGGTCGCTCTATAGATGATATGATATTTATCTAGAATGGAGATTGTGATTCAGCCAGAAATTTTGTGAAATATATTAACGATCTTAATTCCCCGATTAAATTGACGGCGAGTGTCCATCCCACCACAGTTGATTTTTTTAGCTCTTCGAAATTTATGACAGAAAATGGGTTGGGGTCACCACTGTACCGTAAGCCCGCCGACAAAAATACGTTGCTCCATAAAAACAGTTGCCATCCTGAGTCCCAAAAGAAAAGCATTCCGATCTCACAGTTTATATGGGTGTATAGGAACAACACAGACCCTAAATTGCATGAGATACAACTACAAGAAATGTTGGAGCACTTCGAAGTAAGGGGATACTCAAGGAGGGAATTGATTAGTGCTCAAAAAATGGCAAAAAAATACACTAAGAAACAAGGGGAGATTAAGATGGATAAAGGGGATTATTTACATATCTATATTTCACCCCAAAGCAAAAGCGATAAGGGAAAGTACTGATAAGCACTGGCGGGTTTTACAATATGATAGACAGTTACCATTTCAAAATACTCGAATACAACATGTCTATAAGAAAGGGAGGAGCTTGAGATCTCTTCTAGTTAATACCCTTCCACAGAAAGAGTCAAAGGTGGAGAAGGGTATAGGCAAATTGGGTTGCTATCGGTGCCCCAACTATGTTACGTGTCACAGTATGATATCCGGGGAGAGTTTTGTACACCCTCAGACTGGAAAAAGAATTAAAATCAGGGTCAAATTTACTTGAACAAGCAGATGTGTTATATATCTGATTATGTATCCCTGTGGTTTGGCCTACGTAGGTATGACTACTACTATGTTTAAAGAACGGATGGCCAACCACAGGACCTCTATTCGTAGCGCCCTGGAAGGGAGGATGAAGGGGGAGATTACCAGTAAATATGGAGACATGGCAGTTGCTAAGCATTTTAAGGAAATGGGCCACCCTCTCTCTAGTCTAAGGTGTATGATCTTTGATGGCCTCTCTGATATGGAGAGAATGGAGGCTAAATGGATTTTTAAACTTCAGACATTAGCTCCAAAAGGCCTTAATGAGCAATGGGCACTGCAGTGCTTTTTATAAAAGATACTGATAGTTATATCTTGTAGGGAATGTGTGTATGTTCCTCTATACATTGCTTTGTGTAGGTCAGCATGATTAAAAAGGTTTGAATAGAGGGGATATGATTTGATATGTTCACTATCTGCATATGTGCCCCAATGTGGAAAATAACTATGATCAATAGTTGGTATTGAAACCATTTAGTATTAATCCGATCTGCATTGGGTCCATTGTTATCTTTGAGGGAGGACTTGAATACGATTACTCGCGGCTGCACTTCTACAAGTTAGTTCAGAGGTTGTACTATGGAGCGTAGCATTAGTGGTCACCTAGCAACGGGTGACGCGAGATCACGTGCTTGTGATCGGACCCCAGGGGATGGAGCCTGGTATCATCTGGATATCAGGTTTGGAACGGCGCCATTAGGGTAATTTGGCTATGCTGGTTACTCTCATCTATTAGGCTTTGGATATATTGAGTCGATTAGAGCTGAAGTTTATTCAGGTCCTCTCAAAGGTACCTTTTATATATATATATATATATATATTTGTTTATGAGTTTTGTACTCTGCTGTACACGGTGAAAGTGATGACACGGGGGTGAGGCTATGTATGTATTTTAAAGGGTGATGGTACGAGACACAGTTGTTCTGATGACGGCTCTGTGTGAGCAGAAACACTAAACTTTTGTAATAAAGACGACTTGGATGAGAAGTCCCGTGAGTGTGTTCCTATTTTTATGGATTATATATATATATATATATATAATATATATATATATATATATATACATACTCCCCTTTGAGGCCTTGGTGCTACCGGTATATCCAATGTAGAAATATTGCACTCTCAGGGCTTATTCATTTCAATAACATCAAGTGCAGGCAACGTTTCAGAACCTTCCTAGGTTCCTTTATCAAGCCAAAAAAAAAGGAACCTAGGAAGCCTGCACTTGATGTTACAATAAACTATTGGAATGAATAAGCCCTAAGAGTGCACTGGATCACTTTACTATTTATATATTCTATATATAAATATACTATATATATATATATATATATATATATATATAAGTAAGATTGATCTTTCCTACCTCCCAATATCACTTTGTTGAGGATTAACAGCACATTGTTTTCAATTTCCAGGTTAGTCCTAGACTATCGTATATTAAAGAGTAAGCCTGGCAGAATCAGTTTTCTTCATGCTGGTGCTCCTCGCAGAAATTATATTGGGAGGTAGGAATTATCAATCCTACCGCCCTGCCCCAGGTACTTTTCATTTAACCATTTTTTAAATAAAAACTTTATATGCGCTTTCACATTTCTTCTTTAATGATCAGTCTACTAAAATTCACATGATTGGACACCGATCAGACCAAAATATGGAATAACCCAGGACTTTCTCTCCCTTCTACCAAGTAAATAGAGAATAGTTTTATCACAGCAAATGCAGGTCAGTAAAAGTCCAGTAGTGACATGACAACACTGACAAGCATGGTGAGAGGTTAGAAAATACAGAACATTATCTCAGTAAAGTGTAGCATACATACACTGGTCAGTATTTTGGTTTGTTTCAATCAAGTTGATTGAAAATATTGGCTCCTCCTTCTTATGCAAGTACACGGTTGCCCCCAGGACATAGAGTGCACGTTATCAGTGTTGAGGCTGGGATATTTGAGAAGACTGAAGCGCAACAGGGGAATGAGGTACATTCAGCTGCGGAGGGGGAGAACTGGACAAAAGCATGGTACATAGCAATAAGCAACACCAGCGTCAGGGATAGAGACATGGGTCGAAACACAGGAAATTAGGCAGCGGAGTGAGGTACCAAAGGATGTAGAGAAAGCATAGCCAAGGGCGGGCAGAAAGCAAGAACCAGCTTAACCACCATGCAGCCATCAAGTGTGGCTTGACATCTATTGAGTTTCTCCTGACAGCCAATTCAGGCCTTTCCATAGGAATTAATTGCAAAACCTATAAAATAAAAAAATTTAAAGGATTAATGGATAGCTAAAATTACACATTTCTAATAAATTTGTATCTTCTTCGTTGCAGGGGATGCTGCTTTACAAAATCAAGTACTGCCCTGAAAAAAAAACTTGTTTTTCATACATAAACCACACTAAATGCTGACCATAAACTTATCACACATTTGATAGCTAAGACATTTGATGGTCGAATGTACCAAATGCCTAAAAAGCTTGGCAGTTTTACCTCCCAATGTTCCCACAATGTTCCTCATCCTGGCCCATACATTTTGCAGCCAAGCATTGTGGGATTGTCTGGATTGAGGTAGATTTATAGTTTATGGCCAGCATAACACAGTTCTGATTAAACTCTTTCCATAGAGAAGCAAAGTTAGACCTGTATCAAAATATGTATTTTAATACCATGGGTGTCGAATATGTGCTGGCTTATAGAGAAGAGTAGAGAAGGACCGAACTCAAACTCAAGTTCAACCTGAAAATTCGATAATTAGAGTATTCTTGAATTGGTAACCCTCGAATGTAGCATTCGATTTCGGTAACCCATGATTGTATCTTTCGATTTCGGAAACCCTTGAATCTAGTCTTTAATTTTCGGTATCCCTCGAATGTATTGTTAAGTAACCCTCGAATGTAGCATTTTATTTCAGTAACCCTCCAATGTATCATTCGGTAACCCTCAATTGTATCGTTCGGTAACCCTCGAATTTGGCTGTAACCCTTTAATGTAGCAAAAACATGATGCGGAAACCTGACAATTGTCCAATCGTGAGGAAAGTTACTTTTAAAACTTGTTTTAGTGATATGGTCACGTGCTCCCCAGACCATTTCCCAGGTCCCAGAGCCATGTACAAGAAGTTACCATTGCTATTTCAACTGTATTTAATTAGAACTTTATCTATTTTTTATCTATTTCTCCCCATTGACTTTAAAGGGTCCGTTTACTACCGAACTTTGAAAACTTTAGGAGATGAGCTGAAACAAGTTATCAGGATTGATATACATTGTATAATGACAGCAAATATTACAGAATAGAAATATAACAAATTTATATCTTATTGCTGTTATAACAGCAATAAAATGGGTAGATGGGTTCCTTATCCCACAGATGCAATGTGATGCCTCAAGGTGGGTTTTATTTTGTTGCTAAGGATTCTGTTTAAATAAAATGGAACATTATTCTCCAATGGGTATTAAGTACTTAGTTAGTTGTCTATTCAAGTGAGATTTTTTGGAAGATATAGTAGCCCATTGCTGACATATTTTCTTGAATAACTTGATTTGGAGAAATAATTCAGTCGTACATCGAGCCCAGGAGGTTTTTAATCCCTGGCAATGTGAAGTTCAGCAGCTGTTAGGAAGTGGAAAGTCCACATTTCTTCCAGGGTTGGGATATATGTTGCCTAGTTTAATAGGCATTGGGTGCCAAGAATACAGAATTTTCCTCTGGTGTTCAAGGTGTGTCACAAACAGTTTATTTCGCTGCAGTCAAACATTAAGCTAAGGTGTAAGTCTTTGTTAGGGGCATATTTATAAAGATTCGTTAACTATTTGTCAACAGTATCAGCGCCGTTAATCCCTAATTTGGCATTCATGCAATTTATAATTAAACATAAGAGTACTGTGATTTTTGTCAATTTGACAAAAAGTAAAAAACTAATTCCAAAAGATAATAAGATAAGCAAAACAACAACAACAAAAAATCTTGCTAAAAGCAAAAGGTGCCAAGGAAAGTGTAGAAGGCAATAAAATGAGAGGCGAGATAACAGAATAGTGAAGTGGTCGTGAAATGGAAGGGGGGAAGAGAAGGCAGGGAGGACCCCCCAAAAAACAAAAACAACCCAGTAAGAAGCAATATGAGACAAGGAAAACGTAGAGGTAATAAAATGAGGAGAGATAAAAGAATAGTGAAGTGGAAATGAGAATAGGACCTGACAGGAAGAGTAAAGAAAGATGGGAGAGGAAGGGGAAATTTTTTTTTAATAAAGCTGTGATTACCAGTGGCGAAAAGTTATTACCGTCATGATGGCCATTTTCTTGCATTAAGTTCAGCAATTTAAAACCACCAAGGTGGCCAAAATTCCCATAAATGTAGCCTGCTAGTGGGTCCTTGGAAGATGTCAGTACATTGTGGAGTGTTTCTCAATAGTAATAAGGGTCCAGGGGGATTTTAGGCTATTTTCCAGCATCTACTGTAATATGATTAACACTTTTAACATTTTCTCTTTTCTCAGTGATACCCTATGCAGTGTGACTACATAGATGTTAATAAGTAGATTTAATAACACTGGATGAACGCTTAAATAAAACAATATATATTTCTGCTTTTCTACATAGTAACATACTAATTATGGTTGAATAAAGACTTATGTCCATTAAGTCCAACCTTTTCACCCTCCTTTTTAACCCTACCTAACAGTTGATCCAGGAGATAGCTGGATATCCCTGGATCAACCAGAATTACAGTATATGAATTAATACCAGTAATTTTCAATATTATTTAGTTTTAGAAACTTATCTTTCCCACTTTTAAAGCTATTCAATGAACTTACCATTACCACATCTGCTGGAAGACAGTTACCGTATATACTGGAATATAATTCGAGATTTTCAGGCTTAAAAATTAGCCTGGAAACCTAACCTCGGCTTATACTTGGGTCAAGTCCTAATTTAGGCCGGGTACATACCAGCAGATATTTTCAGCCGAACGACCGATTCACTGCACTTTCAGTCGAAAATATCCGCTGGTGTGTGGCGGCCGGCCACGACAGACCTCGGTCGTTCGTTCGTGACGGTAAATTCCGATTGCTTGCTCGGTCGGGACAAATAGTCCCTCCGTGTGTACCCAGCCTTAGATCCAAATGCTGCAATTGTGGATATTAACCAGTAGGTGGCACTGTGTTAAAAAATCCTTCACCTGCATAGAAAGTTTAAGGAGCTGATCTGCCTTTACACTCCTTCCTGCTTCCTGTAGTCTGGTTGCTGGACTCACTCAGAACTGTTCATCTGGATGCTGTAAATCTGATGGGTCTTCTCAGTTTGTGGAAAAAAATGGCTGCTAGTTCAATGCAAGTGTCAGCTTGAAACTACAACTCTCAGGTGACACTTAACTATTGGGTCACAGGGCCTTTACTATATGGGGGGTCAGAGTGCCCTTTACTATATGGGGGTCAGAGTGCAGTTTACTTTATGGGGGTCAGAGTGCCCTTTTCTATATGGGGGTCAGAGTGCCCTTTACTATAAGGGGGTCAGAGTGCCCTTTACTATAAGGGGGTCAGAGTGCCCTTTACTATAAGGGGGTCAGAGTGCCCTTTACTATAGGGGGGTCAGAGTGCCCTTTACTATAAGGGGGTCAGAGTGCCCTTTACTATAAGGGGGTCAGGAGAATTGTAAATGATGGTAGGCTTAATTAAAAGTTTATTGAACCTTGCCACTCCACATGTTTAGAAACTACAATTCCCAGCAACCAAAGCATGCTGGGAGTTGTAGTTTCCAAACATCTGGAGTGCCAAGGAAGTGGGGGTTACTGGTACTGGATTTAGCTATTACTGTGTGGGATTAATGTATGGAAATGTTTCTGTCCATTTAAAGGGCAACTTAAGCCGCAAACCAATACAGAATCAGAAGGCAGTAGTGGTGTTAATTTCTATCATTGGCTTATACTCCAGTCAATCAGTCTTTACTAATTTTTCAGGTAAAAATGGGTGTCCCTTTTGTATATAGGATTATAAAACTTCACTGCATATTCCAAATGAGGCCTTACCAGAGCCTTGTAAAGAGGCAGAATTATATTTTTCTCCCTTGAATCTATTCCCCACTTTATGATCATCTTGTAGTACTTTATAGGATCAATAGTTGCTTAATCTTTAGAAAGTGATGTAAAATGCAGTAATTGTGGACATAACACATACCGGTACTTAATGGGCTAATTGTAGTGTAATATGTAATGATTATTGGGTAGGATTACTTTCATCCAAAAAAATGTCTTGTTCAGTATGAGAATCATATAGATTGTGCATTCAGTAATAAAAAGCATCTACTGTATAGAAGAGAAGTATATAAATCAAAGGCAAATGGGTGGTACTTTTGGTATAAGCTACACAGTCTAAAATGGAAAGGGTTGTTAAAAGTCTGTCCCAGAGGATTTTGGGATAGCGTTAAATGTTCAATGGTGGAGACAGACAAGTAACAGCTTTTAACCAACAGTGTAGAGAGACGTTTTATGCCCCTGCATAGAGACAGTAAACACTGGCGAGCATGGAAAAATGTAATTCTTTCTACAGTACATTATATCCTCTAAACATGTTGGGATCAACACTGCAGGAACAAAAGTTCCAATTAAATTTAAATGTAGCAATAGTAAATTAGTGTAAATGGCTCAGGGACCTTTCTTCACATGGTTCTGCATCCAATATTCGAAACTCAGCCCATTTACAGAATCCAGAGTTTATGTATTCCGAATCGAGGGTTCACTCATTTGAAATTTCTCTAAAGCGGCATGTATGTTCGATAATTTCCGAAAATCACTAATTCTCTGGAACTTTGTAACCGGTTGTCAGTTCTGATTTGACTGGGAGCCAGACTTCATCCCTAATAACCACTTAATAGTACAAAAAAGAGAGAAGATTACACGCAGTGTAAAAAAAGTGGGATTTTGTAGTAAAACATGTTAGGGTCCCATGATGTTTTGGTCTCATTCTTTTCCAGCTGACCTATCTTCCTAATCAATTTTCATGGGTTCAAAAAATAAATAAAAAGGAGGTAGGAGACAGCAACGTCTTAGGCCAGCTTAGGTCAAAACATGTAGCACAGTCCGGGTTGCTGTGCTTATGAGGCAGGTAGAAAATCCTGCTCTGGGTGTGGCGTTCCTGTGTAATAGAGCACGTTAACATTGACTTCTATTGAAAGGAAAGCTGCACCGGAGGCAATCTGCTCCCAGACCCATTCCCCCTTGTGGCGATCCTGAGCACAGTGCATGTTCATAATAGTTTTTACTTACAGTCAATCTGCGGTCTCTTACCAGTAGATTGCATATAAGGTCTAAAGCTGGGTACACATATTAGTATTCTGTGGGATTGGCCCTATATTGCTAATGTGTGTTTCCGATACCGACAAACATTTTTCTTTCATATTTTGTTTTTTTTTTGTTTATTTATTGGAAAATGATTGATGATTTTCAATTTTACAATTACGATTTTCGCTTTTAGAACTTTCTTTATTTTCTAATAATGTTGCCTGGAAATCTTATTTCCACATGTACAGAATTGTCACCTGTGTGTTTAACCCCTATTGTTATGAATTCTATATATGCTGATATGTGCTTGAATCTGGGGCCATGCCTTGAAGGGTTTAGTTTATTTAAATAAAGAAGAGATCATAAAATGATGATAATTAGCTAACAATGAATCTGCAATAATGAGAGACAGACATCTTTTTTCATTTTATTCTTTTGAATTAACATTCTATTTTTCTCAAGTTATTTTATTTTTATTTTAAGGGTTTAAGATGTATTTATTTTTCTCTTCCTTTGACCCTTCTTCCCCTTCTCTTTCATTGACAAAGCAGTCACCCTGGTAGCCATTTTCATGAAATAACACTATATCCAGTACCACTTTAAAAAGTCAGTAGAGCTTGGCTGAATGGTTAGCACAGATGGCTGATATTACCAAGCCGAGGGTTCAAAGTCATGCTCAGTTTCCTGTGTAAGGACTCTCCATATTCTCCCTGTGCCAGAGTTTACTTCAAAGCATGTATTGACTGATTGTGGGTATACTTTTTGTATAATGTGAATGGACAGGCTAAAGCTGGGTACACACATGCCAGATCTGCAAGATCCTGTCTGTCATTTTTCAAGGATTAGGATACACACAAGTCCCGAGCATTCCTCTATGCACAGCATAGGTAGGGAGAACGTTTGAGACTGCATGTTTCCCATGATTGCAGCTGACTCCCCTACTACGGTGGCCAAGGGAAATTTTCGGTCTTTTTCCAAATGACCACGAGGCCGGCGGGAATGTTCGGGTGGCTGAACACTTGTTTGGGAAAGATGCTACACACACTGACGATAAACCCCCCCATACCATCGGATACACATGTTGGTATCATTACTGTGTGTACCTAGCTTAAGGAATATTTTAAAACTTCTTGCTTCTACAGACATACAGGGGCAGGTTCCCTTCCTAATTAAGGTGATAAGTCATCAAATTTGGCAGTGATTAAAAAGAGAGAGAAAAACATTTACTAATTATAAATCTAGTTAAATACAATATAGTGATCATTGGGGTGGTTTTGTCAACAGTTTTTTGTATACAGTTTTTATTCTTTTGCCTTCATTTATATGATTTCTTCTTTATTTTCTTTTTACTGACTTCTAGACAACTGGTTGCATCCCCTTTGTTGTCTGTGCTGCTGTTTTCTCATTACGCCTAATATGATGCAAAAATCGTGCAAATTGTGGACGATAACAAAAATCCCTACTGTATAAATATGTTCAATGCATCTTTCCTTACCTGTTCTTCACAGAAAATAATTGAATTTTTAGCATCTTTTTAAAGAGTAATTAGAGACCAGAATGCTGTATTTTGCATTTAAAGCTATGATTTATCACAAACAATTATTTAGGTAAAACAATGTTTTTCTGCAATTTGCACACTCTGTATCCTTTTCAGTTTACGGCGCTGCCCAGAAAAAAAGTTACAGTTGACCACAAACACTGCTGAAACCTTAGATCCTTGTTTCTCAGTTCCGTACTGTACATACTTCACCCTCATATGTTTTTAGTGTAATTTCCCCTATTAGCATGGCATCTTCCTTTATCGTTAGTGTGCGGGCCCACCTTTAGACTTTAAAATAGGTGGGATGTAAACCAGGGGAGAATAAAAAGACAATACATAATAAGTGGAAGAAAACCCACACATCCAGCAATGAAAGGTCCACATTAAGCATTGTGGGTAGTTCAGCTATCTCTCCGCGTGTCTGATTACTTAAACAGGATGTAAAACCACCAAAATAAACATTTACCCTGATTGTTCTTTTAAGTACTTTCACTGTTTAATCATTTGCAGCCTTTTCAGCTCCTCATATGGATGGAGGACTGGGTTGGAATAGAATGAAAGGCACTTTGTCTGTTTTCATCATGGGTCACACTATTGAGAAAAAAAATATATTTATATTGTTGTTTTGGCCTTTCGTTCAGGCCCCATTCATTGATCCACCGGGATGGACCACCACAAACACCTGAACAAGCAGCGATTAATGTCCACTTAAGGCAATAATCGTGTATGTGTGGCTGTTCTGATGGGCGTTGTGGCTAGAATCAAGCCAGGGCTTAGTGGGAGAGGTGTAAGGTTTGGGGCAGGGGAGTGTTTGGGTGCATTGCCATGTGATTAGGAAGATCCCCTTTCATAATGGGAATTTGGAGAGATATGAGCTCAAATTTTATTTTATCATAAAATAGTTTTGTAGGTAGGAAATACATAAAATCCAAAGGATTGCAGATGGGAGTCTCAATTAAATTGTTAAAAAAAGCTACCAAAAAAGAATGTTTTTTTCTAATACAAGCTGCATCGGTTACTATTAGGAACATGATACAGTTTGAACCAAAGTTGAATTTTGGATCCTACTTTCCCCTTCAGCATTTTGGCAATGCCTGTTTTTCTGAAATGATTGTCAGGAAGCCTACAAGAGAAGTTATTACTAGGAACACCATGCACTAATCCAAAGACATTCTTGTGTAATTGTGCTCCCTCTAGGGATCTACTGAACCAAGTTATCACATCTACTAAAAGCTGAGAGCATGACCCAATGACATCACTTGCTCAGAACAACACTGGAGCATTTCTTTGAACTGAAAGGCATTTTTATCTAAAACTAGTGCAAAAAGTCATGAATTTAATGTGTGGTATAGAAACACTGCCAGGAACTGAGCCGAGTGCCAGGAAGATTATCATACAAAAGGTCCAACATTTACAGTTTTTATAAAAAGCAAGTCCAGTTAAAGAAAACTTTGATCAATGCCGATGTTTCTGACAAACATTAAATCAGGGGACCTAAAGCCTTTTGGACATCATATTTAACAAATCGGTTGCTAAAAATCTCAAGGAACTTCAAAAGACAATTATATAAAAAATAAATTTAAAAAGCAATTAGTTACACTTTCAGTGTAGTAAGTGTAAGATGATAAAGAAATTTCTTTATTAAAGTAGAAGGCAAGAGACTAACAGGAACACTCAATAAAAGTTCTTATCTTTAAAAATTGTGCTAATTTTGCCCCAAACAATCAGATGTTAGCTTTCAAATGTTAAATAAGAACTGGTTGGGGCAAAATTAGCACCATTTTTAATGTTAAGAACTTTTATTGAATCTCCCTGTATTTTTCTACTTTCCAATACTCTGTATGGCTGTACCCCCAAATTCACCCTGCTATAATACCCAGGGTGGGGACTTACAACACTCACCCCTGGGGGTAATTTCAATTGCTCCAGTCCACTCCAGTTCTGTGCTCTCCTTGGGCCAGGCCTATGGGTAAGATGCACTTTATGCAAAGTACATCTTTCTAAAGGTCAGGGCCCAGGCTTTCTATAAGTGTTGTGGGCAAACAAATATGCCCCCAAAGGTTTGAACCTAGAATTTTATGTCCTCCCATGGGTACATTAGAAGTGGGTTGGTGGACTTATACCACAGTAGTGGGAAAGATCTCTGGTATTGAAAATGTACTCCGGGTGGGAAGAGAAGTGAACCTAAGGCTGGGTAGACACGGGCGAATCTTTCGCCCCGATCAACCATTCAGCACAAGCAAGCAGTTGGCCAGGTCGAATCACTGGAAGTTCGCAGCAACCGTAGCCGACTGCTCGATCGAGAATGATTTATAAACGTGTCAGATCGCCTATTTGCCCGATCTGGTGAATGTGCGTGCTCCCTCAGTACACACAATGACGATTTTTCGGCTGACTGACCGATATTTTCGAATATTTTCAAAATGTTATGCAGGTCTCCAAAGCCATTATAGTTCTTTACTCTTATGGTTCGGAGATTCGCCCGGCCGGTCGAGCAACAATCCCCGACTGAATGGCCATTTCGGCCTATAAAGTGCACATATACGGGCCGAAACGGACGTTCGTATACATTGTGCGTCGCGGGTCCACACCAGTGATCGCACGTGTGTACGAACCTTTAGTAACCTTCCTAGTTTGTAACAATAAAAAATAAGGGATAGCAAAAAAAAACAACAAAGCATCTAACATTCACCACTGAAAAGGTTAATTCATCAGAGCATTAAAATCCCACTGTTGTTCAGTGGAAAAGATGTTGTAAGCTTAAGAATAAGGGAGTGGTGGGATTTGATTTAACTTCCATTCCCAGAAATATTTCCAGATAGACTGATGATTATTTAATGTAAAATGCAACAATGTTAGTGTCTGGGCATTTGAGTGAGGTGCTGTGAATAGTCTGTAAGTCTTATCATTTCTCCGTAGATCTCTAACTTCTGACTATCTACCAATGCTTATCAACCGATCCATCAACACATATAATGCAAGTACAAGACAAATTTAGCATTATATTTCATATTTCTTATAATCCAATAAAGTTTTCCTTTGGGTCCACTTCACAAGTATTTTTGTTCATCTGTTATGCTGATGTATTTATTTTATTATCAGACCATACTATCCAGAACTTTACCAATATTTTATCTATTTACAATCTTACAGGGCAATGTATTGCTTACCTTACATGTATTGACCCATCCACCCACCGATAAAACTCACTCACTCACTTACATGTATGACCCATCCACCCACAGATTCAAACTCACCACACACTTACATGTATTGACCACCCACCTAGTATTGACACTCCCCCCCATATACACAAACTCACCCACACACTTACATGTATTGATGCACACACCCACAGATGCAAACTCACCCACACACATACTGTATTAGACACCCACCTACAGATTCAAACTCACCACACACTTACATGTATTGACCCACCCACAGATTCAAACTCACCCACAAACTTACATGTATTGACACACCCACCCAGATTCAAACTCACCCCACACTTACATGTATTGACCCATCCACCCACAGATTCAAATCACTCACTCACTTACATGTATTGACCCACCACCCACAGATTCCAACTCACCCACACACTTACAGTTCCTGTATTGGACACCCCCCCACAGATTCAAACTCACCCACACACACTTACATGTATTGACACACCCACCCAATTCAATCTCACCCACACACTTACAGTACTTGTATTTGACACACCACCATATATGCAAACTCACCCACACATTCACGGTACACATGTATTGGACACAGCCATCCACAGATTCAACAAGCAATTACATTGCCTGTAAGATTGTAAATAATAAAATATTGGTAAAGTTCTGGATAGTATGGTCTGATAATAAAATAAATACATCAGCATAACGATGAACAAAAATACTTGTGAAGTGGACCCAAAGGAAAACTTTATTGGATTATAAGAAATATGAAATATATGCTAATTTGTCTTGTACTTGCATTATATGTGTTGATGGATCGGTTTGATAAGCATTGGTAGATAGTCAGAAGTTAGAGATCTACGGAGAAATGATAAGACTACAGACTATTCCAGCACCTCACTCAATGCCCAGACACTAACATTGTTGCATTTTTACATTAAATAATCATCAGTCTATCGGAAATATTCTGGGAATGGAAGTTAAATCAAATCCCACCACTCCCTTATCTTAAGCTTACAACATCTTTTCCACTGAACAACAGTGGGATTAATGCTCTGATGAATTAACCTTTTCATGGTGAATGTTAGATGCTTTGTTGTTTTTTTTTGCTATCCCTTATTTTTTATTGTTACAAAACTGAAGGTTACTAAGTTCGTACACACGTGCGATCACTGGTGTGGACCGCGACGCACAATGTATACGAACGTCCGTTTCGGCCCGTATATGTGCACTTTATAGGCCGAAATGGCCATTCAGTCGGGGATTGTTGCTCGACCGGCCGGGCGAATCTCCGAGCCATAAAGTAGAACTATAATGGCTTTGGAGACCTGCATAACATTTTGAAAATATTCGAAAATATCGGTCGTCAGCCGAAAAATCGTCATTGTGTGTACTGAGGGAGCACGCCATTCACCAGATCGGCAAATAGGCGATCTGACACGTTTATAAATCATTCTCGATCGAGCAGTCGGCTAGGCTGATGCGTTGCTGCAAACGTTGCGTGAACTTCCGTGATTCGACCTGGCCAACTGCTTGCTTGTGCTGAATGGTTGATCGGGGCGAAAGATTCGCCCGGTCTACCCAGCCTTAGGTTCACTTCTCTTCCCCCCCGGAGTACATTTTCAATACCAGAGATCTTTCCCACTACTGTGTATAAGTCCACCAACCCACTTCTAGTACCCATGGGAGGACATAAAATTCTGGTTCAAACCTTTGGGGGCATATTTGTTTGCCCACCACTTATAGAAGCCTGGGCCCTGACCTTTAGAAAGATGTACTTTGCATAAAGTGCATCTTACCCATAGGCCTGGCCCAAGAGAGCACAGAACTGGATGGACTGGAGCAATTGAAATTACCCCAGGGGTGAGTGTTGTAAGTCCCCACCCTGGGTATTATAGCAGGGTGAATTTGGGGGTACAGCCATACAGAGTATTGGAAAGTAGAAAAATACAGGGAGATTCAATAAAAGTTCTTAAATTAAAATGGTGCTAATTTTGCCCCAACCAGTTCTTATTTAACATTTGAAAGCTAACATCTGATTGTTTGGGCAAATTAGCACAATTTTTAAAGATAAGAACTTTATTGAGTGTTCCTGTTAGTCTCTTGCCTTCTACTTAATAAAGAATTTCTTTATCATCTTACACTTACTACACTGAAAGTGTAACTAATTGCTTTTAAATTTATTTTTTATATAATTGTCTTTTGAAGTTCCTTGAGATTTTTAGCAACCGATTTGTAAATATGATGTCCAAAAGGCTTTAGGTCCCCTGATTTAATGTTTGTCAGAAACATCGGCATTGATCAAAGTTTTCTTTAACTGGACTTGCTTTTTATAAAACTGTAAATGTTGGACCTTTTGTATGATAATCTTCCTGGCACTCGGCTCAGTTCCTGGCAGTGTTTCTATACCACACATTAAATTCATGACTTTTGCACTAGTTTTAGATAAAATGCCTTTCAGTTCAAAGAAATGCTCCATGTTGTTCTGAGCAAGTGATGTCATTGGTCATGCTCTCAGCTTTTAGTAGATGTGATAACTTGGTTCAGTAGATTCCCTAGAGGGAGCACAATTACACAAGAATGTCTTTGGATTAGTGCATGGTGTTCCTAGTAATAACTTCTCTTGTAGGCTTCCTGACAATCATTCAGAAAAACAGGCATTGCCAAAATGCTGAAGGGGAAAGTAGGTCCAAAATTCACTTTGGTTCAAACTGTATCATGTTCCTAATAGTAACCGATGCAGCTTGTATTAGAAAAAACATTCTTTTTTGGTAGCTTTTTTTAACAATTTAATTGAGATCTCCCATCTGCAACTCTTTGGATTTTATGTATTTCCTACCTACAAACTATTTTATGATAAAATAAAATTTGAGCTCATATCTCTCCAAATTCCCATTATGAAAGGGGATCTTCCTAATCACATGGCAATGCACCCAAACACTCCCCTGCCCCAAACCTACACCTCTCCCACTAAGCCCTGGCTTGATTCTAGCCACAACCCATCAGAACAGCCACACATACACGATTATTGCTTAAGTGGACATTAATCGCTGCTTGTTCAGGTGTTTGTGGTGTCCATCCCGGTGGATCAATGAATGGGGCCTGAACGAAAGGCCAAAACAACAATATAAATATATTTTTTTTCTCAATAGTGTGACCCATGATGAAAACAGACAAGTGCCTTTCATTCTATTCCAACCCAGTCCTCCATCCATATGAGGAGCTGAAAAGGCTGCAAATGATTAAACAGTGAAAGTACTTAAAAGAACAATCAGGGTAAATGTTTATTTTGGTGGTTTTACATCCTGTTTAAGTAATCAGACACGCGGAGAGATAGCTGAACTACCCACAATGCTTAATTGGACCTTTCATTGCATGGTTGTGGTTTTCTTCCACTTATTATGTATTGTCTTTTTATTCTCCCCTGGTTACATCCCACCTATTTTAAAGTCTAAAGGTGGGCCCGCACACTAACGATAAAGGAAGATGCATGCTAATAGGGGAAATTACACTAAAAACATATGAGGGTGAAGATGTACAGTACGAACTGAGAAACAAGGATCTAAGGTTTCAGCAGTGTTTGTGGTCAACTGTAACTTTTTTTCTGGGCAGCGCCGTAAACTGAAAAGGATACAGAGTGTGCAAATTGCAGAAAAACATTGTTTTACCTAAATAATTGTTTTGATAAATCATAGCTTAAATGCAAAATACAGCATTTGGTCTCTAATTACTCTTTAAAAAGATGCTAAAAATTCATTATTTTCTGTGAAGAACAGGTAAGGAAAGATGCATTGAACATATTTATACAGTAGGGATTTTTGTTATCGTCCACAATTTGCACGATTTTTGCATCATATTAGGCGTAATGAGAAAACAGCAGCACAGACAACAAAGGGATGCAACCAGTTGTCTAGAAGTCAGTAAAAAGAAATAAAGAAGAAATCATATAAATGAAGGCAAAGAATAAAACTGTATACAAAAAACTGTTGACAAAACCACCCCAATGATCACTATATTGTATTTAACTAGATTTATAATTAGTAAATGTTTTTTCTCCTCTTTTTAATCACTGCCAAATTTGATGACTTATCACCTTAATTAGGAAGGGAACCTGCCCCTGTATGTCTGTAGAAGCAAGAAGTTTTAAAATATTCCTTAACTAGGTACACACGTAATGATACCAACATGTGTTATCCGATGGTATGGGGGGGTTTATCGTCAGTGTGTGTAGCATCTTTCCCAAACAAGTGTTCAGCCACCCGAACATCCCGCCGGCCTCGTGGTCATTGGAAAAAGACCGAAATTTCCCTTGGCCACCGTAGTAGGGGAGTCAGGCTCAATCATGGGAAACATGCAGTCTCAAACGTTCTCCCTACCTATGCTGTGCATAGAGGAATGCTCGGGACTTGTGTGTATCCTAATCCTTGAAAAATGACAGACAGGATCTTGGCAGATCTGGCATGTGTGTACCCAGCTTTAGCCTGTCCATTCACATTATACAAAAAGTATACCCACAATCAGTCATACATGCTTTGAAGTAAACTCTGGCACAGGGAGAATATGGAGAGTCCTTACACAGGAAACTGAGCATGACTTGAACCCTCGGCTTGGTAATATCAGCCATCGTGCTAACCATTCAGCCAAGCTCTACTGACTTTTTAAAGTGGTACTGGATATAGTGTTATTTCATGAAAAGGTGCTACCAGGGTGACTGCTTTGTCAATGAAAGAGAAGGGGAAAAGGGTCAAAGGAAGAGAAAAATAAATAATCTTAAACCTTAAATAAAAATAAAATAACTTGAGAAAAATAGAATGTTAATTCAAAAGAATAAATGAAAAAAGTGTCTGTCTCTCATTATTGCAGATTCATTGTTAGCTAATTATCATTTTATGATCTCTCTTTATTTAAATAAACTAAACCCTTCAAGCATGGCCCCAGATTCAAGCACATATCAGCAATATAGAATTCATAACAATAGGGGTTAACACACAGGTACAATTCTGTACATGTGGAAATAAGATTTCCAGGCAACATATTAGAAAATAAAGAAAGTTCTAAAAGCGAAAATCGTAATTGTAAAATTGAAAATCATCAATCATTTTCCAAATAAACAAAAAAAAAAACAAAATATGAAAGAAAAATGTTTGTCGGTATCGGAAACACACATTAGCAATATAGGGCCAATCCCACAGAATACTAATATGTGTACCCAGCTTTAGACCTTATATGCAATCTACTGGTAAGAGACCGCAGATTGACTGTAAGTAAAAACTATTATGAACATGCACTGTGCTCAGGATCGCCACAAGGGGGAATGGGTCTGGGAGCAGATTGCCTCCGGTGCAGCTTTCCTTTCAATAGAAGTCAATGTTAACGTGCTCTATACACAGGAACGCCACACCCAGAGCAGGATTTTCTACCTGCCTCATAAGCACAGCAACCCGGACTGTGCTACATGTTTGCCTAAGCTGGCCTAAGACGTTGCTGTCTCCTACCTCCTTTTTATTTATTTTTTGAACCCATGAAATTGATTAGAAGATAGGTCAGCTGGAAAGAATGAGACCAAAACATCATGGGACCCTAACATGTTTTACTACAAAATCCCACTTTTTTTACACTGCGTGTAATCTTCTCTCTTTTTGTACTATTAAGTGGTTATTAGGGATGAAGTCTGGCTCCCAGTCAAATCAAACTGACAACCGGTTACAAAGTTCCAGAGAATTAGTGATTTTCGGAAATTATCGAACATACATGCCGCTTTAGAGAAATTTCAAATGAGTGAACCCTCGATTCGAATACATAAACTCTGGATTCTGTAAATGGGCTGAGTTTCGAATATTGGATGCAGAACCATTGAAGAAGTGAACGTCCATCATGTCCAGTCCCTGAGCATTTACACTAATTTACTATTGCTACATTTAAATTTAATTGGAACTTTTGTCCTGCAGTGTTGATCCCAACATGTTTAGAGGATATAATGTACTGTAGAAAGAATTACATTTTTCCATGCTCGCCAGTGTTTACTGTCTCTATGCAGGGGCATAAAACGTCTCTCTACACTGTTGGTTAAAAGCTGTTACTTGTCGTCTCCACCATTGAACATTTAACGCTATCCAAAATCCTCTGGGACAGACTTTTAACAACCCTTTCCATTTAGACTGTGTAGCTTATACCAAATACCACCCATTTGCCTTTGATTTATATACTTCTCTTCTATACAGTAGATGCTTTTTATTACTGAATGCACAATCTATATGATTCTCATACTGAACAAGACATTTTTTGGATGAAAGTAATCCTACCCAATAATCATTACATATTACACTACAATTAGCCCTTAAAGTACCGGTATGTGTTATGTCCACAATTACTGCATTTTACATCCTTCTTCTAAAGATTAAGCAACTATTGATCCTATAAAGTACTACAAGATGATCATAAAGTGGGGAATAGATTCAAGGGAGAAAAATATAATTCTCCCTTTTACAAGGCTCTGGTAAGGCCTCATTTGGAATATGCAGTGCAGTTTATAATCCTATATACAAAAGGGACACCCATTTTTACCTGAAAAATTAGTAAAGACTGATTGACTGAGTATAAGCCAATGATAGAAATTAACACCACTACTGCCTTCTGATTCTGTATTGGTTTCGGCTTAAGTTGCCCTTTAAATGGACAGAAACATTTCCATACATTAATCCCACAGTAATAGCTAAATCCAGTACCAGTAACCCCCACTTCCTGGCACTCCAGATGTTTGGAAACTACAACTCCCAGCATGCTTTGGTTGCTGGGAATTGTAGTTTCTAAACATGTGGAGTGGCAAGGTTCATAACTTTTATTAAGCCTACCATCATTTACAATTCTCCTGACCCCCTTATAGTAAAGGGCACTCTGACCCCCTTATAGTAAAGGGCACTCTGACCCCCCTATAGTAAAGGGCACTCTGACCCCCTTATAGTAAAGGGCACTCTGACCCCCTTATAGTAAAGGGCACTCTGACCCCCTTATAGTAAGGGCACTCTGATCCCCTTATAGTAAAGGGCCACTCTGACCCCCATATAGAAAAGGCACTCTGACCCCCATAAAGTAAACTGCACTCTGACCCCCATATAGTAAAGGGCACTCTGACCCCCCATATAGTAAAGGCCCTGTGACCCAATAGTTAAGTGTCACCTGAGAGTTGTAGTTTCAAGCTGACACTTGCATTGAACTAGCAGCCATTTTTTTCCACAAACTGAGAAGACCCCAGATTTACAGCATCCAGATGAACAGTTCTGAGTGAGTCCAGCAACCAGACTACAGGAACAGGAAGGAGTGTAAAGGCAGATCAGCTCCTTAAACTTTCTATGCAGGTGAAGGATTTTTTAACACGTGCCACCTACTGGTTAATATCCACAATTGCAGCATTTGGATCTAGGCTGGGTACACACGAGGACTATTTCCCGACCGAGCAAGCAATCGGAATTTACCGTCACGAACGAACGACAGAGTCTGCGTGGCCGGCCGCCACACACCAGCGGATATTTTCGACTGAAGTGCAGTGAATCGGTCGTTCGGCTGAAAATATCTGCTGGTATGTACCCGGCTAAATTAGGACTTGACCCAAGTATAAGCCGAGGTTAGGTTTCCAGGCTAATTTTTAAGCCTGAAAATCTCGAATTATTTCCAGTATATACGGTAACTGTCTTCCAGCAGATGTGGTAATGGTAAGTTCATTGAATAGCTTTAAAGTGGAAAGATAAGTTTCTAAAACTAAATAATTTGAAAATACTGGTATTAATTCATATACTGTATTCTGGTTGATCCAGGATATCCAGCTATCTCCTGGATCAACTGTTAGGTAGGGTTAAAAAGGAGGGTGAAAAGGTTGGACTTAATGGACATAAGTCTTTATTCAACCTAATTAGTATGTTACTATGTAGAAAAGCAGAAAATATATTGTTTTATTTAAGCGTTCATCCAGTGTTATTAATCTACTTTATTAACATCTATGTAGTCACACTGCATAGGGTATCACTGAGAAGAGAAAATGTTAAAATGTTTATCATATTACAGTAGATGCTGGAAAATAGCCTAAAATCCCCTGGACCCTTATTACTATTGAAAACACCCACAATGTACTGACATCTTCCAAGGACCCCTAGCAGGCTACATTTATGGGCATTTTGGCCACCTTGGTGGTTTTAAATTGCTGAACTTATGCAAGAAAATGCCATCATGACGGTAATACCTTTTCGCCAGGTAATCACAGCTTATTAAAAAAAATTTCCCCTTCCTCTCCCATCTTTCTTTACTTTCCTGTCAGGTCCTATTCTCTTTCCACTTCACTATTCTTTTATCTCTCCTCATTTTATACCTCTACGTTTTCCTTGTCTCATATTGCTTCTTACTGGGTTGTTTTTGTTTTTTGGGGGTCCTCCCTGCCTTCTCTTCCCCCCTTCCATTTCACGACCACTTCACTATTCTGTTATCTCGCCTCTCATTTTATTGCCTTCTACACTTTCCTTGGCACCTTTTGCTTTTAGCAAGATTTTTTGTTGTTTGTTGTTTGCTTATCTTATTATCTTTTGGAATTAGTTTTTTACTTTTTGTCAAATTGACAAAATCACAGTACTCTTATGTTTAATTAATAATGCATGAATGCCAAATTAGGGATTAACGGCGCTGATACTGTTGACAAATAGTTAACGAATCTTTATATGCCCCTAACAAAGACTTACACCTTAGTTAATGTTTGACTGCAGCGAAATAAACTGTTTGTGACACACCTGAACACCAGAGGAAAATTCTGTATTCTTGGCACCCAATGCCTATTAAACTAGGCAACATATATCCAACCCTGGAAGAAATGTGGACTTCCACTTCCTAACAGCTGCTGAACTTCACATTGCCAGGGATTAAAAA
The DNA here is from genome assembly GCA_019447015.1 of Hymenochirus boettgeri. Lineage (NCBI taxonomy): Eukaryota > Metazoa > Chordata > Amphibia > Anura > Pipidae > Hymenochirus > Hymenochirus boettgeri. The sequence goes on from CM033470.1 coordinate 278,550,191, forward strand.
CCTCCTGGCTCGATGTACCGACTGAATTATTTCTCCAAATCAAGTTATTCAAGAAAATATGTCAGCAATGGGCTACTATATCTTCCAAAAAATCTACTTGAATAGACAACTAACTAAGTACTTAATACCCATTGAGAATAATGTTCCATTTTATTTAAACGAATCCTTAGCAACAAAATAAACCGCCTTGAGGCATCACATTGCATCTGTGGGATAAGGAACCCATCTACCCATTTTATTGCTGTTATAACAGCAATAAGATATAATTTGTTATATTTCTATCTGTATATTTGCTGTCATTATACAATGTAATCAATCCTGATAACTTTTTTCAGCTCATCTCCTAAAGTTTTCAAAGTTCGGTAGTAAACGGCCCTTTAAAGTCAATGGGGAGAAATAGATAAAAAATAGATAAAGTTCTAATTAATAACGTTGAAATAGCAATGGTAACTTTCTGTACATGGCTCTGGGACCTGGGAAATGGTCTGGGGAGCACGTGACCATATCACCAAACAAGTTTTAAAAGTAACTTTCCTCACGATTGGACATTGTCAGGTTTCCGCATCATGTTTTTGCTACATTAAGAGTTACAGCCAAATTCGAGGGTTACCGAACGATACAATTGAGGGTTACCGAATGATACATTGGAGGGTACTGAAATAAATGCTACATTCGAGGGTTACTTAACAATACATTCGAGGGATACCGAAATTAAAGACTAGATTCAAGGGTTTCCGAAATCGAAAGATACATCATGGTTACCGAAATCGAATGCTACATTCGAGGGTTACCATTCAAGAATACTCTAATTACGAATTTTCAGGTTGAACTTGAGTTTGAGTTCGGTCTTCTCTACTCTTCTCTATAACCAGCACATATTCGACCCCCATGGTATTAAAATACAATTTTGATACAGGTCTAACTTTGCTTCTCTATGGAAAGAGTTTAATCAGAACTGTGTTTGCTGGCCATAAACTATAAATCTACCTCATCCAGCACTCCCACATGCTTGGCTGCAAAAGTATGGGCCAGGATGAGGAACTTGTGGGAACATTGGGAGGTAAAACTGCCAAGCTTTTTAGACATTTGGTACATTCGACCATCAAATGTCTCAGCTATCAAATGTTTGATAAGTTTATGGTCAGCATTTAGTGTGGTTTATGTATGAAAAACAAGTTTTTTTTCAGGGCAGTACTTGATTTTGTAAAGCAGCATCCCCTGCAACGAAGAAGATACAAATTTTAGAAATGTGTAATTTTAGCTATCCATTAATCCTTTAAATTTTTTATTTTTAGGTTTTGCAATTAATTCCTATGGAAAGGCCTGAATTGGCTGTCAGGAGAAACTCAATAGATGTCAAGCCACACTTGATGGCTGCATGGTGGTTAGCTGGTTCTTGCTTTCGTCGCCCGCCCTTGCTATGCTTTCTCTACATCCTTTGTACCTCTCCGCTGCCTAATTTCCTGTGTTTCGACCCATGTCTCTATCCCTGACGCTGGTGTTGCTTATTGCTATGTACCATGCTTTTGTCCAGTTCTCCCCCTCCGCAGCTGAATGTACCCATTCCCCTGTTGCGCTTCAGTCTTCTCAAATACCAGCCTCAAACACTGATAACGTGCACTTATGTCCTGGGGGCACCCGTTGTACTTGCTAAGAAGGAAGGAGCCAATATTTTCAATCAACTTGATTGAAACAAACCAAAATACTGACCAGTGTATGTATGCTACACTTTACTGAGATAATGTTCTGTATTTTCTAACCTCTCACCTGCTTGTCATGTTTCATGTCACTACTGGACTTTTACTGACCTGCATTTGCTGTGATAAAACTATTCTCTATTTACTTGGTAGAAGGGAGAGAAAGTCCTGGGTTATTCCATATTTTGGTCTGATCGGTGTCCAATCATGTGAATTTTAGTAGACTGATCATTAAAGAGAAATGTGAAAGCGCATATAAAGTTTTTATTTAAAAAATGGTTAATGAAAAGTACCGGGGCAGGCGGTTAGGATTGATAATTCCTACCTCCCAATATAATTTCTGCGAGGAGCACCAGCATGAAGAAAACTGATTCTGCCAGGCTTACTCTTTAATATCGATAGTCTAGACTAACCTGGAAATTGAAAACAATGTGCTGTTAATCCTCAACAAAGTGATATTGGGAGGTAGGAAAGATCAATCTTACTTATATTATATATATATATATATATATATATATATATATATATATGTATATTTATATAGAATATATAAATAGTAAAGTGATCCAGTGCACTCTTAGGGCTTATTTCATTCCAATAGTTTATTGAACATCAAGTCAGGCTTCCTAGGTTCCTTTTTTTTTGGGCTTGATAAAGGAACCTAGGAAGGTTCTGAACGTTGCCTGCACTTGATGTTATTGAAATGAATAAGCCCTGAGAGTGCAATATTTCTACATTGGATATACCGGTAGCACCAAGGCCTCAAAGGGGAGTAGTATATATAATATATATATATATAATATATATATATATATATATAAATCCATAAAAATGAACACACTCACGGGACTTCTCATCCAAGTCGTCTTTTTATTACAAAAGTTTTTAGTGTTCTGCTCACACAGAGCCGTCATCAGAACAAACTGTGTCTCGTACCATCACCCTTTAAATACATACATAGCCTCACCCCCGTGTCATCACTTCACCCGTGTACAGCAGAGTACAAAACTCATAAAACATATATTATATATATATATATATATATATATATAAAAGGTACCTTTGAGAGGACCTGAATAAACTTCAGCTCTAATCGACTCAATATCCAAAGCCTAATAGATGAGGGTAACCAGCATAGCCAATTACCCTAATGGCGCGTTCCAAACCTGATATCCAGATGATACCAGGCTCCATCCCCTGGGGTCGATCACAAGCACGTGATCTCGCGTCACCCGTTGCTAGGTGACCACTAATGCTACGCTCCATAGTACAACCTCTGAACTAACTGTAGAAGTGCAGCCGCGAGTAATCGTATTCAAGTCCTCCCTCAAAGATAACAATGGACCCAATGCAGATCGGATTAATACTAAATGGTTTCAATACCAAACTATGATCATGTTATTTCCACATTGGGGCACATATGCAGATAGTGGAACATATCAAACAATATCCCCTCTATTCAAACCTTTTTAATCATGCTGACCTACACAAAGCAATGTATAGAGGAACATACACACATTCCTCTACAAGATATACTATCAGTTATCTTTATAAAAAGCACTGCAGTGCCCATTGCTCATTAAGCCTTTTGGAGCTAATGTCTGATTTAAAAATCCATTTAGCCTCCATTCTCTCCATATCAGAGAGGCCATCAAAGATCATACACCTTAGACTAGAGAGAGGGTGGCCCATTTCCTTAAAATGCTTAGCAAACTGCCATGTCTCCATATTTACTGGTAATCTACCCTTCATCCTCCCTTCCAGGGCGCTACGAATAGAGGTCCTGTGGTTGGCCATCCGTTCTAATAAATAGTAGTAGTCATACCTACGTAGGCCAAACCACAGGGATACATAATCAGATATATAACACATTGCTTGTTCAAGTAAATCTGACCCTGATTTTAATCTTTTTCCAGTCTGAGGGTGTACAGAACTCTCCCCGGATATCATACTGTGACACGTAACATAGTTGGGGCACCGATAGCAACCCAATTTGCCTATACCCTTCTCCACCTTTGACTCTTTCTGTGGAAGGGTATTATAGAGAGATCTCAAGCTCCTCCCTTTCTTATAGACATTTGTATTCGAGTATTTTGAAATGGTAACTGTCTATCATATTGTAAAACCACCCGCCAGTGCTTATCAGTACTTTCCCTTATCGCTTTTGCTTTGGGGTGAAATATAGATATGTAAATAATCCCCTTTATCCATCTTAATCTCCCCTTGTTTCTAGTGTATTTTTTTGCCATTTTTTGAGCACTAATCAATTCCCTCCTTGAGTATCCCCTTACTCGAAGTGCTCCAACATTTCTTGTAGTTGTATCTCATGCAAATTAGGGTCTGTTGTTCCTATACACCATATAAACTGTGAGATCGGAATGCTTTTCTTTTGGGACTCAGGATGGCAACTGTTTTTATGGAGCAACGTATTTTTGGTCGGCGGCTACGGTACAGTGGTGACCCCAACCCATTTTTCTGTCATAAATTTCGAAGAGCTAAAAAAATCAACTGTGTGGGATGGACACTCGCCGTCAATTAATCGGGGAATTAGATCGTTAATATATTTCACAAAATTTTCTGGCTGAATCACAATCTCCATTCTAGATAAATATCTATCATCTATAGAGCGACCGTTATAGTACGATTGATTACCATAAGGGATCAAAATATGCTCTAGCTCAAATTTTTCATGAAAAGATTGGCAAATGATGGGACCACATTGGACCCCATCGCTGTCCTGAGAGCTGTCTAAAAAAGATCCCTCAAACTGGAAATAATTATGGGTAAGTGTCAGAGCAAAGGTCTACAAGAAATTCAATCGGAGGGCCAACATGGTCCCCCCTTAACAAGCTCTCTCTACATGCTGCCACACCCTCCATTTGGGGAATGACGGTGTAGAGGCTACCTAGTCACATGTCATAAGAGTGTAGTTCGCCTCCATTGTTACAGTTTTTAATTTCTCCCGGAGGTACCACTATCCTTATAAAGGATTCCTATTCTTAACACAACCCCTGTAAAAAGAAATCAATACTTAGAAATGGGATGAACAGAGAGCCCACTGCTGTCATAATGCGACGGCCAGGTGGTGAACTCAGGGATTTGTGACTTTATGTGTGGGCATCTTGGCTTCTCTGTTGTCAAATTCATGTTCTTCCTTAGTAATCACCCAGCATTCAAAGCCCCTCCGAATTTACATACATCCATATCCTTATACTTTAAGGTAGGATCCCCATTCAATTGTTCATAGGTATTTGGTGTCTCTAATTGTCCCCAGAGTTCCTCCTGATAGTCATTGCTTGTCAACAATACAATCCCACCCCCCTTATCTGCCGACGAATAACAAGGTTAGTATCACTTCTCAAAATCTAATCCCATCTCTTCTTTCACAGATAGATTAGAATATTTTTTTTACTTTGCTTGAGATGTCCTAGTATACAAAGTTTTGGAAAACCTTTGGATGGTGGTGTATTGGGTAAATCCTTCCTGGAACCTTCTTAAATAGTTTCTGTCTGTGTGATTTATTTTTGAAAAAATCTTAAGCTTCAGATTCCATTATAGTTGAATAGGTCTACTTCAGTCTCAAATGCATCAAAGGTAGGGGATGGTACAAACCGACAGTCCCTTATTTAATACGCCAATCTCTCCCTCTGTTAATGAATGTTGGCTAAGATTCTCGGGGACCTCGAGGAGGTTTTCCTTTCCTATTGTACCGCCCCCTGCTGATGTGGTTCCTCTTCCTACGACGATACCGGCTATTGTTGTGTCCCTCGAAAAAGAGAGGTCTTCATCCATGGCCTGACTTGGGGGGCCCCTGCCTTTATCTCCTCAGACCCCGATGAATCACCTGAACTATCCACTGTTTGTAAGAATCTCTGTTCCTTGCTCTGAAAGGTTTTCTCTGACGTCCATCTCCTTTGTCCAAGCAGCCAACCATAGACCGCTTGTCTTATGCTGGTCTCGACTCATCTAAACTTATTATTCTTAATGTTCATTCCTATATCTATCCACTTGTTCAGCCAATCTTTTCTGTATCCATTCGTAGCGTCTCCAATGATTGAAGTTCCAATCATTCAATTCCTTTTCACTTGTGTAGTTTCTTTATTAGACTGTTCGATTACTAGAAGCATTAAATCATCGAATGAACATTATTAAGGATTCCGCACCAACGGGTGCAAAACTTTATCCAATCTTCCAATTGTGGGCGTATTTCTTACCCGGAACCCTTTGGGATGTTTTTGGCTCTATAATATTCGGATAGATATATCGCATGCAGGTGATAGTCCCCTCCTTTTTCTTCAAGTTTAAACATTTTAAATATGTGTCTTTTTTGAGGAATCTCCCTGGATAATGGTTCATTAGTAGTATTCTTGCCACATCCTCTTGTGAATAGAAGAACTGTCGCTCTGTATCCACATCAAACATATGGCTCATTGTATCCTCACATGCATTGACAACGGGGTAAGCTGTGTCCTCATCCAAGGCTCTTTATTACAAAGTTTACGCATTTCCGCTTCACACAGGAGCCGTCATCAGAATGAACGTACCATCACCCTTTAAAATACATACATAGCACCACCCCCGTGTCATCACTTCCACCCGTGTATAGCAGAGTACAAAACTCATAAAACAAATATATATATATATATATATATAAAAGGTACCTTTGAGAGGACTGAATACACCTTCAGCTCTAGTCGACTCAATATATCCAAAGCCTAATAGATGAGGGTAACCGACATCGTTCCATAGCCAAATTACCCTAATGGCGCCATTCCAAACCTGATATCCAGATGATACCAGGCTCCACCCCCCAGGGTTCGATCACAAGCACGTGATCATGTGTATATATATATATATATATACTAACTTATAAACAGCAGGCATTCCAGCTCCTTCCTTACTTGCCCTGGTGCTCCTAATAATCAATAAGATAGACAAAATAGAAAAAATTTGGAGCGAACCCAAAAGGACTTTTCAAATGAAAGTGCTTTATTTCACACATACTGGCAACGTTTCAATCCAGCGTCTAGGACCTTCTCAAGCCACACTAGTGCAATAGCTTCATTATAACATTATATAGCATGTGCAATCAATCCAATGAAATCATGTGAACTTGGTCAAAACCACCCTCTAGGGGAATAACAAAGCGCCTTTCCATAAATATAAAGTGCATTCGATTACATATAAAGATTATTCCAAGTGTACAATAAACATTATAATATTATAAAACTCTAATTGTGAGTTGTTAAAGTGCATATAGTGACATAAAATTCTATTAAAAACAATTCTTATTAATTTCAGTCTCCCCTATAGTATACCTAAGATTTGTATATGTGGCCACAAATACACTTACACTGAGAATTCGTCTTTGTGACAAATACAGTACCATAGTTATAACACACCCTCTATCCATATGTGTGTTCAGTGATTAAAGTTATCACATAAATACAATAAATTTAATAAATACAATAATATACTACCAATACTTATCATAACATATACTAATATATTGCCACTCTTGTCATAACATATATCATTAAATTCCTATTTTCATTGCCTGAACTTATTATCACTCTACCAGGCAAATTATGGGGAGTGTGTGTTACTGAATGACACCGTCCATCCCGTCATGTAATTGGGTGTTGTAATGACCTGTGCCGATCTAAATATAAAACTTCCAGTTCTCTGTTATTCAATATGTGTCCTTCCTATCTTTCTTCAAGAAACACTTGAAAGAACAGTACTCATTAAGTCCATTGGGGCTAATTGATAAGAGAATTTAATCCAATACACTTCACCTGTAGCAGAATCTTGGATCTATCTCCTCCTCATTTTAAAGCTGTTACTGGTCAACACCAATGAATTTGAATGTTGATATATCATGTCCTGCTTTTTAAAAAAATCTTGTGCTACAGGTTTCTAAAAAGGTTCGAAAGTTGAAAGTCTGAAACACGACAGTAAATAGATAGTTTTTAATTTGGGGGTAAATAGTTTGGAAAGTTCATATTGACAGTGTAAACTTACCTTACAGGCCCTGGGACCTGGGAGATGATCTGGGAAACACGTCCGTGGCGCAGGGAACAGCATAAAATCCAGACGTAATGCACATGCGCGCTACTTCCGGTTCCGTATGGGGCTTTTGATAATCCTCGAACGTTCAAGGATTTCAAACGTTTGGCAAAAATTCAAACGGCCGAGATTCCCGAGATCGGACGTTCCAGGATTGCCAACGCCGACAACCCAGCCGGACGTTCAGGGGGTCCCACAGCTTGAAACCGGACCCACTCTGGGTCTTACAAGGACTTTTGTGGTCCTGACAAGGGCCCTTGGGGCTGTAAGGGGGTTCCGCAGCTCGAAACCGGGACCTCTCTCCCCGACACTTATAAGTGCCCTTGTGGCCCAAAACAAGGGCCCTTGGGGCCTTAAGGGATCCCGCAGCTTGAACCCGGACCCCCCTCCCGGCCCTATTGGGTCCTTTCAGCACTTATAAGTGCCTTTGTGGCCCTGTCAAGGGCCCTTTGGGCTTAGGAGTCCTGCAGCCTCGAACCAGGACCCCCCTCCCTGCACTTATAAGTGCCTTTTGCGGTCGATTTCGGAAATCTCCAGCCATTGAGGGATTTTAGGAAACGGCCGTTCGAGGCCTGCCGAACGTTCGGAAATCTCGAACGTTTGAGAATTCTCGAATGTTCAAGGATTATTGAAAATAGTCCCACGAGTCCGGAAATCAAACTAGTTCGAACCCGAACTAGTTAGAATAGTTCGAGTTCGTCTGAACTCAGAAAGTTCCATCCCTACTTGCCAGTATGGCTTTGTAAAATAAACACTTTTATTTGAATTCTTTTGTGGCACTGAAAACTTTTTCATTTTTGTCTATATAAAATATATAATATATATATATATACTAGCAAAAGTGTGCCTGTTGGTGCCAGTGGGAAATATGTGGGTGTATGTTTAGCTATGTGGATACAGATGTTATAAAATCTTATACACTACTAACAAAATGTAGGGATTTGTACAAAAAAAAATTAAAGGCAGATGTTAAAAATAAAAGAACTACATCTAGAATCTTGGTTCTATTAGTGTCACATCCAGAGTCAGCCTACATCTAGATAAGACAGACATTATCCATCTTATATTTGTTAATAACACTATCACATTTTCTGTTTTTATCGATTTGTTTTGATAAATCTATACAGGAAGATATTTAATCCAGGGTTTTGAGAGATGGGCGAAACTGCTTAAATCGTTCCGCCTGTGGACCTGGAAAATGGTCTGGGAAAACACGTATATACATCCAGAAGTGTAAAATAATTACTTTCCACACGATTGAACGGTTTTTGAGATTACACATTCCATTTTCAAGGGTCACCAATTGTAACTAATTGTGATTGGGAAAATGTGATTGGTATACTATCCAATTAGATTCTATCGAATCTCATTGTAACCATTCTAATTGAAAATAATCTGATTGGTATACCATAAGATTCTTTTTTTAAAAAAAAAAAGAAGCTGATTATAACCAATTAGAATTGGTTACAGTCAATTCTTTCAGAAAGTAATTGATTGGTATGCTTTCTGGAAGAATCTAATTGTAACCAATCACAATTAGTTATAATCAGATTCTTTTAGAAATAATCTGATTGTATACTAACCAATTAGATTATTTTCTAATCAGAATTGGTTACAATCAGATTCTTTCAGAAGATCTAATTGTCTTTTCCCCAGACCATTTTCCAGGTCCCAAAACTATTTACAGTAAGTTACTGTATAATTTTTACAAAATTTTCAAAAATTCCTTGAAATTTTCTTTGAATTTTCGAATGCAGAATTCCCGCAAAATCCGGAATCACGGAAACTGTTGTGGAACTGGGTTCAGATCAGTGTACGGTCCATCTCTATTCTGATCTATTTATTGTAACATTATATAGTGTTATAGTTTCGTAGAAACACCACAGTGAATACAATTGTTGTGCAAAACAATCTTTCCCCTTAAATTCCAACCAATAATAGATCAATAGGAGATCCTTGGATCATTCCATAATTAAAGTTATCAATCTGTCTTTCAATACTCACCCCTCCCATTAAGACTGAGGCTACACCACCAACACACCAAATGGTTGCACACAATCACGAGCATAATTGCACTGATTTGTGCATGATTCTTGTGCATTTGCGTTTCCGCTTGCGTTTTGCACATGCGATTTTGCATTTTCCATTACGGAAACGCATTCTGTACACACAAAAAATGGTGAACGTGTGCATTACCAAATGCGAACGGACACACAATCGCATGCTCATCAGAAATCGAGGGAATTTTCGCGTTCCTCGATTTCCATTTTAGGGAAAATCACGGACGCAATCGCGATCAAGAATGTGTGTGCAATCGCGAAAAAAAATGCACTAGTTTGGCCTAGCCCTAATCACAGCTGTCACCAGGGGTTCCGTTAGAGAGGGATCACTATTGGTAAATGTGTTAGAGAGGGATCACTATTGGTCAATGTGTTAGAGAGGGATCACTATGGTAATGTGTTAGAGAGGGATCACTTTGGTCAATGTGTTAGAGAGGGATCACTATTTGTCAATGGTTAGAGGGGGATCACTATTGGTCAATGTGTAGAGGGGATCACTATTGGTCAATGTGTTAGAGAGGATCACTATTGGTAAATGTGTAGATAGGGATCACTATTGGTTAATATTTAGAGAGGGTCCACTATTGGTAAATGTGTTAGAGAGGGATCACTATTGGTCTGTGTTAGAGAGGGATCACTATTGGAAATGTTTTAAGAGGGATCACTATTGGTAATGTGATAGAGAGGGATCATCATATTGGTCGATGTGTAGAGAGGATCACTATTGGTCAATGTGATAGAGAGGGATCACTATTGGTAAATGGTTAGAGAGGGATCACTATTGGCATGGATGAAGGGATCAATATGGTCAATGGTTTAGAGAGGGATCACTATTGGTAAATGTGATAGAGAGTGATCACTATTGGTGAATGTGGAGGTCCTATAAAGAACCCAGACTATCCTGTCATGTTTCAATCTTATTACATTTATCAGCTCAGGACACAGGTTCATGGCTTCTATGGAGTCTATTGCTTAAATAATGTAATAACCATTAACAAACTCACTTCATTGTCTCAGAGAAATGGGCATGAGATGTTTTCCTTTCAGTCCCCTATCATATATAAGGGGTTCTGAAAGGATAGCAACCTGTAGATCTCTAGATGTTGAAAACTACAACTCCCAGCATTCTCTACAAGCACTCTGTAGTTAGGGAATTAAAACTAACAATCCAGCAATCCTCTAAAAGCACTCTGTAGTTAGGGACTTTAAAACTACAACTCCCAGCATTCCTCTACAAACACTCTGTAGTTAGGGAATTTAAATAACTACAACTCCCACATTACTCTACAGCACCCTTTAGTTAGGGAATTCTGGGAGTTGTAGTTTCCCAATCATATGGAGATCTACTGGTTGCCTATGCCTGATTATAGATATCTCTTACTGTCATCAAATAGCAGCTCTCTTTGTTGAGAGGGGAGGGGTGGGGGAGATGAGAGACTGTCACATGTTTTACAAGGAAGGTGACATAAGAGTCTTGCAACTTCTTTCTAACACTTCCTACTTCTACTAATACTCCAGAAAATGTTGATTCGCTAACACTGCGGTCAGTCTAATATTAAGCACACCATGGAACAACACTCAAAGGGAAGTGAGAAATATGTTCCTTTGTAAGCTTCCATTTGCCTCCCGTAAAAACTTCCTGGGTGTGGCCTAAAACATCCATTTTGAAGATTCCATTACAAAACAGGAGTGGGGACTGTGCAAGTATTTTATTATTTACGATTTTGTCCTTATTTACATTTCTATAACTTCAATGTCATTACTATATATTTGTTAATATTGATATAATTATTGCTTTAGCTTAAACAACACATTAACACTGTCCTATGTATTACTTTTACCCAACCCCACCAACATAGTACCCGATCAAAATCCAATGTATTCCTCATGAAATTAATACATTTATTTATATAATATAAAGTATATATAATATATATATATTATACAATTCAGATCCTCCCCACTCTGTTCCACTCATAAACCTGGGTACTACCTTAAAGGGTATGTCCACCCCATAAAACTTATTTTTTAATATGCTGCTCCCCTATGTCCCTAGCCCCAACCGCATAAATATTTTTTCAGAAAGACCCCCAACTCTTACTACCTACCTCCTCGTTCCTCGCCGCAACTGGGCTGGCCTCGCTTGCGAGAAGCAAGCAGAGGGGCGGGACCGGCATCGCGTCTGTGATGGTCTGAGCGCAGCCCAATCCACGGAGCGGCTGCGGTTCATTCAGTGCAGCGGAGGAAAGCGGAGAGGTAGTAAGAGTTGGGGAGCTTTTTGAAAAAAAACTATGCGGTTGGGGCTGGGGACATGGGGGAGCAGCATATTAAGAGGGATTGACGCTAGGGGGAGGGATGTAGAAACGGGAGGGGAGGGGAGGGGAGGAGGGGGAAGGGCTGCAGTGCGCATGGCAAATATCTACCGGAGGCAAGATGAGCAGAGCCCTGCTAGCCTCCCTGTGTTTAGTTTTGGGACTTTGGGGGGGGGGTTTACAGGAGCACCCTATCTGGAGCTGGGAGTGAAGGTTAAGGATTAATACCTTACCTACAAATGGTGGTGCCAGTACGAGAGTTGGCGCGGGGATTGATTTAGTGTTTGGGGGTGGAAGCTGCCTTTAGTGCCTATGATACAGACAAGTTCCAGTACCACTCGGTCGGATTTTAACAAGACAATTTATTCAGTAGTGGATGCGAATAGCACCTACATCGTTTTAGAATAACAACAGGGGCCTGATGATGGACCGTTTGTTACTGGAGACAACACGCAGGTGAGATGGATTTCCGTACTAGAATAGAATGGTCGTTATTATGTAAATCCTACTTACTGAATACATTGTTTTTATGTATATATAATATATATATATAATATAATTAATATAATATATATAATAAAAATATGATTCAAACTCACCCACACACTTACATGTATTGACCCACCCACCCACGGATTCAAACTCACCCACACACTTACATGTATTGACACACCCCCCCAGATTCAAACTCACCCATACACTTACATGTATTGACCCATCCACCCACCGATTAAAACTCACTCACTCACTTACATGTATTGACCCATCCACCCACAGATTCAAACTCACTCACACACTTACATGTATTGACCCACCTAGTATTGACACTCCCACCCATATACACAAACTCACCCACACACTTACATGTATTGATGCACACACCCACAGATGCAAACTCACCCACACACATACATGTATTGAGACACCCACCTACAGATTCAAACTCACCCACACACTTACTTATTGACCCACCCACAGATTCAAACTCACCCACAAACTTACATGTATTGACACACCCACCCAGATTCAAACTCACCCACACACTTACATGTATTGACCCATCCACCCACAGATTCAAACTCACTCACTCACTTACATGTATTGACCCACCCACCCACAGATTCCAACTCACCCACACACTTACAGTTCCTGTATTGAGACACCCACCCACAGATTCAAACTCACCCACACACTTACATGTATTGACAACACCCCCCAGATTCAATTCTCACCCCAACACTTACAGTACATGTATTGACACACCCACCCATATCAAACTCACCCACACATTACAGTACATGTATTGACACGTCAAACCCACCCACAGATTCAAACTCACCCCACACACTTACAGTACATGTATTGACACACCCACCCATATATGCAAACTCACCCACACATGCACAGTACATGTATTGACACACCCATCCACAGATTCAACAAGCAATACATTGCCCTGTAAGATTGTAAATAGATAAAATATTGGTAAATGGCCCGGCAAAGGTTAAGATAGGATTGCGATGCACCAAGGCACCATTATTGCTTTATAACATTGACAGTATAATTGCGCTAAATTAATTTCCATGATAAGCCCCGGTAAGCTTCTGTTCGATAAAATGCTTGATATAGCCGGACAGTCTATTGAAATAAACAGGCTGATTTTTAGGCTGATTTGATCGAAACAGTTTAAAAAAAACACGACCCTTGTATGCCATACCTTTTTAAGTGTGTGGGTGAGTTTGCGTATATGGGTGGGTGTGTCAATACATGTACTGTAAGTGTGTGGGTGAGTTTGAATCTGGGTGAGTGGGTGTGTCAATACATGTAAGTGTGTGGGTGAGTTTGAATCTGTGGGTGGGTGTGTCAATACATGTACTGTAAATGTGTGGGTGAGTTTGCGTATATGGGTGGGTGTGTCAATACATGTACTGTAAGTGTGTGGGTGAGATTGAATCTGGGTGGGTGTGTCAATACATGTAAGTGTGTGGGTGAGTTTGAATCTGTGGGTGGGTGTCTCAATACAGGAACTGTAAGTGTGTGGGTGAGTTGGAATCTGTGGGTGGGTGGGTCAATACATGTAAGTGAGTGAGTGAGTTTGAATCTGTGGGTGGATGGGTCAATACATTAAGTGTGTGGGTGAGTTTGATATGGGTGGGGTGTGTCAATACATGTAAGTTTGTGGGTGAGTTTGAATCTGTGGGTGGTCAATACATGTAAGTGTGGGGTGAGTTTGAATCTGTAGGTGGGTGTCTCAATACATGTATGTGTGGGGTGAGTTTGCATCTGTGGGTGTGTGCATCATACATGTAAGTGTGTGGGTGAGTTTGTGTATATGGGTGGGAGTGTCATACTAGGTGGGTCAATACATGTAAGTGTGTGGGTGAGTTTGAATCTGTGGGTGGATGGGTCAATACATGTAAGTGAGTGAGTGAGTTTTAATCGGTGGGGGATGGGTCAATACATGTAAGTGTAGGGTGAGTTTGAATTGGGTGGGTGTGTCAATACATGTAAGTGTGTGGGTGAGTTTGAATCCGTGGGTGGGTGGGTCAATACATGTAAGTGTGTGGGTGAGTTTGAATCTGTGGGTGGGTGGGTCAATACATGTAAGTGTTTGGGTGAGTTTGAATTGTGGGTAGGTGTCTCAATACATGTATGTGTGTGGGTGAGTTTGCGTCTGTGGTGCGTGCATCAATACATGTAAGTGTGTGGGTGAGTTTGCATATGTGAGTGTCAATACGGTAAGTGTGGGGTGAGTTTGCGTATATGTGAGTGTGCCAATGTATTAAAGGTGTAAGTAAATTTGTGTATGTGGGTGGGTGTGACAATACATTTAGTGTGATTTCTGTATAAAATTGTTGATGATTATGGTTATAGTGTGTATGGAACTAATCTAAAACCAACATGGCAATCAGGTTGGGTTGTTTTCAGCACATGAACACATTAACATGGGATCAGAGATGGTTATGAAATGGTTATGCTCTCTGGACATACTGTAATAGAAACAGAATTTAACTAATTAATGGAAAGACCGTTTTTTGTGTGATCCTATTACCAAAGATGGAGGGAGTAAACAATGATCCAATATCGTCACATGCTCCAAAACGAAAAGTAAACTACTGAACAATATAACTAAACAAACAAGCAGAGTTGGTTTTCTATAAAGATAATCAGTGTAAGATAAGAAAATCCCTCCCTGATGGACCCTCGTGTTCATTATTAACACCTGGGGAGGCTGTGCCAGGAATACAGGATAATTCCCAGAACAACACATTGAGAATGTTGCCAGATTGCGCTCATCCTCACTAGTACAGAACCTTAAACCACGGTCTCATTGGTCTATATTATAAATACAGCCGTTACATTTAATAATAGCCTGTGATAAAACCCTGTTATACAAATACAGGGTTTTAGTTTGATGTAAACTGCAGATAAATGGAAATTGTTGGCTGTCTGTCTGGTAGGACCAACTAAGTATAATAAGGTTGTAACAATGATCATGTTTACCCAGAGTTAAATAGAAAAGCACTAAAATTATCCTGAAGGTGTCTGCACATGTCTGATATATCCCCAGGGACCATTTATCTCCTTACAATCCTTAGAAATTATTATTTTATTTTTACATCAGGATTAGTCTTCACACACTAGTTTGTCTGATTCCCATAGGCTTTCTGTGCACCATTATTAAAAATGTCTACAGAGCTGTTGGCTGAGTCCAGTGAAGATACATTTTGAGAAACCCCAAGAGAGAACAACCTCCTCACTTCTCTAGGCTATGTCTAAAACCTCTATTACACTATTACTCTCTATTAACCGAGTATTATACCTCTGCACAGTTTTCAAGCTCCTCACCCTTCTTAATATATGTCCTTTATGTCGGAATGGGTGGATTGTCAGTGACAATGACTGTGGGAGGAGCCAGAAAGAAGTCAGTTACTGCATGAATAATTCTCCTTTAAGCAACAGACTTCAGAATCCTATTGTTTGGAAACTACACTTGCCTGTCCACAAAAGTTCCGGATGTAGGATCTTGGTCTCATTGGCTGAAATTCTGTGTCAAATCATGGATCTTTTCCATGAACCATCAATGGAACAAACCCTAAGCATCGCTAATTATTATTTGTTAGTTAACACATACTTGACTTTTTATATTGTTAAATTGTTCAGCCAGAGAGTTCATTTAGCAAGTTGCAAGGACTGAAGTGCCCCTTCTATGAGGCAAGTTTAAAAACTGAAAACTAAGATAGAATATCGCCTATATACGTGCTACCACCAGGTATCTCCGGTATGCTCTACTCCTGCGTGCAGTACTGAAGAGAATAGGAATGAAGAAATGAAGATCCTGGTGGGTTAAATGTCACCAATAAAATAGCCAAAACGTGCTTTATTGTATATCCGCACAACATGTTTCGGATCAAGGATACTTTATCACTTGTGCGAATAGTACATAAAGCAAGTTTTGGCATACTTTATTGGTGTCATTTAATCCACCAGGATCTTCATTCTTCATTCCTATTCTCTTAAATTGAAAACTTGCTCAGGGCACTGGCTACCCTGCAATTGAAGTCTATACATGTGCCAAACTTTCACCCATAAGGGTGATGGCACGAACCAGAGGCATTTTGTTTTAGGTGCCATTCCCCCTTGAAGTGCACTTACATTAAATCATAACTGCATACTTAGAAATTGTATTGTATTTTCCATATTTACAGCTGAATGTATTTTAAATTAGCAATAACTTTATTATTTATTACTAAAGTAACGACTTGGCAGGCCCTTTCTGTTATAGCATTTTCTATGTTCGATCACTTTGCACATACCAGTAGCACAGTCAGGCTATGTTTCTATATACAGTACTGAGGCAACATCACAACTAACAGCCATAGGGGGAAAATTTGATCACAAAAAACCCAAATGGAATTTAACCAAACAGGAATCTTTTTATTTAAATTAATCTAGATCTAGTTAGATACCAGTTTCACACTAAAAACAGCTGTCTATACTGTATTACATTTGAACCATCTTTACAAATACAGGCTTATTATTATTAATTATTATTATTATTAGAAAACCTGAGTGCTTATCTGCCTTCCTCATTTAACAGGAAATCCTAGAGAAAGCTCTAAAACAATGTCCCCCCTATAGTCTGCATCCCAAGTGGCTGATACCAGACTGTGTTTTACAAAAGACCATAGATAACAGATAATATGAGATCACGTTCGGTTGTCGTACTATGCCCATGATCTGGGTACAAGTCTGCTTTGTGTTGTATACATAAAATACATTGGTACAAATCATCAGGCATAGCTGCAATAAAAGCACAAGGTATCTTGTTCCATTCTTTTTGTGATCACAAAATGAAAGAGCAAGGCAGGAACATCACAGGAATATCAGATCGTAAGAAACGCTTTCAGGAATAATATACAGGTTCGAAAATTATATTAGATTATTTTATAATCACAAATGAATTATAGATTGATACAGGGAATGTCTAATCTAACATATAATCCTGGCCATACAATATGATTGTAATTAGGATCATAAAAAAATGGTACGGCCAGGAAACATTATGGGAATGTAGACAGGTAAAACTACTGCTCCACCTGACAATACAAACAATTGACATTCATTTTTGATCAAATGTCTAAACAAATGTTATGTCTTGGGGTATAAAAAAAAATTACTAAAAATGTTTATTACTCCTTTCTATCTGAGTCATTATTCCATTAAAAATATACTGATATAAAATATCATAGAGCTGTATTTCTTGTTACTATCTTGAGGACCCCTATCAACCTCATAGGGAACCCTGAGTGAGAAACACTGGTGGAGATTAACAGGCAAGGTATATATGTATGTATAGTTTATTTATAAAGCGCACTGGGGATGCAGCGCGCTGTACAGTAATGAAATACAATAAAGTCATACAAGGGGATAAATACATAGATAGTTCAGTACATAAATTAAAATGATATAAATAGAAGTTCTAAAGCTTTGCCACAAGAGGAAAGAAGGTCACTGCCCCATAGAGCTTACAATCTAGTTAGGTGGTTAACACACAGATACATGAAATGGGTATAAGTGCTAGAGCTTTGTCGCAAGAGGAAAGGAGGTCCCTTCCCTGTAGAGCTTTCAATCTAGTTATGTGAGAAATAAACAATGATTAACAATGATTGATCCCAAGTTTGAGTGTACACATTGTTGAGCTTTTCCTCCTAACCTGTTTGCAAGACTATTTTGTAGATTAAATGGCTCTTGTTGCATTACTTACTTTCCCCCTACCAGGAACTCTGCAGTGGACTTCAACGCTATTTTCTGAGTCTACTGGGGTTTGTCTTTCTTAATCAATAATTTTTTTTTTAATGGCTGCAGGCCAAAAATGTGACATGCAAGTCTCTAGTGTTGATACTTTCCTAGCCTCATAAAATCACTCTCTCAGGATGTTCTTACAGCTTCAAGCTGTACAGGGTTCACAAGAGACCAGTATAACGCACTACCAGCCTCACACTTTCTAGCCACATGTGACTACTTTTCCGCTGCCTTGACCTTTCCATTCTTTTCCTGGAGGGCCTCGGGTGTTTCTTGCTTAATGCTTCCTTTAATGCCTGACTTAAATTAATTTACCGCTTGTTAAAAGCCAAGGGTGACTTATTTTCTCCATAAGGTAAAATAAATAAATTTGTAACCCGAAATTAGCACTCAATTAGGTTTGTCTACCCAAAAATAATTCCTTCTCCTCCTGACTTTCAGCACAAATATAGTGTCTGGCAGTTCTAACTATGAATCTCTTAATGGAAAGCCTTGGTAAAAACACCAGGGGGAGATGTATGTTTTTCTCTCATTGTTGTAGTTAAGCTTTGAGCATGCATCCCTTAGGGTTCAAAACCCTTGATGCGCCTGCGGCGAATGGCTCTTTGGGATGATAATTGCACGAGTGTAGCATTAGGCTGTGAATTGGTTAGCATCACCTTACCCGGACTTTAAAACAGATGATCGAACAGTGTTTCATTCATACAGCCGATCAGCTGTTTTAATAGCTGATTGTGGAGGGGAAGGGTGGGTGGGTCAGGGGCCCGGCCTCCAACTCATGAGGGGCCCTGGGCCCCTGCAGTATGCCCCTGGTCAGATCTAAAGGCCACCATAAAGTTTACCTTTTGTAAATTGCCATAACTATAATCAACAACAAAGTGTTGAAATAAATGAAATAATAATCTAAAATGTATGTTTAACGATGCAAGGCCTGTGGAAAAAACTGGAGAACTTAAAACTAATATGTTTTAAAAGAATGTATGATATGATCGGCATAGCAAACATTGCTAAATGATTCATATCTGATGGGCAGTAAATTTGGAAGGATACTCTTGTTTAGACACTATGAGTAATAAAAATGGGGGTGGTGGTATGTGTGGATGCATGTTAAACAAGTATGAGCCAAATAAAAGATGGAGAATATAGGAGTATAAAGGAGTATAAAGGCAGCAAAACAATATGGGTGGAGCGGGTACGGGAAGCAAGAAGGTGGGTAAATTTATTATTGTTATAAGGCAGCAGGTATAGAACACATTGTGATCATAGGTGATTTATATCCGGACATAGATTGGAGTAAAGAACTTCCAGCACCTCAACGGGATCAGGTTCTTAAAATTTGTATATGAGCATGTTCTTTTACAATTTTAGAAGTTCCTACTAAAAGATGTGTTGTTTGATATGGTATACCCAGTATATATATAGAAAGTGGATAGTATACATCCACGCAGAGTTCAACTAGAGACCAAATTAATTTAATACTACAAAATTAGAAGCTAGTGACATCCAATTAATTTTGCTTAACATTTTACTTTATCATTGTAATGTGACTTAAAAAGCCTGCCTTCTCTCTGGATAAATTAAAGCAATTAGTTCAATAACCACTTCAAGGTTTGCTTTATTTCGGGCCTAACTTTAACCTTTTTTTACCTTCGTAACTTTTTACTTCTTAGTAGACGTAATTCTCAAACTTAGTCTTAATCAGTACTGCCTTTTATGAGATGAAAGTCCTGCTGCTCTTTGCTGCTTTCTTGGGACTAATCGGCATGCGATCGCAAAATGATGGGATTTTGCGATCGCATGTCGGTCATATAAGATCGGGAGAGTGTGGTTCCGGCAGGATCGCAGGAACGTCGCGTGATCGGTCGGTTGGGTAAGTAATCGTGCTGGTGTACGGCCACCTTAACTCTCCGTCTTTCAGTACTTGAAACATGACTCAATGAATTACTAATAGCTGAACAAAGCAAGACCAACCATAAAATGTTTTTTAAGTATATCAATAATAAAAAGATGATGCCAGAGAATGTGGGACTATTAAATAATGGGCTAAGATGGTTATGGAGAATGCAGAATAGACTAATGTGTTAAACATTTTTTACCCTCTGTTACACTATAGAGAGTCCTTATACCAAAGGCTGTAATCATTCAAAAGGTGTGTAAATGAGGGATATAGGAGGGCATGGTACGGAAACAGTTAGATCGGAAACTTGATTTAATTCATCAGGTCTGGAGCTTACTTTGGAGTGCCTCAGGGTTCCGTACTGGGGTCACGTCTTTTAATAAATGACTTAGAAGGGGACATGAGAGCAAGATCTCTGTGTTTTGCTGATGGCACTAAACTATGCAGAGCTTTGGAAACTTCAAACGATTTGCAAGTGCTGCAAGCAGACCTAGATAGATTATCAAAATGGGCAGCAGAATGGCAGATGAGATTCAATGTTGATAAATGTAAGGTGATGCATTTGGGATTTAATAATCCCTGTGCCACCTACACCATAAATAACTCTGTGTTAAGGCGATCTGTAATGGAAAAAGATTTGAGGGTTGTAGTAGATAGCCAGACAGAGAGAGTAGAAAGATATTCTCTTAATCTTTTGTATAGGAGTGAGTGTTCTTAAGGCTGAGTACAAAATGTTTATTATTTGTCCCAGCTGAGCTTCGTTTCAAACCGGCAATAGTGGTGGGGGGTGACGGTGCGCGTCCGATCGGTGCCGTCCATAGGAACCACACAATGGGCCATGATTTTCCAACAGACCCCATGCCCGTTTGTCCGATTCAGATGACGAGCTGGGTCGCGGCCACCCGCCCCACACAGCAGATATTTCCGTTGACCGACAGATCCACAGCAGGTGGAAATATATGCTGGTGTGTACCCAGCGTTTGGCTGGTTACACACAATCCAATTTTTTGGGCCTCATTCCATATCAATCGGGCTGAGTCCAAAAACAATGCATTGGTTGTTGTCAGTGTCGTGGGTGAGTTTGAATCTGTGGGTGGGTGGGTCAATACATGTAAGTGTTTGGGTGAGTTTGAATTGTGGGTAGGTGTCTCAATACATGTATGTGTGTGGGTGAGTTTGCGTCTGTGGGTGCGTGCATCAATACATGTAAGTGTGTGGGTGAGTTTGCATATGTGAGTGTCAATACAGGTAAGTGTGTGGGTGAGTTTGCGTATATGTGAGTGTGCCAATGTATTAAAGGTGTAAGTAAAATTTGTGTATGTGGGTGGGTGTGACAATACATCTTAGTGTGACTTCTGTATAAAATTGTTAGATTATGGTTACTAGTGTGTATGGAACTAATCTAAAACCAACATGGCAATCAGGTTGGGTTGTATTTCAGCACATGAACACATTAACCATGGGATCAGAGATGGTTATGAAATGGTTATGCTCTCTGGACATACTGTAAATAGAAACAGAATTTAACTAATTAATGGAAAGACACGTTTTTTGTGTGATCCTATTACCAAAGATGGAGGAGTAAACAATGTATCCAATATCGTCACATGCTCCAAAACGAAAAGTAAACTACTGAACAATATAACTAAACAAACAAGCAGAGTTGGTTTTCTATAAAGATAATCAGTGTAAGATAAGAAAATCCCTCCCTGATGGACCCTCGTGTTCATTATTAACACCCTGGGGAGGCCTGTGCCAGGAATACAGGATAATTCCCAGAACAACACCATTGAGAATGTTGCCAGATTGCGCTCATCCTCACTCAGTACAGAACCTTAAACCACGGTCTCATTGGTCTATATTATAAATACAGCCGTTACATTTAATAATAGCCTGTGATAAAACCCTGTTATCACAAATACAGGGTTTTAGTTTGATGTAAACTGCAGATAAATGGATAATTGTTTAGGCTGTCTGTCTGGTAGGACCTTAACTAAGTATCAATAAGGTTGTAACATGATCATGTTTACCCAGAGTTTAAATAGAAAAGCACTAAAATTATCCTGAAAGGTGTCTGCACATGTCTGGATATATCCCCAGGGACCATTTATCTCCTTAGACAATCCTTAGAAATTATTATTTTATTTTTACATCAGGATTAGTCTTCACACACTAGTTTGTCTGATTCCCATAGGCTTTCTGTGCACCATTATTAAAAATGTCTACAGAGCTGTTGGCTGAGTCCAGTGAAGATACAATTTGGAGAAACCCCAAGAGAGAACCAACCTCCTCAATTCTCTAGGCTATGTCTAAAACTCTCTATTACACTATTACTCTCTATTAACCGAGTATTATACTCTGCACAGTTTTCAAGCTCCTCACCCTTCTTAATATATGTCCTTTTATGTCGGAGATGGGTGGATTGTCAGTGACAATGACTGTGGGAGGAGCCAGAAAAAAGTCAGTTACTGCATGAATATAATTCTCCTTTAAGCAACAGACTTCGGAATCCTATTGTTTGGAAACTACACTTCCCTGTCCAAAAAGTTCCGATGTAGGATCTTGGTCTCATTGGCTGAAATTCTGTGTCAAATCATGGATCTTTTCCATGAACCCATCAATGGAACAAACCCTAAGCATCGCTAATTATTATTTGTTAGTTAACACATACTTGACTTTTTATATTGTTAAATTGTTCAGCCAGAGAGTTCATTTAGCATGTTGCAAGGACTGAAGTGCCCCTTCTATGAGGCAAGTTTAAAAACTGATAAACATAAGATAAGAATATCGCCTATATACGTGCTACCACCAGGTATCTCCGGTATGCTCTACTCCTGCGTGCAGTACTGAAGAGAATAGGAATGAAGAAATGAAGATCCTGGTGGGTTAAATGTCACCAATAAAATATGCCAAAACGTGCTTTATTGCACTATCCGCACAACATGTTTCGGATCAAGGATACTTTATCACTTGTGCGAATAGTACAATAAAGCAAGTTTTGGCATACTTTATTGGTGTCATTTAATCCACCAGGATCTTCATTTCTTCATTCCTATTCTCTTAAATTGAAAACTTGCTCAGGGCACTGGCTACCCCTGCAATTGAAGTCTATACATGCGCCAACTTTCACCCATAAGGAGTGATGGCACGAACCAGAGGCATTTTGTTTTAGGTGCCATTCCCCCTTGAAGTGCCACTTACATTAAATCATAACTGCATACTTAGAAATTGTATTGCTTATTTTCCATATTTACAGCTGAATGTATTTTAAATTAGCAATAACTTTATTACTTTATTACTAAAGTAACGACTTGGCAGGCCCTTTCTGTTATAGCATTTTCTATGTTCGATCACTTTGCACATCACCAGTAGCACAGTCAGGCTATGTTTCTATATACAGTACTGTAGGCAACATCACAACTAACAGCCATAAGGGGGAAAATTTGATCACTAAAAAACCCAAATGGAATTTAACCAAACAGGAATCTTTTTATTTAAATTAATCTAGATCTAGTTAGATACCAGTTTCACACTAAAAACAGCTGTCTATACTGTATTACATTTTGAACCATCTTTACAAATACAGGCTTATTATTATTAATTATTATTATTATTATTAGAAAACCTGAGTGCTTATCTGCCTTCCTCATTTAACAGGAAATCCTAGAGAAAGCTCTAAAACAATGTCCCCCCTATAGTCTGCATCCCAAGTGGCTGATACCAGACTGTGTTTTACAAAAGACCATAGATAACAGATAATATGAGATCACGTTCGGTTGTCGTACTATGCCCATGATTCTGGGTACATAGTCTGCTTTGTGTTGTATACATAAAATACATTGGTAACTAAATCATCAGGCATAGCTGCACAAGGTATCTTGTTCCATTCTTTTTTTGTGATCACAAAATGAAAGAGCAAGGCAGGAACATCACAGGAATATCAGATCGTAAGAAACGCTTTCAGGAATAATATACACTGGTTCGAAATTATATTAGATTATTTATTAATCACAAATGAATTATTAGATTGATACAGAGGAATGTCTAATCTAACATATAATCCTGGCCATACAATATCGATTGTAATTAGGATCATAAAAAAATGGTACGGCCAGGAAACATTATGGGAATGTAGACAGGTAAAACTACTGCTCCACCTGACAATACAAACAATTCGACATTCATTTTTGATCAAATGTCTAAACAAATGTTATGTCTTGGGGTATAAAAAAAAATTACTAAAAATGTTTATTTACTCCTTTCTATCTGAGTCATTATTCCATTAAAATATAACTGATATAAAATATCTATAGAGCTGTATATTTCTGTTACTATCTCTTGAGGACCCCCTATCAACCTCATAGGGAACCCTGAGTGAGAAACACTGGTTTGGAGATTAACAGGCAAGGTATATATGTATGTATAGTTTATTTATAAAGCGCCACTAGGGGATGCAGCGCTGTACAGTAATGAAATACAATAAAGTCATACAAGGGGATAAATACATAGATAGTTCAGTACATAAATATAAAAATGATATAAATAGAAGTTCTAAAGCTTTGCCACAAGAGGAAAGAAGGTCACTGCCCCATAGAGCTTACAATCTAGTTAGGTGGTTAACACACAGATACAATGAAATGGGTATAAGTGCTAGAGCTTTGTCGCAAGAGGAAAGGAGGTCCCTTCCCTGTAGAGCTTTCAATCTAGTTATGTGAGAAATAAACAATGATTAACCAATGATTGATCCCAAGTTTGATGCTACACATTGTTGAGCTTTTCCTCCTAACCTGTTTGCAAGACTATTTTGTAGATAAATGGCTCTTGTTGCATTACTTACTTTCCCCCTACCAGGAACTCTGCAGTGGACTTCAACAGCTATTTTCTGAGTCTACTGGGGTTTGTCTTTCTTAATCAATATTTTTTTTTTAATGGCTGCAGGCCAAAAATGTGACATGCAAGTCTCTAGCTTGTGATACTTTCCTAGCCTCATAAAATCACTCTCTCAGGATGTTCTTAACAGCTTCAAGCTGTACAGGGTTCACAAGAGACCAGTATTAACGCACTACCAGCCTCACACTTTCTAGCCACATGTGACTACTTTTCCGCTGCCTTGACCTTTCCATTCTTTTCCTGGAGGGCCTCGGTGTTGTACAATATCTTGCTTAAATGCTTCCTTTAAATGACCTGACAATTAAAATTAATTTACCGCTTGTTAAAAAGCCAAGGGTGACTTATTTTCTCCATAAGGATTAAAATAAATAAATTTGTAACCCAGAAATTAGCACTCAATTAGAAGTTTGTCTACCCAAAAAATAATTAACCTAATCTCATCCTGACTTTCAAGCACACAAATAATATAGTGTCTGGCAGTTCTAACTATGAATCTCTTAATGGAAAAGACCTTGGTAAAAACACCAAGGGGGAGATGTATGTTTTTCTCTCATTGTTGTAGTTAAGCTTTGAGCATGCATCCATTAGGGTTCAAAACCCTTGATGCGCCTGCGGCGAATGGCTCTTTGGGATGATAATTGCACGAGTGTAGCCATTAGGCTGTGAATTGGTTAGCATCACCTTAACCCGGACTTTAAAACAGATGATCGAACATGTGTTTCATTCATACAGCCGATCAGCTGTTTAATAGCTGATTGTGGAGGGGAAGGGTGGGTGGGTCAGGGGCCCGGCCTCCAATCTCATGAGGGGCCCTGGGCCCCTGCAGTTATGCCCCTGGTCAGATCTAAAGGCCACCATAAAGTTTACCTTTTGTAAATTGCCATAACTATAATCAACAACAAAGTGTGGAAATAAATGAAATAATAATCTAAAATGTATGTTTACGAATGCAAGGCCTGTGGAAAAACTGGAGAACTTAAAAACTAATATGTTTTAAGAGAAATGTATGATATGATCGGCATAGCAAAACATTGCTAAATGATTCATATGACTGGGCAGTAAATTTGGAAGGATACTCCTTGTTTAGCGTAAATAAAAATGGAGGGTGGTGGTATGTGTGTATGCATGTTAAACAAGATATGAGCCAAATCTAAAAGATGGAGAATATAGGAGTATAAAGGAGTATAAAGGCAGAAACAATATGGGTGGAGCTGGGTACGGGAAGCAAGAAGGTGGGTAAATTTATTATTGTTATAAGGCAGCAGGTATAGAACACATTGTGATCATAGGTGATTTTAATTATCCGGACATAGATTGGAGTAAAGGAACTTCCAGCACCTCAACAGGGATCAGGTTCTTAAAATTTGTATATGAGCATGTTCTTTTACAGATTTTAGAAGTTCCTACTAGAAAAGATGTGTTGTTTGATATGGTAATACCCAGTATATATATAGAAATGGGATAGTATACATCCACGCAGAGTTCAACTAGAGACCAAATTAATTTAATACATACAAAAATTAGAAGCCTAGTGCACATCCAATTAATTTGCTTACATTTTACTTTATCATTGTAATGTGACTTAAAAAGCCTGCCCTTCTCTCTGGATAAATTAAAGCAATTAGTTCAATAACCACTTCACGGTTTGCTTTATTCTGCTGGGTCCTAACTTTTAACCTTTTTTACCTTCGTAACTTTTTACCTTCTTAGTAGACGTAATTCTCAAACTTAGTCTTTATATCAGTACCTGCCTTTTATGAGATGAAAGTCCCTGCTGCTCTTTTGCTTGCTTTCTTGGGACTAATCGGCATGCGATCGCAAAATGAATGGGATTTTGCGATCGCATGTCGGTCGTATATAAGATCGGGAGAGGTGGTTCCGGCAGGATCGCAGGAACGTCGCGTGATCGGTCGGTTGGGTAAGTAATATCGTGCTGGTGTACGGCCACCTTAACTCTCCGTCTTTCAGTACTTGAACACATGACTCAATGAATTACTAATAGCTGAACAAAGCAAGACCAACCATAAAATGTTTTTTAAGTATATCAATAATAAAAAGATGATGCCAGAGAATGTGGGACTATTAAATAATGGGGCTAAGATGGTTATGGAGAATGCAGAATAGACTAATGTGTTAAACATTTTTTTACCCTCTGTATACACTATAGAGAGTCCTTATACCAAAGGCTGTAATCATTCAAAAGGTGTAAATGAGGGATATAGGAGGGCATGGTACGGAAACAGTTAGATCGGAAACTTGATTTAATTCATCAGGTCCTGGAGCTTACTTTGGAGTGCCTCAGGGTTCCGTACTGGGGTCACGTCTTTTAATAAATGACTTAGAAGGGGACATTGAGAGCAAGATCTCTGTGTTTGCTGATGGCACTAAACTATGCAGAGCTTTGGAAACTTCAAACGATTTGCAAGTGCTGCAAGCAGACCTAGATAGATTATCAAAATGGGCAGCAGAATGGCAGATGAGATTCAATGTTGATAAATGTAAGGTGATGCATTTGGGATTTAATAATCCCTGTGCCACCTACACCATAAATAACTCTGTGTTAAGTGCATCTGTAATGGAAAAAGATTTGAGGGTTGTAGTAGATAGCCAGACAGATAGAGGTAGAAAGATATTCTCTTAATCTTTTGTATAAGGAGTGGAGTGTTTCTAAGGCTGAGTACACACATGTTTATTATTTGTCCCAGCTGAGCATTCGTTTCAAACCGGCAATAGTGGCTGCGGGTGACAGGGTGCGCGTCCGATCGTGCCGTCCCATAGGGAACCACACAATGGGCCATGATTTTCCAACAGACCCCATCGCCCGTTTGTCCGATTCAGATGACCGAGCTGGGTCGCGGCCACCCGCCCCACACCAGCAGATATTTCCGTCTGACCGACAGATCCACAGGAAATATATGCTGGTGTGTACCCAGCGTTTGGCTGGTTACACACAATCCAATTTTTTGGGCCTCATTTCCATTTATCAATTGGCAGTCCTAAAAAATTGCATTGTGTGTTTGTGGGTCAGTGCTCGGTTGATATAAACCTGCCGCAGCTACTTTTGCTACTACTGACAGTAATTCGTCCCGGTGATCTCTCACTACTGGCTAGTCTACTGTTCGCCACTATCGACTGGTGCTTACTGCCCCCTTCCCTACTTTATTTACCACAGTTGGATCTGATGGCCTTAATAACACAGTACTTTAAATACTCCAGAAAACAACCATTTTGATTTACTTTTTACTTTGCAGGAATCATTTTCCTATCAAATCATTTTCTAGATCTTTATCATTTCAATAGCTTTATCTAAACAATCTCCAATTCATGGAAAAGCTGAACAGCTCTTGATTGTGATGAATAAATTACTGTTTACCTTTTGTTGCTAGGAAAACGAAAAAGCAAATCAATTTTTCAACTATAAACTATAACCGCTGTGCTTACACAGTGGGACACGTTTTCTAGTGTATTGCACTATTTAATGAAAAGAAACCAATATTAGCTGAGGCTTGTCATTATCTAAAAACCACTTATCTATAAATAGCAAAACTAATATGGTTAGCTCGACATTTGATCGATTAGCTTATACTACTATTGTTTAATAAACCTGCCCCATGTCATCATCCTCTAATGCATAGTTTCCACTTATTAAGCTAGGATCACAGGTCAGCCAATAACCAATACATATACAGTGAAATCAAAGTAATGATCATGCACACCTTAAACCAATGATAGCACTGAGAAAAGTGCTTTCCCCCCCAAATGCTGAGTGCCTCCAGAGCTGTTGGCAATACAGATAGGTAAGTAGATTAATTAAAGTAGCTGGGCACACCAGTCTTACAACAATGTGTTTATTGTGATGTTTCGGCACACGGTCTGTGTCTTATTGTGCCCGTTGGTGCACAATGGAAATTATGTGTGTGTATGTTTTGCTATGTGTGGATATAGTGGATATAGAATCTTTACACAGGTATATTTTAAACTGTTACTCAGACAGTCACCAGCTCCCAAAGGAACCAAATATGATAATCCTGCAGATCTGAGAGTAGACCCAGGCAATCCTGCCACACTGTGTGGTTGAAACTAAACATGCTAGGTTAATACTTATTAGTATTCACCACAGCAAGTGGTGATGGTACCTCATATATTATAACAGGAGGTACCTCACAGCATCATGTTATTATAATAGCATGGCCCTAATAATCTAATATATAAACAAACATTTCTCATTCCCAGAAATGGATTTATCCTTTATATACTCTTGTATACAGATCTAATTGAAAAATAATTGATTCAGAGCAATTTTTAATATCTGATAACTGCTTTTTATTTCAGTATTACAGTAAATCCTTGGTATAACTGCCTGGCTTTACCACTAAGCAAAAGGCTAAGGACTTGCAAGCGAGCACCTTTATCCCAACTATTAATAGTGGCTGCCAATTCAAATTTTTCTAGCCAATCAGTCCACTACCTAGTTACCCTATCAAATGGATCAGGTTTAAAAACAGGTTTGGCAAATGGACCTGGTAGAGCTACTGAGTCAGATTTCATCTGCAAGTACAAAGAAAGGAGGATTTAAATCAATATTTCAGTAACAGCCTCCATAGCTTAATACAGAGAACAAATATACAGAGAAAACAGGGAGAATAAATGGTATTACCAGCACCACTGCCACCAATTGATCAAACATCAAGCAGGCATCAGTCTGGAAGTTAGTACCTTCCAGACTGGGGTTACCTTGACGTGGTTGGAAGGCTTTTCATTCATGTGATCACAGTAATGTATACTAAAACCCTTTGTTTATAAAGTATGCCAGTGTGCAGATAATATGATATTGTATGGGGCCCAGGAATGTGCATTGATTATCTTTTCTATGTTTGTATAAATGTTTGACCAGATCAGTAGCACTTCCGCTAAGTGTAGTTGTAAATTAGCCTAATTGGAGTGCTTCCACAATCCTTGTATTGTATGTATACCAAATCGTCCTAATAAGTTTCATACAGGAAATACGGTGCACACAAAGGACTTTTCCCAAAGATTTAGGAATTTATTCAAACATGGTGCAACAAAGACAATGTTTGGGTCCTATAGATACAGAGCAATTTATCGAGAGCCACAAGCGCAAATTTCTTGTCTTAAAGTCACGTGACTTTAAGATGGAAATTGATGTTGCTGTGTAGTTTTTGGAAATGTAATTTTCACATTCACCTTAAGCAATTTAATATTTTTTTTTGTACCAGATTAGAGTGACCACATTGAAATTTAACCAGAACTACAAGTGTGAGCATGCTTGCTTTCAATGAAGCAGTATATTTAAAAAAGGATTCTTTATTAACAGATTCAGGCAGCACCTACAACTTCATGTAACCTCTGCACCTATCAGGAACGACAATACAGTGTCTTCTTTATAAGAACATCTACATTCCAGAAGTATGAACAGCAGACTTTTCCTGTATTTCAATAAAAACATTCCATCTCTTAAAGCACCGGCACGCTATATAAGTTAGTAGAAAGCATGAGCATAACATTGCTACTAGCATTGTAAGCAACAGCCATTATTACTCTTAAGCTGGGTACACACAGTAACAATCTTTAAAAGATGACAAAATCTATAAGATGTGGCTTCACACATTACAGAATGTTCTCCCTAAAGTATAGGGAGAACATTCGGGACTGACACATTCCCTATGACCATGGCCCACTGCCTAAATTATGTCACTGTCTATACTGTCTAGATTGTGAACAAATGTTCACAATCATTTACACGACACACATTTTTAACGATAAAGGGGGCCGTTATCTTTAATGTGTGTACCCAGCTTTAGATCTACATCTCACGTGATACCTCATTTAGGCAGGTATCAAATGAGGTGCACCACCAACAGGATGAAGCTAAAACTCTTATTGTGTGATTGCTGCTCTCCTGTCACTGCTTTTGCTTTTTATAGCAGGCAGATGTCGGGAGTCTCCTTTCCTCCCTGTTGAATAATGTATGTTAGGAATATATATTACTCTAGTGGGGATATAGAAATAAAATATAGCACATGATTTGTGAAGCAATTTATTCAGCTTTTTAATTTATTTTTTTAAATATTCAGTTATCATACATTTATTTCCCAAAAACTTTTACTCAGAGCTTTATACAGCAATAGTGAGGAAAATACTTTTCTAAATTTTCCCAGGAGAACAGAAGTATGGCCCACAGATGTAACCACATTATTGGCTGTGATAGTGAACAAAAAAATAATATACGACACAGTGCGACATGTATAAAAGCTCCATCTGGTGGGCCAACAAAGTCTAACCACATACAAATGACACAGTAGAATAAACATTATATAAAGTAAATACATACAGGGAGATTCAATAAAAGTTCTTATCGTTTAAAATGGTGCAAATTTTACCCCAACCAATCAGAAGTTAGCTTTCAAATGTTAAATAAGATCTGATTGGTTGGGGCAAAATTAGCACCATTTTAAACAATAAGAACTTTTATTGAATAACCCTGATAGAGTCAGTGTTACATTGAGTCTTTTCTTCATCAATGGAAATGTTTCAGTATATTATTTTATAATAAGATGACACTTTATATTATGGATTAGGAATAAAATGTTTTTAAATACACACTGAATTCAGTACAAAATAGTTTTTTTATGTCCTTTCTGTGTACTATGTTTTGTTGGAGGTATATTTATATGAATTGGAGACAGTGTGTGTAGAATGAAGTAGGTACTTCAATTTTGAAAGTATGATGTGTACCTTTTGTACCTGCTAAACTGATTACCTGGGGAAATGTTCTGGGTGCATTTGTTTTTAAGTAAAGTCTTTTGTAAGTGGGCTGATAGATGGTAAATGATGTATGAAAACATAACACATTTATTTTCTTCTATTTCTAGAGCTTCCAATTTAGACATATCCATTTACTGCATATGAATGCCACTATTTCCTTTCTCCATTCTGGAGAGCATACAGCACTTTGGTTCTGGAAGGGTTTATGAATCTTCAAGAATACACGGTATGTTTTATGTAAACATGTAAGAGTTGTTGACATTAAATTTTGTCCTTGCTTAAGCCTCGTACACACGTGTGATCACGGGTCCTGACCCGCAATGCACAATGTGTCCGAACGTTCATTTTGGGCGATAATTGGGCAGTGTATGGGCCCTTTATCGGCCAGTCGTTCGGAGATCTGCCCGGCTGGTAGGGCAACGATCCCCGACCATATGCCTGTTTCGGCCAATAAAGTGCACATACATGGGCTGATTATTGGCCAAAACGAACATTCGGACACATTGTGCGTTGTGTGTCGGGACCCGCGATCGCATGTGTGTACGAACCTTTAAGGTTACTAACTGACCAATTGGCATGAGAATAATCTGACCCATAAACAACTCATCTGATAAAAGAACAGATGTTTCCCATTCTGGTTAAAATTTTATCTCATTGATAATCTCATTGGCTCTTGTATGAAATAAACAGCCAATCAGTATGCCCTCTGCAGATTTAAATCAGCTATTTATTTTTATTTCAATCGGTAGACTTCATTACACTTGCATGTGAATTATCTGACCTAGATTCAGGTGTTTTGTGATAAATCAAAACATTTTAATCTTATCTGATATTAGATTTATTTTCCACAGTAGGATGATTTGATGAGGGCTTGCTTTGTCTGATTGTATGACACAGGTTTTATTTCTTGTTTACTCTGTGATTCTGTTGTCAACACCAGCTGGGCTTTCTGGACTCTGACATTATAAAACACAATACCAAAAAATTAGAATTTGTGTTAGGGCTTTTTTAAAGGGTAACTGTGGTCTAAAAATGACTTTAGATAAATTGACAGAAATTGCTTTCCTGAGTATTTTTGCAATTTCCATTTTTTTTACATAGTTTTGAAGATATTTACATTTATATGTGTGGTATGGTGGCAGCATCATGAGATCCCCTGCACTTCCTGCTTCCTGCTCTAAACCATGTGGCAATCCCTCTTCCCTGTGTTTCCTCCTCCACAATTAAAAAAAAGACTTAAGATTTACACACCTTACACACTCTGGCCTGCTGTGGCCTGTGCTGTTATTACCCCCCCCTCCCCTTCAGTCCTCCTTCAGTCACTGCAACTCAGTCTCTTCCTGGTTTCTTCTGCTTTCTACTGCACTGAGCATGTGCCAACCACAGATTAGAAGGAAGAAGTAGTATTTGTGACTGCAGATATAGAACCTCCCACCCCCTAACTTTCTTATCAGTTATTTCTTCATATCTTGGGCTGTGCAAAACACAGAGAGGTGGTTGATAGCTCATTTTAAAGGTACAAACCTGGCCTTTCAAATCAAATTGTTTGGAGACCACAGCATTTTGATAATGGTACAGCCAAATTCAGTGGAATTACTAAAGAAGTCATACAATAACCAACTAGCTGTATGTAATGTTATACAGAAATGGTGCCATAAGTAAAGTTACAATAATGTTGCCCTTCCTAAACTAATGTAAACACTATGGGCTTCATTTAGACGGAGGCACAATCACTCTGGGTAAATGTCCCATACATGATTCAGTATTGCATTTATGCCTCCCGGTGAATTGGGAAATGGTGTTGCAGAACCGGTGCAAACGTGAAATGGAATCACTTGGACAGGCTGCACAGGTGTCTTTTGCCAAATCAGAGCAGCCAGCCTGCGCAAAGATGGTGTTAAAGTCTCACTAACAGATATTGAAACTTTAACTCCAAATAACTCTGACGTATACAGGTGCATTCCAAGGTCTTATTTAAGTGATTTTATTTGAGTGAATAGCAATGTTTTATCCACTGATGGGCAGTAGTTGGTGGCCTATATGTTAGATGGATCAAGAGCACACAAATGTATCACTCATGTCTGGTTATTTGCTGGTACATGGTTATTTGCTGGTAAATGATCCTGATCATTGTTAATGTATTCTGTTAAATTTCCATATTATTTTAAATATGCTTTTCTTGGAAAGCCTCCATTTTCATTAGGTCATAAAATGTATATAATGTATATAACCATAAAAAGTCCAGAAAAGGGTGCTTAAAATCAATGCTGTCTGTTTTAGACAGTGAAATACAGCTGCATGTATACCGTATGTTATGGTTTATGTGCTTTTGTTTACAAAGTATTTGTGTTTTTATGAAAACATTTGTCTGTTGCCCCTACATTCAGAAGATATTAGTGGAAAGTATGTTAAATGCAGCAGAAGTGTCTGTGTGTGTGTGGGGGGGATGCTAGAAGTAAATCAGGAAGGACAAAGAGATGACTTAATGTTTTCCCTTTTTTATATTTCTAACCATTTCCTTTCAAGAAAAGTCAACATTTTTCATCTCTTATCAAAAGCCTTCATCTCTCTGCAGTTCATAGAATCTTGCACTCCTCTGCTCCCCCTCCCAACAGCTCCTTTGTGTTTCCCACTTCTGCAGGGTCCAACTGTTTAAAAACCAGTGCTGTTTGTTTTCGGATGGCAGGCGCGACATAGGGGCACTTCCTGTGCAAGCAGGAAGCAGCCATTTCCCGTCAACTTCCTGTTTCTATGACTACCAAAAGCAGTTAACCTTTGACCCTATTCAATTGGGTTCGTTTCAAGAGAACATTTTTGGGGGAATACAGGGGTCATTTGTAGAATATTATGATTGTTTTAGATGAAACATTTCTGTAGGATAAAATAAACAGTAAATTGATGCAAATTATTAAAAGTCATCTATCAATGTTGTGTTTTTTATGTTTTTCTATAGGGACGGCATTTTCTCAATGCACTGATGCACACATTCCTGTCCGTTAAAACTAAAGTTTTCATTTTAATAAAAGGAAACCAGAAATGCAAACACACAGTAACTCAAACCAAAACCCCCCACCAAAACCGTGGTAAAATGTGGTACGGTTCTAGATGTGTTGGCATTTTACAGTGTGTAACTAGGCATTTCGTTATTTTATTAGAATGATGAGGGTCAATTTACTTGGAACATGGAAGGGGAATTTCTAACTTTTAACAGAAACATGTTTGTTTGTTTTTTTATTTCTTTTAAAGGGAATTTCTTTCACCAACATTTTTTCACCAGAATCGGGCTTAATTTATAAAGCGGCGATAAACGTCAGTGTAAAGTCATTACCGCCGCCTATTGCCACTTAGCTTATCGACACATATTGCCATACATCACTGCGTTAACTGTGATAAGTTTTTCATTGCGTTCAAGTTCAGCATGTCTAAGGTGGGGTAAAAATATAAGTGCCTGTATATCTAGCCTGCCAGTGGGTTGTGGAGTGTTTCCTAATGCAAAGAAGGCTCCAGGGGGGGAGGTTGTTAGACTATTTTAAAGCATTTATTGACGATTTTCGATGATCGTTTTTAGAGGTTTTGTTGTTCTCTGTTTCCCAATAAAGCTGAATGGGGGACTTATTTCCACATATGCAATGTTTTTTTTCTGCTAAAGTCACCCCTTTAATGTTGGCAAATTCTGATTTGCATCCCTGGTCTGATTTTGGTGAATGTTACGGTGCCATTTATCTTTTTGCTGTGAAACTGGATTTAAGGCAATGAATTAGGTGGTGTTGCCGCCACACATTCGCATTGGAAATTTAGAATAATTTGTTTTATAAATACAGCGATAATAATGGTATTTGTCCTGCAATGGACAAATAGTAATGGATTGTTTATAAACATGCCCATTAGTATGGCTTAGTATTTTCAAATATATTTCTTTTTATTCAGCATGTCATAATTGTCTTTTATATTTGAACTACAGCTATAAATCCCAGCATCCAACCCCATTCATACTGTATATTAGTCCAACCTGTATATGTCCAACCTGTGGCCCTCCAGATGTTTGCAAGCTACAATTTCCAGCATTCCCTGGCTGCGGAATTCCAGGAGGTCTGCAGATTAGACATCCACACTGTAAAGCTGGGTATACTTTTATACCCAGCTTTTATATAACGATACTTCGATGTATTGGTTGGTCAGGCTGAAAAGTCTGAGCTGCGTCTGCAACCGTTCGTCCGGATCAGACATGCTGATAAATCACAGATGCAGCAACTGTTGCCGTGACTGATAATGATTTGTTCCGGCCAAGCACTCACTAGTTTTCCTTTAAAGTAAGAATACGGTGTCTTTTGAAATCTTGATAGAAATATTTGATTAGCACTTTTAAATTTGATTTATGAAAAAATCTTTGACACATGGAGGTTTTATTCTAGGCTTAGTGGATAAACCTGTTTTACAACTTTTTATAGGAGAGATAAAACTATTATATTAACTGTTTTATGACTTTATCCACTATTACTAATTTGCACACCCCCCATCTGTCCTGTTTCCCTGGACAAACCTGTTTTAAAGGGCTCTTCTCTGTGTCCTTTACTCATAATAGGTGGGGCTTGGAGAGCCTGGGGGCATGTCTGGGTGGTCAAGGGGTGGAGCTTGGAGAGGCTACCCCTGTCATTTCGATATTCCAATTTTTGATAGCAATATTCAATATGATTCTCAGATAATAAGTTCCAAGTTTTCAAAAAAATTTGAAAATTCCATCAGATCCACAGGTTTTTAGAACCAGGACTTACCTCTATTGCTGATGTGTACTTCTAGAATTTTGAGTAACATGGCAGCATAAATAATAAACCCCCATCCTGCATTGTATCGCTTTGCACAGCTTTTAGTCCCAGAAAACAGTAGCAGAGAAAAGTTAGACAGAGGTAGTTTGAACCAGACTTTTGCTAATTACAGTTTTTAATAAAAGTTTGTTAAGAAGCTGGGAATATGTTCTTGTTGTGGTAATTGCCACTAAAATACTAACCACATGCCAATTATTTTTATTGCAGTCTTTCCTCTGTTTGCAGTCTTTCCTGTGTGTTGTTTTAAGTAAACTGATATTAATAATTTAAGTAAATGAAAAACTTTGAAAAGAATACAATTAGAAGTATTTTCTTTTCAGTTAGACCAAATCTGTTTTTGGGATATCCCTCTTTAAAAGATTATGTCCAGAGACATTTTATGAGGTCACTGCACTTAAGAATTCAGCCAGGGTTAACCTTTCTGACAGTTGGGAATCACATGGTAGAGAAATATGCAGAACGCTGCCAGTATCTGGTGATTGCAAACCACAATGGGATCCATCCAACGGAAATGAATCTGGAGCCAAAAATATCTCCCACACAAACATTCAATTTTAGAAGAGCACAGCGTGCACACAAAAAAATAAATAAGTTTAACACGTGGAGCATGTGTGTGTTCTGTAAACTAAATAAAGGCCTTGTTCCTTTCACTCTTTGAACCAAGCACCTTGTGACATACCATTTACACTAATGCAGTGAGTAAAACCCCTGGTGTATAGAATAAGAAGCTTTAAATGTTGTTACTTGTCATATTCCTAGAAATGTATTTTTAGCCTTATTTATGGAGGATCGTTGATGGTTTATAAGCGTTGGGGGAAAAAATACAGATAGAATTGTCATTGTTTTTGACCGTAGCTAAAAAGAATACGATAATACTGTAGCTGTGCGAAGGTTCTCATTCATCCAGGTCATGGTATTTCTGTTGTATTGAATTAGATCAACTGGACTTCAAATTTAGTTCTTGAAGACGTTTCACTAGTCATCCGACTGGCTTTCTCAATTCAGAATGACTTGTACAAGAATCTATGGCAATTATGTACCCTGGAAAATCCCAATTAGCATATCACAGCCAGGTGTTAAGGGCGCCCTTAACACCTGGCTGTGATATGCTAATTAGGATTTTCCAGGGTACATAATTACCACAGATTCTTGTACAACTAGGTACACACAGTACAGATTTCTGAAAGGTGACAGACAGGATCTGCAAGATCCTGTCTGCCATCTTTCAAAGATCTGCATACACACAGTCCCGAGCGTTCTCCCTATGAACATCATAGGTAGAACGATCGGGACTGTGTGTTTCCATCGGCCGCGCTAGACTCCTCTATAGGGAGGCCGATGCCGCATGCTCGTTCGGG
Source organism: Hymenochirus boettgeri (assembly GCA_019447015.1). Lineage (NCBI taxonomy): Eukaryota > Metazoa > Chordata > Amphibia > Anura > Pipidae > Hymenochirus > Hymenochirus boettgeri. The sequence goes on from CM033470.1 coordinate 278,588,389, forward strand.
AAACGAAGGTACACACATAACGATAAAGCCCCGATACTGTCGGATCCGACGGTATCGGGGCTTTATCGTTACTGTGTGTACCCAGCTTTATTCGGAATTGAGAAAGCCAGTCAGATGACTAGCGAAACGTCTAAACTTTAAGTCCAGTTGATCTAATTGAATACAACAGATAAATACGGTAGCTGTATTTTTTCGACCATTATAAAGTTATCCACCATTACCGTTAACCATCCTTAATAAATATGGCCCTAATACATAAATATAACTTACAGGGACAAAAAAAACTGCAGGGGCCTGGCACCCCACCAACCCCCCACCAGCTTATGAGCCAGGCTCCTAACACACACCACTCTTCTCTGCAGTAGTGTAAAACAGGTGATTGTGCATATCTTCTTACATACCTTCAATCAGCTGTTTAAAAATTCTGATTGCAGTATTAGTAGGGAGATTGGTGGTCTCTCTTAGCACCCGGGCTCCCCCGCGCCGTTGGGGGGCTCTAGTAACGCCACTGATAAACAGGGTCTTAATCCAAGAAATCATTTCAAATTTTTTTTGGTGAGCACACATTAAAAGCACAACATTTAGGGAGTAAATGTGCCCCCTTCCTCAGTAAGGTTTGGATATCTAGAGGAGTCTGCATCCAGCGTTGGGTACAGTGCATAGGACATTTTGTGTTTAATGCCCCTCATATCTTATTTGCATGAATTTGTGTGATTAGGGAGTAAATATTTGCACACTAATAAAAGTGCAAGGTTCTGAGGAATATTTGGTCTAAGCACGCACAAAACTGCCTGGTTTGGTTCTGCAAACAGTTTCACAACTGAAATAGTGTAGGATAAACACGTTGACCTGTCATGTTCTGAATATGAAATTGTTGTTTCCAGCAGATAAATCATTTGCAAGACTAGATTACAGATTTAGTAATTTTATAGCCATGTTTTTGTTGACCCAAGTTTGCTACCTAATCTGTTATTTATACCACCTTCCATCTGCAAGGATAATTGACCATAACAACCAGATCTCTGTTGTTATGGTAACAACTTGATAGCTATAGAAAGAAAATCAAAAACATAAATATTATCTAGCATCCCAACTCATAAACAATATAGATGTGTCATCCCCTTTAACAAAACTCTAAAGTAAAGGCTTGTACACATGTGCGATCGCGGGTCCCGACGATGTGTACGAACATTTTGGCCGATAATTGGCCCGTGTGTAGATGCTTTATCGGCCAAAACGCTTGTTCGGAGATCCACCAAGTCGGTCATTTAACGTTCCCTGAACAAACGACTGTTTTGCTGATAAAGCGCCTACACATGGCCCGATTATCGGCCGAAACGTTCGGTTGTACACATCATACATCGCGGGTTGGGACCTGCGATCGCACGTGTGTATGAGCCTTTAATACAAAAGTTTAATTTATGATATGGAGGATAAAATGGTCCTCCACAAGATAAATGCAAAACCAGAGATCCAGCCACAACAAGCCAACAAATTGCTCTAAATCCGCAACAACCAATCAGATTATCTCTAAAATTACTTGTGCAATATACTTTGAGAATAGAAGAAAATACCTGCCCAGCAGCTTGAAAATCAGTGCAGACGACTTGAATCTGGATACAGTGTCTCATCAAAGATTAAATGCTGGTTTAGAACTCAAGTTGCTTGGCAAGATATATCAGTGAATTAAACGGAATGTCCACCCCCCACAGAAATCTAACCTTTCATTAGCCCTAAAATGTACTTTATAACAAGTCCCCCCTCTTCTCTCTGTGACATCTGCAACTCACTCTGCCACATAACCTCCTCTCCAAAGTGAAGAGACGGTGCCAATAACAGGCAAAATAGTTCCCGCCAATGTCCTAACCTCTGAGGGGTTTCTGACATGTGCAAAACCTTCTGTTGTGCCTGAATCCGGAAGAGAGACTATCTCTTTGTGAAGCGGCCTGTGAGGAAATCATGGGACCCTTTTGCCTCCTTAGGAAATAAGCTAATTGTGAAGCAGCATGCACGATCTGTCTTTGACTGACATCTGGAGGGGGAGATAGGCCACGGTTTAACAAACCGGTATAACAGAAGGTAGAAAATGAAAACCAGGTTCAGGTTAGTGTCCATGGTAGATGATAATGGGCAAAAATCAATTTTATGGGTGGACATGCCCTTCAAGGTGCCCATGATGAGGGAGGTCACTGATCTTATTCTTGGCTATGGCAAGGTAACAATAATCACATAAATGAAATGATTTCCTTATTTGCATATTCATTTTCATGTACAGTATTTTGAGTTCATTTACATATATTTAGGACTCATTACCATGACAAAGCAGAGTTTGTATCTAATATCAAATCCATGTGCACTTGCAGGTCTTGTTAGTTTTATTTGTGTTTAGTAATCCATAGCAACGTTTCGATCTGTATCTGAGACCTTTACCAAGCCATAAACCACAGTCTATCGCTAAATCTTTATTGTGTTATTAAGTGATATTTACTTTAAGCAGGATATAATTTTTTGTAAGATCTACTTGCTTTGGTTCTTTCATTACTTTGTCCTTTCTCACAATCCTCAGCAAATTCCATGGTTACTGTGGGAAAAATGATTTGTCACAATACCAAAGTGTGACCTTATTCAGTGACCTTGAAGGAAACGATTGCTTGATATCACTGTAGGCAGTAGAGATACACGAGCCAAAGAAAATAATATAGATAACAGTAGGTACATAGAAACAGAGAAGCTTAGGACACACAATCTCTGTTTGCTTTCACCTGCACCATAAAGCAATAGAAAGACCAAAAAAGGCTTTTTTAAAGGACAATTGAACGCAAAAATTATATTCCCTCAAAAAAAAACAATACATGCATTTTAATTGGAGGTAGTAGCAAATATTTATACCTCCTACTAATTCAAAAGATATTACTTTTTAAAACCTAGAGCAGTGACTGCTAACACTCTAATTGTCCAACAGTCTCACGTGTGTAGTGGCTCCCATCTGAGTTGCTCGTTAATCCAGCAGGATAGATCACAAATTCATCAGGCAAAGGATTTCCCAATTGTTGGCCACACAAAAAGGATGGGGGGAAGTTGGAAATAAGCAGCATCTTGGAACTTTAAACCGTTAAGTATTGGCAAAATATTCAATAAGGAACGGAGACTTCTTGATAATTTCCATGTTTTCATAGTATCCCTAAGGAAATGCTATATCCCAGTGACAGAAAAAGTGGGAATACTGTATACAGGGTTAAAAAATACTGCATGGCTCTTTATGCACAATGTTAATAAGACCAATGACAACAACATCCTAAACATCACAGTCCATATAAACCAATCAGAGTGATTTGTTGGGATGTTTGGATTAGGTTACTTAGTGTTTTCTGTTGTATGGCTTTCAAACTCACCTGCGATATAGCCTTGGGTAAATTCTATTGTAATGTAAACCAGGATAACCATTGCAAGTATATTTTGGGTATCTATAATAATTAAATTATTTTTGGGGGGGGGTTTCTGGTTTTGGTGACACTGTTTGGTTTGTATTTTTGTTTTTTTTTATTAACACATCTCAGATACTTTGCAAATGTGCAGATGTGCTCTATATTATGTGTAACAGCAGCCCCACTGTGGGTTGCACTATATGCTAAATATGGCACATTACTTCTCTTGAAAACTTTGAAGGTGTTTATTATGTTAAAATGATGATGTGTGTGAAACCTGTGGGACTCTCCCACAACTGTATGTACGGGAAGCCGTGTTTATGCCATAGAACAGAGATGTACATTTCTTGAGAAAGCAGAAATCTCTCTTTCTTGGTTTTGGTCACCTAAAATGCTTGACTGTCATGCGTACCTTGCACACAGTCTTATGGATGTAAACAATAACCCACAGCAACACTGATTCTGAAACTAATCTGGTAATCTCAAGGCAAACAGAGTACTCCCACTTAGTACAATGTGTGATATATATTTCACACTGGGATATTTAAAAATAACCTCTGAAATGCATTTACTGTTTGCGGGGGAGAGGTAGGAATTGAAGCAGCCCTGCATACAGATATTATTACTGATAATAACAAGCGCCCACTTGTTTAACAATCAAAAGTGTCTTCCATTACCATTTGAGCCAAAGTAATAATTTCTTGCCCTGGATCACACCCAGGGCGTATTCAGCAGATGCAAGATGGAACTTATATCAGTTTTGCCCAGTGAGTTTTTTGTTTGCTTGAGAAAATGTACTAGCTTACAAATTAACCGCTGGATCTAGTGTATCCAGACTGGCTCACCCAATCTCCGAACGCTCTGCTTTGGATTTTGTGGTGTTTTCATTGCAAGGGTGTAACTGACTTACTTGTTTGGGAATCCCATTCAGTTATATAACATTTATTTCCTGTAAATTGAGATATTACGCTTGTTACGCTCTGATGTTCTCAGCTCAATGTGGCTACAAAAAACACATTAGGCTTTGGGGAATTCGCTTGACTTTTGTAATGGGCAGATAGGCTTTTTATTTAAAAGGTATCTCCACCCCAAAATCTACTTTTTCTGTGGTGTAAGGGACCCTCTCCCAACCTCAGGTTTAAAACTTAAAAAGAGTGCCCAGAGACAGATTTACCGGCGATAGGGGCTGGACTGACAGCCACGCCTGTGTTCGGCTGAAAGTCAGCCAATCACAGTGGCGGCTGCCGGCTATTGAGAGAGCAGAGAGAACAAAGGTTGGTAAGTCTATTTCTGCACACCTTTTGAAGTTTTAAACCTGGTGGTTAGGGTTGGGAGGGGGTCACCTGCACTACAGAAAAAAGTAGATTGTTTAAACATGAACTGCCGAGACAAGTAAGAGGAGGGCTCCCCTGCTCATACCAGAGTTCTCCAGGAGGACAGGGAAGGGACAGATACCATTTTCACACAATAAGGCTCCTACTAGACACTGCAGGACAACCATAAGGAGCAGAGGAGAAAGGTAAGGATTTTATAACACTAAACAGTGGGGCCAATTTTAGTTTTGGGGGGGTGGACATGCCCTTTAATTCCCCCTTTATATGTTTGGTCAAAGTAAAACAAAATGGTAAAAAATATCAAACATATTACATATATAGTAATCGTTCAAAAATTGTATGCTTGATAAAAAGAATAACTAACACACTCACAGGTAATGTAATAAAGCAATAGCCACTCTCAGTGTATTCTGATTCTGATTCAACCTTTTCTGGGCTTTATTAAGTCACACAAAAGTTGACACTGTGCTTGAAAAAGTACTGCACCGGGCACAAATCTCTTCTTAAAGCAACACTAACACTTGTCCTGGCTTTAGGAGAAGATTTTAGTGTTGCAACACAGTGCATCATCCTGAATATTCCTTGTAGGTTGCAAAACTCTCAGATTAGAGAATGTTCCATGTTCCATGCCCCTTACAGATTTTTTTTTTACTTTTTTACCCACTTTTTACATTTTCAAAGGCCTATAAGCAAATCATTTATTTATCTCATATTTTATCATGTTTTTATGTAGCCTGATTGAGGCAGTGCTTCCCTGTAATCCCTAGACCTGATTAACTTTTTTTGTATACAAGTTGTTTTTATAATTGAGTAGATTACCAGACACTATATACCAGGGTTCCTTTTTGAGGGTCAAATCTGCCTCCTAATCGGACAAAAGTTTGACCAGACACCATATTTCATGCAGCCAACTGGTTGACAGATCAGCCCGTGTGTACCCAGCCTTAGGCTGGGTTCACAACATACAATATTTTTGGCCGACCAAACGATGCCTTGTACCGGTCAGCTGCGACCACTATTGTCGTAACCGACAGTCATTTGTGCCGGCTGATTGCCCACTAGTAGTGAGCACTCAGTTGGGACAATAAGTTGATTTGCATGTGCTCAGTTATTTTGCTGTCATTGCAGAAAAGATCAGCCACCTGTTTTCCCTCTGGTTTGCTTATCTTTGATTTTGATACTCATGTGATTGTTACAAAACGTTGTTATATAATATAGCAGATTAATAAATGTTTACCAAGACAGGTGCACATTTTCCCCAGAACAGTAACTCGTAGCAGCCAATCAGCAATACTGCTGCAGCTAAAACAAAACTAGAATAAGGCCAATGTCTTAGGGACATTTTACTGGGATTTCCCATCGGTTTCTTAGTGGCTGCCGGTAAACACTGCATGCATCGTTTTCTTCATGGCAAAACATCTGAAAATGCCAGGAAGTTCCTGTAAAACAGCCAAAAACGTTCTGAATAGAAATTAGCTCTACCTAAAGTACATTATCAAACAGGTTAGTCTATTAGTAAAATAACATGTTAAAAAAAATAGATGAAAAAATATACTTTATAGCACTCATCAAAGACGGTGTTATTGAATGTTATTTACTTTTTTGCTGCCTGTTGATTTAAGGCTTGTATTTACCTTTTGAGACTATTTGTCAAACAGATCAGCTGGATATTATGAGTCACTTTAAATCAGTGTCAGTCTCCAAAATGCAACACTAAAGATCCCACTGTTTGTTATTGTTTATATTTCAGTAATAAGTAAAATATTTGCTATATTTAGGGGAGGAAATGATGTTCCTGGAAGAAACACCAAACATAGTACAACTGGTTTCAGATTCTGTTACGAAAAATATTAAACTTTATAAATGAACGAAACTCGTGACTTTCGCTCCGCCAGCGATTCTACGGAACTTGTTGGAATGCCAAAAATCCAATTGAAACCCTACTGAAGCTGATTTTTTAATATATTTTACCACGGTTTTTGACCTTTTTTTCAATTTCAGCGCACTTTTTTTTTTTTTTGCTCTTTGCAAGTTTCAAATTTTGTAAATTTACAAAATTTCCGTTGGATCTGCAGATTTTCGGAACCTGCTGAATGAAGAGTATTTAAAAATCTTACAAACTCGTCTGTAAAAAACAAAACACGTTATCGTTTCATATTATTAGAGCTGTTTGCCGCCTACTAAAAGCCAGAATGGAAAGACATTTAGGGGAAATTTAACACAAGCTGAAAAGCTGATTCAGCATTGCAATTTTTTTTTTAACTCGTTTATTTATTAAAAACCTACAAGATGCAGATGAATTTACAAAACATTGCAATAAATATAAACAACTTGTTATTAAATGTTTTTATTGTTAAATGAAGTTAACGCAATAAAATATAATTTGGATCGAGCGGTTACAGCAGCAATGTATGCCGAAAAGTAGCGGTAATGACCGTCACTGGTTATCATTGCTTTATAAATAGCGAAAATTCAAAATTTGGCGAAAAAGCAGCGATAATGGAGGCGAAACGTTTAACAAACCTTATGAATATGCCAATAGACTAATTGAAGGTTCATTTCTATTGGTATATTCAAACCTATGTAATTGTACCATAAACTCCAAACTTTTAAAAAAATTTCAGGACAGCCTCTTCCAACATATATTAATCTTATATAGGGGGTGGCAATGTTGATCATTTCCTTCCACAATCAGGTTCTGGGGGGCTGGGGAGCCACCCAGTTCAAAACAATATCTTTCCTTGCGTAAAACAATGCCTCACGCAAAAACATCAAATGATATTGTGACAAAGAGTCCACCTCAGGTATACCCAGCATCCAAAGTTTAGGTTCTAATGGAACATCTGTGTCTAATACTTTAGATAATATCCTGACCACTCTGTTCCAGAATCTAGCAATAGAAGGACAGAGCCACACCAGATTCCATTTATTATTTGCAGCTTGTGACGCCCTTAGTTGTGACTTTGATAGGTCTTCCCAGTCAGCTCTCTCTAATTTAGGGATGTATCTGGACCACTTATTTATTATCTTTGAGGTGTCTGTGGTTAAATTGACCTCCGCCAAACAGGTGTATATTCGGGAGACCAACCTTCTTTTGGTTCCCATTTTTAGTATTATCTGCACTGGTGTATATACTCGAGAATAACCAAGGTTTTCAGGTTTTAAAAATAGCCTGAAAACCAAACTTCGGCTTATACTCGGGTCATTTACATCAATGCGCAATCTGGCTCCGCATCTGCCGGCTGACGTCTCTACTCGGCACCTGTCTCACTTCTCGGCGCCGAGTAGATTGCACATTGAAGTCAGTGACCTTACTAGGATTGAAGACTGTCCAGGAAAGGTAACACTGAACTGTGGGGGGGCTCTCGGGGGAAGGGGGCAGTAATCCCATACAGTAATCCCCAATTTCTTGCCACTGCAGATGTTTGGAAACATACTAAACAACTAAAGCTTGCTGGGAGACAGTGGCGTAACTACCGCCCCCACCATCCCCTACTACCGACCGGGGTGGCCCGGACGGTAGTAGGGCCTGCCACAAGCCCCTAATCTGCGCAGGACTAGTCGGTTTTAAATAGGTGATCACGCGTATGAATGAAACATATGTGCAATTAGCTATTTAAAAGACAGGCTCAGTTCCGGAAGTTCGGGTCCGGTTTTAAACAGCTGACGTGTAAGTTTCATTCGTACGCGCGATCACCTATTTAAAACCAGCACGTCCTGCACTGATCATTCAAGAGGAGGGAGTCAGGGGCCCAGCCCCCAAACTCACGGGGGGCCCGGGTTCCTTCAGGTATGTCCCTGCTGGGAGTTGTAGTTTCCAAACATCTAGAGTTCAATGGAATTGGGGGTTACTGTATGGGATTACTGTCCATTACTATCCATTACTAATGCCTCAAAACAATACAGAATCAGGGGGATGGTATCTATTGTTAAAAAGATTGGCTTCTGATTCTGTATTGTTTTGAGGACAGCAAAAATTACATACAGTAGTTCCATACAGTAACAGCCAAATCCAGTATGGCTATTAATGTATGGGACTACTGTATGGGAATTCGGCTGTCCATTTATAGAACAATACTGAATCAGAAGGCAGTACTGGTCATAATTTCAAACCTCGGCTTATACTCCAGTCAATTAGGTTTTACTAATTTTTCAGGTAAAATGTGTACCTCTGCTTATACTCGAGCCGGTTTATACTCAAGTATATACGGTACTGTGGGAATATGTGAACCTTGAAATTCAGACAAGAGGCAGTATCTCAACTGTATAGGTAATATTGTGGTTTGAAATTAGAGAAGGACATTAACGAATTGTCATTTATGATTTGCGTGAAATATTTAATACCTTTTCGTTTCCATATCTATGAAGCAGCAAAAGATGCCAACTTGGGGTATTTTTTACTATGCCAGAGTGGGGAATCGCTAATAACACCCTCCACCCCCAGGACTATCTATCTGCCAGATTTTATGTTGTTGGATATGCAGTACCGTGCCTCCTCCTACATTGTGTTTTTGTTCTAGATATAGAATTGGTTCAGAAGGCAGGTATGCATGCAGCCTGCACTCTACATTATAAACCGAAGGGTATGGGGTGTCTTAGGGTTCAGCGGGAGGCGGTATCACCCAGGTCTGGAAATATTGGAGGTGGCCAGCCAAATACTAATATTAAACATTTGGAAGGGCTAGAACGGTCTTAGGGGGGTCTCTACCAGACCCCCACAAAAAGGTATAGAATGTATACTATTTGAGGTTGAATAAAGACATATGTCCATCCAGTCCAACCCATCTAGCAATATCCTCATTTCCTGCCTAACTGTTGATCCAGAGGAAGGCAAAAAAAAACCCACCAAAGTTATGAAGGGGAAAAAAATTCCTTCATGACACCAAGTGGCAATCGTAAATTTCCCTGGATCAACTCTACTTTATGTATCAATACCAGTAACTTGCAACATTCCTTGTTTGCAGAAACTCATCCAGCTTCTTTTTGAAACTGACCAATGAACCTGCCATAACAACGTCCACTGGAAGACAGTTCTATAGCTTTACCGTTCTCACAGTGAAAAACCCTCTCCAAACTTGAAGCCTAAATGTTTTTTCTTCAAGTCTTAAGGGATGTCCTCGTAGACTATACGGAAGCAAGCAAGGGGACAGACTGGCAGGTGCTCCTGTGATTGGCCCCTTCTGCTTGCTTTCGTTCATGGAAAAGATAATGAAGACAAGCAGAAGGCAACGGGGGAACGAAGGCTGGTACGTGCATTTGGGGACAGCTTTCAGAGGTTTTGGGGGGTTCCCTACAACATACTAAAGAATTTTTTGGGGGGGGCATCCTTTAATCAGCGTCATAAGTATATAGAAGGTTGCACTAGATGGACTTATGTCTTGATATAAAATAAAGTCTCTTTTTTACTTTCACAGCCCCCAGTGCTGGCATCCCAGCGTTACAGACCTTCATACTGTAGCTGTGAAACAAATCACTTCTTGGATTTTCTTATCACTGCCTTATAACCAAGTCCTCACTGTCCTCCACAAGGTCTTTGGCAGTGGCATGTTCCTTCCCTGACTCTGAAACATCTGCCTTGGGGAAGGGAAGGAAGAGGTATGGGAAGAAGCTGTCAGTAAAGATGAGCTGTCAACTATAAAGGTCTATATCTGGGGACCCAATAATTCTTCTTTAATTACATGTCATCTTATTCCCCCATAAAAGGGGGAATAAAGGCAACATTTAGCAAAGAAATGTTTTATAGTATTTATAATAATATATATAATGTATTATATAATATTCATTCTTGTGTTTCAAGCAAAAAATTTAAGTCTATGGCTGCCTTGATAATGAAACTTAAAGGGTATGTCTACCCTTAAAACATTTTTTAATATAGTATTTCCCCCTGTCCCCCAGCCCCAACCGCTATGTTTTATTCTTAGAAAGTGCCCCAAACTCTACTTACCTCCCCTCTTTCTCCGCCGCGCTGCCGGCCCTCTGCTTGCGAGAAAATGCAAGCAGAGGGGCGGGACCGGCAGTCGCGTCTGTGATTGGCTGAGCAGCAGCCAATCACGCGCCGGCTGCCGTCATTCAGTGCAGCGGAGGAAAAAGGGGAGGTAAGTAATGTTCGGCACTTTCTAAAAAAATAAAATGTAGCGGTTGGGGCTGGGGGGACAGGGGGAATACTATATCTAAAGCAATTTACACTAGGGGAGGAATCCTAAAGGGAGGGGAAGGGAGCGGGGGGAGAAGAGCTGCAGTACGCATGCAAACTTCTCCCGGAGGCCAGGTAGGAGGCAGAGTCCTGCTATCCTCCTGGTGGGGCAGGTTTTGGGACTTTGGGGGGGACTACAGGAGAACCTTATGGAGCTGGATGTGAGGTAAGGATTAAACTACACTACATGATGGGGCCAGTAGTTGGGGGATTATAGTTTTTTTGGGGGTGGCTACATATAAGCCGAACGGCCTTTATTACCATGAATCAGTCGGTCGGGATGAAAAATCTGAGGTGTGATTTGGTCGGCCTGATCAATTTCTGTTGTCTGATCCGGACAAAGGGGCCATTGGACATGTTGGTAAATCATGCCCAATCCTAGGTGCATGGAATGCACAATCTGTCACGGTCCACAACTGGGACAAACAATTTGTTTAAGTGTACCAGCCTTAAGTTGTCCTTAAAGTCAACAGCTGATTCAATTCATAAATTGATATGAACTTGTGACTTTTGAAAACATAAGTAGCCTGCTTAACACCTATTCATTGTGAGGAGCTGCAATGTGTAAGCAGAGCATTTAGTTCCAATGGGCCTCAATGTAATCTATAGTAATTATAGATATCTAACCTTCTGTCTCATTGCATAGCTGTAGTGAAAAATAAAGAAAGTCACCCAACTGCTTTATGTATAATAATACTAAAACTATTTAAAGGCTATGTCCACCCCTAAAAAAAAATTTAATATCATGCTCCCCCATGTCCCCCAGCCCCACCGCATGTTTTTTTTTTTAAAAGCCCCCCAAACTCTTACTTACCTCCCCTCGATCCTCCGCCGCACTTCCCGGCCCTCTGCTTGCGAGAATGCAAGCAGAGGGGCGGGACCGGCAGTCGCGTCTGTGATTGGCTGACGCCAGCCAATCACGGAGCGGCTGCCGGTCATTCAGTGCAGCGGAGGAAAGCGGAGAGGTAAGTAGAGTTTGGGCTTTTAAAAAAAAAAAAACATGCGGTTGGGGCTGGGGGACATGGGGGAGCACAATATTAGGGGGATTTGTGCTAGGGGGAGGGATAGTAGAACGGAGGAGGGAGGGAGAGGGAGGGGGAGGGAGGGGGGAAAGGGCTGCAGCACGCATGGCAGGAATCTCCGGAGCCAGGTAGCAGGCATGTCCTATATGGACCTGCTAGCCTCCTGGTGGCAGTTTTTGGAACTTTGGGGGGGGGACTACAGGAGAACAGCATGGAGTTGGGATGTGAGGTAAGGATTAAACTCAACTACATGGTGGGGCCAGTAGTTGGGGGATTATAGTTTTGGGGGTGGACATGCCCTTTAACTCCCCTCCCCTTCACCCCAGGCCATTCTACTTTGCCACAACAAGAAGTACACATCCAATTTACAAATCTAAGTATTTAGTAGCCCTGCCCCTTTTCCCCTCACATTTAAAGCTCCATAAGTTATAGCATATGAAGCTTGTGTTTTGAAGTTTAAAGTTAGTCCATTATATTTAATTGCTGATTTAAATAAGCTGCATGTGTTTTTTCTCTCTCGATTCAAGTAGAGTTTAGTTTCAAGTTTCTGTTTGACTCAGGCTGACCCCCTTTGAGTCATTTTGGGTATTCTATGGTGTGCTCACGCAAGGCCTGTTTACAATTATGTGATACCGGGATTCCCAGAAAGAGTCATTGCCCTTAAAGCTCTTATCCGGACTTCCTGAATCAAATGCCACAGGTGTTCTATAAATAATTGTCTCTGCTGTGGTTAGTTAATGAAATGAAACCAAAACTGTAGAAAAGATGGCACTGCAGGAACATGTCAAGGTCTTAAATCAAGCCCGTATTTTATATGTAGTAGCAAATTAGTAAATTACTTTGGTATGCTTATCAATTGTTTTTGTGTTAAGTGACCTATTTTCTCAGGGCATTTGCTGTTTTCCACAGCAGCACATCTAAAGGACCATCACAGCGATGGTGTTTCACATTGGCCTATCTTGGTCAGAAAGGGATCTTTCTGCTGACCTAATTTTACGTCCGGACTTTACATTTTACTGCATTTGTGACATTTCTCTGAAGGCATAAAATACATTACATTAGACATCGCTTGCAAACATTTTCTCTTTGTAGGGTGTTTTTACAAACTATTTTCAAGTTATATCGGCTACATTACAACAAGTGTTTGAATTTAAGTATTTACAAGATATGTAAAAGTTTTGCGTGATTTTACGTAAAAGAATCTCAGATGTGGCCATGTTGCTTGCAATGCTGTTACGCAATGTCCAGCATGTGGCCTCCTGTCACTATTACCTAAGCCTGGTTTTCATTGTTTTTTAAAGAGTCTCTAACTGGTGCATATCTGCTAAATCTGGGGTTTTAGCATTAGCTGGGGAGGGGTGGACTTCTCCTTATTTCGCTGTTTTGTTTTTTTTTGCACTGGATTATGATAGGCTTCCCAAGAATTTACATGCTCTGCTTTATGTCAGGGTTTATTCACATGAATGGCTCACCAATTTAAAGGAAAGTGCACTGTAAAATCAAGTTATGTTCATTTGGATACTGTTGCCATATTTTTTATTCCCCTAGGCCCTTCAGAGCCTACCTTTGTGGCTTGAAAGTTGCTGACATCTCGTCTCTAGCTAGCTTATAGTTAACTCCGCCACTCCCCCCGCCCCCCAAGATTGCAGCTACCTTCTAATTCTTCAGCCTTAAATTCACGGATGTGTGCGCACCTGACTTCATCTCCACTATGCACACACGTGTGCAGCGAGATGACATCACATGTGCACACATCTGTACACGCACTGACGTCATGTGCATGGAACGAATGGCCTTACCATTTCAGGCTGAAGAAAGAAGTTAACCTTTCAGCTAAGCAGAGACAAGATGTCAGCAACTTTCAAGGCACAAAGCTAGGCTCTGGGAGGGCATAGGGAAAAAAAAATTGGCAACCGGTAGTTTTAATCTGCAGCTTCCAACTGAACTAACTTGATTTTACAGTGCACTTATCCTTTTTTTTTCTAAATCAGTTAGCCATTTTTTACATTACAATTTTACGTTATGACTTAAATGGCATGTCCTCCCCCAAAACAGAATTTAACCCACTACGACCCCACTACTGGCCCCTTACTTACTCCTCTGCTCCAAATGATTCTTCTGAAGTGTCTGTTTAAAGTCCCAGAAAGGGAAGGAGCTGTCTGTGTGTCATCCGGTGCCTGCTACTTAATTGTCCTCGTTGAGACTCTGGCATGGGGCAGGGGAGCTCTGCCCCTCCCTTTCTCCTACCCTCCAGATCCCGTAATGCAATGTAATCCTCTACAGTAAAAAGGCTTTTCTGCAGCGTAGGGTACCCCAGCCCACCCCCAACCTCCATGTTAGTTTTGTTAAAATAAGCTCTGGCCCCTGTTTGCAACTTGCAACTTCCAGAAGCAGAGAGCCGAGGGAACAATCAGCGGTAAGTTCTTTTCTGGAGCATACTTTACAAAACTAACGAGGTGGTTGGGGGTGGGGTACCCTACACTATGGCAAAATGTTAGTTTCTGGGGAGGAGATACCCTTTAAAGGCCAAAATATTACCAGTGCCTTTAGGAATGGGATTTATGTATGTCTGCAAAGCCTATTTTACTGCTATTAACATTTTCTTACTAAATTTTTCTTTACATATATACAAATAACACATCTAATGTAATTCACTAGTTGCCCCAAGTTTATAGAGAACTTGACTTTTGACTTTTTGTTTCAGCTGCTACAAGCGATATTATAATCATTTGCAGCCAATGGCTGTCATAAAAAGGTTAAGAAAGATTGCGTACCGAGACTCTGCAATCGCTTTATAATATTGTGAACATGATTGTGAACTTTAAATCCATATTACGTCAGATGCATGGGTTCGCAAAAATCACCCGCGCAAGTTATAGTGCTGGATTTTAACACCAGCAAATAGCCGACGTTAAAATCCGCACTTAAGAAATTCGCAAACGCGATAATGAATATCGAAAGGAGCATTTTCCCAGAGCAATAGCGTCTCTGGGTAAATGAGCCTGTATATCTTTTAATAGTGTTATTTGTCTGGGTACATTTATTTTAGCGATGTCACTTTTACATTAGCATGACATCATAATTTTATACAGATTTGAATTTTGATCCCAAAATTTGGATTTTAATTCAAAAAAGCATCACACTTGGTGCAACTTCTTTTTTTTAATTATTATTGTGAATATATATCACTAACATCTTCCATAGCACTGTATACATTCACATCAGGCCCTGCCCCGAAGAGCTTACAATTTAAATGACACTTACAACCTATCAGTATGTCTTAATGATTGTGGGGGGGAACAGTGCCCGGAGGAAACCCCCCAAGCACGGGAGTATACAAACTCCTTGCAGATGTGTCCAGGAGTTCTGCACTGCAAGGCATCAGCGCTAACCACTGAGCCACCGTGCTGCCAACTTCTTATTCATATCTTTTAATAGTGTTTAAATCTGGGTGCAATTTTTTTCGGAGAGGGCTTGTAACTATACATTATACTGGCTATCTAGTTCATTTTTTTGTAAGGCAGATCCATTTCACAATCCTGTGACTCCACAACTACTATTATGACCGAAACAACTTTAAAGTGGTTGGGAATGTTATGCTGTGCGTGTTCTCATGTTCGTTCAGGTTGTGGAGACTGTTGTTGGGTGCTTTTGCTTAGGTTGTACACTGATGACAATCTTACGGTGACTATCAGGTTTTATACAACGGAGATTCTGGTAGGGGAATTAACTGAGAACACCTACAATGAGGGGTACTGTAAGCAAAATGGTCATAGGGCATGTCGTTTGCAGTGAGTGGGTGTACTAGTGTACATGTTAAGGACATCAGTCATTGTGGGCCAGTTGTGGGATTTTTTAATTAAAAGCTTACGAGACCTCTGCAACTCTTTTCTCAGACTAGTGTAAGCATGTCTGTCTGGGGGTCTGCCTTTCCAGTCAATGATCACAATTTTGTCAAGAATTGAACTTTGCCCATAACAAGACATGCATTTGGTGTATTCGTCTTAGTTCTTATAGACTTTCTTGGTTTGTTCAAATGTTAGTTACAATTTTTAGTGTGTCACACACTGGACATCTTGTTCTTTAGTGACAACCATTAGAATTTTGGGGACCAAAAAAAGCATTGTGTGCTTAGTGCATCTCTTATCACAGTATCTACTTTTAATGAGGGTTCCAATGTGCTGTGTCTGGGGCATCTTTTAGTGATGCCCTAATGACATCAGCAGAAAGCAAATCAATGTTGGACAGATTTAGATGTTTGACCAACCCAAGAGATGGCAACTTCGCGTGGCTTCGTCTCTATGCTTGAATCTTTTAAGTGTTCAATGTGCTAGTGCTGGTCTGCGATTTTAGTGAGTCGACTATGACATCAGATTGAAATCATCATTACATTGGTACAGAATATTTGGCCTTAGATCACAGAGGATAGGTCCTATTGGTGGACTTTGTAGTGTGATTTTGAATTTGTGTCAACATGTTCCGGGCATATCGAGTTATACGTTACAATACAACGTGCATGATATCATCATTTTGCAGCTTTTGCGGGTTTGGTTTTAATCAAGAAAAAGCATTACACTGGCTGAACTTCTTATTTATAATGATCTCACATGGTTGCGAATGACATCACTTGTGCACAGGTTGTGGGTTTTACTTAAAAAAACGATTGCACTTGGTGCAACAATCTTATTCTTTTATCTTTTTTTTACGTCCAAAACGAGTTTTGACACCAAAAAAACACTTCGTTTGTCATTTTATCATATAGTCCTTTTATAGTGTTGTCAAATGTTTATATGAGTGTATCTGGGTGAATTTTAGTGATGGTGAGTATGACATACCATGACTCGATTAATTATTTTGTACACGAATTACGATTTCTGACCTATATAGAATTGCACTTATATCGTGTTTCAAATGTGCGTCTATTTACATTCTTAAAAGGGAAGCTGTGGTCCATAAACATGACTTAGGCTAGAATACTGACTAGGAATGTTTCGAATCCTGAGAGATTATTGGCAGAAGTTTTTGTTCCATGGTTTTTTTGGTGGCTGGAGGTTTTAAAATTTACAAGAGAGATTTTAGTGTGTGGAGAGCTGGCAGCAAAGCACGTCAACCAAACCAGGTGCCCCTGCACTTCCTGCTCTGCTCTGAAACCAATAAGCAAGTCATCTGCCTGTGTCTCCTCCTCCCCCTTTGCAGCCCCCTGGTCTCTCCCCTCTCTAGGACACCCATGGTCAGGACCACGAAAGAAGAGCAACACTAAGAAGGCCCATACATCATAGATTGCCATACTCTGAAATATGACGGTTAAGAGTCGGTGGAGCTGCCTTGTGAATTTTGTGTTTGTTCTCTGTTTAATGGAGGATTTTTTATAGCTTTTAAATATTCCTTAAAATTTTGTGTGAACATTTCACTCAGGTATGGGTTATTTTTTTTCCCTGGATATCCAAGAGTAGAAATAATTAATCTGTACCCAACTGACCTCTAATAGCAGTTAGCCACGCATTAAGGGGAACATTGTGCTCTATATGGAAATGGTACTCTAATAGAATAATATAAGTTCAGGTTTTTTATAGAATGACGGGATTCAATGATGGGGGGTAATGAGGATGGGGATCCCAGTCTGCAATAACCTAAAGAAAAACCCCCCACTGTAGTCACAGCGCCTTCTTGATAGTTCTTACTAACATTCCTGTCTGCAGTGATTTGTACCACACGCTTTCTTTAGCTTGCTGGTTTTATATCGTCCTAGGCCACTCTTCTCTGAAAGTTTTCAAAGCCATTTTAATGTAAATCCACTGCCCTCATGATTATATAGACTTATTAATTTATAGTGTCTGGCACAATACGAGATTCTCTCTTTCTTTCCTCTCACTCTCCATTGCTAAGGAGATAATAGAAGGATAATAGATGCAGGGGCAATATCACACTAAAGGAGGCAGGGATGGGTAGATATGAAATAAAAAGCAATGCATTATTTAGGGTGAGTCAGTCATATCCCACCATACTATGATCTGTTTGCTTTTCTATTTGGAGCATTGTTGTCCTTGTAGACATAATTTACTGTGCTCCACTGTGTCTATCCTTTTATCCAAAATATTTTCTTATTTCCACCTTCCTTCATGTCTATGGTAGGGAGGACAAATGAATGTTAAATGAATTAACGGAGATCCAATAAAAGTTGTAATCATCCAAAATGGTGCTAATTTTGTCCCAACCAATCAGATTTTAGCTTTCAATGTTAAACAAGATCTGATTGGATGGGGCAAAGTTAGCACCATTTTTTAAAGATAAAACTTTTATTTGAATCTCCAGTTAGTTTTTTTACCTCTTAAAAATTGCTATATGCACAAGGTAATGTTTCTTTCCAGACTTGAACGTTCTCATAAATAGCAATGTGTGTGTTTAGGTTAGAGTTTTAGAGTGCTTCCTATGTTTCAGAATGGAGTGATGCTACCATGATCTCTTATATAAGTGTATGCACTCAAGTAACATCAAGGTGTACTGACACAAAGCCCAGCCCTCACATCTCAATAGAAATGTTATCAACCATAGAGAACTGTGGAAATGAAGAGCAGTAAGCATAATAGATTTGTTTATATTATTAAGTTTTTTTGCATTTCAATACAAATGATCAGCCCGCTGATATCAAAATTGCTACCTTGTTTTCATTGTTTATTTAATAAGTGGAACTACAGCAAACTACAAGCAATTGCTTTTTATATCTGAAACCTTTTAAAAAATTTTTTTGCATAATTTCCTTTACCGCTTAAAAGAAACCAGTTGCAAAGGATGTCGTGGAAGGGAGAGTTGAGCAATATGTAATAGCTACTGTAAGCCTAGGCTACAGTACTGCCAGCGAAGGTAGTGATCAGAAGATAAAGATTTTACAACTGTTTTACAATAAGCCACTTTTCTCGTCCCACAAAGCTATAACATGTGGGCCAGCTGGTGCTGGCTTCTATCTAATGCCAGGGGATTTTTATGAGTTGTGTGAGTCACACTTGTTTGTAGTAGAATTCACATAATCAATATTCTTTCCATGTCCTGAAGTTTTAATTAGGTTCAGTTGGTATTCTGTGCCACTGTGCAAGAAAACCACAGGAAAATAGTAGCCAAACTGGTACTTTCCTAATATGTTTATCCTATTTGTTTATGGGCCTTCGTAATTAGATAATCACTCAAAATAAAAATCTGGGTCTCTGGCGGCTAACGTGTTAGAAACTCGGGCAGCATCAAATTGCATTAAGGCAAACAAGAGTGTTGAGGAACACATAATCTTATCCCCCTCACCAAACTTGGTATGGAAGAGAATAATCAAAATTTTATATATTATGTGAGAATGACTATGCAAGGAGCCAACGGCGGAGCGTGGAATGAGATGATGTAAGATTATATCTGCTGCTGTGAGCTGACTCACACTTCTGGTAAAGCTTTCTAATAATGATTCTTCAGCTTTTGGAGGGGTAATCTCACATAGGCGGGCAGATTTTTTAGTGCAATGAGATGGTGACATTCCCTAAATTAGGGGGAGGGGTATGTAAATGCTTAAGTACAAAATAAAGTAATCGAATGACGCTTTTGTGAGGGATGCTTACACGTTCTTCATTGAAATGTTTTATATACGTTCTGGTACCAGTATTGTACTCAGGATATGTGGGTACTGATTAAGTGGTGGTATTAGTATAAGTTTCATCCACTATTATAAGCACGTTGGGGAATACAGTTTTATATGAAAAAACAGTGAGTATGGAGCTGGTGTCTTACCTCCTGTAATAGACTGTCAATAAACCGCGGACCAGGAGAAGCAAAATGGGTAAGAGGCTAGTACCAGATTAATTGCTCCTCCACAAGTGCATAGGAGAACGTGCTGATGCGCATAGATACAAGAGTCCGCGGGGGGAACGGTGTCATACTGGTTGCGAAGAGAGACATCACTGGACCTCCAATATACCGATGGCCAAATTGGGAGGTAGCCCTGTAATAAATGTATCAATTCATGTTAACACTGGGTGGAGGGGGAAGCATCTGGTAAGGATATTAAAAATTGCCGAGTCTGCTTCTCGTTTATTTGAGCATCCAAAGATATTTCTGTAATTACAGGACTCGTCCAGCCTAAAACACAATTTAATGAGAATGTCCTTTCTATGTCATTTATATATACAAAAGCATATAACTTTTGTATCAAAAATCTTTGCATACTTGTACTGGTGTCTGTTTAGTTTCACACAGAGCATGCCCAGAGCTCGTGAGTGTGTGAGGAGGAGGCGTATAATTGCCAGTGGATTTAGTTTGTTCCCAAGACCAATATGTCATTTAAGATAACTTAAAAGAAAGACAAATTAAGTTTATTATAATGGTTGGTTGGAGCAAGTTCCTTTACTACGAGTTCCAATTAATATTATATTATGGTGGGGATATAATATAAATATGGTATACAATCCCAGTGTATTGTTGATGACAATATATGGACCAACCTGGATAGTTGAACTTTAAGTGTGTTCGTGATTATAATGTCTTGGTACTACTAGTGTGTATGCGGACTGAGGGACGCTATGTCCAAATTATCCAGACACAGGGGGTCTAACTTACTCTTGGCAGCATGAGTAGATGATACCATGTAAAACTGTATTTCTTAGCTAGTGTAACCATAAGATTTCAAATACTTATGATTCTGTATATATGTTTATTGTTTATTAAGAAACATATTCCCCTACACATGCTATACGACGAGAGAGCACATACCATATTGTGCTGGTGGCCCATGCAGCTGACTTTTACATTTCCTGTAGGAGTTCATTAGGGCTCATTTACATTTGGAAAATAATTAAGGGGATGTAAAGGCTGATAATCACTTTAAAGTGTGTAATGTCCATGTTTGCTGAATAAAACAGTGTTTTAATTGCCTTCAATGTTTAATATGGCTACCAAGATACTGAGTCAAATTAATAACAAATCTTCTTGTAGAAGGAGCGCCTTAATGCTTTTACATTCTTGACTCAGATGGTTAGGATGGTTAAAACAATCTGGGTTAGGGATTTATAAGAACTGCAGTAATGTCTGGTGCTTCTTCTACTAGAAGAGTTGGAATTTACAAGCTGTTTTCTAGAACCAGATGGAATGTAAAAGAAAATTACAACACAACACACTTTTTGAAGTACCCAGGGTGAAGATCTTAAACTCCTAGCTCCACACCCAGATATACCTTATATCTGCCACATTAAAGAGTATGTCCACGTTTTCTTTTATATGTTCTAAATTATATTCAGTACATCTCAGGAAGGTAATAGGCATCGCTTTTGCCTTTGTTGTAAATGAAATGCATTTTGCTATTTAATTAAAGATAAAGTTACATGTGTTAGTATTTACAAAAGTCTTTTTGTCACACAAAAGAATGAACATTTCTTCAGATTTGTTTCCTTGAACATCAATTCAAATTAAGAATAGAATTAATCTAAATAGCACTATGAAAGATGCATATAGTTAACCTTTTGTGATCTCTAAACTTAAGCTACTGATCTTCTACTTATATATTGTGCAGGGAGATTCAATAAAGTTCTTACTGTTAAAAATGGGCTAATTTTGCCCCAACCAATCAGATGTTTATTAACATTTGAAAGCTAACATCTATTAGTTGGGGCAAATTTAGCACCATTTTTAACGATAAGAACGTTTATTAAATAACCCGATGGTTGACTAATGACATTGTGCATCATAATGAAATATTAAAGGGGAAATCCAACCTAAAACATAAAACTGGTCACTTGTCAGTAACCTGCCCTCAACAGAAACTGATCATTTAGCACTATGCTTCAGTGACTTAACTAGAATTACGGACCCCCGAAAACTATGAAGGGCCCCTTACCATGCTATATCCAAAGTTTTTTTTTCTGGGTGTCTATATCTGTCATTGGAAAAATAAGAACATGGGCCCCCTTGGATCCCAGGCCCCCTGAAGTTGCTTTCCCTGCCTCCCTGGTATTTACACTCCTGCATGCATCACTCACCAAATATTTAAGGGTAATATTGTCTCCATTCTGGCCATGTAAGATGGCTCCTCCCCATGCAGCAATCAAGGCTATGACTGCGACTCGCAACAAATTTGACTGCTGTTTCTCTGCTGCCTCCTCTGCACATGCTCAACTTATTTAAATCTCATTGATCAGAGGGAGGAGGCAGAAAGCTTTGCCATAAAGGAATATCTTGTTTACAAAATGCATATAATATACTACGGTAAATATAGCAGTTGATTGTGGTCAGATAACTGACAAGTTACCAGTTTTTTATTTTAAGGGTGGACATTCCGTTTAGTTCGTTGTCTAAAGTGAATCAAAATATTTAAGTTGATTATGTCACTTGTTATGTTAAGATACAACTATTCTGTACTTATAACTTACAAGATATTTCATAAATCAATATCAAAGGACCTGGCCTGATGTTTTTTCAATATTATACCCCTATAAGAATTAATTTGTTTAGTTTTATTAGACATTTTTGTTGAATCAGTCTAAAAGATTTACAATTGATCAGCGTGAAACGGCCAGCATTAGGCTATTGTTATTTGCTATGTAAACTGGTTAGAAATCTCAAAGCTAAAGTCCACTGTATATGTAAGAAAACATTTTTAACAAAGGCAAGCTGACAGTAATTTCTATATAAATATACGTAAATGCTGTCCTTTAATTAATGTGCATAAAGTTTTTTGTGAGGTAGGATAAAAACTATTTTAGTGCCTTTAGATGTGGAAAACATCCGTAATTCCGTGATCTTAGACCTTAGGAGTTAAGCATTTCCTGGTTAAACTACTCGGCTTAGCTTGGATGATTGGTGCTTTTAAAGCTTATCTGGAAAGCGCGTCATTAGTCGTTCCTACAAATCCTTCTGCTTTATCTGTAAAGCATCTTCATTTTTCTTAGCTGCTAAGTTTGATTACCGGTAAGCAAATCCAAAAATAAGCTTTCAGGTTTGCTTTTGTACTTGTGTAAGTATTAATAGATTTGATATAGAAAGATCTCTGGCTTCCTGAAGTGATTTTGCAACATTCTTTTGAGTGATGATGCTCACAGACTTAAAGTTCTGCCCTTTGAAACCACATTCAGTAAATAAGTTGCAAAGTCCAACCAGTTAAAACTTCTAGCTTCATGTTTTACTTCTATAGAAAATGTCATGCCCATCACGCCAAGGATCCAGAGTAATGGTATACGACTTATATGGTGGAAAAACTGAAATATCTTCCAGATTAATTCATACTAGAGCCTTTTAAATATTCCATCCTATATGATATCAACAATTCACTCTTATAAGCCCTCTTACTGTTTTCTCTCCTGCAATTCAACCATTTCGCCAGAGGAATCTTGCAGAGGAAAACTGCACGCGTATGGCTTTGTTCCATTACAAAGTTCAATCAAGCTTTTTTTAACCTTGGCCAATGTATTTTTTCATCATAGCGTCCTTGATTAACCTGACAATTTTATTTTCTTTTTTTGTCGTTTTTTTTAAATTTGATGAGCAAACTGGAAACTGATAGGAGCATTTTGGGCGCATCAAAAGTTTTTTTAACTTGCTGACGTTAGATAAATCTAATTGTTTGCTAGTAGTTTAATAGCACAGAGGAAACTTTTACACCTTTATGTTCGCATCAGGACGCCTTTAGGGTCTATGACAAACGATGCGGTGTATCGGTAGCGTTGCGAGCGATCCTGTGATGTACGATGTGTATGACACGGCTGGTTCACCAATAATCGTGCTGTGTATGGGCACTTTGTCGGGCGAAACTGACGTTCGGATGGGGCTTGTTGCCCAATCTGCCGGCGGATCTTCAATGAGCCCCGACTGAATGGGCACTTTGACCAACTAAGTGCCCATTCATGGCACGATTATCAGCCGAAACAGCTGTGCATACACATCGTGCGTCATGGGTTGGCCCATGCGATCACATGTGTGCATGAGGCTTAAGTCTTTAAAAGTCAATTAAACTGCTGAAAAACATCCCCATCCCTTAATAGTACCCAGGGTGAGAGCCGTTACCACTAGGATTACCTTAGTTCCCCTAACAAATCCTTCAAAGTTTTGATTGTTCTGCTGGTATGGCCCCACCCCCTTTGGAGTCTAGGACTGTAACCCAGATCAATGGGAAGACATGCTTGTTTGGGGGACGGTTTAGGTCCTTACCCTGTGTACTATATAGGGGTGGGGAGTTGTGCGTGGATATAATGGAGACTATAGTTCACCGTGAAGAATGCCAAGGGTTCCCGCTGTTTTTATAATTACTTCTTGTCTGTAATGCATTTAATCATATTAGCTACTGGATTATCTGGCCTTTGAGCAAGACCTTTTGTTTATTCACATTACACATTGGTTCCCATTCCCTAGCCTCTGTCATAAGTCCATCTCTGTTTTTCAAGTGATGTGGGCGCTTGAAACACAATCAAACATATATATTACATTAGCCTATGTAATTCTGTTAATCAAAATATCTTTTGATTTGACTTTGTGGTGGTTTTAGTCTTTGAGTCTCAAACTGCGCCCCTACTTAGAAGCGTTAACCATTATTGAGTAAATACAGCTATATAGAAAACGCATCTAATGTTCTGCACAAGGTGGTTTTACCCTTGTCAATTTTATTGTATATTGCAGGACATATCACAGGAAACTCCCAACTTTGCATGTGAGTACAAAGCTATGCTGTGAGCTATTGAATCAATGTAAAACCTATATTTTTAATATTTTACACCTAAATCTCCCCTTTGCCACAAAATTACCTTGCTCCGTTAAACAAAGTTTTTTTTGTTCACAAAATCCTCCTCTAAAATTTAACAAACATACTTACCTTACTCCTCTGCTCCTGCTCCTTATGGTTGTCCTGCAGTGCCTGTTCAAAGTCCAATAAAAAGGGAAGAGTATGCTGTCTGTGTGTCATCCGATCCCTGCTTCTTCCTTGTTCTATTAGAGGACTCTGGCATGGACAGGCCTCCAAACCTATGGTTTCCTTCGGGCTGCTTTATCTTCTAGCTATAAAAAAAACTTTTCTGTAGTGTAGGGCACCCCAGCCTACCCCCAACCGCCATGTTTGTTTTTTAAACAAGCCCCAGAAATTGACTTACCATCCTTGGTTCCCACGGCTCTCTGCATAGCCGGCAGCTGCATATGGCATTGTCTGACTCTCAGGCAATCACAGATGCGGCTGCCGTTCTGGCCCCTTGCTGTAGCAATAGAGCAGAAAGCTGAGAGGGAATGAAGGATGGTTTTGGGGCTTTTTTCAAAAATAACAGGCAGTTAGAGGTGGCCTGGGGTTCCCTACATTACAGAAAAATATAATTTTGGGGGTGGAGATAACATTTAAATCCTTCTGATGATCCTCCTTATATTACTTTTCTATCTCCCTATATTTCCCTGCTCTTCCCCTTCGCTCATCACAGAACTATCTCTTATACAGACCCCCCATTCACACCTCCTCCTCTCACCTAAAACCTTTTTCTCTTATGGCTCCCGTCCTCTGGAATTCTATTCCCATCTGCTTATCAAGATACTTCAATAAACAGGTTTTAAATTTAACCTCTCAGAGCACAGCGAAGCATAGAATTGTTAATTAACACTGCACACGTTTTTACTATGGCACTTCTTACCCTTCCCTATGTATCTCTATGTTACCCACCTAATCACACTGTAAGCTCTACGGGGCAGGGACCACTTTGCTCATGATACATGGTTCAAGTACTTTATTAATTTTGATGCACATATTATAAATGCATTGTACAGCAATGTATCACCAAGTTGCACTATATAACTAAACATATATCTACAAATGAAAATAAATGCAAGAGCAGCACTTCACATCAGAAAAGGTATGAAATTGGTGCACGCACAAATGTGGATAACCTGCAATCCTCTAATCACAATAGAAAAAGAGCCAAGTGCAGCACTCAATAGAATCACTGTTTTGGGACCATCCAATCTTTCTCAAGCCATAATGCAAATCTCTTAAGCTAGGTATACATCTAGCGATTTTCTCCTGACCGACTTTTTCGATACTTTTGACCGGTCGGCCAGGAAGAAGGACTGTCGGTCGCGGCAAAAGCAGCCGCGTCCGACGTACCGACGTACCACGACGATCGTGCGGTCCATAGGGACCACACGATCGGACAGGGTTTTCCACCATGCCGATCGTCCTTCGTCCGATTGGGGACAAACGATCAGTCGGACATGGCTCATTCGGATGCGATAATTTCGGTCCGATCGACCGATACACATGACTATCAGATTCGATCGGACCGAATATCTCATGCGTGGTGTACCGCTTATATATTATATAAATATATTATATCTCCATAGGAGATTGCATTGAGTTTTTAGGAGCTACCAATGTGGTGGGGGGGTATAGGATATTACATATTAGGAAGACTTTTATGAATAACCCTGCATATGTTTGGAAACTACAACTCCCACATGTTTAGTTTGCTTACCAAAGCCATGGCAGTTAAATGAAGTTACATGCTACATATATACATTAAAATCTCAGAGGAAGACTGTTGTACCAGTGCTGTGAAATACATGAACGCCAGTAATGCTTATGTCCTGTGGATGTGGCCTTCTCCTACTTGTCAATAAGCCGGTGCCATTTGCCCTGCATCTTGCGCTTCTGGATGACCCTCCCTACTCAGCGCCAGGAAGTGAGAGGAAATTAAAAAAAAAAACCATAAGATTCTACAGAACACCAAAGATCTTACATAAATGGTTTCCTAGTTATTCACCTTCTATGTTGGGAGAAAATGCAGAAATGACACCTATGGTACACATATGGTGGTCATGTCCTAAAATAAAAAAAAACTTGTGGTTCAAAATATTTGACTTCCTCAATACATTAACCTGAATCAATATCCCACCCTCACCCGAAATGGTTCTATTAAACATAAATCCATATACCCAAAAAATACAAGCACAATAATGTATCATGTTTTCTCAATAGCCAATAGCAATTAATTTAAATACACAAAATGTCTCATATAGGTAAGTTGACATATGATGTGGATAATCTACTAAGAGTATAGTTGCTAGAAGAAGATCTAAAGTGAAAAAATGCAGTCACAGACCATTAAATGGGTTAAACAATAGCATCCTAGTTAGGGCACACTCAATACAATTGCTGAATTAGAGGCTTGAAATCATGGTGGAAAAACGACTGAATTAATTTTCCTTTGTACTCCCCACGACCAAGTTAAAAAGATGAAAAGCTAAGGAGGGTATAAAAAAAAGCCAGAAAGACATGGGGTCAGACTAGGAGTCATTCGAGAAACTCATCACGGAAATTATACTGCAAAAAAGACAGAGAAAAAAGTATACCTTACATTTGAAAAAGGTACTTTTGGGTAGACCACAAGCAGCGTTAAAAAACAGAAAGCTGGTACCTGCGTTAGTTGATTGTCAATGTACAGGAACATTCATTGCAGGTCTATGAGAGGCACGGTCACAGCTAATATCCTTCTGTGGTGTTCATGAAAAAAAAATCAGCAAAGGTAAATGTTACTTTTGTATACGCAGCTTTTTCCATTCTATCATGGAAACCTGCATGGTTGTTTGCTTTTTACTAAATTATTTAGTCAACAGATGTTGCCTTCATTAGAGGAAACAATGGTCCAATAATAACTGCTCGTGTTGGCAACACACAGGAAGGCCATGCAGAAATTTGAAATAGGCTTCCTACTTTCCTCAGGAATGGATTCAAGTCCACTTCTAAGCCATAGTTCTTCTTTATCTGTATATTTACAGATATGTTTTATAGCACATATTAGACATAGGCTCTCTCTCTCCTTCTGTCTAATTTCTCTCGCTCTACATTGATAGATACAGTATGTATGTATGTATGTATAATTTTATTTATATAGTGCCAGATTGGTACCCAGTGCTGTACATTATAAATACAGAGTATACAACAGGGGGATAATGCAAACCATTTCAGATAAATTAAATTTACATTAGTAGGTTTCAAATGTTAGAAACATATATAAAATAGTGTGGTATGCCTTGACATATCAGGAAGATCCCTCCCTGCAATAAGAGATACAGTAATTGTAACACAATGCTTCAGCAATCTTATTTAATTAAATAAAAATTCTTGGATCCTACCGTACAAAAAAAGAACTAAGCGATATCATTTCGCAATTGACCCAATTTTTAGATCATTTAAGTACTTTATACAGGACTAGTGGGCTGCATTTCTGTAAGTAACTTGCCTTATGTCTGATTTTGGAACAATGGACAATATTTTTGGTTATAGTTCTTTCAGTATTAGTGTGGATTGTTAGTATAGTGTGGTTGTATATTCTTGATGCCATGAACTCACTTCTTCAGTCCTTTGTTTAGGTGCATTTTGGAAACAATATTATGTTTATATGTAAAACCCCTTAATAAAGATACAGTATGTGGAGTATGGTATATTCAATACAGGCAGTCTACATATTTTCTAACACATATAATATCGTTTGAAATTACCTAATTCTTCTCAGTGTGCAATACCAAATCTATACTTACAAAGAAATTCTGACCAGATATGTCAAGAAAAAACAAAACAAAGAAGCCTTAGAAGATTTCAGGGCAATAAACCAGAAACGAGAATTTGGAAAACAATAAGTATAATAAATATTAATCCCTCCCACATCTGTAACAGGAAGATAAACAAACAGTACTGGGGGATTTTAAAAAATCCCCTACATGCCACAATACAGATTGTACAATATTGCAATATCCTGTCGGATCAAGTGTGTCCGATATCTGATGTTTTTGTTTTTCGTCACTTTTTTGACCAATAACGATCATTTGATACACATATACAATTGTTATTGTTGCATGCTAGGTGCACCTTATTTACACGTGTATGGGGCCCCCTTCGATCAGTTAGCCTGGGGTATTAGAACCCTTATATACAGTGAAATGTAGGAGAGGCCCTTAGATACAGTGTATGGGCTCCTTAGATGCAGTGTATTAGAGCCCTTAGAGCAGTGTATGTGGCTCCTTAGATAGTGTTTGTGGCCCTTAGAATACAGATGTATTTGCTTGCTTTCCTAGCTTCTTTCACACAGAGATCCACTCTGTGAGTCAGTGGAATATTTACTATAGAAAAAATGTGGCTTTGAAAGGGCTTGAAGGGACCAATCATTCTTAAATGTGATGTTAAGGGAAATAGTTCATACATCACAGCTGCCGTGATGCAGGAGACTCAATTTCCAACCACTTAAATGTCATATCCAAAAGTGTCTAAATGAGGGTGGGGCTGAGGTTGATTGAGCAGGATGGAATGGGCAGGATAGAATGGATTGTGCTGCCAGCTGGTATAGGACAAGATTCACTGACTGGCCAGTAAAACATTACTGATAGACACTGAGTTTAGTCTTTGCATATCTATACAATTCAACTCCCTAAAAGAGCAGCAAAATTGGCATAGCATGTCATATAGCCCAACAAATTCTATGGCCCCATTATTTAGATCGACTCAGAGGCATTGCCATTAGGGGTAGAACACATTTGGGGCCCGGGCATTAGGTGTAATCGCGCAGCACTGTTAAATACGCAGAAAGGAACCCAATCCTTCTAGTTATACCCCCATAAGTGTGTCAATTGTGAATATTGTGCATGCTATTAAAGGGTCTTTTTTGTTGTTGATATTGGCTGTCTGGGCCCTAATCTGAGAGGGTGTTGGTTGTGTGTTAATTCTGGGTTTTAGTTCCAAATCTGGCATCAGTCCCATTAATCTGACTGGCATGCTCTTGTACAATTAGTTGTTGTTACATTAGAACAAAAAAAGGAGGGCCCTTATGCGCTACTAGTGAACGCTCGGCCACACAAACAGGCATGGCCGACAGTTTGGGCGACCAGTCATGCCATCCCATTGAAAACCGCATGATCAACTGTTATTTACCAGCATGTCTGATCACCGTTTGTCTGATCCAACCAACGACACTGGGCGTGGATGCTCTGAAACCAGCACAGATTTTTCGTCCGACTGACCGATAATTCTATGTATTCTAACATTTTTGATATAAAAAAAACAAAACCAAAATGGAAGCATGTTATATATGCCCTAACTGGGTGACATATTTGAACATTCTAATCAAAACACAAGAGTTTTTTGGGGTTTATTGAATCCACCAAGGCATGCTGCGAGTTATTGTCTTTAAAACATCTGGGCTGCAAAGTTTCAACATCACAGAAATGTTAATGATATGCAATGGTACCAAAATATAGTATAGGGGATTGGCCGACCGTGCACTATGAGGGGCCGAACATATTGAACCCCTCTACTTAAAGTTAAGGGAGCCAAATACGACCAAAATTTTCTGTCAGGAATGTTGGACGCTATGCAGACGGCCAAAGTTCTCTCGGCCCTAGCATATTGACGATACTTCTGCAAATCCATTAACACAGATGCATCATGGTCATTGAGATACCCATTCCTACTAGATCATGTACCTTTGTTCTCCAAGCTCCCTGTCCAACTTCTTAGCCATGCATTAACTGCTAATGCTCCACATGCTTTATATTAATATGTGTCCCCTAACTCAATCTTTAATAGCTGCATCATATTTATATATGGAACGTTAATACGTAAATAAACACGGTTGCAATATATTTTTATCAAAATTACTTGTTGTTATAATCTAAGTATTTTGCCTGCTTGTCAATAGTGCCAGAATGCCCAGCACCTCCCCAAGAATAATCCGCATATTTGTTATTTTCTTTTTGTTATCCTTTGGAATTGTTTGGCATTTCCTGTTAATATCCATTATTTAGGGCAGTGGTAAATCAGTGTTAATTAAACCAATTAGTGGACTGCAGTCCTTGACACAAAGTGATGCTCGCAAGAAAGTTAAAGGGCATGTCCACCCCCAAAACTAAATTTAACCCACTACTGCCACACTGTGTAGTGTTACAAAATCCTTACCTTACTCCAAATGGTTCTGCAAGGTCTAGCAAAAGTCCCAGAAAGTGAACAGTAGGAGCCTGTCTGTGAGTGAAAAGGTTTCCGATTCTGACTTTCCTCTGAGAGGTTTCTGGCATGTGCAACTGCAAAGGAGTCCCTCCTTTGCCTCTAAGCCAATCACAGACGCTACTACTGCCGGTCCGGCCCCCTGTTTGCAATTTGCTGCGATCAGAGGCCGGATCAGAACGCCCTTCGGAACCAACTCTGTATACCTTTGTACATTCCTTTCCTTTTTTATGTCCTTATATTTTTGCCCCATTATAAATCTGCACAAATATTTAGAACTTAATATGCTTTAGAAACCAATTTTTCTGGTGTGTTCAAAATATAAAACTCCCAGAAGAATAATGCTTCAGTACTGGATTTCTGTCATATCTTTTGCGTTTTACAATTAGACTTTGTTCGTCTTTAATACAAGTTATTTCATGTTTGAAGAAGATAAAGTCAATCACTACAATTATACTAGCTTAACAATATATTTAACCAGGTTTTCCTATAGAGGGCATCATTATTTTGTAGAACTTGCATCTACATTTTTGGGAACTTTTACATGTTCACTTTTAGTGCAAAGAGGAAGAATTAATATCACTCCCAATTGCTCCTTACTTTAACATGTTCACACAATGAAGTAACAGTGCACCCTGGTTTTCCATCATGGGAGTGTGAAAAATATTAATAAACTAAATCAGTAATTAATTTCAATACCATATTGTGGCTCATTTACCCTGTGGCAATAATATGGAGTTAAGGCTAGGCCACACTGCTGCGTTTTTTTTGCGTTTGCGCTTGCGATTGCGCTTGCGATTTTACAAAATCATTGAAAACGCACCGTTTTTCGGTGCGTTTGCGATTGCGTTTTGCCTTCTGCATTTTTAATCGCAATCGCATGCGTTTTCCTATACTTATTGAAGAAATCACAAGCGCAAACGCAAAAAAATCGCACATGAAATCGCATGCTATTGCGATTGCGTTTGCGTTGCAGTTGGCCTTGCCCTTAAGTTGCACTAACCAGTTCGCTCTAGGTTAGTGCAGCTTTAACTCCATATTACCGGTTGTGCAAAAGACACATTTGCACTACTTAAAAGCGCATGATTTTAATAGCCGGCTAATCCTCAGGTAGCGTAGGTTTTGCACTGGTGTGGGCAATAGTGCTCTTTTTACATCTCTAATAAGTGGAAAATCTATATTTACCATTAGCCTGCTTTAGAAGTATTTGTTTTGCGAAGAGGAGTGATCTCATCATATTTTTTTAGTTGCTCAAATTCTTGCCAACAGATAAATGTCTATTTACGGAAGTCAGCAAAAGCGCCAAGTTGAGCGCAGATAAGAGCTGTTTTGCTGGTGAACATTTTATAATACGGGTTACACAATAACAGCAAGCAGGAAGCGCTTGAGCGCTTGTTTGGATAAAGTGGTAGAGGAAATGCCAAGTGAACGCTGGCATGGGCAGGAATCCTTTGAACATTTTTTTAAGGGCCTTAATTGTACGATACTATTTAAAGATTCCCCTGACCCATAGAAATATTTCTATTGACTAGCACTAATATCCTCTAATAAAATGTACTGTTTATGTTTAGGCAATTGCAAATTACCAATGATTTCATTATTATATAAAAGTGCTAAAGATGGTATGAAAACAACAGAGTAAAGCTAATAGGAATTGGTACACATGTTCTGTAAGTTATGGGATAGGAACATCTAAGGGATATACTGCTAAAATGGCCAACATATTTAGTGTGTGTAGAGGAAGGATCTGGCAGCATGTCAGGGAGCAACTAGAATGGTCTACTGTTTCCCCATGCCCTCCCCATGTAAAGTGAAGGCTTTCAGCTACTTCCAGGCAATCATTACTGGAAAATGTTAAAGGGCATGTCCACCTCCCAACTTAAATATGCCCCACTGTGTTAGTGTTAAAAAAAAGTTTACCCTTATCCTCTGCTCTTTATGGTTGTCCTACATCCAGCTAAAGCCCAGAATGTGAAGAGTAATGCAGTCCCTTCTACTTCCTGCTCCTCTTAAAGGACTCTGGTATGCGCAGTGGAGGTCTCTCCCCTCGCTGCATCTGCCTTTTAAAAAAAGAAACAAACATCATAAAACCCCCAAACCTAAACGCTAACCTTAAAAGTTTAAAATCAGCACTGAAATGTATATACCAACCTTCGCTCCCTCTACTAACTGGCAGCCACATCAGTGATTGGCTGACATTTCAGACAAACACAGACGCAGCTGCCGGTCACCCTTTCTGCTCTTCTGTTCCTGGAAGTAACAGAGAACTGAGATGAGGGATATGAAGTGGTATAATTTGGGCCACATTGTAAACTTTTAAAGCTAGCGTTTAGGTTGGGGGGTGGTACACTTTTTTTTAATTTAGGGGTGGAGATACACTTTAAGATAAATTTAATTTGGAGCAATCGTCTAACAATCAGTAGAAACGAGATTTATGACATAACATGTATACAAGGTTTTTAAGCACATGTCCACCCCCCAAACTAAAGTTTAACCCACTACGGGCCAACTGTGTAGTTAAAAAAAAATCCTTACCTTCCATCCCTGCTCCTTATGGTTCTGCAGTGCTTGTCCAAATCCAAGAAACTGAAGAGTATTTGGGGTCTTCCTGTGTAAAGGTTTCTACCTCCTCCTTGTCCTATAGAGACATTGGCAAGCGAAGGGGAGCCCTTTCCCCCTCCTTCCTAAATTCGGATCCATCCTCTGCAGCCGTTGCACCCTTGTGTGAAAACATTTTCACGACCAGCCCTAACTGCCATGTTACTTCCTAAAAGCTGTACTTACAGACCTTCATTCCTGGGTGTTCTCCATTGACGGCAGGTGCTTCTGTGGTGGCTGCGTCTCAACCAATCCCAGACTGGCTGCCGGTCCGGCCCCCTGCTTGCAAGTCTGACAAGCAGGGAGCCGGAACAGAGCGTGCGGGAACGAAGGCTGTAAGTACAGCTCTGATTTTTTTTTTTTAAAAATACACGGCAGTTAGGGGTGGACAGGTTAGATGGTTTTACATATCAATCAACTTCTATATAATGAAATGCTGTGTTTGAAACTGAATCAAAAAAAAAAAAACCCAACAAATTTTGACTATTTGGATCTTATGATTCTTTATTAATTTGATTGTTTTATAAATGCGATTCATTACTAATGTTATTAATATTCCTTTTCCGACTGTCCTTTTTTTAGAAAAAAATTGTTTTTTGATGTAATTATGCATTTTATCACAAACACACATTCATTCTACATTATTTCTACATTGAGGGTACATTGGATTAACTGTGTACCGTTATATGATGTCTATGTTATTTATGCCAAAATGTATAGTTTAACATATTTCTTTTAACGAACAACATTAACCAACTAGAAAGGAAAGTTTAAGTAACCCTTTGATTTGGCTTGAAGACTGCATTTTTGGAAGGGAATTTGTGTGTTTGTGCTGTAGATTTTATAACTCAATAATGTCAATGAGAGGACATTGTTGTTTTTTACTTACCCTTTAAAAATGTCACATGCTTAAAGGTAGGTCAGTTGGTGTGTGTGTATTCATATCAGGTTGGGGGAATAAAATACTAACTCTTTTTATGATGATTGGTCAAAATGAGTTTTTTTTACTTTAGTTACCCTTTACGTATGGCTGCCATAGTAATGGATAAGTAGATCAGTAGTTGTGTGTACCCGTGTCAGGTGAGAGTTAAAAAAACACTTTTTTGATGATTGGTCAAAATTTTTTTTTGACTTTAGTTCCCTTAAGTATGGCTGCAACAGTATATGGGTAGGTCAGTAGCTGTGTATACCTGTATCATGTTGGGGTTAAAAAAACATACAGGGAGATTCAATAAAAGTTCTTATCGTTTAAATGGTGCTATTTTGCCCCAACCAATCGATATTATTTACATTTGAAGCTAACATCTGATTGGTTGGGGCAAACTAGCACCATTTTAATGATAAGAACTTTTATTGAATAACCCTGTAAGTTTTTTGATTATTGATCAAAATTAGCTTTTTTGACTTTAGTTATCCTTTAATATGACTGCTACTACCGTAATGAATAGTGAGCAGTAGGTGTGTGTACCTGGGTCTGGTTATGGGGGTATGTCTTTTTTGCGTTTATAACACAATAATCTAAATTAGTTTTTTTGACTTTAGTTACCCTTTAAATATGGCTTCCATGGAATGGAAAGGTAGGTCAGTAGGTGGGTGTACCTGGGTCTGTGTGGGGGGTTGGGGGTATCACCATTTGTATTTATGAACCAGAAAAAACTGTTTTGAAATATTCACATTTGAGGATTGTTACCATTATAGTCTATGGGGAAAAATGCCGTAATGCTTCCGTGGATTCCTTAGTTAGAAAAATAGCACACTTCACCTATATGCCCCACGTCTGTACCGAATTTCATGTCTCTAGCTCAAAACTGTGAGAGGAGATACGGTCCAAAAAGCGGAGAATAAACGGAAGAAGAATAAGTGAAATAGAAGGAGAGAAGAATGGAGAGGTATAGAAGTATCTATTATAGAGAAGCTTATATGTAGCCGTACTGGAG
This sequence comes from Hymenochirus boettgeri, assembly GCA_019447015.1. Classification (NCBI taxonomy): domain Eukaryota; kingdom Metazoa; phylum Chordata; class Amphibia; order Anura; family Pipidae; genus Hymenochirus; species Hymenochirus boettgeri. The sequence continues at coordinate 278,623,874 of CM033470.1, forward strand.
TACATATCTCCCATATTTAGCATATTTTGTGACAGCCTCTATGTTTGTGATTATATGCTGGAAGGTAGGTCTTTGTTTCACAATATTCAGCCAGAGTTTGACTGTGGGTGCCTCTGTTGCCATTAATCTGAGTACTACACACTTGTGGCATAAAAAAAGAATATGGTTAAGTAGGTATATTTGGTATTTGGGCCATAGTTCACTGTCCAATATCCCCGTGCATTGATCTCTGGGCAGCTGGTATTGGCCGTTTGTGTGTGATGTGAGTATATTTGAATGATTTGATTCACATAATTTGATCTGTGGGCATTCCCATAGGAGATGCCAAAAGTCAGGTATTTTGCATTTAGGGCACATTTTGTGTTTGATGTATATCTTGAGGAGTATCTTGGTTAATAATGTATATTTTTACTTATTTGTTTTGTGCTGTCCGGTGATACTATGGTATGATTCTAAAGTAGTAGATCCATATCCTCTGTGTCTATATCAGGTAGCAGTGCTTTCCATTTACTATCATTTTGGTTACCCCCATCTGATGTACTTGTCTGTAACATCATTGGTATCGTCTGGTTGTAAAGGGGCATAGACTAGAAAGATTTTACTTACCCGCGACTGAGCGATCCCACGACATTAGACAGATCCTGCCGGAACCGCCTTTCCGGTTCTTCTTTGCGACGACATGCAATCACAAATCCCAAAATTTTGTGATCACAAAAAGAACAGAAAAGGCGGTTCCGGCAAGATCGGTCTAATGTGGGATCTCTCGGTCGGGTAAATAAAACCTTCTAGTGTATGGCCACCATTTGTTCTTTTAGTTTCAGAGTCTTGAAGTGAAGAGTTAGTGGGTTTTTTTGTGATTTTTGATTGTATTTGCTGTTTTTGCAAATAACAGTACTGGAAGGAGCATGGTAGTTTAAACTGGGCAGCCAGGCTGTTCAATGATTTAAGTTTATCATCTTTATATATTTGACCAAATCGCTGGATACCATGTTCTGCCATCTCTCTGCTTCTTGAAGTTTTACCAAATGTGGATAATGATGTGGCCACTGTGGCAAATCTGTACATTTTAGAAGTTTTTTGGCTGCTTTCCATTTCTCACATCTACCTTATTATGATGTTTCCGGTGCCTATGATATGTATGTTAGGATCGCCTATATATGCCAATAGGAGCTTTTCACATAAATTGTAGCATGTAATCTGATTGCTCGGGTTCCCCTCCAGTAGCAGCCATTATTTCAGTTAACGGAGTTTGTCCTGCCCAGTAATACAATACGGGAGAACAAGACCCGCATTTATTTTTGTTGCTTGTATTCTCTTGCGTTTAAATTCTAGCTCTTCCGTTACCCCCACAGAAGGGCACAAGAAACCCACTGATAATTGTGAAATTTTTTGTGGGGTATACGCCAAAGCATGATCCATCACATATATATTGACAAGAATAAAGATCTTGATCATATTAATCTTTACTATCACATTCAATGTAGTACCTTCCAGTGTTTATTTATTTTGATAATCTGAGCAACAGTGCTATATTGAGATTGAAGAATTAACCCGCGATTTTTTTAATATAATTCCCAAGTATTTAAATGCTTTAACTATTGGTAGGGAGGTAGTGGTATATTACGAAGAGATATTTCTTCATCCTATGGGAGATATAGTATTTTTCCCAATTTATATATATAACCCTGATATGAGGCCAATTCATTGATCAGTTTAATTTGTGTATTTTGTGTTTTAAATTATTTGCGTATTTCAATTGCTATTGCAAGTAAGGAGGGGGAGAGTGGGTATCCCTGTGTTACTTCTATATACAGAAGGGCTTTGAAAGTTCTCCTTTGATCAATATTCTTGCTTGTGGTTCATAGTATAGTAATTGGATCCATGGGATGAATCTAGATCTGAACCCAAATTGTTTCTTTCAGAACCCCCAAGATCCATTCCACCAAATCAAACCTTTCTTTGCAACCAACGAAAGTACTACATTACATAGTCTACTGAAACCGGTTTCTGTAATTGAGGTAAGTACTGCTTGTAAGGGAGTTGCCACATTTTAACTAATATTTTCTAGTCACTGTTTAAGGGGAGATTGGAATCATGTTACTCTGTGTGTTTTATCTGTTTTTAATAAAAGTTGAAATTGGCCTCAGACTTAAAGATAGAGAGACTACCCAGTTCCATCGCTTTTTGATAGAGTCTGAGTAAGGATCCCTTAAGATGTCAATGTATTTTTTAAATATATCTATTGCACATCAATCCTGGGTGATCTCCCAGGTGTGTAGTGGTTGTATGGCTAACACTATCTTAAGTTGCCATACACATTCGATTTCCCAGCATGTGTGTCGACAAATACATGCTGTGGGGACTGCATACACGGACTCAACCAATCCCCATAGCTGTATGGCCATGACACCAGTACCCAGTCGGATCGTCTCCCTTTACTTAAAGTAAAGGGAGCCAATACTGGGCGACGAAATTTTCCATTGTTCGTAAGGCAGAACGTAAGGCAGACTACGGTTTTCGTCGGCACTACGATCGGTCGCAAAGAGCCCCTACACACTGACGATAATGGTTAAATCCCATTGTTACTCATTATTGTTTAGAGTGTATGGACACTTTTAGTCACTGTCAACTCCATTCTAGACCATTGCGCTGTTCAGTTATAACATGGGTTATGACTTCTAATAAGTAATCCTTGATGTCTTGTCCACTACAAGTAGATTGTAATTTATATGTTATGCTAGAATTTCCTAAAACCTTCTAGAATTGCTGATGGGTCGGCTAGGCCCCCATCAATTACATCTGAATTGCTAGCACTGTAGAGGGTGTGATGTGACTCTTTGACATATATGCTAGCATTTTGGCTGATTGGTGTCCCAAAAAAGCATTGCTTGGTGAAAAAATGGTTTATGAAATCTCATAGTAGTACTCAAAGGCTCTTTGTTCAGAGGTCCAGGTTGTTGTTATCTGTTTGTGTGTTCTGCTTGAAGTGTCTTGCTTGCTTGGGTCTCTTCTGGTATTCTTGTTTTTTTTTTGATATAGGATACTGTTGACTTAGTGTAGTTCCTCCATGCTTTTTAATGTGATCAAACAACAAATGAATGAAATTTCTTAAAAATTCTATCGATTCCCACTCAACTTTGGTCGATTTAGCAACGATATCTATGACAGTTTCTGTCATAAGGCAAAGAAAGAAATTTTCATCAACCCCCATTTACCAATATTTTAAGCTGAAATCTAAGGAAATTGACGCGCAGGGGAAAACCATTGGCTCTATATGCCTAGCTTTATTAAAAAAAAGGGATAGATCTGAAAAGTGATCACATTAAAGATCAATTCACAGACCGATCAAAAGGCTAGATCTTGTCCATTGATTGGATTCCATTGTTTTCTGGTCTGTTAAATATAAGAATTTCTGGTTAATTTGTAACATAAACATCCTTGTCTGATATCAGATTCTTGTATAACATTATTTTAGCCATTAATTTACTTAATTTAATTTTATTTTCTATCAAGAATAAACCACAGTGTAGTCAATTTCCTTTCTTTCAGCCAGTCCACTTTGTCCAATGGATATTTTATAGAAAACAGATGTGGGAATTGTTCACAGGGAAGTGATTTGTTTAGAAAACTAAATATGTGTAAGCTACAGTATATGGTACATCTCAAACTCTTCTGCCAGAGTGTAACTGTCTGGGATTAGTACTTATTTTTCTGCTATGCCAATAAAAGTAACATCTTTTAATATATTTTCTTGGAAAAGTTATTTGATCCTTAAATAGTGAAGTTTACTTAACAGCCTTAAAGCAGAGTTGTGTATGTTGTAAAGTCAATTACAACATACACAAACATATATAAAAAAACCATTGAATCCATAATTAGAGGTAGAATACAATTCTCTGTCCTGTTTGCTTTCTTCCAGGTCCTCCATACACAAGTGCACTACTTGTAAATCAGTGATATCCAAGCTGTGGCCCGGGCCTAGATTTTTAGCTGCTGTGCAGACCCACAGGGTGTGATGTAGGCATGTTGGGGGCAGGGCTTTGCCTGCAGCCAACCATGCATTGGTGTTTGCTAGTATGGCCAGGTTGGTCACCCCTGCTGTAAATAAAGCCTGAATGCCCTCTCCTGAGGTAATCCAGACTCGGATATATATGCACATTAATAGAGGAGAAGGTAAAGGGCTAAGGAATTTGTAGTGTGTTTAACATAGTACGACTGACTTTTCAGGTTAGAGCCCTCTGCTCATTTGTCCTTTGCTATCTTAATTCCATTCATTTTGTCAATATTTTGAATTTACAGTTCAATAAGTTACCTGCTCGCTGCAGATAGTGTGGTTTTATTGCTGATTAGATGGTAATTTACCTTCAGCAATACGTGGTAATTTAAGTACTGCACATAATTTGTATAACATTAATTATTTTAGATCTAAAGGTAATCTGGGACAGAGTTTGATAACTTCCAGATTTAACTAGCACTGCTTTAAAGCTTTCTGTGTTATATTGAAACTGTACATCAGCACTAAGAAACTTGTCAAGACACTTAGACGGTGCCAAAATATTGGTGCCCGCTGGCACCGCCACCCTCGGCGGAGCCGATGTTGCTAGCGCCGCTTCTTTCTTCTGCCATCTACTGTGATGACTTCTGAGCTCCGCGAGGTTAGCAGCTCTTTATATAGGTTTGAAAAAAAGTCCTAATCCGATTCTGATTGGTCAGTTTTTCAATGCTTGGTTTACATGGTTTACATTAACCAGATTTTCCGAACTCTGATTAATGTAAACCATGTTAAACCAAGCATTGTTAAATCGTTAATGTAAACCTGTAACCAAGCATTGAAAAATTGACCAATCAAATCAGAAGTCATCGCAGAGATGGCAGAGAAAGAAGCGGCTAGCAACATTGACTCCGCTGAGGCCGGCGGTGCCAGCAGGCTCACTGTCGACGAAATGAGCCTGCCTGGCATCTGCGACTTTAGTGGTGTTGGTGTCGCTAGCCCGAAGACGTTACATTGGATCAAGACGCTGGTGACATCAGCCTCGTTGAGGCCATCTCTGGAGGTACCCCTGAAAGCCGCAGGGGTACTTCTCGGGGTTAGTGGCCCCGGCGGAGTTGGTGTCACTGGTGGAAGAAAGAAAACATGCCCAATGGTTCTTTTAAGAACTGACAAGGGTCCAGGTTCGCGCTTCGGGATTCCCATCCCAACAGGGCACTTCTTCAGTGTCGCAAGGGCCCTTACAAGGGCCGGGAGGGGGTTCCCGGCTCGAGCTGCAGACCCTTAAGCCCCAAAGGCCCTTCTAGGGCCACAAGGGCACTTGTAGTGCCACAGGGGCCCTGATAGGGCTGGGGGAAGAGGTCGGGGAGGTGGCGAGGGCGGGGTGGGCATATGCCCATGCCCTGCCACCCCCCACATACACCCAGCCCGCCACCTCCTTGTCAGGACGGATGCGACCACCTGCCGTGAAACCCTTCCTAGAAGCCCCTCCCATTCCCCTGCTCCATATCGCCCTGAAAGGATTTCAACTCCCTTTGTGCAATATTTTACTTAGCGCATTGCAAAGAGAGCTCGCCATTATAAATTGACAAAAGCATTATTTTTGCTGCGGCGGTAATTTTAGGGCGTTATTTTCGGCCCTTTATAAATATGCCCCTTAGACTTTATCTACTTTAATGGAAGATGTAAAGATAAACACTGTTAATAGAAGTTAAATGGGCAATACTCTCCCTTCATAAACATTACTTGTTGCAATAAATTTCCCTTCCTTATAAACAGAATCATCCAAGGGCAACCAATGAGATCTACTCACCCAAACATGTGCTATTTTTAGACATTAGAACAGGAATAATCTGAAACATGATGTTGTAAAGACTAACCCCCTTAAGCTTCTGTTTCCCTTGGCTGAGTTCTAACAAAAAGCAGGTCTCTTACAATGATATATATATGTAACAGACTGAAACGTAAGCTGCAACACACGTTTGCCAGGACTCGTACCCGGTGCTGTCCGAAGAATGAGTTATGCGAATAAGATATCAATACGGAGCACTCCGCCGGATTTCTTCAATAAACACAACTTTATCTTCAGAGCTATCAATGCATTTTCGGCTTCTACCAAGCCTTTTCAGGACATCTGAACACATCATATCCTCTTAAGTGTGTAAAGCAATTGGACAAGATGGCCCATAAGTTTTACCAGGGGGCTATCAAGAATATTTGGTATCTGAACAATGGGACGAGCGTGTTATGTGGTGGGGGTGAGGTTAGCCAACAACCGAGTGGTACTACTGGTATTATTAGAAAGCTACTACGAAACTGCCTTACCGTTGTTATGCCATATTCTCAATACTCTAAGTTATCAAAACAGATGTACGAAACATTGGATATTTTGAGTTCCGAGGGGGCTCCCTTTTGATAATGCACAACCAGTATTCGCTATCAGACGGGAGGGGGAAATTTACGGACGCCTGCTAGTCCATAACGTATCCAAACTAAAACTAAGATTGGCCCTGGTTAGGTTAACATCAAGAACCGGCTGTTATAGATCATAGGCAAATCACAGATCCGCTATTAGGATCGCCCTGAATGTGAAATAGCGGATAATAAAATATGTTATGGTGAACATAGCAAAGCACTTTAAATCTTCTCGCCACCACCTCAGTAAAGCTAGGTACACACCTACGATTTTCGTCCTGACCCGACCGATTCATACTTTCGAACGGTCGGCAGGAGGCAACTGTCGGTCGCGTTCAAACAACAGACCAGCTCCGCGATCATCTCACAATACCCGCGACCGATCGTGCGGTCCCATAGAGTACCGCACAATCGGACGAGGTTTTCCACCCTGTCCATCCGTCCTTTCGTCCGATTCGGATGAACGGTCGATCGGACATGGGCACATTCGGATTCGATAATTTCGGTCCGCATCCGACCCTACACTGACTAATTCGGTCCGATTGACCGAATTCTAATCGTGTGTACCCAGCTTAACATGCAGTGAATGCAATAGAAAGCGTCCAAGAGTTGGGGGGACCGTAATAGGCTCCTTTCCCAACGTAAAGTCCATTGGATAGACGGTTGGACACTCTGTCCCCGTGTGGGCTTAACAACAAATATCACAACGTGTTTTTTAGTATGTAATCTCAATGGAAAAAAAAAACCTTTGGCAGATGCCGATCCTGCCCATGATGTAGCCCTTTAAGGTGCAGCCTTTGCCCCTTATGATTCCAAGTACTTAGTAACTTTTGTGACTTATTTTTTTTTTCAATGCTTAAATACTTTGGTATAGCATATACATTGCAGGTTATGTTTTTATGTGTGTCTGGGGAGGGAGGGGTGGTTCAAGGGGATGTTTTGTGAATGTTTTTCTTTTAATGCTTAAATACTTTGTAGCATACATTGCAGTTATGTTTTTAATGGTCTTTGGGGAGGTGCAGGGGTGGGTCCGGAGTGTTTTAATCTCACTTACCTGTGTTAAAAGGAGGATGTACTTATTCGATGTCCTGATGATGGCTTGGTAGAAACCGAAATGCATTGATAGTCTGAAGTTAAATAAGTTAAGTTTTATTGAAGAATCCCACGGAGTGCTCCGTATTTAACGTCCTCTCTATATATCGATTCATCAGAATCCATGACTTAGTACATGAGCATAATGAAGTGCAACAGCTAAATGCAGATTTGTCCCTACCATGTCTCTTCACACATCACACATATTAGGACCCCTCGCAACCAGCCACACAAATTACTTCACAAAACTCATGAACATCTCACTACGTATAGGACCTGAGCTAGGTGCCTTATAATACCGTAATACTATCGAGTTAAACCGACCAGAATTTAAACCGGGTACCCAATTTATCACCTAAAGATACTCATTGCCAAAGTTGTTTGACTCGAGTATACGCGTAGCTTGCTGTCAGTATTGAAATACAACTCCCTAATAAGCCATGCTGGATTGTATTTCCAAACATCTTGAATTGCCAGCCCAACAAACACTTCACTTCGACGTGGTCATTTTTGTCCTCAGGTTAGGAGTCAAGATTCTTGGACAACTACAAACCCCGCATGCTTTATTAGCTGGAATGTCGATTCCAAACCTCTTGAAATGCCAGTGGGGGTGGCATTCAAGATTTGGAAACTACAAACTCCCCAGCATGCTTTATTAGCTGGGGTGTAGTTTCCAACATCGTTGAATGCCACCCTCACTGGCATTCAAGATGTTTGGAAACTACCACTCCCAGCTACATACACGCACTGCTTGGAGTGTAGTTCCAAAACATCTTGAATCACCCTCACCCTCAAACCCAGTTTAAGTTTGTACCTGTGGGCTCTCTTCATCCAGGTCCCCCCCCCTATTTTTTTTTGGGCTCTCCTCCATCCCAAGGGCTTCCTGGGATTTGTTCTGGTAAGTTTTCCTCTCCATTCCGTCCCATGCAGCGTCCTCTCTCCAGTCCGGGCAGCATGGTCCCCTCTCCTTCGCAGCCTCACAACAGTCCATGCTTGGCGCGCCTGCTGAGTCACTGATTGGCCGGGTTGGCGCCGGGCAGTGCGTCTGCCGGCGCGCCAGTACATGACTGATCGGGCGGACTGCCGAATGGAGAGACTCTGATCTTCAAAGGTGAGTGACTCGAGTATAACCGAGTCTGAGTTTTCAGGCTGATTTTTCAGCCTGAAAACTCTGTTTAATACTCGAGTATACTACGGTACCTATAGAGACCAAATACACCTATATGGTGACCGTGGCGGACGGGGAGGTCGACATGAATAAAATACCAGGAGGGCCAAGTGTAGCTATTGTTGTGATTGATAAGTTTCAGATTTAGCTTCAAATTTGCCCAGATACTTGGCACGAATGATGGATCATCGGAAAATTGTTTCATATTGGTACCAACCATTTGATCAATAACTGTCTTGAACAGAAGGCCAACTGGAAGGCCAATAATTGATTGATTGAAAAATGACAAGTGATGAACTGATTTAGCCAAGCACACTATAGCGCTTGGTGAAACATTTTCTAGTTGTCTTGTGCGCTTGTATCTATCCCCTCCAAGATTGTCATGAAACTCAACTTGGAAATGCCGCATCATGGGTAAAAATAGTTGGTGCAACAAAAACTGGCTGAATATATGTACTGAGCAGTAATTAGCACCCACAATCAATTTTGTATTGACCAAAGATGATATATAAATGCATTTTACAAAGTAAAATAAACATATTTTCACATTAAAATATTATAAATGTTCAATGAATTGGTGTGTCCCATGTACCCGTTGATATATAGTACTCCTTTAAGAGGAATATGTTTTAGTATCCTGCATCTGTGCTTCCAGTAGGTTAGCTAGAAGTTATTTTTTTTTCAGTTCTAATTAAAGGACAACTATACTATAAAAATTAACTTTTTAAAATACAAAACGTACCTGGAGCAAGAGAATAAGATTGAATATTCCCACGGGGGGGGGGGGGAGTCCCAATATTGGTGTGTGGTGGTGGTGGACTACAGCACTACATTTTTCATCTGCCAGGTTACTGGTCCTGGGCATTCTATATCTAGAGATGTCAGTGCTGAAGCCATTCAGGAAGGGCTCGTTTCACACTACATCAGTTTGGTATCCGTTTTTTTCAAACGCAGCTTGCGTTTAAAAACATGACAGACGTGAAACCCCTAAGGATTTTCATAATATATTCACACCTGCGGCGTTATAATCCTCCATCTTTCAAAACGCACTGCATGCACATTTCGTCCTTTTTTCATGCATTTTTCTATAGCAAATCCCTGGAATACCACATGGTTTAAAAAATGGATACAACTGTATGAAAAAATGGATACGAACTGACAGAAACACATGCTGTTGTTTCTGTCAGTTTCCTAAGTGTGAACGACGCCGAGAACTGTCGAAAAGCAGTTTTGGTGGCATCCTCGCTGCTCCTAGAAATGATATTGGGAGGTAAGAAGCACAATCCTACCCTCCCTACCCTCAGTTTTGTAACTGTTTTTTAAAAAAATGTTATACCAACACTATAGTTTCCCTTTTTGCGCCATTTTTAAAACTACATTCAGTAATAAACAGGACATTTATGGAAAACCTTAAAGCTTGGAAGTTATTTCTATTTTAAAGAGATCTTTTTTAACTGTATGATGGGATGAATAAAACCCGTTTCTATCAATCTGATTTTTCGGAAGTTCTGACAACTTTCCTGAACTTCCAAAACTTGTGGACTATCGATTTTTTCTCGGGAAATTCACTAATTCATCGAAATTTAAAATTATCGCATTTTCAAAAACAGTCCAGCCACACTGCGTGCCAACGCCCTGTGTAATAAAAGAAGCAATTCCGGCACCCTTTTTGTCATGTGTTTGGAGTGTTAGTAGGGAGAGCTGACAGTGTGAGTTTGGAGAGAGATTTTGTGCTTTTACCAGCTGTCGTTGAGCTTTTTATTATGTGTGGATTTCATGTGGTGGTTAACATCAAAGCCCGGGCCCCCCCCCCCCCCACCTGTCACTATTACCTAAAGCCTGGTTTTCATTGTTTTTTAAAGAGTCTCTAACTGGTGCATATCTGCTAAATCTGGGGTTTAGCATTAGCTGTGGAGGGGTGGACTTCTCCTTTATTTCGCTGTTTTGTTTTTTTTGCACTGGATTATGATAGGCTTCCCAAAGAATTTACATGCTCTGCTTTATGTCAGGGTTTATTCACATGAATGGCTCACCTAATATTAAAGGATAAGTGCACTGTAAAATCAAGTTATGTTCATTTGGATACTGTTGCCATATTTTTTATTCCCCTATGCCCCTTCAGAGCCTACCTTTGTGGCTTGAAAGTTGCTGACATCTCGTCTCTAGCTAGCTTAATAGTTAACTCCGCCCCCCCCCAAGATTTGCAGCTACCTTCTGATTCTTCAGCCTTAAATGCACGGATGTGTGCGCACCTGACTTCATCTCACTATGCACACACGGTGCAGCGAGATGACATCACATGTGCACACATCTGTACACGCACTGACGTCATGTGCATGGAACGAATGGCCTTACCATTTCAGGCTGAAGAAAGAAGTTAACCTTTCAGCTAAGCAGAGACAAGATGTCAGCAACTTTCAAGGCACAAAGCTAGGCTCTGGAGGGGCATAGGGAAAAAAAAATTGGCAACGGTAGTTTTAAAGCTGCAGCTTCCAACTGAACATAACTTGATTTTACAGTGCACTTATCCTTTTTTTTTTCTAAATCAGTTAGCCATTTTTTACATTACAATTTTACGTTATGACTTAAATGGCATGTCCTCCCCCAAAACTAGAATTTAACCCACTACTGACCCCACTACTGGCCCCCTTACTCCTCTGCTCCAAATGATTCTTCTGAAGTGTCTGTTTAAAGTCCCAGAAAGGGAAGGAGCTGTCTGTGTGTCATCCGGTGCCTGCTACTTAATTGTCCTCGTTGAGGACTCTGGCATGGGGCAGGGGAGCTCTCGCCCCTCCCTTTCTCCTACCCTCCAGATCCCGTAATGCAATGTAATCCTCTACAGTAAAAAGGCTTTTCTGCAGCGTAGGGTACCCCAGCCCACCCCCAACCTCCATGTTAGTTTTGTAAAATAAGCTCTGGCCCCTGTTTGCAACTTCCAGAAGCAGAGAGCCGAGGGAACAATCAGCGGTAAGTCTTTTTCAGGAGCATACTTTACAAAACTAACGAGGTGGTTGGGGGTGGGGTACCCTACACTATGGCAAAATGTTAGTTTCTGGGGAGGAGATACCCTTTAAAGGCCAAAATATTACCAGGTGCCTTTAGGAATGGGATTTATGTATGTCTGCAAAGCCTATTTACTGCTATTAACATTTTCTTACTAAATTTTTCTTTACATATATACAAATTAACACATCTAATGTAATTCACTAGTTGCCCCAAGGTTTATAAGAGAACTTGACTTTTGACTTTTTGTTTCAGCTGCTACAAGCGATATTATAAATCATTTGCAGCCAATGGCTGTCATAAAAAGGTTAAGAAAAGATTGCGTACCGAGACTCTGCAATCGCTTTATAATATTGTGAACATGATTGTGAACTTTAAATCCATATTAGCGTCAGATGCATGGGTTACGCAAAAATCACCCGCGCAAAGTTATAGTGCTGGATTTTAACACCAGCAAATAGCCGACGTTAAAATCCGCACTTAAGAAATTCGCAAACGCGATAATGAATATCGAAAGGAGCATTTTCCCAGAGCAATAGCGTCTCTGGGTAAATGAGCCTGTATATCTTTTAATAGTGTTTAAATTTGTCTGGGTACATTTATTTAGCGATGTCACTTTTACATTAGCATGACATCATAATTTTATACAGATTTGAATTTTGATCCCAAAATTTGGATTTTAATTCAAAAAAGCATCACACTTGGTGCAACTTCTTTTTTTTAATTATTATTGTGGATATATATAGCACTAACATCTTCCATAGCACTGTATACATTCACATCAGGCCCTGCCCCGAAGAGCTTACAATTTAAATGACACTTACAACCTATCAGTATGTCTTAATGATTGTGGGGGGAAACGGAGTGCCCGGAGGAAACCCACGCAAGCACGGGGAGTATACAAACTCCTTGCAGATGTGTCCAAGGAGTTCTGCACTGCAAGGCATCAGCGCTAACCACTGAGCCACCGTGCTGCCAACTTCTTATTCTATATCTTTTAATAGTGTTTAAATCTGGGTGCAATTTTTTTGAGATGTAACTATGACATTATCATGGCATCATCTTTTTGTACAGATTTAGATTTTGACCCAAAAAAGTATTATGCTATATCTTTTAAGTGTTCAAATGTATATGTGTATTTTAATAGTGTTCAAATGTGTCTGTGTCTGGGTGCATTTTTAGTCATGTCACTATGACATCAGCATGACATCGTTCATTTTAACAGAATTTAAATTTGACCCTAAATAGTATTGCAAAATGTGTCTATGTGCATTCTTAGTGATGTTACTATGACATTAAAATGACATCATCATTTTGCACAGTTTTGGATTTTTAATTAAAAAAGCATTACACTCGGTGCAACTTCTTATTCTATCTATTTTAATAGTGTTCAAATGTGTCTGGGTGCATTTCATGTTATCAGCATGACACAATTTTGCAAAGAATTGAACTTTGCCCCTAAAAAGCATTGCATTTGGTGTGATTTCTTATTCTATATCTTTTGTTTGTTCAAATGTCTATTTACATTTTTAGTGATGTCACAATGACATCATTGTTTTGTACAGAATTGAATTTTGACCCTAAAAAGCATTGTGTGCTTAGTGCATCTTCTTATTCCATATCTTTTAATAGTGTTCAAATGTGTATGTGTCTGGGCATATTTTAGTGATGCCACTATGACATCAGCATGACATCATCATTTTGTACAGATTTAGATTTTGACCCCCAAAAGGATTGCACTTCGTGCTTCTTCTTATGCTTTATCTTTTAAGTGTTCAAATGTGTATGTGTCTGGGCATATTTTAGTGATGTCACTATGACATCAGCATGACATCATCATTTTGTACAGAATTTACTGTTGACCCTAAATAGCATCACACTTGGTGTGATTTCTTATTGTGTATCTTTTAATTTTGTTCAAATGTGTCTGTGCATTCTTAGTTATGTTACTATGACATCTGCATGATATCATCATTTTGCAGTTTTGGGTTTTTATTCAAAAAAGCATTACACATGGTGCAACTTCTTATTTTATATGATCTCACTATGTTATCAGAATGACATCATCATTTTGCACAGTTGTGGGTTTTTACTTAAAAAAGCATTGCACTTGGTGCAACTTCTTATTTTTTATATTTTTTTACCCAAAAAAGATTTTGACACAAAAAAAGCACTTAGTTTGTCTTTTTATTCTATATATCTTTTAATAGTGTTTAAATGTGTATGTGTCTGGGTGAATTTTAGTGATGTTACTATGACATCACCATGACATCATAATTATTTTGTACAGAATTAGATTTTGACCCTATAAAATTGCACTTATAATAGTGTTCAAATGTGTCTATTTACATTCTTAAAAGGGAACTGTGGTCCAAAAATGACTTTAGGTAAATTGCTAGGAATTGTTATCCTGAGAATTTTTGCAATTTATTTCCATTGTTTATTTTGCATAGTTTTGAAGATATTAACATTTTGTGTGTGATATGGCAGCAGCATCACCAGGTCCCCTGCACTTCCTGCTTCCTGCTCTGAAACCATATCAGTCAATCTGCCCTGTGTCTCCTCCTCCCCTTTGCAGCCCCCTGGTCTCTCCCACTCATGGACCCCATGGTCCAGGACCACTAGAAAGAGGCAACACTAGAAAGCAGCCATAACATCATAGATTGCCAGTACTCTGAAATATGACAGTTATAGAGTCTGTGGAGCTGCCTTTGAATTTTGTGTTTTGTTCTCGTTTAATGGAGGATTTTTTATAGCTTTATATTTCCATTAAAATTTTGTGTGAACATTTCACTCAGGTGATGGGTTATTTTTTTTCCCTGGATATCCAAAGAGTAGAAATAAATTAATCTGTAACACAAACTGACCTCTAATAGCCAGTTAGCCACGCATTAAGGGCGACAATTGTGCTACTATATGGAAATGGGTACTCTATATGAATAAATATAAGTTCAGGGTTTTTAGAAATAGACAATGCATGGAGGGGGATAATGAGGATTCCCAGTCTGCAATAACCTAAAGACTAGTCAAAGCCCTTCCTTATCTGATCTACAACATTCCTGGCTTCAGTGATTTGCTCCACACGCTTCTTTAGCCTTGCTGGTTTTATTTCTGTCTGGCCCACTCTGCTCTGCAAGTTTTCATAGCCATTTTAGTTTAAATCCTCACTGCCCTCATGATTATATAGACTTATTAATTTATAGTGTCTGGCACGAATACAGATTCTCTCTTTCTCCATTTGCTAAGAAGGATAATAGAAGGATAATAGATGCAGGGGCAATATCACACTAAAGGAGGCAGGGATGGGTAGATATGAAATAAAAAAGCAATGCATATTTTAGGGTGAGTGCAGTCATATCCCACCATACATTGAATCTGTTTGCTTTCTATTTGGAGCATTGGTGTCCTTGTAGACATATTTACTGTGCTCCACTGTGTCTATCCATTTATCCAAAATATTTTCTTATTTCCACCTTCCTTCAATGTCTATGGTAAGGAGGACAAATGAATGTTAAATGAATTAACAGGGAGATTCAATAAAAGTTGTAATCATTCAAAATGGTGCTAATTTTGTCCCAACCAATCAGATGTTAGCTTTCAAATGTTAAACAAGATCTGATTGGATGGGGCAAAGTTAGCACCATTTTTAAAGATAAGAACTTTTATTGAATCTCCCAGTTAGTTTTTTTACTCTTAAATTGCTATATGCACAAAGGTAATGTTCTTTCCAGACTTGGAACGTTTCGCAATAGCAATGTGTGTGTTTAGGTTTAGAGTTTTAGAGTGCATTCCTATGTTTCAGAATGGAGTGATGCTACCATGATCTCTTATATAAAGTATGCACTTCAAGTAACATCAAGGTGTACTGACACAAAGCCCTCACATCTCAATAGAAATGTTATCAACCATAGAGAACTGTGGAAATGAAGAGCAGTAAGCATAATTAGATTTGTTTTATATTATTAGTTTTTTTGCATTATCAATACAAATGATCAGGCCCCTGTATATCTAAATTGTACCTTGTGTTCATTTGTTATTTAACTAAGTGGAACTACAGCAAACTACAAGCATTGCTTTTTATATCTGAAAACCTTTTAAACAGAATTTTTTTTGTCATAATTTCCTTTACCGCTTAAAAGAACCAGTTGCAAAAATGTCGTGGGAAAGGTTGAGCAAGTATGTAAAACTAGCTACTGTATGCACTAGGCTAACAGTACTGGCAGCGAAGGTAGTGATCAGAAGATAAGATTTTACACTTTTACAATAGCACACTTTTCTCGTCCCACAAAGTATACATATTGTGCACAAATTGCTGGCTGCTATCTAATGCCATGGAATTTTATGAGTTTGTGAGTCACACTTGTTTGTAAGTAGAATTCACATAATCAGATTTCTTTCCATGTCTGAAGTTTTAATTATGTTCAGTTTGGTATTCTGTGCCACTGCAGAAAACCACAGGGAAAATAGTAGCCAAACTGGTACTTCCTAATATGTTTATCCTATTTTGTTTATGGGACTTCTTAATTAGATAATCAACTCAAATAAAATCTGGGTCCTGCGGCTACGTTTAGAACTGGGCAGCTCAAATTATTAAGCAGAACAAGAGGTAGGAACACATAATCTTACCTCCTCAACAAACGTAGGTATAAAATTTTATATATTATGAAATGACTATGCCAGAGCCACGGCGGACGATGGAAGAGAATGTAAGTATTATATCTCTGGCTGGGAGCTGATTTAAAGCTTTTCTATAAAATGATCTTCAGCTTTTGGGGGGTAATCTACAATACATAGATTTTTGCAGAGAGTGGTGGACATTCCCTTTAAGATGTTCTTAAGTAAAAAATAAATAAATAAATACATTTTTGGACTTACAGTTACATTCTATTTTTACTTTTTACTTTGTAACCAGGATTATTTGGTAACTAATTAAATGTTTAGTATGTTCTCCACTAGTATAAACAACATTTGGGAATTCAGTTTTATTGAAAAAACAGGAGGTAATGGAGCTGTGTCTTACCTCCTGTTCTTCAATAAAACCTGCAGGAGCCAGGAGAGAAGGTAAGCTAGTTACCCAATTGATTGCTCCTCCACAAGTGCGATGTGCATGCGCATAGAATACAGAGTCCGACGGGACCTGTCATACTTTGCGACGGAGGATCGATCAATCCCAAATTTTGTTTATACCAGTGGAAATACACTTTAATTCATGTTACTGTGCCATGTATAGGCCGTCTGCTCTCAGTTTAATTGGCATCCAAGAGATATTTCTGTAATTAAAGGAACTCTCCAGCCTAAAACACAATTAATGAAATGTCTTTCTATGTCATTTTTAACAAAAGCTATAACTGTTTGTATACAAAAAGATCTTTGCATACATGTTACTGGTGTCTGTTTAGTTTCACACAGAGCATGCCCAAGCTCGCTGAGTTGTGGGAGGAGGCAGTAGTAATTGCAGTGATTTATGTATTGTTCCCAGACAATATGTAATTTAAGATAACCTTAAATAAAGAATACAAATTAGTTTTATAATTTTACAATTCTCTTTATACAGTCAAGTAATATTATATTATTATATAGAATATAAATATATACATTATCCAGTTATTTATGAATTACAATATATGGCACAACCTGGATATTTGTAAACATTTATAATGTGTGTTACTGTGTTTAATACCATTTTCATGTTTTATTGCAGGCAAATAGACGATGTAAATGTAAAACTGTAATTTCTTGGCTTAGTGTACCCATATAAGATTCAAATAACTCTAGTTATTCTGTATTATTATGTTTATTATTTATTACGAACATATTCCCCTACACATGCTATACCGAGAAGGCAACATACCATTTATTGCTGGGTGGCCCATGCAAGCTGACTTTTACATTTCCTGTAGGAGTTCATTAGGGCTCATTTACATTTGGAAAATAATTTAAAGGGGATGTAAAGGCTGATAATCACTTTAAAGTGTGTAATGTCCATGTTTAGCTGAATAAAACAGTGTTTTAATTGCCTTCAATGTTTAATATGGCTACCGAGATACTGAGTCAAAATTAGACAAATCTTCTTGTAGAAGGAGCGCCTTAATGCTTTTACATTCTTGACTCAGATGGTTAGGATGGTTAAAACAATCTGGGTTAGGGATTTATAAGAAACTGCAGTAATGTCTGGTGCTTCTTCTACTAGAAGAGTTGGAATTTTACAAGCTGTTTTCTAGAAACCAGATGGAATGTAAAAGAAAATTACACACACACACACTTTTTGAAGTACCCAGGGTGAAGATCTTAAACTCCTAGCTCCACAACCCAGATATACCTTATATCTGCCACATTAAAGAGTATGTCCACAGTTTTCTTTTATATGTTACTAAATTATATTCAGTACATCTCAGGAAGGTAATAGGCATCGCTTTTGCCTTTGTTGTAAATGAAATGCATTTTGCTATTTATTAAAAAGATAAAGTTAACATGTGTTAGTATTTACAAAAGTCTTTTTGTCACCACAAAGAATGAACATTTCTTCAGATTTGTTTCCTTGAACATCAATTCAAATTAAGAATAGAATTAATCTAAATAGCACATATGAAGATGCATATAGTTAACCTTTTGTGATCTCTAAACTTAAGCTACGTGATCTTCTACTTTTATATATATGTGCAGGGAGATTCAATAAAAGTTCTTATTGTTAAAAATGGTGCTAATTTTGCCCCAACCAATCAGATGTTATTTAACATTTGAAAGCTAACATCTTATTAGTTGGGGCAAATTTAGCACCATTTTTAACGATAAGAACGTTTATTAAATAACCCTGATGGTGTACTAATGACATTGTGCATCATAATGAAATATTAAAGGGGAAATCCAACCTAAAAACATAAAACTGGTCACTTGTCAGTAACCTGCCCTCAACCAGAAACTGATCTATTTAGCACTAGATGCATTCAGTGACTTAACTAGGAATTACTGGACCCCCAAGAAAAACTATGATAGGGCCCCTTACCATGCTATATCCAAAGTTTTTTTTTCTGGGTGTCTATATCTGTCATTGGAAAAATAAGAACATGGGCCCCCTTGGATCCCAGGCCCCCCTGAAGTTGCTTTCCCTGCCTCCCTGGTATTTACACTCCTGCATGCATCACTACCAAATATTTAAGGGTAATAATTGTCTCCATTCTGGCCATGTAAGATGGCTCCTCCCTCCATGCAGTCAATCAAGGCTATGACTGCTGACATCGCAACAAATTATTGACTGCTGTTTCTCCTGCTGCCTCCTCTGCACATGCTCAAGCTTATTTAAATCTCATTGATCAGAGGGAGGAGGCAGAAAGCTTTGCCATAAAGGAATATCTGTTTACAAATGCATATAATATACTGGTAAATATAGCAGTTGGGATTGTGGTCAGATAACTGACAAGTTACCAGTTTTTTATTTTAAGGGTGGACATTCCCTTTAAAGTTCGTGTCTAAAGTGAATCAAAATATTTAAAGTTGATTATGTCACTTGTTATGTTAAGATACAACTATTCTGTACTTAATAACTTACAAGATATTTCATAAATCAATATCAAAGGACCTGGCCTGATTGTTTTTTCAATATTATACCCCTATAATGAAAATTAAATTTGTTTTAGTTTTATTAGACATTTTTGTTGAATCAGTCTAAAAGATTTACAATTGATCAGCGTGAACGGCCAGCATTAGGCATATTGTTATTTGCTATGTAAACTGGTTAGAAAATCTCAAGAGCTAAAGTCCACTGTATATGTAAGAAAACATTTTTAACAAAGGCAAGCTGACAGTAATTTCTATATAAATATACGTAAATGCTGTCTACTTAATTAATGTGCATAAAGTTTTTTGAGTGTAGGATAAAAACTATTTTAGTGCCTTTAGATGTGGAAAACATCCGTAATTCCGTGATCTTAGACCTTAGGAGTTAAGCATTTCCCTGGTAAACTACTCTGGCTTAGCTTGGGATGATTGGTGCTTTTAAAGCTTATCTGGAAAAGCGATCATTAGTCGTTCCTACAAATCCTTCTGCTTTATCTGTAAAGCATCTTCATTTTTCTTTAGCTGCCTAAGTTTAGATTACCGGTAAGCAAATCCAAAAATAAGCTTTCAGGTTTGCTTTTGTACTTGTGTAAGTATTAAATAGATTTGATATAGAAAGATTCTCTGGCTTTCCTGAAGTGATTTTGCAACATTCTTTTGAGTGATGATTGCTCACAGAGCTTAAAGTTCTGCCCTTTGAAACCACATTCAGCAAAATAAGTTGCAAAGTCCAACCAGTTAAAACTTCTAGCTGTCATTGTTTTCTTTCTATAGAAAATGTCATGCACCATCACGCCAAGGATCCAGAGTAGATGGTATAGACTTATATGGTGGAAAACTGAATGAAATATCTTCCCAGATTTATATTCATTACTTAGTAGCCTTTTAAATATTCATCCTATATGATATCCATTACATTCACTCATTATAGAGCCCTCTTACTGTTTTCTCCTCGCAATTCAACCATTTCGCCAGAGGAATCTTGCAGAGGAAACTGCACACCGTAATGGCTTTGTTCCATTACAAAGTCATCAAGCTTTTTTTAACCTTGGCCAATGTATTTTTTTCATTCTTAGCGTCCTTGATTAACCTGACAATTTTATTTTTCTGTTTTTGTCGTTTTTTTTAAATTATGAATGAGCAAACTGAAACTGATAGGAGCATTTTGGAGCAATAAAAGTTTTTTTACTTGCTGCAGTTAGATAACATCTAATTGTTTGCTGTAGTTTAATAGCACAGGGAAACTTTTACACCTTTTATGGCATCCGACCCTTTAGGTTCATACACACGTGCGATTGCGGAGTCTGACCTGTGATGTACGATGTGTATGCATGGCTGGTTTCGGCCAATAATCGTGCTGTGTATGGGCACTTTGTCGGGCGAAACTGACGTTCGGATGGGGCTTGTTGCCCAATCTGCCAGGCGGATCTTCAATGAGCCCCGACTGAATGGGCACTTTGACCAACTAAGTGCCCATTCATGGCACGATTATCAGCCGAAACAGCTGTGCATACACATCGTGCGTCATGGGTTGGCCCATGCGATCACATGTGTGCATGAGGCTTAAGTCTTTAAAAGTCAATTAAACTGCTGAAAACATCCCCCATCCCTTAATAGTACCCAGGGTGAGAGCCGTTACCACTAGGATTACCTTAGTTCCCCTAACAAATCCTTCAAAGTTTTGATTGTTCTGCTGGTATGGCCCCACCCCCTTTGGAGTCTAGGACTGTAACCAGACTGATCAATGGGAAGACATGCTTGTTTGGGGGACGGTTTAGGTCCTTACCCTGTGTACTATATAGGGGTGGGGAGTTGTGCGTGGATATAATGGAGACTATAGTTCACCGTGAAGAATGCCAAGGGTTCCCGCTGTTTTTATAAATTCTTCCCAGACTTGTCTGTAATGCATTTAATCAGTAATTAGCTTACTGGATTATCTGGCCTTTGAGCAAGACCTTTTGTTTATTCACATTACACATTGGTTCCCATTCCCTAGCCTCTGTCATAAGTCCATCTCTGTTTTTCCAAGTGATGTGGGCATTGAAACACAATCAAACATATATATTACATTAGCCTATGTAATTCTGTTAATCAAAATATCTTTTGATTTGACTTTGTGGTGGTTTTTAGTCTCTTGAGTCTCAAACTGCCCTACTACTTAGAAAGGAAACCATTACTTTGAGTAAATTACAGCTATATAAGAAAACCTCTAAATGTTTCTGCACAAGGTGGTTTTACCCTTGTCAATTTTATTGTATATTGCAGGACATATCACAGGAAACTCCCAACTGTGCATGTGAGTACAAAGCTATGCTGTGAGCTATTGAATCAATGTAAAACCTATATTTTTAATATTTTACACCTAAATCTCCCCTTTGCCACAAAATTACCTTGCTCCACGTTAAACAAAGTTTTTTTTGTTCACAAAATCCTCCTCTAAAATTTAACAAACTACTTACCTTACTCCTCTGCTCCTGCTCCTTATGGTTGTCCTGCAGTGCCTGTTCAAAGTCCAATAAAAAGGGAAGAGTATTAGCTGTCTGTGTGTCATCCGATCCCTGCTTCTTCCTTGTTCTATTAGAGGACTCTGGCATGGACAGGCCTCCAAACCTATGGTTTCCTTCGGGCTGCTTTATCTTCTAGCTATAAAAAAACTTTTCTGTAGTGTATGGCACCCCAGCCTACCCCCAACCGCCATGTTTGTTTTTTAAACAAGCCCCAGAAATTGACTTACCATCCTTGGTTCCCACGGCTCTCTGCATAGCCGGCAGCTGCATATGGCATTGTCTGACTCTCAGGCAATCACAGATGCGGCTGCCGGTCTGGCCCCTATTGCTGTAGCAATAGAGCAGAAAGCTGAGGGAATGAAGGATGGTTTTGGGGCTTTTTTCAAAAATAAACATGGCAGTTAGAGGTGGCCTGGGGTTCCCTACATTACAGAAAAATATAATTTTGGGGGTGGAGATAACATTTAAATCCTTTCTGATGATCCTCCTTATATTACTTTTCTTATCTCCCTATATTTCCCTGCTCTTCCCCTTCGCTCATCACAGAACTATCTCTTATACAGACCCCCCATTCACACCTCCTCCTCTCACCTAAAACCTTTTTCTCTTATGGCTCCCGTCCTCTGGAATTCTATTCCCATCTCTCTTTATCAAGATACTTCAATAAACAGGTTTAAATTTAACCTCTCAGAGCACAGCGAAGCATAGAATTGTTAAATTAACACTGCACACGTTTTTACTATGGCACTTCTTACCCTTCCCTATGTATCTCTATGTTACCCACCTAATCACACTGTAAGCTCTACGGGGCAGGGACCACTTTGCTCATGATACATGGTTCAAGTACTTTATTAATTTTGATGCACATATTTATAAATGCATTGTACAGCAATGTATCACCAAGTTGCACTATATAACTAAACATATATCTACAAATGAAAATAAATGCAAGAGCAGCACTTCACATCAGAAAAGGTATGAAATTGGTGCACGCACAAATGTGGATAACCTGCAATCCTCTAATCACAATAGAAAAAGAGCCAAGTGCAGCACTCAATAGAATCACTGTTTTGGGACCATCCAATCTTTTCTCAAGCCATAATGCAAATCTCTTAAGCTAGGTATACATCTAGCGATTTTTCCTCCTGACCGACTTTTTCGATACTTTTGACCGGTCGGCCAGGAAGAAGGACTGTCGGTCGCGGCAAAAGCAGCCGCGTCCGACAGTTACCACGACCGATCGTGCGGTCCATAGAGGACCACACGATCGGACGGGGTTTTCCACCATGTCCGATCGTCCTTTCGTCCGATTGGGACAAACGATCAGTCGGACATGGCTACATTCGGATGCGATAATTTCGGTCCGATCGACCGATACACTGAACTATCAGTCGATCGGACCGAAATATCTCATCGTGTGTACCCAGCTTTATATTATATAAATATATTTATATCTCCATAGGAGATTGCATTGAGTTTTTAGGAGCTACCAATGTGGTGGGGGGGTATAGGATATTACATATAGGAAGAACTTTTATTGAATAACCCTGCATATGTTTGGAAACTACAACTCCCACCATGTTTTAGTTCTGCTTACCAAAGCCTATGGCAGTTAAATGTAAAGTTTACATGCTACATAATATACATTAAAATCTCAGAGGAAGACTGTTGTCCAGAGTGCTGTGAAATACAGTGAACGCCAGTAATGCTTATGTCCTGTGGATGTGGCCTTCTCCTACCTTGTCAATAAGCCGGTGGCCATTTGCCCTGCATCCTCTGCGCTTCTGGATGACCTCCCTACTCAGCGCCAGGAAGTGAGAGGAAATTAAAAAAAAAAACACATAAGATTCTACAGAACACCAAAGATCTTACATAAATGGTTCCTCAGTTATTCACCTCTATGTTGGAGAAAATGCAGAAATGAGCACCTATGGTACACATATGGTGGTCATGTCCTAAAATAAAAAAAAACTTTGGTTCAAAATATTTGACTTCCTCAATACATTAACCTGAATCAATATCCCACCCTCACCCGAAATGGTTCTATTAAACATAAATCCATATACCCAAAAAATACAAGCACAATAATGTATCATGTTTTCTCAATAGCCAATAGCAATTAATTTAAATACACAAAATGTCCTCATATAGGTAAGTTGACACTATGATGTGGATAATCTACTAAGAGTATAGTTGCTAGTAAAGATCTAAAGTGGAAAAAATGCAGTCACAGACCATTAAATGGGTTAAAACAATAGCATCCTAGTTAGGGCACACTCAATACAATTGCTGAATTAGAGGCTTGAAATCATGGTGGAAAAACGACTGAATTAATTTTCCTTTGTACTCCCCACAGACCAAGTTAAAAAGATGAAAAGCTAAGGAGGGTATAAAAAAAAGCCAAGAAAGACATGGGGTCAGACTAGGAGTCATTTCGAAACTCATCACGGAAATTATACTGCAAAAAAGACAGAGAAAAAAAGTAATACCTTACATTTGAAAAAGGTACTTTTGGGTAGACCACAAGCAGCGTTAAAAACAGAAAGCTGGTACCTGCGTTAGTTGATTGTCAATGTACAGGAACATTCATTGCAGGTCTATGAGAGGCACAGGTCACAGCTAATATCCTTCTGTGTGATTCATGAAAAAAAATCAGCAAAGGTAAATGTTACTTTTGTATACGCAGCTTTTTCCATGCTATCATTGAAACCTTGCATGGTTGTTTGCTTTTTACTAAATTATTTAGTCAACAAGATGTTGCCTTTCATTAAGAGGAAAACAATGGTCCAATAATAAACTGCTCGTGTTGGCAAACACACAGGAAGGCCATGCAGAAATGTAGAAATAGGCTTTCCTACTTTCCTCAGGAATGGATTCAAGTCCACTTCTAAGCCATAGTTGTCTTCTTTATACTGTATATTTACAGATATGTTTTATAGCACATATAATAGACATAGGCTCTCTCTCTCCTTCTGTCTAATTTTCTCTCGCTCTACATTGATAGAATACAGTATGTATGTATGTATGTATAATTTTATTTATATAGTGCCAGATTGGTACCCAGTGCTGTACATTATAAAATACAGAGTATACAAACAGGGGGATAAATGCAAACCATTATACAGATAAATTAAATTTACATTAGTAAGGTTTCAAATGTTAAGAATACATATATATAAAATAAGTGTGGTATGCCTTGACATATCAGGAAAAAGATCCCTGCCCTGCAATAAGTAAGAATACAGTATTTGTAACACAATGCTTCAGCAAATCTCATTTTTTAGATCATTTAAAGTACTTTAATACAGGACTAGGGGCTGCATTTCTGTAAGTAACTTGCACTTATGTCTGATTTTGGAACAATGGAACAATATTATTTGGTTATAGTTCTTTCGGTATTAGTGTGGATATGTATAGTGTGGTTGTACATTCTTGATGCCATGACATTCTTCAGTCCTTTGTTTAGGTGCATTGTTTGGAAACAATATTATGTTTATATGTAAAACCACTTAATAAAGATACAGTATGTGGAGTATGGTTAATTTACGGCAGTCTACATATTTTCTATACAACATATAATATCGGTTTGAAATATCCTAATTCTCTCAGTGTGCCAATACCAAATCTATAATTACAGAAAATTCTGACCAGATATGTCAAGAAAAAAACAAAACAAAAGAAGCCTTAGAAAGGATTTTCAGGGCAATAAACCAGAAACGAGAATTTGGAAAACAAAAGTATAATAAATATTATATCCCTCCCAGCATCTGTAACAGGAAGATAAACAAACAGTACTGGGGGATTTTAAAAAATCCCCCTACATGCCACAATACAGATTGTACAATATTGCAATATCCTGTCGGATCAAGTGTGTCCGATCATCTGATGTTTTTGTTTTTCGTCACTTTTTTGACCAATAACGATCATTTGATACCAGAAATATACAATTGTTATTGTTGCATGCTAGGTGCACCTTATTTACAGTGTATGGGGCCCCTTCGATACAGTGTATGGGCCCCTTAGATACAGGGTATAGGACTCCTTAGATACAGTGAATGAGGGCCCTTAGATACAGTGTATGGGCTCCTTAGATGCAGTGTATTAGAGCCCTTAGATGCAGTGTATGTGGCTCCTTAGATAGTGTTTGGGCCCCTTAGATACAGATGTATTGCTTGCTTTCCTAGCTTCTTTTCACACAGAGATACACCTCTGTGAAGTCAGTGGAATATTTTACTATAGAAAGGCCGTCATGTGGCTTGAAAGGGGACCAATCATTCTTAAATGTGATGTTATGTTAAGGGAAATAGGTTCATACATCACAGCTGCCGTGATTGCAGGAGACTCCAATTTCCAACCACTTAAATGTACATTCCAAAAGTGTCTAAATGAGGGTGGGGCTGAGGGTTGATTTGAGCAGGATGGAATGGGCAGGATAGAATGGGATTGTGCTGCCAGCTGGTATAGGAACAGACTTCACTGACTGGCACAGTAAAACATTACTGATAGACTGAGTTTAGTCTTTGCATATCTATACAATTCAACCCCCTAAAAAGCAGCAAAATTGGCATAGCATGTCATAAGCCCCAACAAATTCTATGGCCCCATTATTTAGATCTGACTCAGAGGCATTGCCATTAGGGGTAGAACCACTTTGGGGCCCAGGGCATTAGGTGTAATCCGAGCAGCCACTGTTAAATACGCAGAAAGGGGGAACCCAATCCTTCTAGTTATACCCCCAATAAGTGTGTCAATTGTGAATATTGTGCATGCTATTAAAGGGTCTTTTTTGTTGTTGATATTTTGGCTGTCTGGGCCCTGATCTGAAGAGGGGTGTGTGTTAATTCTGGGTTTTAGTTCCAAATCTGGCATCAGTCCCATTAATCTGACTGGCATGCTCTTGTACAATTAGTGTTGTTACATTAGACAAAAAAAAGGGAGGGCCCTTATGCGCTACTAGTGAACGCTCGGCCAGGACAAAACAGGCATGGCCGACAGTTTGCGCGACCAGTCATGCCATCCCATTGAAAACCGCATGATCAACTGTTATTTACCAGCATGTCTGATCACCCGTTTGTCTGATCCAAACCAACGACACTGGGCGTGGATGCATCTGAAACCAGCACAGATTTTTCGTCCCGACTGACCGATAATTCTATGTATTCTAACATTTTTGATATAAAAAACAAAACCAAAATGGAAGCATGTTATATATGCCCTAACTGGGTGACATATTTGACAATTCTAATCAAAACACAAGAGTTTTTTGGGGTTTATTGAATCCAACCAAGGCATGCTGCGAGTTATTGTCTTTAAACATCTGGAGTGCAAAGTTTCAACATCACAGAAATGTTAATGATATGCAATGGTAACCAAAATATAGTATAGGGGATTGGCCGACCGTGCGACTATGAATGGGGCCGAACATATTGGACCCCTCTACTTAAAGTTAAGGGAGCCAATACTGACCAGAAATTTTCTGTCAAGAATGTTGGACAGCTATGCAGACGGCCAAAGTTCGTCGGCCCTAGCATATTGACGATACTCTGCAAATCCATTAAAACAGATGCATCATGGTCATTGAGATACTGCCCATTCCTACTATAGATCATGTACCTTTGTTCTCCAAGCTCCCTGTGCCAACTTCTTAGCCATGCATTAACTTTGCTAATGCTCACAATGCTTTATATTAATATTGTACCCTAACTCAATCTTTATAGCTGCATCATATTTATATATGGAACGTTAATAACGTTAATAAACACGGTTGCAATATATTATTTATCAAAATTACTTGTTTGTTATAATCTAAGTAGTTTGCCTGCTTGTCAATAGTGCCAGCATGCCCAGCACCTCCCCAAGAATAATCCGCATATTTGTTATTTTCTTTTTGTTATCCTTTTGGAATTTGTTTGGGCATTTCCTGTTAATATACATTATTTAGGGCAGTGGTAAATCAGTGTTAATTAAACCAATTAAGTGGACTGCAGTCCTTGAACAAAAGTTAGTGCTGCTAAGAAAGTTAAAGGGCATGTCCACCCCCAAAACTTAAATTTAACCCACTACTGGCCACACTGTGTAGTGTTACAAAATCCTTACCTTACTCCAAATGGTTCTGCAAGGTCTAGCAAAAGTCCCAGAAAGTGAACAGTAGGAGCCTGTCTGTGAGTGAAAAGGTTTCCGATTCTGACTTTCCTCTGAGAGGTTTCTGGCATGTGCAACTGCAAAGGAGTCCCTCCTTTGCCTCTAAGCCAATCACAGACGCTACTGCCGGTCCGGCCCCCTGTTTGCAATTTGCTGCGATCAGAGGGCCGGATCAGAACGCCCTTCGGAACCAAGCTCTGTAAGTACCTTTCTGTACATTCCTTTCCTTTTTTAATGTCCTTATATTTTTGCCCATTATAAATCTGCACAAATATTTAGAACATTAATATGCTTTAGAAACCAATTTTTTCTGGTGTAGTTCAAAATATAAAACTCCCAGAAGAATAAATGCTTCAGTGTACTGGATTTCTGTCATATTCTTTATATGCGTTTTACAATTAGACTTTGTCAAGTTATTTCATGTTATTTCATGTTATGAAGAAGATAAAGTCAATCACTACAATTATACTAGCTTAACAATATATTATACCAGGTTTTCCTATAGAGGGCATCATTATTTTGTAGAACTTGCATCTACATTTTTGGGAACTTTTTACATGTTCACTTTTAGTGCAAAGAGGAAGAAATTAATATCACTCCCAAGTGCTCCTTACTTTAACATGTTCACACAATGAAGTAACAGTGCACCCTGGTTATTCCATCATGGGAGTGTGAAAAGTATTAATAAACTAAATCAGTAATTAATTTCAATACACATATTGTGGCTCATTTACCCTGTGGCAATAATATGGAGTTAAGGCTAGGCCACACTGCTGCGTTTTTTTTGCGTTTGCGCTTGCGATTGCGATTTTACAAAATCATTGAAAACGCGGCAACAAAATTTGCAATTGCGTTTTGCGTTCTGCATTTTTAATCGCAATCGCATGCGTTTTCCTATACTTATTGAAGAAATCGCAAGCGCAAACGCAAAAAAAATCGCACATGAAATCGCATGCTATTGCGATTGCGTTTGCGTTGCAGTGTGGCCTTGCCCTTAAAGTTGCACTAACCAGTTCGCTCTAGGTTAGTGCAGCTTTAACTCCATATTACCGGTTGTGCAAAAGACACATTTGCACTACTTTAAGCGCATGATTTTAATGCCGGCTAATTCCTCAGGTAGCGTAGGTTTTGCACTGGTGTGGGCAATAGCGCTCTTTTTACATCTCTAATAAGTGGAAAATCTATATTTACCATTAGCCTGCTTTAGAAGTATTTGTTTTGCGAAGAGGAGTGATCTCATCATATTTTTTTTAGTTGCTCAAATTCTTGCCAATCAGATAAATGTCTATTTACGGAAGTCAGCAAAAGGCCTCAAGTTGAGCGCAGATAAGAGCTGTTTTGCTGGTGAACATTTTAATACGGGTTAC